>CM070721.1:26774258-27475847 GCA_036346275.1 Otatea glauca | reverse complement strand
GCCCTCGTTCGCCCATCGAGAGATGAATCGGCTAAAAATTGCGATGCAACCGTGAGTTTATGCACTTCCCTCGTGTCCGTGAGAATGCATCTAGTCGATGGCCTCAATTTTACATGGGTTGGCCTCGATGCCTCGACTGGACACCAGAAAATCGAGAAGCTTGCTGGACGAAATGCGGAACGTACACTTCTCGGGGTTAAGCATCATGCGATACTTCCTGAGGTTGTCAAATGTCTCCTCGAGGTCGCTGATTAAGGTTTCCCGGTTTTCAACTTGACTACGATATAATCGACGTACACTTCCACATTGTGCCCGATTTTGGATTTCAAACTATTTTGGATACAGCGTTGATATGTAGTACCAGCACACTTCAAACCAAAAGGTATCTTAATACAACAGAATACACCAAAGGGAGTAGTAAAAGCAGTTTTTTCCTCATCCTCTGCTGACATGCTAATTTGGTGACACCCCGAGTAGGCATCTAGGAAACTTAGCAGTTCACAGCCCGTAGTAGAATCCACTAATTGATCGATGAGAGGAAAAGGAAAAGGGTCTTTAGGGCAAGCCTTGTTGAGGTCGGTGTAGTCGACGCACATTCTCCACTTACTGTTGGGTTTCTTGACGAGGATAGGGTTCACCAGCCACGTCGGGTGACGAACTTCTTGGATAAAGCCAGCCTTCAGGAGTTTGCCGACCTCTTGTATGGCCTGCTTCCTGTCTTCCGCAAATATGTGTTGCTTCTGCACCACAAGTCTAGCGCTTTGTTACACAACTAGTCGATGCTCGATCACCTCCATGGGGATCTCGGGCATGTCAGACGGTTGCCACACAAACACGTTATGGTTTGCACGAAGAAAAGTGATGAGCTTGAGTTCCTATTTGGGATCACGGTCGACACCTACTTGACTGTCTTGGAAGGTTTCGACGGGTCTAAAGTGCGTCTTGATGCCCCCATCGGTCTTCCTATCCTTCTTGCCATCATCGGTAGGTCCTTGGCGGCTGCTGAATCTGAGGCCTTGGCGATGTTCTTGGATTTTTGTCGCTTGCTCCTCGTTTTGGCAGCTCTTGATCCGCAAAGATGCTCGACCATCTCGAGCTCTTCTTATCGCTTTGGCGCCTTGCGCGCTGGTCCCCCTTGATTATGAGACTCCTTTTGGCCCCGGCATCTTGATGATCGATCGCATAGTGCACCACTTGCCATGAACTTGGCTAGCATTGGGCCACCTAGGATCACATTGTGGCGATCTCAAAGTTCGCCACGTCGAAGAGGATCTTTTCGGTCGCGAATTGTTTGGTGTGCCAAGCGTGGCGAAACAACTCGATCTAGCCAAGTGGCATTGACGATGAATGTGGAGTTATACCATGGAATGGCTTGGCTCCGGTTTTGATCTCTATTCGGGGAATCCCCATATTCTCCAGCATTTTTGTGAAGACAAGGTTCAATGAGCTACCTCCATCGACTGAGGTTCGGACGACCTTAACGTTGACGATGGTGGGTTCAACTACCATGTGGTATCGACCCGAATGAGGGACCACATCTGGGTGATCCGATTGGTCGAAGGTGATCAGTACTTCTGACCACTTGATGAATCTGAGGGGAGCCGGTGTGGCATGTGGACCTCCCGTTCGACTGCCTCGTATTGTCTTTTAGACTCATATGTGGCAGATCCCCCAAAAATGTGCGCTAGCTTGTGATCATCTGTAACATTCCAAAATTTGGATTTTAGAATGTTTGAATTTCAAAATTCACCATTTGTAATTTCTTTGAATTAATTTCGGCTTAATTTGAATTTTCTATTTATAAAAGGATTTAATTAGGCTAATCTATCCATCAAACATTAGATTTTCAGTTTTGCTGGGTTCATTATCTTTCAGAGATTTTTGTATTTTGGAGATTTTTGAATTTATTTGATATTTATTTGAATTTATGTGCTTTTATTTCAATTTGGAATTTTCTTTAATTCGGAAAATGATTTATTTTCAAAAACCCTTTTGGGCGAATCTCCGCGGCCGACTCTTTTTCATTGTCGACCATTCGCCGGCCCGCTCCTCCTTCCGCGCGGCCCACCTTCCTTTCTGCTCGCTCGGTCGGTCCGGCCCATCTCGGCCCGCTCCGCCCTCGCCACTGAGCCAGTTGGCCCACCGCCGCCCGCCGCCGGTGAAACCCTAGCGCCGGAATCCTCGCGTTGCGCCGCGCCATCTCGGTTTCCGAGTTTTGCGTGCCTCCCAAGGCTATTTAAGCGCAGCCCTACCTGTCAGAGGTTTGCCGTCTCGCACCGCACCCGCCACCTCAAGCCTCGCCGCCGAGTCGCCTCCATCGGCGAGATCTCGCCAGATTCCCCGCCGTCCCGAGCCTTCTCCGCCGTTTTCTTCCTCGCCGGTGAGCCTCGCGGCCCGATCTTGGTCGCGTCGAGTTGTCGCGGCGCCGCTTTTCCTTTGCCTAGATCCGTCGCGTTCGTTGCATTTTTGCGTCGGCGAGTCGTCTTCCCGCCTCGGTGCGCCAGCGTCGCCGCCGCTGCACTGTGGCTGCCTGCGCCGCCGTGCCCAGCCAGGCGCCTCGTCGGCGCCGCGTGTCGCGCGTGGCGCCACCTCGGCGCCGTCGTCGCCTGCCCGATCGGCGCCACGCGCCGCGCCTCGTCTTCCGCGCCAGCACCGTCGCGTAACCTCGGCTCCGCGCGCCGCATCACCGTCTGCGTGGCGGCCAGCGTCAGTAGCCGCGTCCGGCCACGTCGGCCCCCTAACCCGCGCGTCAGCGTCCACGTGGCCGATGCGCCCGCGTCGCCCAGATCCCTCGGTGGGCCGCGATCCACCGTGAAGCGAGTCTCGACTCGTGGGCCCCACGTGTCGTGGCTTTTCTTTTTCTTTTCGATTTTCCGAAAACCCGAAATTCACCAATCGCGATGCGCCACGTGTCGACCTCTCTGTTTTTGATTTTACGATGCAGGAATCTTCGAGAGCCGTTCTCCTTCGTTTGAGCTCGATTCGATGATTCAAATTTCTAAATTCATCTAAATTCAAGATCTATCTTCCAGTACCATTATTTTCAATTTTGAATTTTATTTGAATTTGTTTTATTTATTTGCCTCGTTTGGCGTGTAGGCAGCGATCGAAGATCGATCGAATCAACAATCGGAAGTAGAACCAGCAAGAAGCGTGAAGGCAAGTCTTCCTTGAACATATTGATCCCAAATTTTACAAAATGCCTATATTGTTTTAAATTATGCATGCTTACTTTATGCAATGTACTTTAAACATAGTTTTAGAATATAGTTAAATACGAGAAATTGTTATACCCTCATTGGTATTGATCATGTCGAACCTTTGACACCTAGATGATATATACTAGCTATTTTATTTGGTGATATCAGTAGATTAGCATGGAGCGGTAGAATTGCTTAGTCGACAAAGCGTTTGGTATTGTGCCAATATGGGAATCATTTCAAATGTTGTTTAAACTTATTTGTGAAAGTCGGCAATTGGTATTGCTGCTGTGGTTTAAGTAAAATAAAGTGGAAATAGTTTAGACCAGGCGGATGGATGTTTGGCGGGTGCAGAAAGCACGAGACCTTGGTATGTGAATGTTCGCCCTAGTCAATTAAGGACCGAGCGTGTGTTACCATGGACCGAGCACTCAGTACAACCACAAGTCTATATGGAGTGCGACTGGCTAAATAATTTGTGCGTCTCATTATTAGCCGCCAGTTGGTTAGTGCCGGATGTTGGCGGCGCAAGAGGGCTTACATCTTTGGGCGGCTAGAACCCTATGGTGAAACCTTAGCGGGCGAGGTTAATAGTGGGGTTGTGCATTGTAAGGCCTTGTCATGATCTCTCTGCCGACACACCAAAGGAAGTGTGTTAAGTGCATGGCAACAAGAGTCGATCATGTCTTGTGGGTAAAGTGTACACACTCTGCGAGTTAAAACTACTTAAGTAGCGTGCCCACGGTCAGAGCGAGAGTGCGCTTGCACATTGTAGATTTTATGGTTTTGTTTCAAAGGAAAATGATGGTTTGGGAATCAGAGGCGGATGGAACTCTTGGGTTATGGTTTGGCGGATGGAGCCGGTCGGTAGATGGAACCTACTTTAATTGTTATATCAAATTCAATTACTATTCAATTACATTTTGTTCAAGCGATGCTTTGTGAAATTACTATTGGTATTTAAGTTGAACTTTGCTTTATGCTAAAAGAGCCATATTATGCCTTCAATTGCTTAGCCTTGCATATAGTTATCATGCATTATGTTTCCAAGACTTGCGGAGTACATTTTGTGCTCACCCTTGCAACATCCCCAACCTTCCACGGAAGAGTTCGCGAAGCGGAAGGTGACTATGATTTCTCGCTTGTGGTTATGATGAAAGCGTCCGGAATGCTAGGGCGCGAACCCGATCGATTGCTGTTGGGCAAATGGATGGGCTTACTTACTTTAACTTTGTTATTTCGTTTCATTGTTTCTTATTGAACTCAAGCTATGATGCTTCTTATTTGTAATAATTGGCCATAAGGCTAATATTCTTTGCTTAATTAATATTATTTGATTCGTGATATGGATGTGTTGTCATCACTTTTTTTCCTTGTGTGTGCTAGCTTTTCTGGACTAGCACGGGTTATACAGAGGTTGGTTGGAAATCCGGTCCGGCAGAGGTAATATCGAGCCAGTTGGTGTAGTCGCATCCTAGTTAGTCTGGTCTTCTTAGCAAGAACTTCAAAATTATTTTCTAAATCAAACCAACGAATTCTTGTGAAATAGATTATCTCATCTCATCTTATTCTTAGGTTCTTACTCCTTTTCTTTCTTTGAAATATTATTTTAAAATTTTAATTTGATCTTATCTCTTGAAACTTCTCAAAGCCTCAAGTCTTACGCAAGAATCCGGATCAAGGAAGAAGATGATCAAGCCGTCAAAGAGTATATCAGAAGACTACCATATAGGATAAGTTAATAGTGCTCAATAGTATTGGAGCATGTCACCCTTTTAGTGTAGCAGTATAGTTCGAGTGTATTAGAATTTTTGTTGCATGTTTGTTGGGTGTGTTGTACACTTGCCCTAGCGGTGTGTTGCAACCACCTTTCTTTTGAGTTTTATAGCTTGTTTGGTCTTGGAATGGCTATCTCCTAGTCTTCTCATCTTTTGCTCTTTCCTCTCATCTATTGCTAACTTGTCCTGGCGTTGCTTGGATGGAAGGTCAAGGAAGAGTCGTGGAGCTGATCGCGAGAGGAGGTCGTGTTGGAGGTCGTGGTCGTAGTCGTGGTCGAGCGAGCCACAAGAAGCGGCGGATGTTCAAGATCGGCAAGTGCCACCGCGCGCCAGATCCAACCCCGATGAGATATCCGGCGAGATGATGGCAATGCGGTTTGATTATTGCGAGCCCTTGCTCGAATATAGTAAACAATCCGCGACCCGGCATGGCCCGATACGATGATGCCGCCCGATCTAAGCTTGGAGAGTTCATGAAAACTAGACCGCCTACCTTCACGGGAGCGGTGGACCCTTGAAGCGAATGGTGGTTAAGAGATGTGGAGAAAAAGCTCCAGTTGGCTCGGTGTGATGACCGTGAGAAGGTTCTCTCTGAGTGTCGATTAAAAGGAGTAGCTGCTACTTGGTGGGATAATTTACATCTTTGCCCATCGAATGCTCAAACTATAACGTGGGAGAATTCTACGAAGCCTTCCGTCTTGCTCATGTACTGCCGGCATAATTGAAATGAAGAAAGAGAATTTACTTAAGCTACATCGAAACAGTGTTTAGTATTTGAATAAGTTCACCCGGTTGTCAAGGTATGCACGGAGGATGTAGCTCTTGAAAGTGCCAAGATACGGAGGTTCATGGAGGACTTGATCCACGACATCAAGGTGCAGCTAGTTGCTTTGGATTTTCGAATTTTGGCATATGGTGAACAAGGCACTAGTGCAAGAGGATGCCCAGCGCCAGCGCGGAGTCCCGCAAGAGAAGAATGGCATTCCAAGCTCAGCATGGAGCAAGTGGTTCTAGACAGCGTTTTCAGCCTCAGCAAGCCAACAAGACACCTGTTCAAGGAGCACCCCGTACTCCTAATTCTGGACCGCACCCAATCGCTCAAGGACAGCAAATCAATGCCAGTGGTCAACAGCAAAAAGGGAATTCAAATCTGCGAGGATCGGTGTTTTCATTGTCACGGATGGGACATTATGCGATGCTTGTCCTCGAAGCGTCGACAAGTGACCCTGCCGTTCAACTTGGGATCCATTGCGCGAGCTCCTACGCAAGGACAAGGTCGTGAAACCCCGGACGCCAAGAGCTCCGCAATCTTTTGGAAGAGGGCGTGTCAACCATGTGACCGCCAAGAAGCTCGGGAGGCATCGGATGTGGTTTTGGGTAAGTTCCTTGTTAACTCAATACACCTCGGCATTATTTGATTCTGGAGCATTGCATTCTTTTATATCGAAGAGTTTTGTTGAACAATTTGGTTGGGAAACCTTTACTCTTAAGAGCCCTATGATAGTTCAATCACCGGGAAAAGAATTGAGAACTAGTTCAGTATGCCCAAGTGCAACCATAAAAATCAATGGGGTAGAATTCCTAGCGAATCTTATCATCTTGGATTCTAAAGGAATAGATGTCATCCTAGGGATGGATTGGTTAACCCAGTATAAAGGTCAAATAGATTGTGCGGTAGAGCCATCACCCTTACCAATTCGAGAAGGCATTGAGTGGAATATATGCACGATGAGTCCATAAGTAAGTGCGCTTTGAGCAGTTTGAAGGAATCAACTTTGGGAAGTGTGCTGTGGTGCAGAATATCGGATGTATTTCTGAAGATTTGCGGTATGCTTTGATCGAGATGTAGAGTTCGTCATAGAGCTAGTCCTGATGCGGCTCAATTTCAAGAGACCCTACCGCATGCCGGTAATGAACTCGCCGAGATGAAGAAACAAATTGAGGAGTTGCAAGAAAAAGGATCGTTCGTCCAAGTTCGTCACCTTGGGAGCGCGATTCTTTTGTAAAGAAGAAGGATAATACTTTGCGCTTGTCGTGGATTATAGAGCCACTGAATGAAGTCACAATCAAGAACAAGTATCCGTTGCCCGAGATTGATGACTTGTTTGATCGATTGAAAGGAGCATGTATTTTCTCCAAGATCGATCTTGATCCGGATACCATCGATTGAAAATAAGGTCACAAGATATTAGAAGACGACTTTTGCTACCCGATATGGATTATATGAGTTCACAGTTATGTCATTTGAGTGCGACCAATGCACGACCTATTTTATGAACTTGATGAATAAAGTATTTATGGAATACTTGGACAAGTTTGTGGTAGTATTCATAGATGATATTCTTATCTATTCTAAAGATGAAGTAGAACATGAAGGTCACTTGAGGATGGTGTTAGAAAAGCTCGGGAATCATCGGTTATATGCTAAGTTCAAAGAAGTGTGAGTTTTGGTTGAAAGAAGTTGCTTTCTTAGGTCATATAATTTCTGCTGGAGGTGTCTCGATAGACCACGAAAAAGTGAAAGGTGTACTTGATTGGAAACAACCCAAGTCGATTACGATATCGAAGTTTTCTTGGTTTAGCGGGATACTACCGAAGATTCATAGAAGGATTTTCAAAGATTGCAAGACCGCTTACCGATTCTTTGAAGAAGGAAAAGAAGTTTGAATAGTGCGAAGCTTGTGAGCAAAGTTTTGAGAATTAAAGAAAAGTGACCTCGGCCCATGCTCATTTTACAAATATTCGGAAGAACTTTGAGATTTTCGTGATGCTTGAAGGCGAGGTCTTGGATGTGTCTTGATGCAAGAAGGCAAAGTAGTTGCATCGCCTCACGGCAATTGCGACCACATGAGAAAACTATCAACCCATGACTTGAAAATCTGCGATTGTGCATGCACTAAAGTTGTGGAGGCATTATCTCATTGGGAATCGTTGTGAGATCTTCACAGATCATAAGAGTTTGAAGTATATCTTCACTCAAGCGGACCTCAACTTAAGACAAAGAAGATGGTTAGAATTAATAAAGGATTATGATGTGGGAATACATTACCATCCTGGCAAGGCTAATGTAGTTGCCGATGCCTTAAGCCGGAAGAGCTATTGCAATAATTTGATGATTCAAGAAGGTCAACCTGCTCTTCGCATGGAATTTCAGCGTTTGAATTTGGAATTAGTGGAGGAAGGTTCTGTTGCTGCTTTAGAGATTCAACCAACTTTGGGGGATCAGATCAAAAAGCTGCAAAAGTCAGATAAAGAAGCTGCTAAGATCAAAGATAGAATAAAGGAAGGTAAAGCCCCAGGATTTTCCGAGGATGAAGAAGGAACAGTTTGGCTTGAAAAAAGTATTTATGTGCGAATCAAAAGAGATCAAGGAGTTGATATTAAAGGAGGCGCATGAGTCGGTGTACTCAATTCATCCGGTAATACTAAAATGTATCAAGATCTTAGTGGTATATATTGGTGGCCAAGGATGAAAGGAAATCGCAGAGTATATAGCTATGTGTGATGTGTGCGGTGAGTTAAAGTGAACATCAAAGACCAGCAGGATTACTCTGACCGTTAAAGGTGCACGAATGGAAGTGGGAAGAAATTGGAATGGATTTTATTACAGGACTTAGAGAACGGATCGAGTTATGATTCAATATGGGTTGTAGTGGATCGATTGACAAAAGTTGCACATTTCATTCCTGTGAGAACAACTTACCAGGGAGATCAACTTGCAGAGTTGTATATGTCAAGAATCGTGTGTTTGTATGGTGTGCCAAAGAGAATTGTATCAGATCAAGGCACTCAATTCACTTCAAGATTCTGGCAAAAGTTGCAAGAAGCATTGGGTACCAACACGAATTTCCTGACTTATCATCCTCAGACTGATGGACAAACTGAGCGAGTAAACCAAATCCTTGAAGATATGTTGAGATCTTGTGCCTTGTCCAATGCGGCAAGTTGGGATCAAAGTTTACCTTATGCGAGAATTCTCATATAACAACGATTATCAAGCAAGTTTGCGATGTCGCCATTTGAAGCCTCGTATGGAAGAAAGTCGAGAACACCTCTCTGTTGGAATGAAACAGAGATCGCCAAGTCTTTGGTCCCGATATTTTGCAAAAGGTGAAGAACAAGTAAAAATGATTCAAGAAAGATTGAGAATAAGCGCATCTAGGCGGAAAAGCTACGGCGATAATCGTCGAAGAGAGTTAACCTTTGCTCTGGTGACTATGTGTACTTGAAAGTCTCACCGCTCGGAGGAATGCGTCGATTTCAAGTTCGTGGAAAGTTAGCACCAAGATTTATTGGACCGTTCCCAATCCTAGCCGAAGTGGTCAAGTGGCTTATCGATTGGAGCTGCCACCGCTATGATTGTCAAATGTGCACAATGTGTTCCATGTGTCTGGCCCGAAGAAGTATCTCGAGGTACGGAAGAGCAAATGCAGTTGAGAATGTTGAGCTACAGGATGATCTTACCTACCCAGAATATCCGATCGGAATTTTGGATGAGGCGGGCGAGAACAAAAGCAGGACAATCAAGTTTTGCAAAGTTCATTGGGGCAACCATTACGAAAAGGAAGCAACACAGGAGCGTGAAGAAGATCTTAGAGAAGAATACCCCAACCTTTTTCCCTAGTCTGTCCAAATCTAAATTGAGATTTCTTTTAAATTCAAATAAAATTCAAAAATTGAAAATAATGGTACTGGAAGATAGATCTTGAATTTAGATGAATTTAGAAATTTGAATCACTGGAATCGGGCTCGAGCGAAGGAGAACGGGCTCTGGAAGATTCGGATCAAAAATAGAAAAAGCAGAGAGGTCGACACGTGGCGGTGCGATTGGTGGAATTTCGGGTTTTGGAAAATCGAGAAAAAGAGAAAAGCGGCGACACGTGGGGCCTGAGTGGAGACTCGGCTCACGGTGGGCTGCGTCCTGAGAGGATCTGAGGCGGCGTGGCGGGCCGTGGCGTGGCGCGCGCGCGGAGTTAGGGCCGCGTGGCGATCGGCGTGCCGGCGTGGCTGCCACCTTGACGGTGGTAGCGCGCGGCCCGAGGCGACGCCGACGAGGACCTGCGCGGAAGACGAGGCGGGCGTGTGGCGGCGTGGCGGCGAAGCGCGGCGTGGCGCGAGGTGGCGCTATCGCGGCAACACGCTGGCGCCGGCGAGCGCAGGTAGCACGGCGCACGCAGAGGCGGTCACAGTCTGTGGCGACGCGCAAGCGGAGAGCAGAGAAGGCGACCTCGGCGCCGCGCAAAAATGCAGAACGCGATCGGATCTGGGGCAAAAGGAAAAGGCGCGCGACGAACTCGGCGCGACCAAGATCGTGGCGGAGGCTCACGGCAAGGAAGAAAAAGCGCGGAGAAGGCTCGGGGCGGCGGGGAAATCCAGCGAGCTCGATCTCGTCGATGGAGCGACTTCGGCGGCGAGGCTTGAGTGGCGGGTGTGGTGCGAGGCGGCAAACCTCGAGCGGGGTAGAGTGCGGCTTAAATAGCCTTGGGAGCGCAAAACTTCGGAAAGCAGAGATGGCGGCGGCGTGCAACGCGAGGATTCCGGCGCTAGGAGTTCGGCTCGGCGGCGGGCGCGCGGGCACTGGCAGTGAACGCGAGGGGCCAGCGGGCGAGATGGGCGGGCCGGACCGACCGAGGCGGGAAAGGGAGGTGGGCCGCACGGAAGGAGGAGCGGGCCGGGCGAATGGCTTACGGCGGGAAAAAGAGTCGGGCCGCGGGAGATTCGGCCCAAAAAGGGTTTTTGAAAATAAATCATTTTCCGAATTAAAGAAAATTCCAGAAATTCAAATAAAAGCACATAAATTCAAATAAATATCAAATAAATTCAGAAAAATATTCAAAAATACAGGAAAATTCCTTGCAGCATAATGAACCCAGCAAAAACTGAAAATCTAATGTTTGATGGATAGATTAGCCTAATTAAATCCTTTTATAAATAGAAAATTCAAATTAAGCCGAAATTAATTCAAAGAAATTACAAATGGTGAATTTTGAAATTCAAACATTCTAAAATCCAAATTTTGGAATGTTACATCATCCCCGCTGTATTCGGGCTCGTCGTCCTGGGGCTTCTCTTTGGCTTACTCGATCCCACGCTCGGTAAGGGCAGCTTTGAGCTTCTCTTGGACCTTCTTGCTGATCACCTGGCATTCGTCAAAGTTGTATTTGTCTGTGTGATGGACTTGGAAGTATTTGCCTCCTCCACTGCTTCGACCATTGTTGTCGTCAGTATTGCGCGCCTTGCCCCTTTCGACTGCGGCTACGGTGGATTCACCTTTGAATTTCTCTTCGCGGTTTTTGTTCTTCGACCCTTGCTTGGACGACTTGGGCTTATCGTTGCCAGACTTGGGGTCGTCTATATGGTCTCGGGCTTCAGCACGTATAGCGTATTTATCTACCAACTCGAAAAGCTCCTTGGTGGCTTTGATTTTTTGAGTGGCCAGCTTTCCCTTCAACTCCCTATCCTTGACACCGTTCTCGAAGGAAACTATGATCGCCTCGTCTGAGATGTCGGGGATTGAGTTGCACTTATCGCTGAAGTATCAGATAAAGCTTTGCAACGACTCCCCTGGCTTTTGTATTAACTGATGCAAGTCACTACGCGTTTCGGGGTGTTCATACGTGCCCTGAAAGATGGCGATGAACTGGGCCCGCAACTCTGCCCATGATGATATCGATTGAGGTAGGAGGTTAAGTAACCAAAATCTTGCCGCACCATCCAAGGTGGTCAGCAAATAATAGGCCGTTATCTTCACACTTCCTCCGGCTGCCCTCATGACTGTAGTATAAATCTGCAGCCACTCGATGGGGTTGATCTTACCTGAGTACTTCTCGACAGGGCCTGGCTTGAACTTGTTCGGCCATCTGACTGCGCGTAGCTCAGGGGTGAAAACTTTGCATCCTTCATCAACGTCCTTCGGGATCATCTGTCGTCGTAGACCCTGCCGTCCTCCGTGCCGAGAAGGAAACCTACGCTGTGCCGGCAGCGGCCCCTTGAAGGCGGAGATTCGCCCCATCTAGCCTGGCGTGCGGGAGATTGGTCCCTCAAAGATGGAGACTCGTTTTCCCGTCGCTCGTGGTCTTCCAGGTCACATTCTTCCCTTCGATCGCAAAGGACGTCACGCAAATCCCGTCGATCGTGAGGAATACGATCTCAAAGATCCTCGGGACATCTCCGATTGTGGTTGGAACGAACAGTCTTGGAAGCGTGGTTGTTAGAGCTAGCCACCACCGATCTTGCTACTCGATGACGATTGTGGGATGGTCCCGACAGCTGGCTTCTGGCGCCTTGCTGGCTAGGGCGTCCAAACCTGACTACTCGAGTGGTCTGAGCTTGCACTACATCAAGTAGCGTTTTCATCTAATCAAACACTGGAGTCAATAGGTTTCCCGGATCCAATGGCGGAATAGATTTCAGCAACAAGTGAGCGCACTGGACATTTGTCTCAGGGGTGCTAAAGATGTCGTTGTTGTGGCTCTGGCGAGACACTGCTCCCAGGGCGTGGTCGGGCCCGCCGTTGTGGTCATGCTGTCTAGGGATTTGTTGTCCCTGAAGATCTGGCGCCCGTGGGTGGGGCGTCGTTGGATCATCGAGATCAAGTTGCTTCGACAGGTTGGCCACAATCCTAAGTGTGGCCGCGGTAGCTAGATCTCGTAGATGATCTGTAGTATTGGGAGCGTTTGCGATCGCCCGGGCTGCAGTCGCCACCGCTGCAGAATCTTAAGGCGTGTACGAAGGGATCTGGTGTCCCTAACCCCTTGTGGTGTCTGCCCCTGGATTCCTTTCTTGGGAATTACCATTAGTAGCACCGTTGCTAGCTCTAGCCATGAACACTCATTGATCTGCTGTGCTGTTGCCTTGGCTGCTGTGGCCGTTGCTTTCGCTATCGCTCTCCATCTCGACGTACCTGAGAACGTTAGGCTCCATAGGGTCGAAATATATAAAACCTACCTCTCGACGTGGATCCCAAGAGCCGGACTCGGTGAAGTCGACGTGCACTAGATCTCCACCTGATCCCCATCGATAGAGCATGGTTCCGAAAGCGATCTCAGATCCAATTGTAGGTTCTTGATCGATAACGATGATCGAGTGGAAATTATCGCAGGAGTTGATGTTGGAGACTCCGATGTGAGCGCGCACCGAAGACATGCTTGATCTGCAAAAATAGTTGAAGGCCCCTACCTGGCGCGCCAACTGTCGAAGGTTAGATCTCAATAATAAATTTATGAATACGGGTACATTCGATTTAGCAAAGTCAAGCACGAAGACAACGGCACATGATGTATACAGGTTCAGGCCCCCGAAAGGAGTAAAACCCTACGTCCTGTGCGGATGATGTATGTATTGGTGTATCAAGTACGGAGCAGTTTGTCTAGCCCTAGTTACAATGAAAATTGGATCTAGGCAATGGCTAAACTATGGCTGGAGGTTGACGAAGTGTGGTTCGTCGGCTCCTGGATGCTCTACGTCTTCTGAAAGATCTAAAAAGGTCTTCTCTTCTTCTCTGGTTTTGAAGTCTTCTCTGGTCTGGAAGTCTTGCCCTGAAGATACCTACCCCCGGCCTTATATAGTCGAGGTAGCCCGGCCTCAGGTTGAGTGGTAGTCGGTTTGGGATACCAGATCGTAGCCGATGAGGAGTCCATCATCGTGTGATCTTCGTAGCATATCCAAACTTCCTTGGATACCAGGCGTACTCGAGTCGGTTTCCTTGTAACGGAAAAGTGATCAAGTCCTTCTGATATGGAAATATCCTCTCCATGTATATCTTATCCTATAGAATTGGGCCCGTGATATCCGTAGTTTCTATACGTTGTCAGAAAGTATCCTTCGCGTACTCATACTCCATATTTAGATATTCGACAATTTGGTCGTTCATGGGAATTTGATACTGATACAACTCATAATAGTAGAAGTAATAAATACACTCTTATGCACAAAGGAAAGAAAATCACTTTGCTTCCTATGGCACCTGCTGAAATTGTGCAATGTGATAAAGAGAGAGCTGAAAATGAGAATAAAAAGAGCACATCAGAATTTGAAAATTAGCAAGTAGCTAAGAACGTTTCCCACCTAAGAAAGACAAGAAAGCACCTAGTTCTAGGTCATAGGGAATTACATTGAAAGGTGGTGTTATGCTTGCTACAAAATCTAATCTTACTGAAATTAATGAGAATGATGCACCGTGCTATGCTTTAATGTGCAAAGAGGCTTTATTTTCACTTAATGATAATCCTCGCTCTTTGCCTCCTGCTGTCATTAACCTTTTGTAAGAGTATGAGATGTGTTTCCAGCTGAGATACCCCTAGGGCTGCCACCTATTAGAGGTGTCGAGCACCAAATTGATTTGATCCTAGGAGCGACTTTGCTAAACCGTGCTGTGTATAGGACCAATCTAGAGGAGACTAAGGAAATTCAGCGACAAGTCCAAGAGCTTTTGGACCGAGGGTACGTATGGGAAAGCCTTAGTCCATGTGTCGTTCCTGTTCTTTTGGTTCCTAAGAAAGACAATAGTTGGCGTATGTGTGTTGATTGTAGAGCAATTAACAATATCACAATAAGGTATTGTCATCCTATTCCTAGGTTAGACGACATGCTTGATGAGTTGAGTGGTTCTATTATTTTCACAAATATTGACTTGCGTAGTGGAAACCACCAAATTAGAATGAAATGGGAGATGAGTGGAAAACATTATTTAAAACTAAGTTCGGTTTATATGAGTGGTTAGTAATGCCTTTTGGTTTAACTAATGCACCTAGCACTTTCATGCGTTTGATGAACGAAGTTTTACGTGCTTTCATTGGAAAATTTATGGTGGTATATTTTGATGATATTTTGATCTATAGTAAGTCACATAAAGAACACATAGAACATTTGCGTGCTATTTTTAATGCTTTGAAAGATGCACGTTTATTTGGTAATCTTGAGAAGTGCACCTTTTGTATGGATTAAGTCTCTTTTTCTTGGCTATGTTGTTACTCCACAGGGAATTGAAGTGGACGAAACAAAAATTGAAGCCATCAAGAGCTGGCCAACCCCTGAGACAGTCACACAGGTGAGAAGTTTTCATGGTCTTGTAGGATTCTATAGGTGTTTCTTAAAAGATTTCAGCACCATTACTGCCCCGCTGACAGCAAGCTTTTAATACGTTGAGAGAGAAGCTTACACGTGCACCTCTACTCCAACTTCCAGATTTTGGTAAGACGTTTGAATTAGAATGTGATGCTAGCGGAATTGGAATATGAGGTGTGCTACTATAAGAAGGTAAACCTGTTGCTTACTTTAGTGAGAAGTTGAATGGGCCGACTTTGAATTACTCCATCTATGATAAAGAATTGTATGCTTTAGTGCGGGTATTAGAAACATGGCAACACTATCTTTGGCCTAATGAGTTCATTATTCATTCTGATCATCAATCTTTGAAGCATATTAAAAGTCAAGCCAAACTGAATAAATGACATGCTAAATGGGTTGAATTCATAGTCATTTCCATATATCATTAAACACAAGAGGAGTAAAGACAATGTAATTGCTGATGCGTTATCGAGGCGATATACTATGTTGTCTCAATTTGATCATAAAATGTTTGGTTTAGAGACAATAAAAGAGTTATATGCCACTGATTTGGAATTTAAAGATGCATTTGAAAACTGTTGAGAAGGAAGAACATAAAATAAATATGTGTTGAATGATGGATTGTTATATGGTGCTAACAAGCTATGTGTTCCTGCTAGCTCTATTCGCCTTTTGTTTTTGCAGGAAGAGCATAGAGATGGTTTGATAGGCCATTTTGGAGTGAAGAAAACTGAAGATGTACTGGCCACACATTTCTTTCGGCCAAAGATGAGATGCGACGTCGAGCGCTACGTGGCACGCTGTACTACGTGCAATAAGTCTCGCTGCAATCCACATGGTCTTTATATGCCTCTCCCTGTTCCTAGCGTTCCATGGGAGGACATTTCTATAGACTTTATTTTAGGATTTTCTAGGACAAAGGGGGGGAGGGATAGTATTTTTATGGTTATGGACCGATTTTCTAAAATGGCATACTTTATATCTTGTCATAAGAGCGATGATGCTACAAACGTTGCTGATTTATTTTTCAGGGAGATTGTACGCCTACATGGAGTGCCAAACACAATTATTTCAGATCGTGACGCTAAGTTCTTAAGTCACTTTTGGAGAAGCTTATGGAATAAAATGGGGGACAAAGTTGTTGTTTTCTACTACATGTCATCCCCAAACCAATGGACAAATGGAGGTCGTCAACCGAAGTTATCAACTATATTGAGGACTATTTTAAAGAAGAATTTGAAGTTATGGGAATAGTGTTTACCGCACGTTGAGTTTGCTTATAACAGGTCGGTACACTCTACCACCAAGGTAAGTCCATTTCAGGTAGTGTATGGGTTTAATCCTCGTGCTCCAATTGATCTTTTGTCCTTGTCTACTTCTAAAAATGTGAATTTAGATGCTAAGAAGCGTGCTGAATTTATTTTGAAAATGCATGAAACAACTAAGAAGAATATAGAAAAGATGACTGAAAAGTATAAGATTGCTGGTAGCCAGGGTAGCAAATATTTATCTTTTGAACCAGGTGATCTTATTTGGCTACATTTGAGAAAAGATAGATTTTCAGATTTGAGAAAGTCTAAATTAATGCATCGGGCTGATGGTCCTTTTAAAATACTTGAAAAGATTAATGATAATATATATAAGCTCGAGTTGCCTGCAGATTTTAGAGTTAGTCCCACGTTTAATATTTCAGATTTAAAGCCGTACGTGGGAGAAGAGGATGAGCTTGAGTCAAGGATGACTCCAATTCAAGAGGGGGTGGATGATGAGGACATCACTCTTTTGGATACATGCATACATCATGGTCCTATGACAAGAGGTTGTGCACGTAAATTAAATCATGAGGTGAGCTCGGTTCTCGCTGTTCATAATAATGATATTGATGATGGGATGCTACTAAATATTTGCAATGTTTTACTACTTAGGAACATGGGAGAAGCACCACTAGGATAGCCACAAGCAGTCAGTTTGTTGGTACAATTCGGATTGACGCCAAGTGCAACCCCAACTCTACTCCAAGTTGGCGCACTTTCCAAAGGGTGCAATCACCTCCACGCAACCACATCACCTCCACGCAACCACATCCCCAGCTGGACTGCACCCTTGCCACGCCAAATCAAGTCGGACTCCAAGTCATCCTCAATTCGGACTCTGTGTTCAGTTCGGAGTCAGTAAACATCACTGCATTAAAATAGGAATATCTCCCTCATACGGAGTCCAATGGAGGTATTCTTGTGCTCGTTAGAAAGATAACGACTAGATCTTTGCAATGGATCTTGTCCCAGCCCTAGATTCATTATGGATCAGTCAGAATCATCAAAATAATATATTATATTAATGTTTTAGACTATTTCGAGCCGTGTAAGGGTGTGGGGGTCCAAGCCCAAGTTGTGTCGCCCCTCTTAGCCACACACAACCCTAGCTTATCTTGGGTTTTGCTTAGATTACAACTAGGCTTTGTCAATTTTTTACCGTACATCGGTTTGTGGAACCCCAACTCGTGTGCTTAATATAATTCGCAATTTCAGATTGTATCTTCTACGTTTTTGCTTTTGTTCTCGATTTGCATGTAGGGATTAGCCTTCTTGGCGAGGTCAACTGTGTTTGTGCATGGTTGATAACCTACAGAGCTGTGGTGTAGCGATTGCATGGTTTATTAGATCAGTTCTGATTAGAAGCCGGATCGTCAACGTCGAGTTCTCCATCAATCGATATACTACTACCTGTCGGAAGATCGGACCACGGTTTACATCATTTCATATCACATGAAAAATTCTAGCTAATCCTTTTTACAGCGGTACGCATGATAGCTACCTCATCACCAGCTTGTACAAGCTCAATCTATACGCTGCTACACCATTGCCATTAACTCACACTTTTACAACAGGATCAAGATTTGTTCTCACGAAAGCCCGTAAGGATTCAATAGCCGGGAATGGTGGCATGCTGCTAAGTAGACCGCACTCGTGTGTACATGTATAGTGCCCGTGTGACTGTATACCCGTAGTAACAAGCTAACAAATTAATTCTACAAAAAAAAAAGAAGAAGAGAAAACTAACAAAGTAAAGCTGCGGCACCATCTAACGTACGTGGCCAGCTCTGCATCTGCTCATCCTGGAGCAGCTCCTGAAATGACAAGAATCTAGTACTATACTAGGTAACCAACCACGGCGTGCCACGTCACGATCGTCGCTACCCATATGAGTAAATCAAGAAAACACACGACCGCCGCTCCCTACGCGAGCAAACCGAGGAGACACGTGAAACGGTTGAAAGAAGAAAAATGTAATTGTGTTTCTTTCGTATTTATTTGGTAGAACGGTTGAAAGGATATAAATATATCTAAGCTATCGCGGCGTGGCACGACGCGACTGCCGCTCCGCACGGGAAAACGGAAAAAACGATTTAAACGGTTTTTTCCGGAAAAGAATATGAAAAGGACGTAAACGTTTTTTTTTCTTTTCGGATAAGGATAAAATAGGATCTAAACGTAATGATTAAAAAGGCCTAAAAGGATATAAACGTAATATTTTTTTCTTTCGAAATAGAACTTAAATGTAATTTTTTTCGTAAAAAAGATCTAACCGTAATTTTTTTTTTTAGTAAAAGACTCGGACGTAATTTTTTTTTCGTGGCTGGCTTGAGCCGCTCAAAGCAACAAAGGAGGCGGCTCGAAGCAAACCAGGAGGCCGGATTTCCACCGCATATAGTAGAGCTAGTACTAGCTGAGAGAGCCGAATACTTGTAGCGGAGAGAATCGGCGCGCTCTCGGCAGCTCACGCCTCCCCGTGCGATGGATCCTTGTGTGTCGTGCCTTTCATCCTTCCGAAGCTCTCCACTTCGCGGTCCTTCCGGAGATGTCCACGCGATGCGACGCGACGCTTTCCCCACCTATTCCTATCCACCACCAGGCGCGCCTCTGCCTCCTCGCTTCCTTCGCTCGCCCTCTTAGATCAGGCAGCGTGGGCGCCATCGACAGCGAGCTCAACCCGATCGGCGAGCTTCTCCCCCGTTCCAAGCGCGCCATGGTCGAAGGCCTCCAAGCCGCCATGGCAGCCGAGCCCTCCCCCGTCCCCTCCTGGCCTGCACTCCCTCCTCCACTTCCTCTTCCTTCCCATCCTTCACCATCCCCACCGGCGTCGTTGACAGCGACCTCGGCCCCTTCCTCTTCCTCCCCATCCTTCACCATCCCCACCAATCTGGCGCTTGCGCGCACCGCCGCGGCTCTGGGCGGGGCGGGGCGGTTCTCGGCCTCGGCACGGTGGTGGCGCGTGCCGATCGCGCTCAGTTGTCGCCCCGCCACGCTCGGTTGTTCCGTCCCCGAACGGCCCTCCCGTTCTTTGCTCTCGCGCGCCGCCCGTGCTCGGTCGTCGCCCCGCCGCGCTTCGCCACCCGTGGTTTGTTTTCTTTCTTTAACTCTTTTCCCCTTGTTGATTCCACTTGTTCCTTTACTAACTGATTGCATTGTTGCTTCGATCGTTGCCCCTCCGGTTGCTGCTCTCGCCTGCTTCCCCTCCGTTCGATCGTTGCTTCCATGTGGTCCGCTCCATTCTAGTAGTCCATAGTCCATACACGAGGAAATATCGTATTCTACCTGTCTTATATACATTTTTTAGGGCAAAATTTTAAATACAGTCAACATTATACCGTATAATATTAATTTCGGACAACATATTTGCGTATTCTCCGAAATGACGGGCATATACGGCAGGGGGTGCCGGCAGGGCATAGCCGGCACCGCCGGTTTGTGGCATGCCGGCTATGCCAGTCATGTCCAGTCGCGTCGCTGTCTGCTCGTTTGTCTGCGGTTGAGCTGGTTGATTGCTTCGCATGCGCCGAAAGGCAATTAATTTGCATACATGTCTTTTGGCCGATTGATTTGCATGCATGCCTCCTCACGATCCTTGTCGACTGCCTCACACGCTGCACATAATAAATAGAGAGCGGCACTCGCAGAGCGCTACTGAGAGGCGACACACTCGCGAGGCCTTGAGCACAGCAGCGAGGCCCTAGAGGTGTCGGTCGCGAGCAAGGAGAAGGAGAAAGCGGCGTGCGATGTTGGTAATCATTTCTAGATTAATTACCGTAATTACCTAGTTAGATTAATTAGCGTTGCTAAGTCATTGTTAGATTAACTAGAGTAATTATTCGTAACTACCTAGTCAGATTAATAGCGTTGGTAATTCATTGTCAGATTAATTAGCGTAAGTATTTAGAAAAAACCTAGTTAGATTAATTAGCGTAAGTATTCGTACTTACCTAGTTAGATTAATTAGTGTGAAGACGATACGTAAATTAGAGAGCGATTACAGTTAGTATATTAATTCTTTCCTAACTCATGCATCTGTGAGGCCAAATGAAATCCATGCATGTGAGGCCAGGAAACATGCATGCAACGTGGACCCAGCCAGTCGCGTCAAATGTCAGCTCATTTGTTTGATGTTTGGTGATTGCTTGATGCATGCATCCATACTTTGCATGCCAACTTTGCCTTGCCAAAGTCGTTTATTCTGCATGCATGTTTCTTGGTTGATTACTTCACATGCATCCTCACTTTTCATGTATGTTTCCTTGTCATTGTCTCACATGGTTAAGCGCAGCGCAGATAAATAGAGAGGAGAGCAAAGCGCGAAACTCGCAGAGAGCGTCGCACGAGAGCACACACTGCGAGGATTTGCGAGTGAGAGGAGCTTGGCTAGCGAGAGGTCCTAGAGGTGTCGGTCGAGCAAGGAGAAGGAGAAGGAGGCGTCGGTGTTGGTAAGTCATTGCTAGATTAATTTGCGTAATTACCTGGTTAGATTAAGTAGTGTTGGTAAGTCATTGTTAGATTAATTAGAGTAATTATTCGTAACTATCTAGTCAGATTAATTATCGTTGGTAAGTCAATGTCAGATTAATTAGCTTAAGTATCAGTAATTACCTAGTTAGATTAATTAGCGTAAGTATTCGTAATTACCTAGTTAGATTAATTAGCGTAAGTATTCGTACTTACCTAGTTAGATTAATTAGCGTGAAGACGATACGTAAATTAGAGAGCGATTATAGTTAGTATATTAATTATTGCCTCACTCATGCATCTCATTCGTACCTCATGTACTTAATCTCCGTTACTGAATCTCTGTTAGTATATTAATTATTGCCGCAATCATGCATCTCATATAATTATAGTTTTATTTATTTCTACATGGCAGCATACGTTTACTGATGAACGAAAAACCTTTTATGTATAGAGTAAAGTAGCAAGAAAAAATCAGAAGTAGGAGCAAGAAAAAATCACGAGTACGAGCAAGTATGTGTAGTGCATAAACTAGAACATTTGGTTGTGCTAAATAGTTAGGTTAATTAGAACTCCACAGTAATTAGGCTTGAACTTAGTTGCACGCATTTCACATAGCATAGTTAGATAAAATAGTCTCTAGTTATCTTGTTAAACGTAATTGTTAATAACTGTAACTCATGGGCGTAGTCTGAGTAATTAGTCATGAACAAAAAATTTAAATTGTTCAGTAATTAATTTTAACCCTCGGTATAGTTAAGTAGTTGTTATTTTTTGAAACATTTTTAGGTACCATATTCCACGTGGCTTTTGCACCATGAATTTTCATATTTACTACGGTGAACGGCCTGTCATATTGCACGAGAGAATAGTCATAGTGCAAAACTGCGAACACACATATAGTTCAAGTGATAGTCCATTAGACTTGGAAGGACTTAAATCACATGTTATGGCGTGTTGGGTTTAAGCCAGAAACACATCGATTTTCACAGGCGGTGCGACCAAGGAAAGTTCAAACAACAACGTCATTGTGCACACTTTGTTCATGCCGAGAAATAATAAGGCTTGGTTATTGTATGCACGAAAGGCCATAGAGGCGGGTTTTGATGGGTGTTTACATAAACATACCGCCACTAGAGGAGAATGCCGATCTTTGGTCCTAGCGGCGAAATTTTAGGCCACCGTGAGAGGGAGAAGTGGGCCAAGGACATGTGGGGAGGGTAGTTCGGGTGCACATGAAGAAGAAGTACTTCCTTCCGAGGTAGATCGACATGTATGGATGATGAGGCGGGTGGAAGCGAGGATGAAGAGGGCACTAACAGCGATGACCCACTCCCGTGATCCGAGACTTCGTGGTAATGGCCTTCGGAGTGTGGCATTCCGACTATAATAACTTAGCTATGTGGGGTACGAGCAATGACATCAGTTGGGAGACTTCCCCAACAAGTTGGAGCTAATCCATTTCATCAAGAATTATCTTTGTCATCACTAGAAGAGAGTACAAGTGTACGGTCGAAGCCCATCGAGTATGAGGTTAGGTGCACCAAGGCCCCTAAGCGCCCTTTCTACGTCCGTGCTCACCACCAAACACGAGCACTACTTTGTGGTGAGCGGAACACACCTCATACATGCACGGAGGAGTCGATCGTAACCATGAGCCACGTGGTCGGCGCTAGATTCATTGCCCAACTAGTTGTGACCCGGGTTGGTTCGGATATTGGACTATCACGAAATCAATTATGGAGCAAGTGCGAGTAGAACGAGGATGCACATAAGCTACCTAACCGCGTGGCGAGCAAAGCGGCGTTGAAGATGCTTTTGGATCATTCAAGACTCGTACAACTATGCCCCGAGGTTGCTGCAGAAGATATCAATGACCAACCCGGGGACTCGATTCGCAATGGCGGGCGAGCCTACTAAGCTTCAAGATGGTTACGTGCGACCGCGAACGATACTGATTAAGGTATTCGGGCTTTGGACAATGCATTGAGGCTTTCAAGCATTGCGGGCTGTCATCCGTGTTGATGGCACATTTACGGCGGAAAGTACTATGGCACCCTCTTGACCGCGATCATGGCGGCGCAAACAACTAGATAATACCAATTGCCTCGCGATATGTGGAGAGTGAGAACAGCGATAGCTGGTTGTAGTTCCTCACTTTGGTCCGACGCGTGTCGTGGGGATAGGCAGAGTGTTTGTTGTGTCCGACCGCAATGCGGGTCTTCTCCACGCTCTAGAGGTGATGCATGGCAAGACGGACCCGTCTATAGCATGGGCTGATGTGGAGAGAAGGTGGTGCATGCGACACACAGGTGCAAACCTATATTCACGGTACCATAACAGTCCCTAGTGAAGAAGTTCAAAGGTTGTGCCTTGAACCAGCCTGCCAAGTTTCGTGAGATTTGGAGACGCTTGAACAAGGCGACAAGGAAAATGATGGAAAATCGGCAATCACGGGAGGAGCGAGTGCGATCGCAAATAGTGGGAGGGCAAACGTCATTAATCATGATCGTCGCACCTTTAGCCAATGGATAGCGAGGAAGCGTGAGCGTTGCGCCCTTATGCACGACACAAAGCGCGCGAGGTTAGTTGCACCTATTAATTTGTGAGATTAACTTTGTGTAAGAGTGTTCGACCCATTCATGATAAACTTTGCGTGTTTGCTTGTTAGGTACACCATTATGACGACGAACATAGCGGAAGCCTTCAATAATGTCCTTAAGGGCGTTCGAGGGCTTCCGTTATGTGCCATAATAAGTGGACGTTCTGAGCGATGGAGACTACTTTCGAGATCGTGGTCGTCTTTGCCGACCGATCGGCCTCATTTCTCAACCAAGGTAGAGGAGATCATCGGTAGTAGGAGGAGCAAATCCATGTTCCACCGCATGAGGGTGTACGACCTCGGTAACCACATATTTGAGGTGATGTACCGCCGTAGGTACCACTCTGGCTACAGCGCCGATGACACCGTCCAGCAATGTACTCTAGGCACGGAGGAGGTGGTGTGCTCGTGCAATAAGCCAAAACTGCATCATATCCCTTGCTCCCATGTATTCGCGGCTTGCGGGGATATGGGAGGAATGATGCATCCCAATACATATCGTCGTACTACGGTAGAAAGCCACGAGAGACACTTGGCGTCCCAAGATGAGTTCCTTCAATGTCGATGACGAGTTACAAGTCGATCGATGGGCCTTTGTGGGTGCCTTATCCGTTAACACGACGCAAAGAGCACAGGAGGCCCGGAGGACAAGAATGCGCGTGATATGGATGCGGTGATGATGCCGGTAGCGAGAGGAAGTGCAAGATTTGCAAGCGAGTGGACATGATCGGAGGACATGTCCTAATAAGCGATGAGGCGTGTTTAGTAATTTTTGTACTATCACGGTGTTGTATTGATGGATTTCTTATGTGTTGTATTGCACCGTCTTGTTTAACATCATTCAGTCCCAGTTGTGTATGCTACCTTGTTCTTTGTCTGGATGATTTTGTTGCATCTTGACCTATGCGGTGGTATTTTCACATGGCTACGGTGGTCTTCCCGAGCTTCTTGAAGATCGATGATCGCATCGTGGGAGGATGATTTTCACGACACGCTTGAGTTAATCTTGTTCTATTTATTGAGGTTAGCATTGTTGTATTTATTGTTCCATATTACGAGTTTACATTGTAACCATTGATTGTAACATGATAGTGTCCTTTTGCAGATGGGTCCATTGCGTGCGCGAGTCTTCCACAAGATCAAGGCATTGGACCCCGTTTCTATTCGTGCCTAGCACGATTTGGACTACTCCCGTTCGCTCTTTTGATGGATGGGACTACTGAGCCATTACCGCGGGGTGGGGTGCGACGCACAACTCTCCCTGCCATGGATGTGTCCCTGATGACTGCCTTGGTAGATCGGTGGCGTCCTGAGACGCACACGTTCCACCTGTCCTTTGGAGAGATGATAATTATTTTAAAGGATGTGGCAATGCTTACTGGCTTGCCGATCAGAGGTTGCCCCTTAGTGGGTACGCGGTCACGTAAGGATCAGTGGAGGGAGTACGTGCAACAAAGGTAAACATGTATGCTGTTACATGCGTAAAGTTTTTACTTCGAATTAAGCTAACATTCATTTGTTTACATTGCGGGTTTGGTCGTCTCAATGCAGGCAAGGACCACGGCCTCTCTTTGAAATGGTTCATGAATTGCCGATGCACGGGCCATGTCCTGAGGGAGCAGACGAGGACACCATTTCTAGGCACCTAGAGGTGTACCTCTATGATTTATTAGGAGGTATCATGTTCTGCAACGCAGCGGGCGACTATCTTGAGTCACACCTCATCTTGTTAGCGCGTCATTTAGTCGCGCAACCGGATGAGGTCCCACAGTATAGCTGGGGTTCCGCTGTGTTAGTAGCCACCTATAGAAGACTTTGTGATGCTTCCCAGCGGGCCACCGCGAAGGGGTCAATCACAGGTTTTTTGCACCTGGTACAAATGTGTAGCTGGGAGTATCTTCCTATCTCTCGTCCTAGGGTGGAGAACGCTATGTACCCAGCGGATATCTCCCAGGACGTGCCTGAGACCATGAGGCCCACGATGGGCTATAGGTGGATCCATGCTAGGTTGCGATGGAGCCATCTCCAGGATCACGGAAGCTACCCACGCGCTGGTAGCGATCTTGACTTCACATTGCCGCCGAGCACGTGGTGGGATCCATGGACACAGGGGAGATTTGCGGAGATCGCAACGAGCGCACGCATCTCATCGTTCTGTACACAGGATGAGCACATGTAGATGACTACATGCTTCATTGTGTACCAGTGCGTGAAGTCTACTCCCGACTGGCGTGTGCGGCGACGATTCGGATCTGAACAGTAGTCGGTCCCCACCACGGGGCGCGGCCGATCACACTTGTAAGTTTAGTAGAAAAATACTGCATTACTACGTTATGATCATTGTTCCTTTTGTGAGTTGTAACCCTTTATACTTCTGTGCAGGAGGAGCGCAAAAGGAATGGGAGGCACGTTAGATTGGTCCACCGTCCATCGTGACCACATACTGCGGTGGAACGAGCAGGCCGATGCTTCCGCCGTAGTCCCTACAGGGTCGTACGACCCTTCCTCGTACTGGGAGTACTTCTCGTGGTACCGTCCTCGCACACGCGCCACTCTACTTAGTGGTCACGTGGAAGATGCACCAAGACCGTTCCCCGAGGACCGTTCCCGCCAGCTTCACGTCCTGGTTAATACTTTGATGCATGCAATCCTTTCAATTTGTCATAAACAATACATACTTACACGTGAACCTCGTCTTGTAGTCGCAGGAAGCGTACGAGATGCACAGTATGGTAGACCGCACGCTGCGTGACGAAGGCGAGTCCTCCTCGGTTCACAACAGGAGCGACCTACGAAGGTACTTCATGAGAGGAGGGTGAAGTATATATTTATATTTCGTGCTATCTATATCAATTTCTTAATATGATATCCTACAATGTACGTTGTCTTATTGGCCAATGCACAGATACTTCAGTAGCAGAGGCTCTCGTTTGGTCTCGGCTATCTGTTCTTTTGGTGGATGCGCACCTAGGCCAAGCGAAGTGCGAGTTCGGTTATGGATTCTTCACGTGCCTCTCATGCCAGGCAATCGGTGGATACCCATTCATCACGGAGTGCTCGTCCCTCCACAGCTCGTCCGTCCACATCTCGTGCACATCTAGATCCTCAACCCGAAACTCAGGTTCTCATGACTTTCTAAGTTTCATGTATCGTTTCGTTTTCTCAATTCAAGGCAACTGTTGTTAAATACTCTACTTTGTAACGTAACTCACTACATTTTTTACTACAGCAGGACTACGGCGTCGCTGATTACCCACATGTGACGCAACCAACAAGTTGTGCCAGCCATCACGACGGAGGTGAGCACGACGAAGTTCACCATAGCGATGGTGATGACGCTCAGGTTGAGTCTGAGCAAACGCCACATTGGAGTGAGGATCATGCTTTGGTGGCACGGAATAGAGCAGCGACTTTCACCGAGCTCCTCGATTGTGGGCGATGGATGCCCACAGAAGTGAATCCTCAAAGATCGGACTCCGTGCGCCGAGGATCCCACGCAAAGACATCCTACTGATCAACGCGCTTCCTCCGAGGACCCGTTGGCACGGTACACCAAGGAACGCATGACCGGTGCTAACTACACCTTCCGAAGTCGGTGCGGCAAATTGATGAGGACACGGAGAGCTTCCCACGCGATGTGCCCCTCACGAGTCGCGGGACGAGGCGGACACATGCCCCGTAGACGTACACCCTGCAGGACTTCACCGAAAGCGGGGGTGGGCGGCGGAGGAGGCAATCGATGATTTTTACATCTGTGTGTACTGTATTGATTACTTTGACCTAGCTGTCATGTCAAATAACTATTGTATGGTCAAATTTGAAATAAAGTGTTGCCGTCTAGTTTTCTCTCAACTGTGTTCGATTAATTATTTGGTCTACAGGAAAGTTGTAGAGAATTTCAAGACGCATCTTCTTCATGTTGACAAGCTTTACATTTGAGCAACAGAAAAAATCATAGAAAATCGGGAAGGTTAACAGTGAGTGTTCACGTTTGCGCCGGACCGATTTTTATTTGCGCTGGACCGATTCTTGTTAGCACTTTTTTAGGGTCTTCCCGTGCTCAAAAAATTATTTGGTCCACATGAAAGTTGTAGAGAATTTCAAGACGCATCTTCTTCACATTGACAAGTTTTTCATTTCAGCAATACAAAAAATCATAGAACATCGGGAAGATTAACAGTGAGTGTTCTCGTTTGCGCCGGACCGATTTTTATTTGCGCCGGACCGAATCTTGTTACCACTTTTTTAGGGTCTTCTCGTGCTCAAAAAATTATTTGGTTCACATGAAAATTGTAGAGAATCTCAAGATGCATCTTCTTCATGTTGACAAGTTTTTCATTTGAGCAACAGAAAAAATCAAACAAAATCGGGAAGGTTAACAGTGAGTGTTCACGTTTGCGCCGGACCGATTTTTATTTGCGCCGGACCGATTCTTGTTATCACTTTTTAAGGGTCTTCCCGTACTCAAAAAAATATTTGGTCCACATGAAAGTTGTGGAGAATTTCAGGACGCATCTTTTAGATGTTGACAAGTTTTTCATTTGAGCAACAGAAAAAATCATAGAAAATCGGGAAGGTTAACAGTGAGTTTTCACGTTTGCGCCGGACCGAATTATATTTGCGTCGGACCGATTCTTGTTATCACTTTTTAAGGGTCTTCTCGTGCTCAAAAAATTATTTGGTCCACATGAAAGTTGTGGAGAATTTCAGGACGCATCTTTTTGATGTTTACAAGTTTTTCATTTGAGCAAAAGAAAAAATCATAGAAAATCGGGAAGGTTAACAGTGAGTTTTCACGTTTGCGCCGGACCGAATTATATTTGCGCCGGACCGATTCATCAAAGCTGCATGACCTATCACTCATCATCATAAATTAGGGCACGACCTATCACGCGGGGGACACCGTGCAACAATGTCAGCTAGGGGGCGAGCAAGTGACGTGCACGTGCAACAAGCCCTTAATAACATTCAAATTTCAAGTAGCTGGAAAATTGTTCACACGACCTCAGAACTTAATAAAACTAGAGTTTTTACATTCCTGGGATTGCATAGGTCACAGATATGTACAAACATTTAGATTTTGCTTCATTTTGCATTGTTTACTAGTTGCTTGAACATTCAATCGGCAAAACGGTCATTTGTTCGTAACCTTCGCAAACAAGCCTCGAATTCGACGAAATAAAATGCTATAACCTTAAAGTCATATCTTAATGTCCTTTTATCTGTAACTTAGGATGTTCTCCAAATTCTTGCGCTTGGCATTGTCAGTAATCAGTCTATGCTTATCATCAAAGTCAGTTTAGTATTCCTGCTTGAGAAAAGAATTCTGAGTCAAGATGAGTTCTGATAATCCTGACAAAAGAGGGCTTCTCGGGAAAATAGCTGATAAAATCAAAGCGAAAAAGATGATATCTGGAAACCTCTTCAATAGGCATCCATGACCAACTATGTCTCCTCTGTAGGAAACAAACTACTTCGCAAGAATAGCTACCAGTACAACAAGGACAGCCGCACACACAATCTTCTCCAACCATTTCACATTATCTAAAATGCGGTCCATCTTGAACATCAGCATGTTCAGCCTCTGCTCGAGCATAGGGTCCATCCTATCCTCCATAGTACGATGCATCCTCTGTGGTACTGTGGTTGTCGTGCGCTCACCGAGGTGTCCATGGTGTCCGCCCACCGGAAATATTGGCACCCTCCAACCTCGTGATGAGGTTAACATGCTTTTAGACTGTGCAAAGAAATGAGATCTCTCCAAAGAACTACACAAGCCCAACCGGAAAAAGAGAGCAAACGAACTTTTCACTTACGGAGAAAAAAGGGCATTTGTAGAACACCCGGCCGTTATTTGCCTCAGTGGTGGAGTAGAACAAATTAGCTTGCACATAGTAATTAGGACAATCGACTTGCCTTGCAGTGCAAGCGCACGGGCCCTCCGATTTCCTTAGCTCGCCGTTTGAGACATGGCCTTTGGAGGCAAAGAATGGGATGAGGATGAGGATATGTGAATGGGCTGAGGAGGAGGAGGATATGTGCAAGCGGAGCTGGTATGAAAACCTACTTATAGAGCGATGCATACTCATTTGCCGATAGAGGCGCCTTTGTCTGATTGTGTAATCGTCCTACGGCCGCTCGGCTATTTTCTCTCTGCGCCTTGATCGACCAATTTCTGGCCCGGCCCGACGTGCCTACGCTCCCGCGGCCACCACTTGTCTGCGCTGCGCCCCACCTCGCCCCCTGGCCTGCGCCCGGCTCTCGCCACGCCGCCTGGTCCCCATACGCGCGCTCGGCATCGACGACAGGGAATCTCACGGGCGATTTATTAGTGCAGTCAAATCACCCATGTGAGAGCATCTAGGCTCCTATTCTTTTATTATACTTATTGTAGGTTTTGGTGTTGATGATCAAGAAGCATACTTAGTTATACTTATTATCGTTGTTCTTTGGTGCTAAGTTAGAACAAACCATGTGTACGTCGAACCAACTTTTTCGGTCCGGCGCAAACACAGTTTGCTTGGCTAAATCAAAACATATGCTCGACGGACCAACTTTATTGGGCCGTCGCAAATCTCTTTTTGCGGTGTAAACCTCTGCTCTCTTCACATATCGACGGACCGATTTTTCGGTCCGGCGAATTAAATCGTGCAGGTTCAACAATGCCTCTCAAGACTATGTACCCCGGACCAAAATTTTAGGTCCGGCGTGTATGTAGTTTGACTTATGGTACATCACCGTAGAAATTCTTGAGCTTGAGTTAATCATACCCATGCTATGCACCTCGGACATTTGCCATGAAACCAAACCGAGTGTTTTCCAACTACGGCGGACCGATTTTTTGGTCGGCGCGGATGAAAAGCCATCGAGACTTCAGTCGGTATCGTAGCGATCCGAGCGTATACAACAATAGCTCAGTCATCTATGCCTTATCTTTTTCAAATCGTTTTGATCACAATCTTCTAAATTTCTTATCTTTGCTAACCCTGTCCAAGTTTGGTAACTAAATTCTTGGATTTCCTGGTCACAATCCCAACTACTATTTCATAAAGAGACCTCCTCAAAGTACGTGATTCTTTGTCGTTACTTTCCTATGCTTGTCTGTATCGCCTTTATTGCGGCTATTGTTCTTGAAATTCCGTGCTATTTATACCATCCTCTTCTTCAGAAGTTTCTCAAAATTTCCTTCTCACCAAAATACGTTTTGACCAAAGTTCATCTCCACCAATCTTCTCGCAAAACTCCTGAGCACATTCTCTTCACACCGAAGCTCATCCTGAACGGGTGATTGGCAACGGTGTTCAATCTGCTCAAGCTTCTGCGAGGGTCCTGTAAGTTCTTCAATCTTATCTCTATTTTGCTAGATCGAAACCCTAGTTACAAATCATCTCTAAAGGTCCTTCTGTCTGTTACTTAGGCTGTTCTTCAAAATCTTGCGCTTGCCATTATCAGTAATCAATCTCTGCTTATCATCAAGGTCTGAGTAAAGATGAGTTCTTATAATCCTGACAAAAGAGGGCTTTTCGGAAAAATTACTGATAAAATCAAAGGGAAAAAGAAAGCCAAAACAGATAGATCTGATCAAGCGCGAGGATCGGTGGAGTAATAAAGAAAGTAACCTCCAAACCACCAAAAAGAGGGAAACAACCTATGCCACAAGATTCCTATTCTTCTTCAGATGACAGTGACTATGAGCCTGGTGCAGACATATCTTCTGATGAAGAAATAGAACTCTCTAGTGAAACTAACATGATTTTTGGGCATGAGCTAAGTACATTGGGGGGAAGAAACTAAGATCAGTGAGATTGGTTCCAGAAAATATTTGGTTTCCCTTTGATAGACCCTCCTTAAATGAGCAATTTATCACACCCTTTCAGAAAAACATATGCTTAGGGTACAAAAACAGGAAAAAAAAAACGGCAAATCTCTGTCAGCCCTGTGCAAGCATCAATATGTGGATTGGAACCAGATTAACTCAGTCCTAGTATCAACTAGAATTCTAGATTGTGTAAGGTCAACTTCTGGCCTTCCTGCACTAATGTCTTCTATTGGGCCAGCTTGGAATGAAAGCAGAATATTGGAATTTTATGCACCTTTGTTAGTAAACAAGAACAGCCAGTATATTCTGTTTACTATTGATGGGAAAAAGAGAAAGGTGAGATCAGCTCAGTTTGAAGCTGCTATTGGTGCCTCAAGTTCTCTGCTAAATAGGACTAGGATTTATAATAGGATGTTTCCTGAAAATAGATGGTGAGGCAGGGTTCAATGCTAATAGGGTTCATTGTTTGTCTGTCGAAGCCAAAGCTCTGCTCTTGATCCTTAGACACACGATTTACCCTAAGACTGGATACAAAGAGGGAGTAACTCCATGTCTTACTTGGTTGTTACATCTCATTCTGTCAAGACAACCCATTGATCTAATAGATTATATTTTTGGAGAAATGGAAGAAGCTATTTACAGAAAGATGGGCAGTCCTCTCCCTTTTGCCATGCAACTCACTCAGATGTTTTTGGCTCAAGGAATCATCTCCCAACTTGAGATGGATAGGGATTTTAGTTATCGACCTAAACAATACAAGATGCCCAAGTGAACAACTGATGAAGAAAGGCCAGCTAGACTTACTACTCCTCCACTTCCAGCAATACATGAGCCAAGTGCTCAAGAAGATACTGAGAAAAATGCTAGTTCAGGCAATGCTGGTGGAGCTCCAAGTTAGAGCTATCATACTCATGAACAATTTTCTCCAGCCTATACTCATACACCTACAGAAATATTAGGCTATGGCTCTGAGAGTTTGAGTTATCAGGTTTTTGGACAGCATGAAGGCACTGAGATTCTTGTAAGCTCTGAATCTCATTGTAAAGATGAAGCAATTCAGAAACTGCAAGAACTAGCAGCTGCAGCAAGATTCATGGAAGCTCAAAGATTTCCACCAACAGTTCATGAACATGAAGCAGGTGGTTCTAGGCCACATCAGGGACATATGCCAACCTTCACTCAAGAATCTTCTGAAGATTCTCATCATTCTCATCACTCTGAATTTGCTGAGCCTGAATTTTCACATTCTCATCATGGTCATCAACCATCTTGGTGGGACTCACAGCCAGGTTGGTTCACATCTTTTGAGCAACATTATAATTCTGATCTCAGAAATGCTCAAGAAAATTTTGAAGAAGAAAGGAGATTGGCTGCCCAGAGACATAGTGAACAAATGGCAGCAATTCACTAACAGCAAGAAATGATGCAAAAGATCTATCAAGACTAAACAAATCTCAGGGATGAAACTTATAAAAGGTTTGATACGATCAGAGGAAATCAATGGGATCTGAGGAAGTGGATAGGTGAAATCAAAACTGATCAGCTTGTGGTCAAAGACCGGATATATGATCTAAATAAGAAGCAGAATGCCCAAAATGCCCAAATTGACAAATTTGCTCAAACTGTATACAAGAACTTCGAAAAGACTGCTAGCTGTTTGGATTGGCAAGGAGATATGCTTGATTATCTTCGGGACTACACTGAAGATGCTAGAAATAACTTGGTATATAATCAGGAATAAATTGCACAGCTCTTATTGGATAAGTCTGATGAAACTCAAGAGCTCATCAGAAATATCCAAAGAAGACTTCGATGAACTCACGTTCAACCTCGACTGGAGATCCTGATTATCCTAGTTGGCATGATCAAGCTATGGCTACTCCTCTCTCTGACAGAGACCAAGAGCAATCATCGTCTTCCCCTCCAAGAATAAGCACAAGTTCCAGAATGGCAAGTATGCTGAAAAGGACTTTTTCTAAGCGCAAGAAGTGACCTTTTTGGAAATTGATGCCAAAAAGGGAGAAGAATTAGTTCAATAATTAGTAAGAATTAGTGTTTAAGAAGTGATTAGTACTCTTAGTGTTTTCTGTTTGTATAAGCTGGTTATAATAAAACCTTTTCGGCAGTCTTATTGATTCCAGGTTTTATTAAAATTACTTGGTTAAGCTTATCTGAATTATCTAAGTGCCTTTTTTATTACTTTATTTGTTTAAATCCCAAAGCATGCATCCAGGGGGAGTATGAAATATTCAAGGCTAAGGCTATTATTTCGAGCTTTGACTTGGGAGTTGATTCAAGTCACATAGCTAGAATAACCGTACTATTAAGAGGGATTATTCATAAGAAATGATCTTGGATCATATGCAAAATCACTAAGATTACTTGGAGTATAGGACTTTTTCTCTCTCATATCCAGAACTCTATCTTCTTAGCCAAAACAACCCTCTCTGAACCAAACTTCATTTCATCCAGGCGCTCAAAGATCCTAAGTTCAAAAATCATAATCGAGCGTACACCATGTACGCCGGACCGATATTTTCGGTCCAGCGCTCAGAATTATCTTTACCGAGCGTACTCCATGTACGCCGGACCGACTTTTTCAGTCCGGCGCTAACAGTCCTCTTTGATAAAATTCAACCGAGCATACTGTATGTACGCCGGACCAACTTTTTCGGTCCGACGCAAACGTTGTTCACTGGTGCTAAGTTAGAACAAACCATGTGTACGCCGGACCAACTTTTTCAGTCCGGCGTACACATGGTTTGCCAGGCTAAATCAAAACATATGCTCAATGGACTAATTTTATTGGTCCATCGCAAATCTATTTTTTTTGCCAGTGTAAACCTTTGCTCTCTTCACATATACGACAGACCGATTTTTTCCAGAGTACCCCTGTTTCTATTTATTATTGCTTATTATTCTATAGTTGTTTCTCAGTCGAAATTCCGTTCCATACAGAGTTTTCGTCAACAAGTGTTGTGCTGAACTTTTGTACTAATTGCTTCCGTTTCTGTCTTTTTATTGAGAAAAGCTTTTCATATCTTTAAAAAGTTTTAAAGTTGCCTACTCACCCCCTCTAGGCCAACAGTCCTTACACCATGTGTTGTCCATGCCTGCGCTTTCTCGGAATGGGCGATTAGGCGATGCACACCATAGTCTTCGCAATGCGATGTGGCGACCAGACGCTTTATCGACTTTGTCAAACTGATTCGACACCACTCTGGACACCATGAACCGACACAGCACTACCCATCTCAGGCAAACAGAGGGTAACAGGTCGTGCAGCTTTTGATTCATACAAATACATTTACGTACATATATATCCTTAGAAAAAACAGTACATTTTCGGGAATGTACATGTTCATTACAGATAGATGTAGATGGATATGTACTTTTAGGAGTGTAGATTTTTCTTACACATAAGTACATACACTCAATACACACTAACTGCACACCGCACAGTCCGAAGTGACCACTCACTGCCTACTTTTAACTCTGAAGTGACCCCTTAATGCACAACATATTTGTTAGTACTGACAACTTGCATGCATGTCTGCCTTTTCTGCCTAACATGACTACACACTCCATGGTTTTGCTGTCTGTCTGCATATTTGAACCTTAGGTTCCAACACTGAGTCCACACACCACCCCGTCGAGTCTATAAAAGGCCAAACTTCAACCACACATACACACCTCTGTTAGTGTTATGCCCTTGAGGCAATCATTTAGATGATTATAACATGACTATGTTTATGAATAATAATATGATTATTGGTCCAATGAATGTATATCATTGTATTGATCAACAAGTATGTGACTTGATTATGAAGCTCTTTACTTAATGATGTAATTCGATAAATATCTCTGATCGGATATCATCGTATAGGACTACGATGAATAGATCAGCACATGTAGTGATCGATGATCATGCTTCATAGATCATGGGATATGGAGATATCATCTCTACATTGTGGACCATGTTGAAGAACATGGGTTAGATAGACCCGCTATGGGACAACTGCGAGAATGTTTCATTCTTATGTGTCATCGATGTATCTCATACCTAGAAGATGTATGATCCTTAGACACGAGATTGTCATATTCCCTACATGTGTAATAGTTTTCCTTGGGGCTATCAAACACTACTTCCTAACCGGATAGTTATAAAGGTAGCTTTCATGTTTACTATGAAACGTGCGAGAGGAAGTGGCGATCAAGATGGAATTTGCCACTCCAATGAAACGGAGATATATGACAAGGCCACTCGTGTGATATGATTAAGAAAGTGCATGGCCATGCCGTGATTGAGGAGTCAATCACAACTTATTAATATATCACGGATACGAGAGATGGATTGAATCATCAAAGGATGACATGCTTCTCGCCTTGAGATCAATCTTCATATACTTGGCAAAGGGATTATTACATGAGTTCTTTTGATAGGTTACATTCGATTTGATCACAGTATGTTTGGGAGTTGGCATACTTTGCAAGAAGCCGCTACCAACTATTGGATTGAAAAGGAGTTTTTCGAATCCATGTCCAAACGTATGTGAACCTGCAGGGTCACACACTTAATGGGCTGGGGCGCATTAATTTGGATTGGATCCGTAATTAATGAACCTCGTGGGCTTAGCATCTTTGGTGGGCCCCGGTTTAGGTTTCATCTCGTGGCTATATAAGGAGGGAGGAGGAGGCGCGAGTGTGCTTTCCACGGTTTAGGTTTGATTCACTTGAAACCCTAGCCTCCTCCTCTCATTGCCTCGCCGAGCGACTAGGTGCTTGCACACGACGCACGGCGTTCCATCTCTGGGCGTGTGGACTCTGCGGTGACGCTGCTGCGGCTGCGGCGTGGGAGGGCGATCCACGGCGAGGCGAGGCGATCCACTACATCGACGCAACGATCGCGGCGGGACGAACCACTACATCGGCGCGAAGGATTCCGCTGCGCGTCTAGTGGTAATCTTATCTATGATCCCCTTCTTGCGGTAGCTTTACGGTTGCGCGTAGTTTTTTTTTGTGCTAGCGTAGCATACCGCGTTCCCTTGATGGTATCGAGCCATCTCGTATAGTTTTGTGATCTGGATGTTGCACATATGATGTGTGAGGTTAGTAGATTGGATCTATTACATGTTCAGCCAGTTCATGTGATGAATTGGTGACGGCAGCCATCGATGAGATCGATCGATTTAGGGTTTGAGAAAGTGCAAACCGACTCAATCTTGATTTGGGTGAGTCCGTTCATGGTGCGACGTTACCCTTACCGGTCGGGTTACCGCCATCGGGGTTTCGAAGCGTATCCATATGGGACCAAGCCAATCGGATCGAGTTGGATTGGGTCCAACTGGTTGATCCATGGTAGCGCAAATGATTCAATATTGATTTGGGTGAGTCCGTTCATGGTACGACGTTGCCCTTACCGGTCGGGTTACCGCCATCAGGGTTTCTGAAACGTATCCATATGGGACCGCGCGCTTGGCGCCGCCGGACCCGCCACGACCGCCAATGGCAGATGCCCGGGGCGCCGCCTTGGATTCTGCGACCGGCCGCCCTCGGACCCGAGTCGTAGGGTTGCTTTTGTTTAACTCGTTTTGCAGGAATTATGTGAAATAGTATGGCCTATGTGTATGTGATGCATGTAATTTCCACATGGCCTGCGTGCCGTGTTAAGCCATAAGGCTATTTAAATTGTATAACGACCTGCGTGTCGACTTGTGATGCTTCAAACCCTCATGTAAAATTCATTATCAAAAGTTGTAAGGAGTTGCATCCATAATGATGAAGACGATGGCTAGGTGAACAAATCAAGCAAGGTGGCTAGGTGAACAACCAAGCATGATGATGGAGATCTTAATGCTAAGGGCCATGCTATTTCACGACTTATTTTGATTTTCTGTGGATGTGTGTTTTATCCTTGCTATTTTCTTTATGCTCATTGCATGTGATGCTATGTTCATAGTAATCTTTGTTCATCCTTATAGTTAAAAATCTTAAATCAAATTGTCCATCCAATTGTTGCACCTATCAAGAATTTAGATCGTTATTGATATGACTGCCAAAGTAGTATATCAATGGCTATCTCAATAGATGATAGGGATGTGTTGGACACATCACGCATAACAATGGCGATTTAAGCGAGCTATCAAAACGGTTTTGGGCTTGAGGACATAAGTGGTTGGGATTTGATTTGATAATGAAGGAACCTATACAAGACAATTGGTGTCTAGGAAAACACACATGAGACAGGTTTCTTAATTGGCACCCGAATACGGGAAGTGCTCCTCCTCATGTGAGCCCTTGGGGCGAGTTGACTGGCCATGAGTCAAGTTGATGGAGGCATTCATTACTTGTTTTCATACTCAACAAACAAGAGTTACATATGATGTAATTAGCAAAGGTGTTGCTTACCTATGTCATTAAATTTCTAGCAAGTGATGCCAAAGCTCACTAGTGTTTAATGAATATGGATCTTGAATACTCACTATGTGTCTATAAAAGGACATAAAATAGGAGTGTCTTTAATTAAAAAGTTTAATAAAAGTTTTACATAAACATAGTGCTTAGAATCTTTGCATATTTTTGTTGTAGTTCAATGGCACCTTCTCCTACTCCTGCTACACTGGTTTTGCTTTGAGATCGGTTTGGAAAGGGAAAAACTGAATGGAACTAATTTTGTTGATTGGTATCGCAACTTTGAGAATTGTTCTCAAGCATGAAAAGAAGGACTATGTTCTAGAGAATCCAATTCTGATGAACCACCGAAAATGTTGCTCGCAATTTGAGGATTGAATATGAAAAGCATGTTAATGCTTCAGAGAAGTCACTGCCTCATGCTAGTCACAATGGACTCGAGCTCCAAAAGCAATATGAGGACCGGGATGCTTACAATATGATTGTGGGCTTGAAGGGCATGTTTGGGAATCAAGCAAGAGCTGAGAGGTATGGTATCTCAAAGCTTTTATTTGCTTGTAAGTCGGTGAAGGCGATCCTGTCGATCCTCATGTGATCAAGATGATTGGTTACATTGGGAGATTGGAAAAACTTGAGTTTCCCTTAGCCTCGGTTTGGCCACAGATGTTATTCTCCGCTACGCCTCGAGCTTTGAGCCATTCATTATGAATTTTCATATGAATAGCATGGAGAAGAGCCTAACAGAGCTACATGGGATGCTCAAGGCTGCGAGAAAGCATTAAGAAAAACCCAATCATGTGATGATGGTTCGAAAACAACCGCTTTCAAAAAGAAAGGCTAAGGTGGGGGAACGGGAAAGAGCAAGGGCAAGGGCAAGGGCAAGGCTCAAGATGAGATCGCGAGCCTCAAAACTAAGCTTCGGCGCTTAAAGTTGGCCCTCAACACGATACCCAATGCTTCTATTGCAAGAAATCGGGGCATTGGAAACGGAAGCTATGAAAAGTACAGGCGGATAAGAAGAATGGAAATGTGGTTTCCACTTGGTATTAATGTTATAGAAATTAATCTTGCTACTTCTTCACTCACTCATGGGTATATGATACCGGTTCGGTTGCTCACATTTGCAATTCGTTGCGGGTGATAAAGAGTAGAGACTTGGCAAAGGAGAAGTGGATCTTGGCGTGGGGAATAAAGCAAGAGTTCTTTGGTCTTGCCGTTGGCACATACCCATTGCATTTGCCTTGAGGATTAGTTTTAGAACTCAATAATTGTTATTTTGTTCCATCTTTGAGTAGAAACATTATTTCATCTTCTTGTTTGGAACATGAAGGTTATGATTTGAGAATAAAGAACTTTGTTTGTTCAATATTTTTGAATGATATGTATTATGGTCGTTGCCCCATGGTGGATGGGTTATACGTCCTTGAACTCGAAGAAACACATCTATAATATTAATGTAAAAGGCACCGCCTAATGATTTGAACCCTACCTTTTTGTGGCATTGTCGCTTAGGTCATATAAATGAGAAGCGCATGAAGAAGCTCCATAGTGATGGACTTCTAACCTCATTTGATTTTGAATCATTTGAAACATGTGAATCTTGTTTACTTGGCAAGATGGCAAAAGCCCCTTTCACAGGTTTTAGTGAGAGAGCAAGTGAATTATTGGCCCTAGTACATACAGATGTATGTGGACCAATGAGCTCGACTGCTAGAGGTGGGTTTCAGTACTTTGTAACTTTTACCGATGACTTCAGTAGATATGGATATATCTATTTAATGAGGCATAAATCTTGAAGGACCATGTGGAGGTCCATCCATGTTTGTGATGAGTATTTGACTTTATTTGAGCAAGGTGTGCTCAAGTTTGAGTTTGATTTGGATTGATTTTCAAAATGAAGCAATTTGAGTTGTACCGGCCGTATGGACACGGTAGTGGTGAGTTGCATGGTTTATTGCACATCTTTGTGGGCATTGCTATGTGAGGAGTTTCCTTGTTTTTGATGGTTGCGGGACGACGGTGCTAGGTCATGGTGAGGCGAAGGATGGCCGGGACTAGGCGAGGCGTCGGAGGTCCGAGACGGTTGGGAGATCGCGGAAGATGATCGGAGGCGGAGTCCGGCAAGTCAAGAAGACAAGGAAAGGAGATGATGCTAGCTAGATGCCGCGTGGATCAATGAGGACCGTCGGATTGAGGTCTAGTTGATAGGTTAGCGGGTCTAGGTAGTATGCTTTGAAAACCGTGCAAGAAAACCCGGTATGTGTGTGGGTTTTGGGTTAGCCCTTGCATGGCTGTGTGTGTGGGTTAATCATAGCCCTTAGATGAGTGCTCTAGGGTTGAGGACTCATCCAAGGGTGGTAGGTGGCCCAAGAGTAGTATAAATAGGGGTGGAGGGTAGCCTCCTTCCCTTGAAGGTGTTGAGGTTTTGATGCTCATTTGAGCTTTGCCCACATGAATGTGAGGCTTTGTAACCTCCTTCCAGGAATGAAAGTTTTATTCATCCACCTCTGAATTTATTTTATGCATTTACATTATGTCTTTACTTTACGCAATTTAAATTCAGCATTTACTTTCCCGCAATTACATTCCCGCAATTTACTTTCAAGTAATTTGGATTTGCCTCCCCTCCTTCTAAATGCTGCTATTCTTGGATGTTTTGAGTGTGTTCATATGGTTTTACATCTCTTTTGCACTCTTGGATTGAGTAGAGAACATCTTTTCTTTCAAGTTCCAACTTTGTTCTGAACTTGTTCTTCGCGCAGCAGTCAGTGTTTGATTTTTGTAAAAATATAGAAAAATCCTTTTTGAGTGATTCTTGTTGGAGGAGGTGCGGGACTCTGATATTCGCTTGTAGAAAAATTTTGGAGTTCACTTGTTGTACCGTTTGGGCGCCATGAGGTGAAAACCGAGCCCCAAACGTTCTGCTCGAAGTTCTTGACCAGACTGTGTTCTTCGATTTTTCGTGTTTTTTTCTGTAAGGCTTTTTGAGGAGAAATTTGGTGGAGTTCTTCAAGATTCTGATGCTCACAGGGAAAAAAAGTCTCAAAATTTTGTGAGCTACAGAAACCCACCAACCTCCTGTGCAAATTGAGGACAAGTTCTGGGAATTCTGCTTTTGCTTTTCTGAAAGTGACTTTTGTGATTTGAATTGATGTCCTTTCTAAAAGCAAGAGTTTGAATTGATTCCTCTTTATCTTGGACACTAGACAACCAGGATTGTGACTCAAAAATCCCCACATATTTTATGGTACTTATCCATGCAAGCTTGGGGTACACATAGTTGTCTAGTTTTTCGGTTTTCACAATTCCTTTTGGCGATCTTGTCGAGGTTTTTGTTGGAGTTTTTGGGGAATTTTTATTTGCGACCATTCACCCCCTCTGCTCGCCATTTCGGTCCTTCAATTGTTATCGAGCGGTTTTGCTCTTCCATAGATCTTGACCGGTCTCAAGAGCCATGGCGACGGACAAATATTCCACCTAGCCTCCAATCTTTAATGGAGTTGATTTTCCTTTTGGAAGTCCGGATGGAGTCATACATCACGCCTGGGCTACGATATGGCGTAAGGTGAAACTCCGTATGAGGTTCCTGGCGATGAAAATGTCACGGCCATCAATATGGTTGGCGTTGAGGCGAATGCTAAGGCAAGGAACATTCTCATACAGGTCTTAGCCGCGTGAGTATGATAGATTTCTCACCTTCGCTCCGCTCACGAGATTTGGGTAACCCTCGATGCTTACCATGAGGGCTCTACTCAAATCAAGGCGTGAGGCAGACAGTTCAAGCGCGAGTACAACAAGTTTGATCAGCGCTACCGGTGAGAGTCTCGGCGAGTGTTTTGGTCGGTTTACAAAGATTTTGGCGACCTCCGAGCGCTTGGTTGCATATACCCTGACTCGGACAATGCTCGGCATTTCTTGACCGCACTCGACCTTGGGTTTGGGAGATGAAGGTGACCACCATCAAGGACACCACCGACTTATCGACTCGACTCTTGACGGGCTTTATTCCGCCTCAAGACTCATGAGATCGATGTCGTCTCTCGGAAGACGAAATCTCGATCGATGGCTTTGGTCACCGATCCCATTGGATCTTCTTCTTGATCCTTCTATTGGTTTCTCTCTTTCCGCCCTTTGCGAGCTAGCGATGACCAATCTGGAAAAATTTCGGAAAATGAGCTTGCTCTTCTCGCTCGCAAGTTTTCTCATGCATACAAGAGGGTGAGAGAGAGGAAGAGAGGTGGCATGATCACCGCTTGAGTGTGGTGGCCCCAACCACATTCGCGAACTATCCCAAGTCGGAGAAGGGCAAGAATGACGTTGGCGGTTCGGGCAAGAACGACTACACCGACAAGAACCGCAACAAGAAGCCTCCAGTTCGTGAACCGGCGCACGAGAAGAAGTACCGCAACTTCTCCAAGAACAAGAAGCTCTTCCACCGCGTCCTTGCCGCGCTTGCGACATCAACCTCTCCGACACGGAGACATGGAGCGACGAGGCGAGGATGATCCGCAAGAAGAAGAGGCGGCGGCGACTTCTCGGCATGTGCTTCATGGCCGACACCAACGACATCGGCGACTCAGCTCTCAAATGACTCGGACGAGGTACCCTCCTATGACCAGCTCAACGAAGCTTTACGCAAATTAGGAAAATTTCATGCTAGAGCTAGAGCTAGGTGTACGAGCTTGAGAAGGAAGTAGGTACCTTGACTCGGAGTTAGCTTCACTTAGATCTTCTCCTCCCGAGTCACCGATGATTGCTCTTTGTGTGATGCTATTCTTGTGGAGTTGGAGAACCTAAGGACCATACATGATAGTGTGCTTGTTGAACTTGATGGTCTTAGGTTGAAGAATGCTAGCACTAGTTACATTGATGCTATTCTGTTGAGGCTAGTTTTCTTCATGCTCACTCCACTCCATCATGCTCTAATTGCCCTAAATTGCTTGCGAAATTGATGCCATGAGTGAACACCTTAGGAAGCTTTACTGCTAGAAACAATGAACTTGAATCACATGCTTCTAAGGACCCAACACTCATGTGAGGTTGTAAGCAATTAAAACTTGACAATGAAACCCTGAATGTCAAGTGTGCTAAACTTGCTAAGGACTTACTAGATAAGTCACAAAAATATTGCTTGCGATGTACTGAGATTGTGGGGGACTTGGATAAAATCCATGTCGAGCTTAGGAAGAAATTAGAAGACCAAGCCCATAGAATTAGAGATGCTCCTTGCGTTTCTTGTAAGGCCCTCAAGATTGAGGCAGCCGTGCTGAGGGAGAAAAATGCACGTCTGAGAGAGCTCATCTTTCTGGTTCTTCTTCCTCTCCTTCCCCCTGTTCTTCTTGTGCTTCTTTCTTCCGAGATTGCCAAGATCTTATGAGCACTCTCGAGAAGTTTGTTGGAGGCAAGAAGAAGCTCAATCTTATTCTAGACCAATCCAAGATTAGTAGATTCAATCAAGGTCTAGGATTTGATCCTTGGAGCACGCTCGGGCGCATCCTCCCACCATAGTCGCGGCTCCAAGAGTGGTGAGATTGTGGTAGCTCCCAGAGTGAGTACCACCGTGTTTAGGTCTCTTGGGGTTGTCCATAGGACTTCGACCGGAAGGGTGTTACTCCTATTATTCGCCTCTAGCAAGGCGAAGTACACATGCACCTTCAGTAAGAAGGATGGTCACCTAGTAGATTTACGCTTGGCGCGCCAAGATCACTCGGTGTGGCGTGTTGTTGCTCTTAGGGGTATTCGTGGTCATCCCGGACTTTGAGTGCTCCTAAGACACACACGCTTCTAGACAGTTAGAGAGTCGCCTATTTTTGGGCGTCCCGGACTTGGTTTTCATGCTAGTTCTTGAGTTTTAGTCCCGGAGCTGTTCGTAGTCGATCTTTCCGCGTCCTCTTGATATTCCTCGTTTTCCCATCGAGGTAGATATCGGTGGCGTGAGGTGTTTTCTGGTAGGAGATCCAGCAGCCTTCTTTGGGATGGTCGGCTTTTGCACCACGGCGTGCCAACCCGCTTTGACTCCTAGATTATCTACGAGTTGCTCTGATCGTGTGAGAGTTGGCGTCGGAGAGACACTCGAGTCGATCTTCTTCGTGGTTTGGTACTGAGAGTGTCGTATGGTTTAGTATTGGGTTCCTAAGTCTTCACTCTATCGATCTTGAGTCATCTTTCTCTCTTGTGTCTTGATCGGGTTAAATCGGATGGGAAGAGGCGATGTTTGGATTGTTGACTCGGTTGTTCTCGTCATATGACCGGAGATTCTCGTTGGTTCTCTTCCTAGTCCGAGCCCCGGTGATGAGTTAATCACTTTTGGGGATGCATCTTGAGTAGAGTCATTGCTAAAGGTACCATCTGCATTAACCAAAATTTCATTCTTAAAGATGTTGCCTTAGTAAGTAAGTCGCAATACAATCGCTCTCTGTTTCTCAACTTATCGATGACTCTTTCGAGGTAAGCTTCAAGAGTAATGCTGTAGAATCCTTGATTCATCGGAGGGTTAGTTCTTGGATTTCTAGATTTGGGAGAGTCTTTCGTGCTGATTTTTCCGCTTCTTCCGGAGACTCTCTTCGATGTTTGATTGCTTCGAGTCCGTGATCTCTCCTTCTCGGCATAGGAGACTTGGTCACATTGGTTTTGATCATTTGACCCGAGTTAGCGACCACGATCTCATTCGGGTTTGCCCAAACTCAAGATGGTCAAAGACTTAGTTTGCTCTCCTTGCCGACATGGCAAGATGGTTCTCGCTTCTCATCCTCCGATCCCGTAGTGATGGTGATGCACCAGACAGCTTTTACATATGGACCTTTGTTGGTCGGCTAGAGTGCGATCGGCAGGAGGGAAGTGGTATGTTCTTGTCATCGTTGATGATTTTCTAGATTCTCTTGGGTATTCTTCATGGCCTCGAAGGATGAGACTTTTCTCACTTGGGGTTTGATCAAGATGGGTTGTCTATTGAGCTCCCGGTGCATTACGAGCTATCTGCATGATAATGGCACGGAGTTCAAGAATTCCTACTTTGAGAGTTTTTGTGTGGAGTCCGGTTTAGAGCATCGGTTCTCTTCTCCCTCGCCCCTCGTGAGAATGGCGTAGTGGAAAGGAAGAACAGGACCACGTTGAGATGGCGGGGACGATGCTAGGCAGTCTGATACTCCTAGGAAGTTTTGGGTGAGGCTATAGCTACGCTTGCCATGTTTCTAATCGCGTGTTTTTGAGAGCACATTTGCATCGCACTTCTTATGAGTTGAGGTATGGCGAAAGCCCGGTGTGTCTCATTTTCGCGTTTTGGTTGCAAGTGTTTTATCTTAAAGTCAGTAACCTAGATAAGTTTGAGTCTCGCTCTTACGATGGTATCTTTCTAGGTTACTCGACTTCTTCTCGTAGCTATAAGTGCAGGTGTTGATGCGCATAGGATCATAGAGACTGTGATGTGACCTTTGATGAGGCTAGCCGGGAGCTAGACACGATGTTTGAGCTCTTCTTATCCCTCCGAGACCATCTTTGTAGAAGATGAGGATGATGGAGATGATGGTGTTCCACCGGATCCAGTTCCTCTATACCCGAGGTGCCTCCTGTTTCCATTTCGCACCTCGGGTGACCACCCTTGCCTTCCGACTCTCCTTGGTGAGTGGCTCTGCTCCTACCTCTTACGTGCATGAGGTAGAGGCCACTACGCCTACAGTCCTCCCGTCATATCGAGCTCATCCACCGATCGGATCATTGGTGATCTGTTTGGCGCGTCACTCGCTCAAAATCAGGTTTGTCCATTCTGCCTCCACTCGCCTTCGTTGCCTCCTTTGAGCCGAAGATGTTTCTCATGCATTATCAGATGAATCGTGGATTAATGCTATGCATGAGAACTTGAGAACTTTGAGAGGAACAAGGTATGGCAGCTTGTCGAGCCCCATCCGGTCATAATGTCATTGGGACCAAGTGGGTGTTCAAAAACAAGCAGTGAGGATGGGGTTGTCATTCGCAACAAGGCTAGGCTAGTTGCACAGGGCTTTTCTCGGGTTGAGGTCTTGACTTTGAGGAGACCTTTGCCCTGTAGCTAGACTAGAGGCTATTAGGATCCCGCTTGCATTCTCTGCATCCCGGGCTTCAAGCTCTATCAAATGGATGTCAAGAGTGCATTCCTCAATGGCTATATTGAGGAAGAGGTTTATGTCAAACAACCTCCGAGTTCGAGAACCCCAAGTTTCGAGTCATGTATACAAGCTCTCCAAAGCTTTGTATGGACTCAAGCAGCCCCCAGAGCATGGTATGAGAGGCTCAAGTCTTATCTTCTCACCATGACTTCAAAATGGGCATAGTAGACAAAACTCTGCTTCATCGGACACCATGAGTCTCATTTTCTTCTTGTCGGTTTATGTGGGCGATATAATTTTGGTGGCTCATCTCATTCGCTTGTGTCTCAGTTTTACGAGGTGATGAGCCTGAGTTTGAGATGAGTATGATGGGCGAGTTGAGCTACTTTCTTGGCTTCCAAATCAAGCGGACTCGGAGGGTACTTTCTTGCATCAAGGCAAATATACCCGTGACCTCTGAGGCGTTTCGACATGTCGATGGGAAGCGGTGATGACTCCTATGGCCACCACCGCTGTCCTCGAGCCCGATGAGGATGGTGAGCTCACGATCAAAAGGAGTTTGAGCATGATCGGCTCCCTCTTGTACCTCAACGCTTCGAGGCCGGACATACATTTTGCTGTGTGTCTGTGCGCTCGATTTCAAGCTTCTCCTCGCGCCTCTCACCGCCAGGCGGTCAAGCGCATCTTCAGGTACCTTCGTGCTACCACTGATTATGGTATTTGGTACTCTTCGTCTTCTTGTCTATCTCTTAGAGCCTTTTCCGATGCCGACTTTCTTGGTCAGAGGATAGATAGGAAGAGCACTTCGGCACTTGCCAATTCATTGGCACTTCTCTTGTTTCTTGGTCATCTAGGAAGCGATGCAGGGTTGCATGATCCACCGAGGCCGAGTATGTTCTTTGCGACCGATTCTTTGTAGCAGTGCTCTGGATGAGATCGACCTTACGGGACTATGGGTTAGAGATAGAGAGTGTGCCACTTTTCTCGTGACAACACTTCAGCTATTTGCATTGCTAAAAACCGGTGCAACATTCCCGACCAAGCACATTGATATTAGATATCACTTCCTTAGAGACCATGTGGAGAAGGGAGATATCGCGCTTGATTCGTGAGTGACCTTGATTAGCGATATTTTCACCAAGCCTTTGGATAGCTCCAGTTTGTTGCCTTGAGGAGTGAGCTTGGAGTCGTGAGCCCTTACGGCCTTTCGTGAGGGGAGCTGGTTTGTATATTATGTATTATATGTTTTCTTCCAGCTTTTCTTTTCTTTGTGTTTCTTCCGGTGACTTTGGGCTTGTTTTCTTGAGTTGAGTTCACTCACTTAGACTTCGCATGCCTTGCATTGACCTCTTATCTTGTGCTTTAGGTTGCTATCATGCGTGATTAGTCGTTCTCTCTTCTCTCTAGGTTGAGTTCCTCACGCCTTATAAGTCTAGCGGTATTGGGCCTCCAGGTAGACAGAGTGCATGTGCACTCCTTAGTTGGGATCTAGAGTCGACTTCCTATGTCGATCCACTGGGAAGATAAGAGCGAGTCCGAGCCGTAGTGAGTCTCTTCTATCGTTTCTATGCTCTATAGCCATCCAGTTTTGCGGTTTCTCGACTTCTTCTCCTCATTCTGTTTTTCTCGTTATTATTGAGTTCATTCGGGTTTTCTTTATGCCTAATCTTGATAATAACTCAACTTTAACCAGATTTGAGCTTAAAATTGATTCATTTGTTGAGGGGAGTTTGGGAATCTGTTCATGCATTGCATTTAGACTGCATTTTCATTTTATGAGCTTTGTCTATTATGCAATTGATTTCTTCTTCATGCTATACACCATGCTACATCATTTGAAGAAAATCACTAGCTTAGGTATGTCCAAGTTCATTTAACTTGCTAAGCTTAAAAATGAAATAAGCCTTAAATGAAAAACTTGATGAAACTTGTTGCTTTTACTTGCTAGGTTTCTTCTCTAGAGGTTTGTGCCATAATTTGAGAAATTTAGGAGTTCTCTAGAGTCCCTATAGCAACTTGGGTGAAACTAGTTTGATCCATGCAGAGTCCTTCAATTGCTCATGAATCGTTGTGCTAAAAATGAAAATTAAACAAAATTGACTCTTCTTGTGTACATACGACTCAACACCTTGTATTCACAAGACCGCTTCCCATTGCACTTGGGATGAACTTGGAATACATCGTGTTTGACCTAGACCATCCTCTTAAGAGCTCATCTTGAGATGGTCGATACGGCTTGAGTCAATTGGTTGTCAAAAGAAAATGCAAATAAATTAAAAACAAAGACATATGTGGGTAAAGAATGCAAATAATGTCAAACATTTGCACCCGCTATGTCTTGTATGATGATAAATCAAAATTTGCATTAAGTGATAAATGAGCCCAAGGACCTTGTATGCTCTTCTAGATTCCCCAACGTGTTGAGTAGGTTGAACTCTAGGTTTTCCTTTTGATCCTTAGAGTGGCTATTCTTCTATTTTTGAAACTAAAGCTAAGTGTTGCACTTGTCAAATCTTGCTAAAATGAAATATTCAAAACTAAGCTCGTATTTGCACTTGGACATGTCTTAGTTTAGTCATCTTCTAAATTGACAAGCTTGGTGTAATATCCTTCCATTTTGATCAATTGGATAATCCTCAAAGCTCTTTCGATTGCATTTCATGCATACATAAAAAAATTGATGCCTATATTGCCAAAGGGGAGATAACGTAGAAAAGGCATCACTAAAAGATAAAAATGTGAATGCTTATTTGGTTATTATGATCTTTGTAAAACTATGCTACTACTACATTGGATCATAATCTCATAATCACATTTGACATGTTTAGTTGGATTTTAGAGTTTTGTTGAAATCTTGCTCTTTGTTAAATTTAACTCTAAAATCTAAATTCCTCTTCGTCAACTTGGTCATGGTTTAATTTAATTTCTATTTTTGGACCAAGTTTGACTTTGCAACTAAAATTGCTTTCTTCTTCATTTTCTTCAAACTCAAATTTATGCCTTTTGTGTGGTTTGTCAATATACTCATCAAGGGGAGATTGAAGGACCATGTGGAGGTCCATCCATGTTTGTGATGAGTATTTGACTTTATTTGAGCAAGGTGTGCTCAAGTTTGAGTTTGATTTGGATTGATTTTCAAAATGAAGCAATTTGAGTTGTACCGGCCGTATGGACACGGTAGTGGTGAGTTGCATGGTTTATTGCACATCTTTGTGGGCATTGCTATGTGAGGAGTTTCCTTGTTTTTGATGGTTGCGGGACGACGGTGCTAGGTCATGGTGAGGCGAAGGATGGCCGGGACTAGGCGAGGCGTCGGAGGTCCAGACGGTTGGGAGATCGCGGAAGATGATCGGAGGCGGAGTCGGGCAAGTCAAGAAGACAAGGAAAGGAGATGATGCTAGCTAGATGCGCGTGGATCAATGAGGACCGTCGGATTGAGGTCTAGTTGATAGGTTAGCGTGTCTAGGTAGTATGCTTTGAAAACCGTGCAAGAAAACCCGGTATGTGTGTGGGTTTTGGGTTAGCCCTTGCATGGCTGTGTGTGTGGGTTAATCCTAGCCCTTAGATGAGTGCTCTAGGGTTGAGGACTCATCCAAGGGTGGTAGGTGGCCCAAGAGTAGTATAAATAGGGGTGGAGGGTAGCCTCCTTCCCTTGAAGGTGTTGAGGTTTTGATGCTCATTTGAGCTTTGACCACATGAATGTGAGGCTTTGTAACCTCCCTTCCAGAAATGAAAGTTTTATTCATCCACCTCTGAATTTATTTTATGCATTTACATTATGTCTTTACTTTACGCAATTTAAATTCAGCATTTACTTTCCATAATTACATTCCATAATTTACTTTCAAGTAATTTGGATTTGCCTCCCCTCCTTCTAAATGCTGCTATTCTTGGATGTTTTGAGTGTGTTCATATGGTTTTACATCTCTTTTGCACTCTTGGATTGAGTAGAGAACATCTTTTCTTCCAAGTTCCAACTTTGTTCTGAACTTGTTCTTCGCGCAGCAGTCAGTGTTTGATTTTTGTAAAAATATAGAAAAATCCTTTTTGAGTGATTCTTGTTGGAGGAGGTGCGGGACTCTGATATTCGCTTGTAGAAATATTTTGGAGTTCACTTGTTGTACCGTTTGGGCGCCATGAGGTGAAAACCGAGCCCCAAACGTTCTGCTCGAAGTTCTTGACCAGACTGTGTTCTTCGATTTTTCGTGTTTTTTCTGTAAGGCTTTTTGAGGAGAAATTTGGTGGAGTTCTTCAAGACTCTGATGCTCACAGGGAAAAAAAGTCTCAAAATTTTGTGAGCTACAGAAACCCACCAACCTCCTGTGCAAATTGAGGACAAGTTCTGGGAATTCTGCTTTTGCTTTTCTGAAAGTGACTTTTGTGATTTGAATTGATGTCCTTTCTAAAAGCAAGAGTTTGAATTGATTCCTCTTTATCTTGGACACTAGACAACCAGGATTGTGACTCAAAAATCCCCACATATTTTATGGTACTTATCCATGCAAGCTTGGGGTACACATAGTTGTCTAGTTTTTCGGGTTTTTCACAATTCCTTTTGAGCGATCTTGTCGAGGTTTTTGTTGGAGTTTTTTGGGGGAATTTTTATTTGCGACCATTCACCCCCCCCCCCTCTGTTCGCCATTTCGGTCCTTCAAATCTGAAACTTTTGAAAGGTTCAAAGAGTTTCAGAACGAAGTACAAAATCAACTTGGCAAAACAATAAAACACTTACGATCCGATCGTGGTGGCGAATACTTGAGCCAAGAGTTTGGTGATCATTTAAAGCAATGTGGAATCGTTCGCAACTTACTCCGCCAGAACGCCTCAATGGAATGGTGTGTCCGAACAGCGTAACGGACTTTATTAGATATGGTTCGGTCAATGATCGATAAACAGATCGCCATTATCCTTTTGGGGTTTCGCTCTAGAGACAGTGCGTTCACTTTGAATAGGGTCCCATCAAAATCCGTTGAGAAGACGCCATATGAGATATAGATCGAGAAGACCCATGTTGTCATTTCTCAAGATATGGGGATGTGAGGCTTATGTAAAACGTTTACAATCGGATAAACTCGCACCTAAATCGGAAAAATGCTTTTTGTGGGGTATCCTAAAGAAACAAAAGGATATTACTTTTACAAAAGAAACGAGAACAAAGTTTTGTTGCTCGAAATGGTGTCTTTTTGGAGAAAGAGTTTCTTTCAAAAGAAATCAGTAGGAGTGATTTGTATCTTGATGAAGTTCGAGAATCACATGAATATGTTCAAGCTACCTCTGAACCTTCACAAGATGTACAAAGTGTTGTACAACCTATGGAAGAGACTCCATTACGTGAGGTCGGGAGGCCACGTCATGTACCTATTAGATATGGGAATGACATATTATTGTTGGACAATGATGAGCCCACGACTTATGAAGAAGCAATGATGGACCCAAACTCCAAAAATGGCTTGAAGCCATGAGATCCGAAATTCAATCCATGCATGACAATCAAGTTTGGAACTTGGTCGATTCACGATGGTGTAAAACCATTGAGTGCAAATGGATTTTCAAGAAAAGATAGACGTAGATGGAAATGTTCGGATCTATAAGGCACGGTTGGTGGCAAAGGGTTTCAAACAAGTTCAAGGAGTTGACTATGATGAAACTTTCTCACCGGTAGCCATGCTCAAGTCTGTCTCGGATCATTTTAGCTATTCTTGCATATTTTGATTATGAAATATGGCGGATGGATGTCAAAACAGCCTTCCTTAATGGGAATCTTTACGAGGATGTATACATGATACAACTTTGAGGCTTTGTTGATCCTAAATATGCTAAAAGGGTATGCAAGCTTCAAAGATCCATTTATGGGTTAAAGCAAGCATCTAGGAGTTGGAACATTCGTTTTGATGAAGTAGTCAAAGGTTTTGACTTTATCAAAAATGAAGAAGAGCCTTGTGTTTACAAGAAGGCTAGTGGGAGCGCACTTGTATTTACGATTTTGTATGTGGATGACATATTATTAATCGGGAATGACATTCCTATGCTTGAAGATGTTAAGACTTCATTGAAAAGGAGTTTCTCAATGAAGGACTTGGGAGAAGCATGCTATATCTTGGGCATAAAATCTATAGAGATAGATCAAAAGGTTAATTGGATTAAGTCAGAAGCGTACATTGACAAGATATTGAAAAGGTTCAATATGCATGAATCCAAGAGAGGTTTCATGCCAATGTCACATGGCATCGATCTCTGCAAGAATCGGTGTCCTTCGACATCGATGAGCGAGACAGGATGAGCAAGATTCCATATGCTTGACTATTGGGTCTATTATGTATGCCATGATCATGCACACGCCTGGATGTCTCATATGCTCTAAGTGTCACGGCGGATACCAAGCGGATCTGGTGATGGTCATTGGATAGCCGTAAAAATATCCTCAAGTACTTGAGAAGAACTAAGGGTATGTTCCTTGTTTTTGGAGGTGAGGAAGATCTGGTTGCAAAGGGTTACACGATGCAAGCTTCCAAACCGACAAAGATGATTTTCGATCGCAATCCGGTTTGTGTTTACACTTAATGGAGGAGCAGTAAGCTGGAAGAGTTCCAAGCAAAACACGGTGGCCGACTCTACGACAGAAGCGGAGTACATTGCGACTTCGGAGGCCGCAAAGGAGGCTGTGTGGATTAAGAAGTTTATCACAGAGCTTGGTGTGGTCGCTAGTGTCTCTAGTCCAATGGACATCTATTGTGATAATAGTGGTGCCATTGCACAAGCAAAAGAGCCTAGATCACATCAAAAGTCTAAACACATACTCCGTCGCTTTCACCTTATTCGCGAGATTGTGGATAGAGGTGACGTCAGAATATGCAAAGTACATACGGAAGCCAATGTGGCGATCCGTTGACAAAGCCACCGCCACGACCCTAAGCATGAGGCGCACACAAGGTCTATTGGTATTAGATACTTAATTGATTGACTCAAGTGCAAGTGGGAGATTGTTAGTGTTATGCCCTTGAGGCAATCATTTAGATGATTGTAACATGACTATGTTTATGAATAATAATATGATTATTGGTCCAATGAATGTATATCATTGTATTGATCAACAAGTATGTGACTTGATTATGAAGCTCTTTACTTAATGATGTAATTCGATAAATATCTACGATCGGATATCATCGTTATAGGACTACGATGAATAGATCGGCACATGTAGTGATCGATGATCATGCTTCATAGATCATGGGATATGGAGATATCATCTCTACATTGTGGACCATGTTGAAGAACATGGGTTAGATAGACCCGCTATGGGACAACTGCGAGAATGTTTCATTCTTATGTGTCATCGTGTATCTCATACCTAGAAGATGTATGATCCTTAGACACGAGATTGTCATATTCCCTACATGTGTAATAGTTTTCCTTGGGGCTATCAAACACTACTTCCTAACCGGATAGTTATAAAGGTAGCTTTCATGTTTACTATGAAGCGTGCGAGAGGGAAGTGGCAATCAAGATGGAATTTGCCACTCCAATGAAACGGAGATATATGACAAGGCCACTCGTGTGATATGATTAAGAAAGTGCATGGCCATGCCGTGATTGAGAGTCAATCACAACTTATTAATATATCACGGATACGAGAGATGGATTGAATCATCAAAGGATGACATGCTTCTCGCCTTGAGATCAATCTTCATATACTTGGCAAAGGGATTATTACATGAGTTCTTTTGATAGGTTACATTCGATTTGATCACAAGTATGTTTGGGAGTTGGCATACTTTGCAAGAAGCCGCTACCAACTATTGGATTGAAAAGGAGTTTTCGAATCCATGTCCAAACGTATGTGAACTGCAGGTCACACACTTAATGGGTGGGACGCATTAATTTGGATTGGATCCGTAATTAATGAACCTCGTGGGCTTAGCATCTTTGGTGGGCCTGGTTTAGGTTTCATCTCGTGGCTATATAAGGAGGGGAGGAGGAGGGCACAGAGTGTGCTTTCCACGGTTTAGGTTTGATTCACTTGAAACCCTAGCCTCCTCCTCTCGCGCCTCGCCGAGCGACTAGGTGCTTGCACACCGGCGCACGGGCGTTCCATCTCTCGGGCGTGTGGACTCTGCGGTGGACGCTGCTGCGGCTGCGGCGTGGGAGGGCGATCCACGGCGAGGCGAGGACGATCCACTACATCGACGCAACGACTGCGGCGAGGACGAACCACTACATCGACGCGCGAAGGATTTCGCAACTACGCGTCTAGTGGTAATCTTATCTATGATCCCCTTCTTGCGAGTAGCTTTCTGGTTGCGCGGTAGTTTTTTTTTGTGCTAGCGTAGCATACCGCGTTTCCCTTCAACCTCTCACTCCTTGCCATCACCATGGCTGGATCCTCTAGCAGAGCATTCTTGTGGACACCTGATATGAGTAGCGTAGCCCTTCATTACACATTGAAGGTTACGCATAATGGGAAGGATGATCCGTTCAAGGAGGAGAACCTAAGTACAGTGGTGTCCAAATTGCAAGAGTGGCGTCCGACATTATCGAGGCATAACGTGACAACCACTGGCCTGAACCTTGTGACCTCCGATGACCTCAAGGCGCACTTGCATGGGTTGCGTCAAAGGTATTTCAGGGTGTGCGAACTAGCCGACCACCCTTCTACTATTGGTTTCTCTACGAGACTTTACAGGGTAATGATGTTGCCCAATCAGTATGCAGAGCATATTAAGGTTAGTTATTTCTTATTTGTTCACCCTACTAATTTCTTTACCATAATCCATAAGTTCACTTATTTGTATGCTCGACTTGTGTGTTAGTCATTCCCGGAGGATAAAGATTTGCTGAACAAAGATATCCCAGAATTCTTTGCGATGTATATGCTCTTCGGCGGGGGTGTGATGCAGGGTTCACGCAGAAGACGTAGAAGAGGATCTAACATAAGTTGTAAAGGTCGACCCAGTACTGGTGCAGCATCAAGTTCAAGAGGACGTTCAACCACCACCGGAGGGGGCCTTGCAAATGATGAGGACGATGATGATTACGATTTCGTATCACCTAGACCTCGACGTTCAAGCACTACCACAACAGGCCGTTCAAGCACTAGTACAACAGGTCGTTCAAGAAACAATGCAAGAGGACGTTCGACCGGCACTGCAAGAGGGCTACCTCATAACCATACAAATGACAATGATGATAACGATTTCATGCCACCTAGCCCACGAACCTTACGTCCTCGGAGTCCTCCAAATCCTGACGATAATATTCCATCAAGCTCTCTCAGGTATCCATACGTAGTACCCCGTCTGCCACCAATATACGATTATCGTTGTTTTGACCGTCTATTTCAACAACCATGGCCATAAAATAAATGGATTTGTCACTTAGTCCTTCACTAGAGGCATATACCTATGGAACACATTGTATCCCAGTTTTATGAATTCTCTAAGGCATGTATACCTTGTTGTACCCCGGTTTTATGAATTCCATAAGGCATGTACCTATATTGTATCCACGCACTTAATATCAATGTCGGGTTTTATTCAATAATTTACTATGATTTGTCGTCAAATTTGTCGCACTCAATTACCATAATTTTGTCGTGACCGTATATTTTCGAAAACAAATTGTACGCAGTCTAACGCAAAATATATATATATATTTCTTCATATTACTAACCTACAAAAGCAAAATAGGCCGAAAAAACATCTACAGAAATAAAATTTCATTCTACGCTCTTTATGCATGCGCTCGATTTCTTCTCTCTGCATGCACGTGGCTCAACCTCTGTCTGCACGGCCCATACACAAAAAAGTTCAAAATTTTCTACCGTGGTTCGTACCATTTTCCATTTCGTTCATTTTTGCCGGCTTTGCTTTGCACAAGGTAAGAGCACTGTCTACATTTTAAAAAATTCATACAGCTTGTTCATCGTCAGAAAATTTTATGGGAATATTAATGATGCATCATAACCATAGACAAAAAAATTCAAAATTTTCTAACATGATTACCGAAATTTTTATGAAAATATCATTGATGTGTGTAATCCACAAGCGGATCAGTAGACTAAGTAATTAAGTGCATCATCCGTATGACAGTGGTCAACCAGAAATAATTTACTTAATCAAGCCATGCTCCAACTAGCAGCAATAATTGTTTCTTGCCCTACTCAACTCACGGGAAGTTCAAACGTGCAGACAGACAAGGATTGATGCGACGAGAGCCTGAAGATTAAAGCAAAGCATGCATGCAAATCACCTCCATGGGCGACACGACCGACCGAGCCCAAGGCATGCATCTTCACACGGGACGCGACCAGCAGCTTGCAAATCACCTCCACACGCGACGTAATCGGCGCAAAGTGAGGATGCATGCAAACAACCGAGGTGACATTCGACGAGACCGGCCGGCCCCCCGACATAGCAATCATCAACATGCATGCAAATTAATTGGCTTTCGACGCATGCGAAGCAATCGCAGACAACAAGCAGAACGCGACGAGACCGGCCGGGCCCACAGGGTATAGCCGGCACATGGTGTGCCGGCTATGCCTTAGCCGGTTTTTGGGGTGCCGGCTTTGGCATAGCCGGCACACCAGGTGCCGGCTATGCACTGCCGGTGCCCCAAGTGCCGGTTATCGCCGCCATTTCAGAGAATACGCAACGAAGTTGTCCAAAATCGAAAATATACGGTACACAGTTGACTGTATTTGATATTTTGCCCATTTTTTAGTTATATATGTATAAAGTTACCAGAAATTTTCAAACAATTCGGAGACGTAGAGAAAGACATATTCTACGGTCATGTGTGTAGAATATCAAGGTCAAACTCTATCAAATTTAGAAATGAAATTGACAAATAGCGAAATGAAGTAATGAAAAATCATTATTCATGGAGAATTTGTATTTTTTATGTCTCCTAAATGCAATCAATTTTGATCTTGGAATTTTGCATGGCCGTAGAATATGTAGTCCCCTACAATCCAATTTTTAAAAAAAATTGTAAAACTTTTATATGTAAATATCACAAAGATAGCGTAGGATATTTGCTAAGGCCTACGCTACACTGCACACTGCACTGCCTGCAGGTCGAAGAAGTCGTCACTTTTTAAGATCCCGTTATCTTGTTTTTTTTTTCTAAATATAGCTCACTCTCAAGCGAAATTACAAATCTAACCTCTTCTCCCACCACGAAAGAAGAGGCAGGTGACAGGTCGACACTGCCACACCTGAGGACACGGTAGACAGCGAGAAGCGCGGGAGTAGCGGCGAGGCAGCGTGGGAGCAGCGGCTTACCGCGCCTGACGAGCAAGGGAGGTGGCTTGCCGAGGTGGCCTCCTGCAGTAGTCACGTTCCACGGTGGAGAGAACGCTAGATTTGTAATCCTGCTCAAAAGATGACTAGATTTGGAGAAAGAAAAGTTACAGGAGCAAGCTAGAAAAGTGATCCCATCCAAGTCGAATTGATTTCTCCTCACGGCACAATCCTTTTGACACGGTCCAAGCTTGCACGTTGTGCAAGCAGGGCATGTGGCCCATCAGCCCATGCATGTTGGAAGAAGCACCTCGATGATTGTTGGGCGGCCCAGCCAATTTGGAAACTCCGAATCCCATCAAAGCATTCAAGGCCCGTCGATCACCTGCTGTCGTCATCTAGGTTTCGCAGAGTACAATATGATTGATCTTCATTCTTCGCCAATCACCATGGTGCCATGATCATCGGCAATCACAGTGCCGTTGCAATATCTAAAGTATCTGGCAAAAAAGAGAGAGGAGTCCAGCACATTCGCCAACTCAATGATTTAATGGTAACATGTTGTTCGCCTTCAATGTATAAATTAGGTATATGTGTACTATATCCACTACTACAGAACGGCACATCACTATCGCTTTATCCGTATCGGTTCTTAAGTTTTTAGAAAAAAATGATTGTGATAAATAACTTCGGAGAGGTGTTAGTAATAATCACTATCGGTTCTAAGATTATAACTGATTGTGATGTAACATTAGGCATATCACTATCGGTTCTAAACTAAAAAACGATAGAGATGTGAATGGTCATCACTATCGGTTCCAACAAACGAAGTGATAGTGATGACCACATCCACATCACTATCGGTTCCTTTGATAAAAGCGATAGTGATGTGCATATACATCACTATCGGTTCTAAGAAAAGAAGAGATATTGATGTGCACGTGATCATCACTATCACTTCTATCAAAAGAACCGATAGTGATGATTATCTGCATCACTATCGGTTCTAAGAAAAGAAGCGATAGTGATGTCTGCGTGATCATCACTATCGGTTCTTTTATAGAAGCGATAGTGATGATCGTAGACATCACTATCGCTTCTCTAAAAGAACCGATTCGATGTACATGCGTCTTATCACTATCGCTTCATAAAAGAACCGATAGTGATGAGTGTTCACATCACTATCGCTTTTGAAAAGAACCGATTACGATGTGCCTCGCTAGGTCATATATAGCACTCGAGTGAACTCTTCTCATTGTTGCTCCAGAGGAGATTTCTTCGCCACCCGAGAAAACATCTCATATTGTGTGGTTCAAAGCAATACTTGGGTGAGAAAATTTGAAGTCCTCATCGGTGGGTATTAAGAGGGCAAATTTGAAACCCTTGAGGAGATTCCCCTCTTTTTGCCCTCATTTGCGGTTTTCTTCAAAATGTGGGCAATTCTTTAAACCCCTTCAATTTTGCACTAGGTAATTTCGATATGTCGTGAATAAAGTTTAGGTTGCACTGGAATTGTGTACATGCCTTCAGATTTCACACTCTTTATTTGATAAGCACACATCTATTTAATTATTATAGTGCTCTCATGTTAATATGGAATTATTGTTGCTATCATGTGATAAATGTTAGAGTTTAGGTTGCGGAACCTACGTCTCCCGTTCGAGGATGCTTATTTACAAATATGCCGAATGAAATGGCATATTTATAAGCGAGCATTCTCGAATTGTCCACGTTTTTTGGACAGTTCGAAGATATGTGGTTCGGGCAAGTTCCTGAGCTGTTGTACAACTGCAGAGTAGATTTCGGTAGCGTCTCCCTGGTGTTCTCCATATGCACACCCCTCTTGACCTGTTGTCGAGACGTGTATATGGAGAACAGTGGGGAGATGCTGCCGAAATTTTCTTTGGAGTTGTACAACAGCTTAGGAACTTGCCCGAACCACATATCCTCGAATGGGATTAGGACTTAGCCAATTTAGAGATTAGGTGTCATCGTTGGTACCCTTGTTTTGTTTCGTTGTAGTGAAAAGATTTGCAAGCTACTGCACTAACTATATAATTTGATTATTTGATATCATTGTTGATTTTAAAAATTTATGACTCCTATCTAGGGAATTGGAAGCTCTAAACCAGGGAAGAAGCTAGGTATCGATCGGGAGTACATTTATATATCTTGGAACCTGTCCTCTATTTTGCAAAGGTAATATTAATTGAAATGATGTCTCAATATTTAAAATAGCTAGCTAGTTGTCGCTCTAGTTTCTCCTTAATTTATTGTGCGAAATTTAATTGCAGATGGACCGTGAGGAATGGATGTATCAGAAAAGCCGTGTGAGTCTTTGAATTTCATAGGGGTGTTAAGGAGTTCAAAAAATTGCGTAAGAGGATATGGTGAGGAGGGGTTTAAACTTCATATATTGTCCTTGCATTGATTGCACCAATCTGAGGAGATTTAGCAACTCAGCTCAAATTGAGGACCACCTGATTCGACGTGTCTTCGTGAGGAATTACACATGTTGGATCCATCACGGGGAGGCAGGTAGTACCCTTCCGGTATGCAACGAAGACACAGTGGAACCGGATGACGAGTTGCAGCTTGATATGTTTGAGGAGGATAATTTGGAGCAAATGTTGCGGGATGTGGAGGGTAATTACACAGAAAGAGAGTTTGAAAAGTTTAAAATCTTGATGGAAGACGATGCCAAACCGCTGTTCATAGGTTGCAAAGCGGAATACACCAAGTTGGGTTCGGTTCTTGCATTGTTCGAACTGAAGGCAAAACACCGTTGGACAGATACAAGTTTCAACGCACTTCTAGTTCTTCTATCGGATCTGCTTCCGGAGGGAAACCAGTTGCCAACAAGCATTTATGAAGCAAAGAAGCTACTATGTCCCATGGGAATGGAAATAGAAAGGATACATGTATGTCCGAATGATTGCATCTTGTACCGTAACGCACATCAGGAGCTGCACGTGTGTCCAGTTTGCGGTGTGCCCCGGTACAAACAAAAGGAGAAGCGTAATGACAAGAAGCGTAAGAGTCGGGCAACGACGATGAAGAGGTCACTAAAGGTGCACCGCCAAGGTTTTGTGGTACTTGCCCATCATTCCCGTCTGGAGCGGTTGTTTGCAAATCGGAGAGGCAAAATTGTTGCGTTGGCATTATGAAACTCGAAAGGAAGATGGCAACTGAGACACCTGTTGATTCGGCTCAATGGAGAAACATCGATTGGAAACATGAGGAGTTTGGTGCGAAATGAGGAACATAAGATTTGGGTTGAGTACCGACTAATGAATCCATTTGGTAACATGAGCGATCGTCAAAGACTGCCATTTCATTGTGTATCTACAACCTCCTCCTTGGTTGTGTATGAAGCGGAAGTATATCATGATGTCATTACTAATCTCGGGACCCAAACAGTCGGGAAATGATATTGATGTGTACCTTGCACCACTGATCGAGGACTTGGTAAAATTGTGGAATGAGGGTGTCGTGGTGTGGGATGCGTACAAAAGAGAGCTTTCACCCTACGGGCTATGGTATTTTGCACCATAAATGATTTCCTGGCTCTTGGTAATTTGGCGGGTTCTGATCGAAAGGAGCCAAAGCGTGTCCTATTTGTGAAGAGGAGACTGAGAGTCTATGGCTGCCAAATTCCAGAAAAACTGTGTATATGGGTCACCGTAGGTTTCTACCTCGAAGTCATCGATACCGTAAGATGGATGACAAATTTGATGGGAAGAGGGAAGTCCGTTCGGCACCGCAGCCCATGAGTGGAAGGCAAGTATATTCACGTGTAGAGGATATCGATGTTCAGTACGGAAAGAGTCATAACTGTTCGTCCAAGGACAATTTGGAAGAAGAGGTCAATATTTTGGGACTTACCGTACTGGAAGGAGTTAGATGTCCGACATTGTATTGATGTCATGCATGTTGAAAAGAATGTCTGCGATAATTTGGTTGGTATCCTGTTGAACATACCTGGGAAGACCAAGGATGGTGTGAATGCTCGTCGTGACATGGCCTACATGGGAATCAGGCCAAGGCTTGCAGTGATCGAGGAGGATGGAAAAGGTCCGTACATCCCCGCTGCATGCTACACCCTGTCTAAGAAGGAGAAAGAAGATCTCTGCAAAAGTCTATAAGGTATTAAAGTTCCATCTGGCTACTCCGCAAACATTAAGAATCTTGTGTCCATGGATGATTTGAAGTTGTTGGGCATGAAGTCCCACGACTGTCATGTATTGATGACCCAAATGCTCCCAGTTGTAATCCGAAATATTCTGCCAGAGGATGTCAGGTTGGCAATCACAAAGTTGTGTTTTTTCTTCAAAGCGATCTCCTGCAAATTTATTGACCCCGATATGCTAGACAACCTACAGAGTGAGGTGGTGCAGACTCTGTGTCAGCTTGAGATGCATTTCCCACCGTCGTTCTTCGACGTAATGGTCCACCTTGTTGTTCACCTTGTCAGAGAGATTAAGATATGTGGGCCCGCTTTCATACGTTACATGTATCCGTTCGAGAGGTACATGGGTATATTAAAGTCCTACGTGAGGAATCGGTCAAGCTCGAGGGTAGTATTGTTGAAGGTTATGGACCAAGAGGTTATTGAGTTACGTGTGGACTACCTAGGTAAAAGACAAGCAATCGGTGTTCTCAGATCTCGCCACGAGGCGGACTTGCCGTAAAGGAACCATTGGGTCCAAACTAATGAGTCCGAGGTTTGATATGTATTGCAAAGCGCATTTGACAGTTTTGCAGAACAGCGTAGAAGTTCATCCATACATGGAGCAGCATAAGTTGATATTACGGGAAGAGAATCCACAAATGGATGACACAATCATTAGAATCGGTTCTTAAGATGAACTGATTCTGATGACCTCTTATCAGAATCGGTTCTTTTAAGCAAGCGATTGTGATGACCACATCAGTAGAATCGGTTCTTTGACGGAAGCGATTGTGATAACCATACCATTACAATCGGTTCTTCGAAGAAAGCGATTGTGATGATCCATCATCAGAATCGGTTCTTTCAAAGAAGCGACAGATGACCCCTCATTAGAATCGGTTCTTGTGTGGAACCGGTTATGATAACCACGTTATCAGAATCGGTTCCACACAAGAACCGATTCTAATGAGGGGTCATCACAATAGCTTCTTTGAAAGAACCGATTCGGATGACATGTTATCAGAATCGGTTCAATAGAAGAACCGATTCTAATGAGGGGGTCATCACAATCGCTTCGTTGAAAGAACCGATTCTAATGATGCTTTATCACAATCGGGCCAAAACTATCTAAAGACTTCGTATCGCCACTTGAACCGACTGTAATGGCAAAAAAGAACCGATTCTGATGGACAATTCTGTAGTAGTGATCCTTGAGTTAGTAATGTAAATCAAAGTATATTTCAAAAAAATCAAGCCATCAGACATTTTGCCATAATAATAATAATCTGGGCACAGGACGCAGCTTACATACGACTTAAGCATCTCGTGTTGATGTTACTTAAATTCTGATTCGCACGACAGTGACGACTGTTTTTCTGGATGGAGAAACAGTGAGCTAGCTATATTAATAACCGCATTAATCCAATGCAAGCATCCTCTACAAATGTAATACATGTGCCACTGGACGATTCTTTCTTCTTCTTCTTTTCCTTTCCCTTTGGCCTGCCTTAATTCTGAACATGCTGCTTAATTAATAATTGGAGGATTAAGCCACAGTCTCCGCATTACTAACAACAAATTTTCATCTTTGATCTATGTGACATCCGTTACATTTACCTTCAATTGCATCATGTTAGGATGACGACAATGCTATTGCGCATCTCTCCCTAGAAAAGGCACTAAGCACGATTTGTCGCTGCCGAAAACCGCATAGTTGACATACAGAAACTGTCTTGTAAACCTTTAGATGATTCCTCGGATTTTCGGAGGAATGCTGAAGATTAGAAAATGACAATAAGTCGCACGTACGTTGACATCAATTAGATCAGCCTTGTGCGTGTATTTTGCAAGTTTGTCGAAGTCTACAAACATCGGGCCAATGGTGCATCATAGTTCGTCCAAGGTTCACTCGAGTTGGAACATGGAAAGATGGAAATGTGGAATAGCATATCTGATGACTGATACTATTCACTACTGGCAAGATTCTCACAAATACAAGGGGTTAAACTCATGGACTACATCGGAAAATGAAGTAACGTATGCTGCAAATTGGTGTTCATTATTGCAGAATAACTTGCCGCTTTGATAATTTCGGGATCAGAACAGACTTATGCTTTGCTTTGCCTGCTTCTTGTGCTACCTTTCCTTCCCATATGTTCATATCATTGCATGTCTTTACTTTTACAAAATTAAATGGTCGTCTACTGTTATCAAGAATAGAATAAATACCGGTTTATTCTTGGGTATATTACTACTGACGTAGGACGAGTTTGCTGCTTTTCAGATTTTTTTTAAAAGAAAACTCGAATATATATGTACACAGAAACATGGTACGATATTGCCATGTCGTTGTATAATGAGAATCGGTGTTATAAGGTGTCAAGTCCATTGCAACACATGGAGGTTTATTATGTTATTCTGATCAGACTGTTCAACTAATATTTAAACTACATCCAAGACTATGTGGAGGTCTAACCTTGTTGGTGATGAGTTATTAACTGTGCTTAAGCATGAGGTGCTTGAGTTTGAGTTTGATTTAATTGGATTTTCAAAACGAAGAAATTTGAGTTGTGTCTGCCAGGGGCGGCACTACCGGCCATGTGGGAGCGGTAGTGCCGACCGAGCAGCAGTACCGGCCAAAGGGAGCGGTAGTTATATTCTAGAGAGAGGTGTTCGCTGGTTCTTCAGAGGAGCGGCACTATTGGCCTGGTGTAGGCGGTAGTGCCAACTTCATGAGCGAATTGTATATTCAAATGTGATTTTGGATTATTATTGTATATCTTTGTTGGCAATTGCTATGTGATGTGTTTCCTTAATTTTGATGATTGCGGGACGACGGTGCTAGATCATGGTGAGGCGGAGGATGACCAGGACTAGACGAGGAGCGTCGGAGGACCAGACGGTCGGGGATCGTCGGAAGATAATTGGAGACGGAGTTCGTGCAAGCCAAGAAGACAAGGAACGGATGAGATGCTAGCTAGATGCTGCGAGGATCAATGAGGGCCGTCGGATTGTGGTCTAGTTAATAGGTTAGCGGGTCTAGTTAGTGTGCTTTGAAAACCGTGCAAGAAAACCCATTATGTTTGTCGGTTTTGGGTGAGCCCTTACATGGCTGGTTGAGTGGGTTAATCCAAACCCTTCATGAGTGTTGTTCTAAGGTTTAGAAGCTCATCCAAGGGTGGTAGGTGGCCCAAAAATAGTATAAATAGAGGGGTAGGGGTAGCCCTCCTCCTCTTGAGCGTTTTAGAGGTTTTGATGCTTCTTTGAGTTTTGCCTACTTTGTTGTGAGGCTTTGTAAACCTTCCTTCCAGAAATGAAAAATCATTCCTCTCAATTCTGAATTTACTTTGCGCATTTACATTATGTCTTTAAATTCCGCAATTTACATTCTTGCAATTTACTTTCATGCAAGTTAGATTTGTCTCCCCTTCTTCTAAATGCTTTTGGATCGTATGCTAAGGATGAATGATTGATGGATGAGACCTTTTCAGATTATATCCTGTCGACGATCGGGACCGTCGACCGCAGAAGAAGGGGGGAAGGATCGTGCAAAGGGGCGAGGCCCAGAGTTGCGTTCGTCCAGGAAGAAACACGAGCAAACAGGGGACACGAAGTCTATACTGGTTCGAGCCCCCTAAATCGGGTAATAGCTCTACTCCAGTCTTGCCCGCAGGCGAAAGAGAACTAAAGGCTCCGCTAGGGAGGGGTACAAGGGGAGCTCGTCCTCGGGATCGCCCGGGAGCGGTGATCTAGGAGAGCTCGGTGAACAGGGGGTGTACAAGTCTTACTGCCGGTTCCTCTTATCCCCTTTTTTTCTCCCCCCAAAAGGGAGAGCCCTGCCCTCCTTTATACAGCCAGTAGGGGCAGGTTACATGGAGAATTGGGAGAGGGAAGGATGGAGACTGTCCTAGGAACCCCAGTCCTCCGTCTTGATGACTGGTCACCGTCCTGTTTCGTCCACACCGGGTTGGTAGACTCACCGAGCAGAGTAGTCTGCCGTTTTCTTGGGAAACATCGTACACGCCTCTGTGGACTGTCGGATCTTGGCGTTGCAATGCGTGATCTGGCTCAGCCTCGGAGAGAGCGTACCCTCATCTTAGCGTGGATGGACGATGGGACCGGAACTCTGACTTTGGCAACCTTCGCACTACCTAGGGAAGGAGCGACCTGCTCCCGTGTGGTCACTTCAAACGGTCGTGGTCTTAGGGCACGTGGCTAGTGGCCGGCGGAGGGCCCGATACCTGGCCTTTGGTGGGGATCTCCTCAGACTGGTCGGAGGTCGGGGGAGTCCGACCCGCGAGTGAGGTCGGACGCCCTACTTGGTCGGGACGAGCTCGGAGCAGTCGGTTAGGTCGGGGGATGAGTGTCCTTCGTGGCCTCGCGGGGCCTTTGGTCGGAGGCGGGCTTGGAGCAGTCCGTTCATTACTTCGGGTCGCCGAGGTCATGGGAGGACCGCTTAAGGCCCCCCCGGGGGGGTACGGACATGTGTCAGGATGTTCGATGTCGGGACCCGAACCCGCAAATCCGGACCCTCTGTGTATTCTGTGCCAGTCCAGGATCACGCTAGCACACACAGTCATACAGGGTTGCACATCACAGACATTCACGAAGATATAAGAATAAATAGTGCAAACATGTATATAAACCGAGTTGTACGACCTTATGGTCTCCTTACAGATAGGTCAGCCACACAGGGCTTACATTATTCAAAGTAAAGAAATAGCAGCGGAACATAAAAAAAAAGGTCGTGGAAGCCTTCATCTTGCCACGAGCAACCGATCGGGCTTGCCCCTAGTTCATCGTGTCCTCGATGTACTCCTCCTCCCAAACGGTGTAGTCTCCTCCACTTGATGTTGGGGTTGAAAGCAAGGTGGGGTGAGTACACAAGGCACTCAACAAGTAATGCATGAATGCGACACTATTACTATATGCAGATCTTGTTCCAAAGGATTGGCTTAAATGGTTCTTTTGCATCAAGCGACATTTTTAACCAATATCTTAGTTAGATTAAAGCGAGAGAACAGATTATAATGTAATAATAATTTCAAATGGTTTTTCCGTGAGGTTTCGACACCACCTTATGAGTTCATTTTAACACTTGGCACACACCACCCTTCCATGTTTTGTTTATGAAAATCTACCCCTTGATCAGTAATCCCGAGCAATGCTCAATTCCGTGAGCACGGCTATTCGAATAGTTTTGACACTCTGCAGAGGTTGTACACTTTACCCACAAGATCTGACCGCTCACCATACAGTGATTGTCCACAACAAAGCTTTTCAGAACCTCTACCTTAACCAAAGAACCTCTCGTGTGCCTTCACTATCACTTCCCTCACACAGGCGAAGTATAGGACCGGCCAATCACCGTTGGATGGGCACCAAGCCATAGCACAGTCGCTCCCCATACGGATACACCCTCGTGTCTTGTCACCCCGAGGTATCGGAGGAAAGATATCGTAACCCTAGTCAACTAGGTGCATCCCATATCGGACATGTGGTTGTACGGATGACTCGGATCAAAGGCTTGCAAGGTGAAGTCCTTAATCGGCCAAGGCAAGGCTTCCAACACTCAACAATGGCACACACCCAATGTGGCACACAGACTCACATCACTCATCAACCCACTGCCACACAGGCCCATCAGGCACACAGCCTCTTGCCACTTGCCCCAGTCTAAAACATTTCCCACCCCATTGATTATTGTGCAACACATGCCAAAGAATAATTCAACATCAATATGGAACCACACAGTCACCATACTTCCATATCATCATGTGGCATCATCACACCACTTTCAAAATACATTCAATATTCCATTAGTCAGTTTTGTAGCATTTCTCTGAAAGATCATTCATGACTCGCTGCAAGGCTAAGTATCTACTCACGGTCTAGCCTCCCGTGTTGGCACAATATTAACATCCAACTAATATAATCAAACTTAGGGTGACAATGATTTAGGGCATACAAGTAATAATTCAAGGTGGCATAACAAAATGGGTTGATTAACTACATTATCCCAAATTAATTTAAATTCATTTTAAATAATTAGCATGCATAGTTTCAAAGCATAAATTACATTTTAAAATCTGGGATCAAAATGATCAAAGCATCACTTGCCTTCAAAGAGTTGCTGGTCGTGTTCCGAAGCTTGGTCTTGAGCGACGAATTCTTCCTCGAAACTTTCCGACAAATTTGCGTCTCGCTGCACAAACAAAAAGATACAATAAATAGCTAATACAGAAGACTAGATGACCTCAAAAATTCAAATAAAATTCACCATTAAATAGCTCATAATTTTATGAATTTTTAGAAATTTGAATCACCCGAATCCGAGTTAAAATGCAAAAGTTATAGTCATTTGAAGTTTGAATAAAATCTGAAAATACAGAAATTAAGAAAATACGATTTTTCTGAATTATTTTTATACTGGAAATTTGCATAAATGACGACAGCATCGCGTCATGATGATGTCAGCACAGAAATGAATTTCGGTCGAAATATTTTTATATATAAAAATATTTATGACGTCATTGCTGACGTCAGCACGACACGTGGCAGCCTCTAGTGCCGCCACGTTGCTTCGGTTCATGGGCTGGGTCCACGGTTCGGCTCGTCCATCGTGGATGGCAAAGATCGCGCTCATGCACCGGTGACGCAAGCCGTGGCGTCGGCGGCGATCGCGACCAATCCCGACGCGACACGCGGCAAGATCGAATCGCCGCTCATCCAACGGTCGGATCTCACCCCGCTGATTGGCGACGCCGCCTCCACGCCTCCGCGCGTCGCACATCCAGCGGCGCTCGGATCCAACGGCCAGCACCGCGCCGCCATGCGACGTCTCGGTTCATGCGGCGACCGCGGCGCAATCGCGACGATGCGCCCGAAATCGGCGGTGGATCCGGTCTCCGCCCGATCAAAATGCCCACGCGTCAACACGTGATTTGGCGAGGGCGGTGCCATCTCCGCCGCGCGTTCAAATCTGAGCAGCGCGGATCCTTAGGGCAAAACCAGATCCAATCTCTACCGTTTAGATCTAATCTAACGCCTACGGTACCGGCGGTTTCTCGCTCATGGCGCGACGTGGCTCAATCCTACGCATCCACTAACGATCCAACGGCTAAGACAAAAACATATCGCGAAACTAGATCTAATCCAAGCCGTACACATCAAGATCCAACGCCACGATTCAATCTAAACATCTACAGAGATGGAGGCTACGCGGACTCACGAACCGAGCGATGCAAATTGGGCGGTCGGCGCGGTTCGACGAGGTTGACGGCGGCGAAGAAGCGAAGGTTGCGGGCCGGGAAGATGACCTCGGCGGCGGCCAAGCGGGCTTCTCCGGCGAGAAGAAGTGGTCCACTCGATCGCGCCTTGCTTCGTGAACTTCGAACGGGTCGAGCACGCGGAAGCGACGGACGGCGGCGAGAGGAAGCAAAAACAACGGCGGCACAAAGACGCAACTTCGGCGAGCTTCGCTCGAGCGCTAGAGAGGGTCTCGGCGTGCGTGAGAGGAGTCAAAAGACGCGTGAAGGAGCTCTGCGGACGCGCTACTCGGTGCACTTAAGGGGCCTCGGCGTGCGCGCTACTGAGCGGCGAAGCAGCGAAGCGGTCGGCGGCATTAGCTCCGGTGATCTCGCGAAGACGACCGGCGTGGCGCAATCCCGCGTGTCCGTCGGCGGCGATCCGGCTCACGCGCGCGCGACGTGGCACACTCACGCGTTCGATCGGATCGGACGGCTTGGTCAAGCGGCGCTAGGGTTTCGCGCGGTTGGGCGACAACACGCACGATAATGGGCTCGGCCCATTCTTGCTCATGTGATTTTAAAACATTTCACATTTAAAATAATTCTAGAAATTCAATTAAATCATTTGGAGCTTTTAAAATAGCAGAAAAATTCCAGAAAAATTCCAGAAATTACTTTGAGATGTTTGGAACTCCATTAAAATATTTGCAATAAAACTTTGCAAAAACTTTTCCATTATTTAATTGTTTTCAAGAAAATTTCTATTTGAATAAATCCAAATTAACTTAAATAAATTCCCAAAAATTCACAAGAAAAATAAAAAATACTTCAAAATTCAAATTAGAGCAAAAAATTAGGGTGTTACATTCGATCCCCGACAACCAGCCCTTGAGGCTCAAGAAGCGATCTGAGACTCTAGGCGCTTTTGAGTCTGAAGTCTTTCGAGGAGGGATCGCTCCTTCGCCCGGGTTCGGGGTTTTATTTTAGCGAGACCGTTTCTTGGCGACACTAGAACTCCAGCACCTTGCTTCTAAGTGGGCTCAGGGAGCCCGGGGGTCCTGCAGACGGGGAAGTTGGAGGGACGGTTTTGCGGGTGCGTGGAAAGGCGCCCGTGCAGGGGTTTTGAAGGGCCTTGGCGCCTCGGTTACCTCCAATGTCTCTGGCGCGCTTTTGAAGGCGGCGTAACGCCGTGAGCGAGGTGTTTTTAAAGGCTGGGGCCGTTGCCTTGAGTTCTCCTCCCCGGCCGCTCGTGCTCTTGTTTTCTCCTGCGTCGGTGCCTTCTGCCCTTTGCTCTCAAACCCGCCCATTTGTCCTTATGGCGAAGTTCGGGAGGAGTACGCTCACCGTGGAGCGGATGAAGGAGATGGAGACTTTGGGGCTGCTGGATCCGTTCACCTGGCGGCTCCCGTCCGGGGAGAACGTGCCGCAACCTCGAGACGACGAGATCGTGAGTACGGAGCAGTACATGCTCTTCGGGCTGCGAACCCCGGAGAGCGATTTCTTGGCTGCGGTCCTCGCACAATGTGAGATCGAGCTTGTTAATTTGGTACCAAACTCCATCCTCCACCTTTCCATTTTTGCTCATCTTTGCGAGGGGTTCCTGGGTGTTCTCCCCACCCTCTCGTTGTTCTTCCGCTTTTATTCCTTGTCCGTCATCTTGAAGGACCCGTCGTCGGGTGTCTCTACTTCCGGCTACGGGCGGGACTCCCTTGTTCCTTCCTCCAAATTTCGACCCGGGACTCGCCTTCATCCATACCTGCGCCGGTCGCCTTCATCCATACCTGCGCCGCACGCGGGCTCAAGGGGCAGGTGGTCGTTTACGACTACTTATGGAACCGTGTGCTTCCTCTTCGGAAGAGGTTGCATCCCTTCTACGAGATCGTCGGGAGGCACGACGCCACCCGGAAGGCCACGAGGTTAGCATTGCACGACCTCAGCTCTTCGGGCCTTGGTGGTGTTCTCTTGTTTTCTTGACGCTCTCTTTTTTGGCTTTTTGCAGCGCCGAAGGAGGCCTGGATCGCCTCGAGGATGCAGGAGATCTTCGGGAAGGCTGCCACCTCCTACGACCTTGGCGGCAACGTCCCCAAGAACGTCTTGGGGCAGAGCGGCGAGGTAATAACTTTCGCCTTGACATTGGCCTCGGGGGCTCGGATTCGGGTGCTTATCGTGATAGGCTCGCGCAGGCGACTCGAGGAGCTTTGGGACACGGCCGGCGGTTGTTGCCGCTCCTGGCCCGGTCAAGGGCAGAAGGGGAGCAAGAAGCCGGCTCTGGCGCCCGAGGCATGTTGCCAAAGCCCCACGTCGAGTGGGGCGGCGGGTCGTGGTGAGTTTGAGCGCCTGAGCTCGGGGTCATCAGAGCTGAGCACGCTTCCTCTTTCTGCCTCCTTGGTCCTTCTTTTGATGACCCTTGCCTCTCTGTCAGCGGGAGGCGGCTTCCGCCGCACGGACCCCGGATATGCAGCCGGAGCCACGAGCTCTGGCGTTAAGCTCCCGAGGGAGGAGTGGTCGCGCTGCTGTCGTGGAATTGTCGCGCCAGGTGCGGCTTTCATACATTTCTTGTCATCCCGCCCTGTTGCGGTGTTCGAGCGTCCGAGGGGCACCGACCTTTCCTATGGTCCAGGGCGAGGTCGAGGAGGATGAAGTGAACGACGACCGCCTCATGGTGCGGCCCAGGACGCGGCGGGTGCTACTTGCCGCGTCTTTCGAGGAGGATGAGGTGGACGAGGGGGAGGCGGCCGATAGCGCCGCGACCGAGGGTGCCATCGTCGGGGGTGGCGTAGTCGAGGGCGCCGTCGTCGCGCTGCCTCGGTGGAGCGTTCGAGGCGAGTCCGGGAAAGCGGAGAGCCGACCTTCCTCCGCGAGGAGGTCCAAAGAAGACACAAGGCTGCGCGCGTTCGCTCGGCACGATAAGTACTCATACGCCTCTCAACTTTTGTGATGGTAGGGTCGTCCGAGCAATCCCCTAACAATTTGTCGTGCGCAGTACCTATACCGGGGTGGTAGTCTTACCCCAGGCGGAGTCGTCCCCAGCGGCGCTGGAGTTGCCGAAGGAGCGGGCGATGATTTTCGGACCGACGGCTGAGCCGGGACTCCCTTCTGTGATCGAGGCGGCCAAAGGGGGAGTCCCTAAGCCGCCCTCCAGCCTCAGGGGTTTGGCTGCCGTCGCCCTGACCGAGGCGGATCATCCTAGGTCCTTGGGTGGTGCCGATGCTACCGCGGCGGCGAGGGCCACCGAGGTCGTCGCTGCGGGCGAACTGCCCCGGTGTTCTGACGGCGCCATCGACCTGCCGACGCTGGAGGATCGTCTAGCAGCGGTAAGCGCATTTGCGGTGACTCTTCCCTTTTCTCTCTTTTTCCATTCTTCTCGTAGTTGTGGTGATCTTTCCCTTCTCTTTGCAGGGCCTCGGTGACTCGAAGTGCGTACGGGTCGTGCCGACCACGCGCTCAACCGACCCCTGCGTGATACTATCGAAGTCGACATGGAGGAGGTGCTGAGCTCGAGGCTGCCGCGATGCGCGATCAGGAAGAAGCCTTGCGCCTGAGAGAGGCTCGGGCCCTTGAGCTCGTGCGGGTCGTTGAGTCCGAGCGGGAGCGCAGGGCTCGGGAGACCGAGCGGGAGCTAAAGGCCGAGAGGGACCTTCATGCCGCGGCGCTCTCCGAATCCGTCGAGGAGGAGCGGAAGAAGGCGGAGGAGACCCTTGCCCGAGTCCGTCAGAGGGCGCAGGACGTCCTGAATGAAAACCGTGCGAGCGCGGTGGTGCTGATTCAGCGCCTCGAGCTCGAGGTCTCCGACCTTCGCTCGAAGGTGGAGGCCGCGCGGCGGGAGGCGAAGGGACTCCGAGAGTGCCTCGAGGTCGCCCATATGGCTCGCGAGGATAGCCATTCGGTCGCATCAACCGCGCTCAAGGACCTTGTAGCCGCTCGGAAGGAGGTGGAGGGGCTCCGGACGCAAATGGGGAATCCGATCCCTGCATGCGCCGAGGCGGTCGAGCTCACGGCCAAGGTGGCGGCAGCTGAAGCGACGGCTGCGCTCGAGAAAACAGTGGTCGGATTAGAGGCGAGGGCCACCGGAGCAGAGGCTGAGGCGGCCGACGCCGAGGCCAGGGTCGCCGGGCTTGAGGGGAAGCTGGCGCAGGTGGCTCGAGCGGGGAAGAGTGCCTTGGCTCACTTCAGAGTGACCGCGATCGGGTCGGCGGGCGAGCCAAGGTCATCGTCTTTGCGGCGGAGGGTCTCCGACCTAGGCGGAGAAGCTTGCCCGAGACATGTCGATGGAGTAAAATTTAAAGTTAGTAGATGGGTCGGGGGGCGAAGGATTCGCACCCCCTTGTAAAAACAATGTAACTTTCTGCTAATCTCGCAAAGTCGTATTTCTTTGGAATACTTAGCTTGCTTGCTGGCCCGTGTCGCTTTTGTAGTCTTCGCGCCTAGCCTGGGCCGACCGAGCTAAAGGGTGCTCAAGGTCAGTTTAACGGAGGCCTCGCCCAGAATCACCCGGGCTCGGGCACGACTCGGGTTGATTGGTCTTCATCATTTGGTCCTGGGGAATTGGTCGGCTTACTGCGGCAGAGCGGCTTGTTGCGACCGAGATCGTCCCTGGTGCTAATTTTGGGGATCGCGACCTCCGAGCCTGTGGATAACATCGGGCCCGGGGTGCTCCTTGAGGACGTTCAATGGTCGGCAGCGCAGGGGAATAGCCGGCTTACTTCGATGAGATCGTTTCTGCCGCCCCGAGCCCGGAATGCATCGTGCTCGGGATCTTGGCGTCCCGAGGTGGACCTGAGAACGCGCCCTCAGCCGAGGCCTCGCTGGCGATACTCGAGTTTGGGCACAACTTCGGATGAGTCGGCTGGAATATCTCGAGCTCGGACCAGTTTAGGCCTCAGTGCAGTCGTGAGCTCGGGAATGTTTCAAGCTCGGCGAGGCTCCTCGAGGGCGATTTAGAAATTCGGACCAGCCACTTGGGCCCGGGAAAGGTCGGCTTATTGCGCGAGCCGGCTTATTGCGGCAAAGTCATCCCCGGTGGTGAATTTTAAAGCTGCGACATCCGAGCCCGGAAGCGTCATCGGGCTCGGGCGCCCTACGAAACGTTCAATGGTTGGCGGCCACGGAAATAGCGGCTTACCCGATAAGAATCGTTTCTGGCGGCTCCGATCCACGGAATGCCCGTGCTCGGGTTGTTCATCCCGGCGAACCTAGAAAACGACCTAGGCGCTGCAAAGAAGAACACGCATGGACGCCCCTAGGTCGGGCCCGCCGCGTGACCTTATGGTTGCCCTTATGGTCACGCCGCGAGGTTGCGTCGCTCGAGGCGTCCTAAAAGGAAGGAGAATTAAGGCCGCGAGAAAGCAGGCGGAGCCCTAGGGCCGAGGGCTCTTAAGATGGCGCGACTCTTGACGAAGGGACCTGCAGCTCGGGGTCGTGGTGGAGCGCCATCCCCCTCCATAAACTAAAAGAGGTTAGCGATGGAGGCGAAGGAGACTTTTATTACAGGCGCATACCTGGGTCGAACCAGAGCATGGTGACACAAGCGCCCGGGTCTCGCCTCGGGTCGTGATTGCCTGGGACACAAGAAACAGGCACGGCAGCAAGAAGAAAAAACCCAACTCAAGCATGGATGGAGGAACGTTAGGCAAAGAACTTTCGGAGCTGGCCCACATTCCACGAGCTTGAGAGCTCCCTGCCATCGGGGGCCGCCAGGCGGTAAGCCCCCTCGCGGATTGCCGAGATGACTCTATAGGGGCCTTCCCACAGCGGGGATAGCTTATTGATGTGGGAACGATCTTGGATTCGCCTTAGGACCAGGTCCCCAACGCGGAAGCCCCGGGGTCGAACGGCTCTGGCGGCGTGCCTGGGGAGATCTTGCAGGTATCGTGCCGAGCGCAGCAGTGCGCGGCACCTTACTTCTTCTGCCAAGGCGAGGTCGAGGGACTGCTCCTGCTCAAGGTCAACCCTGTCGACCGAGCTCGCCCTGACGGAGCGGAGAGTGACCTCAGGTGGCAGGACAGCCTCGGCCCCGAAGACGAGCTGGAAAGGGATCGTTCCCGTTGCCCGACTGGGGGAGGTGCGGACGGACCAAAGGATGGTGGGGAGCTCCTCTACCCAGGCCCGGCCGCGCCGATCGAGCTCGTTGAAAACTCGCTTCTTGAGCCCTTGAACGTGCTGCCTGTTGGCGCGCTCGGCCGCTCCGTTGCTCTGGGGGTGGCTTACCGAGGCATAGCAGATTTTGGTCCCCATATCCGCGTAGAACTCTTGGAACAGCTCGCTGGTGAACTGCGTCCCGTTGTCGGTGATGATCCTGCAAGGGACTCCGTACCTTGTGACCACGAAGGAACGAAAGTACCTTACCGCGGCCTTGGCAGTGATGGCGGAGACCGGCTCCGCCTCGATCCATTTTGAAAAGGTGTCGATGGCCACGAATAGGAACTTCTTTCCCCGACCGACCTTGGAAGGGACCGAGGATGTCGGGCCCCACGTCGAGCGGCCAAGCGAGGGTGGTGCGCAAGGCGTGGCCGGTGTCGGGCCTTCGGGCGTGGCGGTAGGCTGGCGAGCACGAGCGATGCCGGGCATCTTGAGCACCGTTGGCGATAAAATCCATCTAGAATGCCTTCCGACCATGGTCACGAAGAAGAGTGAGCGCCGCATAGGCGGAATGTATGTCGTTGAGCAGGTATTTACCTTCTTCCGGAGTGATGCACTTTGACAAGACGCCCAGGGCCCCTTGACGATAGAGCCGCCCACCGACGAGCCTGTACGAGCTCGCGCGGCGTCGGAGCCTGCTCCTTTCGGTCGAAGAGGCGGGGAGCTCCCCTTGGTCGAGGAACTTGACGATCGGGTCCATCCACGACGGAATGCTTTCGAGAAAGGCCGTCGGGTCTTCCTGGTCGGCGACGGATGGTACGGCCAAGGCTTCGAGGATGACGTCCGATGGGAGTTCATCGTCGGACGACCCGAGCCTAGAAAGGAGATCGGCAGTAGAATTGTCCTTCCTAGGTATGTGTTGGATCTTCAGGTTCCGAAACCACCTTTCCATCTTGCGCGCCTCGGCGAGGTACTTGGCCATCAGCGGGTCCGAACATTGGTAAACTTTGTTGTACTGATTGATGACGAGCTGGGAGTCCCCTTTCACGATTAGGCGGCGGACGCCCAGGGACTTGCAAGCTCGTAGGCCGGCCAACAGGGCCTCGTATTCCACCGCGTTGTTGGTAGTGGGAAGCCGAGCGGATCACATATCTCAAGTGGTCGCCTTGGGGTGATGATGAGAACATCGCCCCGGCGCTCAAGGATCTTGACCGTCAAAGAACATGGTCCAAGGGTCTTCGACTTGACCTCGGGCTCGGGGCGAGTTACATCGTTTGCTCTACCACAAAGTCGGCCAAGACAGGATTTGGCGGTGCGGGCCATAAGCGAAGGTCGAATTCGGCCAGCTCTATGGCCCATTTAGCGATGCGACCCCCGGCCTCTGGGTTCTTGAGGATCTCCCCGAGCGGGAGTCCGCTCGGGACGACCACCGTGTGCGCTTGGAAGTAGTGCCGGAGCTTCCGCGAGGCCATGAAGAGGGCGTAAAGGAGCTTCTGGACCAAGGGGTAGTGCTCCTTCGGTCCGTGGAGCACTTCGCTGACGTAGTAGATCGGGTGCTGTCGCCCCGCCCGCTCGGCCACTAGAACCGCGCTAACGGCTTGGGTCGTGGCGGCGAGGTAAAGCAACAGCGCCTCGCCCTGCTGTGGAGTTGTCAATAGAGGCGGACGTGAGAGGTATGCCTTGAGCTCGTCGAAAGACCGCTGGGCTTCGAGGGTCCACTCAAAACCCTCGTGCTTGCATAGGATCTTGAAGAAAGGCAGCCCTCGCTCGCCGAGCCGGGAGATGAAGCGGTGAGGCGGCGATCACGACCGGTGAGCTTTGTACCTGTTTCACAGGTCGGGCGGTCATTTGCTCGATCGCCTCGATTTTTTCCGGGTTCGGGCCCACGCCCGACCCCCCGATCATGTAGCCGAGTACTTTTCAGGAGGCCGTGCCGAAGACGCACTTTTCGGGGTTGAGCTTGATGCCAAACTTGTTCAGTTTGGCGAAGGTCTCGGCCAGGTCGTTGACGTGGCTAGCTTTAGAGGGGCTCTTGATGATGATGTCGTCGACGTACACTTCGAGGTTCCGGCCGATCTGCGGGTCGAAGGTTTTAGTCATCAGCCGCTAGAACGTGGCGCTCGCGTTGCGGAGGCCAAACGACATGGTCGTATAGCAGAAGGTTCCGAACGGCGTGATGAAGGCGGTTTTGTCCTCGTCTTCCACGGCGAGCTTGATCTGGTGGTAGCCGGAGTAAGCATCGAGGAAACTCAACATCTCAGCGTTGGCAGTGGAATCCACGATCTGGTCTATGCGTGGAAGTGGGAAGTTATCTTTAGGGCATGCGGCATTCAAACCCGTGTGGTCGACGCACATTCGCCACTTCCCGCCTTTCTTTTGCACAATTACGAGGTTGGCGACCATTCGGAATAGTTGACCTCGCGAATGAAACCGGCCTTGAGGAGCTTGTCGAGTGCTCCTCGATTATTGCCGCCAGCGGGGAGAAGCGCCGCAACATCGGCGCCGCGGGCTGCAACCGAGCTTTACTTGTAGTCGTGCTCGATCACCTTAGTGGGACCCGGCATGTCCGCGGTTCCCACGCAAAAATGCTTTATTAGCTCGGAGGAAGGTGGCGAGCTCGTCTTCCTATTTAGGGTCAAGGTGGTAAAATGCGAGGCGCATTTGCCCGAATTCCCTTCCTCGAACTGCACGGTCTTGGTCGGGCCATTCGACTGGATGGCCGCCTTGCGACGGGTGCCCTTCGGGGCGGCCTCGGGACCCAGCTGGGGCAATATGCCGGCCAGCGCCAGGGCCTTTTCCTCGCAGCCGTGCGCCGCCTTGAGGTCGCCGCGGACCGTTATGGCGCCGTTGGGCCCCGGGAGCTTCATACACCGATGCCCGTAATGATTCGCGGCCATGAACTTAATCAGGGCGGGGCGCCCGAGGATGGCGTTGTAGGGGAGGTCGTTGTCCATGACCTCAAGGGTGATCAGCTCGGTGTGGAAGTTTACGGAATCGCCGAAGGTGACGGGGAGGACCACTTGCCCGAGCGGGGTGGTCGAGCTTCCAGGGACGATGCTGAAGAAGGGGATCGCTATGTTCTTGATTTTTGACCGGGGTATCCGCATCCGATCCAAGGCGCTTGCGGGGCGAGTTGAGGAATCGCCCATCGACCATAACTCGCCAGCGATGGTGTTACTTATGGTGGGGCGACGACCAGAGCGGTTTGAAGTCTCGGGACATCCCGGAGGCGTCGTCGAGAAAAGGTGATGGGGCGCCATCCCTGCGCAGGTTGGTCGGTGGGCTTCGGCGGTGGCTTGGTAGGCGGTGCGCGGCATCCTTCAACTCGCCGAGATCGGTATGCGAAGAGCCACCGAAGATCATATCCACGCGGTGGTCGCCTGCTGGAATTCAGTCGGGGCTGCTTGAGCTGGCGAGGGCCGACCCCACCAGTGTTCGTCGCCTTTCGGGGCGGGCATCTCTCGGCCCCTATAAAGGCATCCGGCAGAATAGCCACGTCCTCTGACCTCGCAGTTTGTGGCCGTGGATCTTGTGGAACAGACAAAATTTATTGGCGTCGAAGCTGGGCTGTTCCTCATTGCCCCGTGTCGACGCGTTCGCATGAGGGCTCGCCCGGCCACGCCCTGCGGGGTGGGCGCGGCGCTGTTGCGGCCGCGGCGGTTCTGCTGAGGCCGGGGCCCCAGCGTCGGTGGCGTGCCTCCGCCCCTCGCGCGCTGTTAGCCGACCATGGCGACCACATCGAGCTGGCGCCCTCGGCGCGTGGTCTTTTCCTCGCCTCTTGTCGCGCGGAGTCGGGTCTCGTTCCCTAAAGCCGGACGGCCCTACCTCGCCGAAGGCGAGGCCGAGCTTGCCCCGATCGTAGTCGTGCTTCCAGCGGATGGCGTCGTCCGCGTCTGCATATCGTTTCGCCATGCGGAATAGTTTGTTGACGGTGAGCCTCGTAACGATTTCGAGGTCCTCCGTGAGGCGTCTGTCTCGAACACCGAATTTGAAGGCCTTGATGACGGTTTCATCGGAGATGTTGGGAATCGAGTTCCGCGCGCGGGTGAACCGGCGCACGAAGTCTCGTAGGTGCTCCCCCTTTCCCTGGATAACACGGTCCAGGTCCCTTTCTCGTCCGAGCCGCTCGTAGCAGCTCTGGAAGTTGGAGTGGAGCGCTCATAGCGGCGCCATGGCCGGAAGGTGCGGGCGCTGATTGAAGAGCAGTGCGGGCGGCCCCATCCGGAGACGGTGGGGAGATAGTTGGCCATCGCGGCCTCGTCCCCACCGCCACCAAGGCAGCGTGGAGTAAATGGAGAGAATTCGCGGGGTTCTTGGTCCCGTCGAACCGTTCCATCATTGCGGTTTGAGCCGGGCGGCGATGCACCCGACGGAGTCACTCGTCTGTTTGGCGGCCGTGGGCGAAGGCTACCACTGCCGCTTCTTTGGCGTCGAGTCGCCATCATCGGTAAACGGGAATTTGAGCCGACGGCGCACCCCGCGCCGACCACGTCGGTCGGCGAGAGCATTATTCTGATGGTGGCGCGGGTGGTAATGCACCTTCCGGCGCCTGGGTGAAACGTCCGGGGAGAGGTCCCCGGAAGTGTGGCTGCTCAAGAGAGCATCGTTATTACGCCACTGACGGCAGACGGTTCCGCGCTCCGCCTTGTCCCGACGGCGAGGCGGAGGAGACGGCGTTGGGGTGCGAGCCCGCGAACAGGGAGTCTGCCGGTGGAACGGTCGGTGATCACGCGGCGGGGGGCCACTGGCTGCCATGGGGCGAGACCCAGAGCCCAGGGAGCCTGCTCGTCGTCGAGGTGCGACGTCGTCGGTCGCCTTGTTGAGCTCTTCGGCCAGGGATCGTCGAAAGAGGGCCGAGCCGACCCGGGCAGGGTCAGCCATGACCCTGGCGATGGCCCGCAGGCGTTCTTGGGCAGGCTCGTCCGAGCGGGAGGGCCGGCCGCAGACAGAGGCGGGCCATGCCACGCTCTTCTCGCCGGATAAGCGGCGATGGCTCGATTGATGGCAACTGGGCAAGCGGTCGCCTCGAGGAGTCTCGGGCCGCCATCGCCGCCGAGTCGCCTCACGTTAAATCGACCCACGAAGGCCGGCGTTCATGAGGCGGCAAGGAGGCGAGCATGGATGTAGAGCCTTGGCACTTTCGGGGACAGCGTCCGAGCCCGAACTTCTTTGTTCGCGACATGCCGGCGGTGGAGCTAGAGTGCTGATGCCGCCGAGATAACGAACTCTGATTTAACGAAACTTGGGCCCCACGGTGGCGCCGGTGTCGGCGATCGGGACCGTCGACCGCAGAAGAAGGGGAAGGATCGTGCAAAGGCGAGGCCGAGTTGCGTTTATGCAGGAAGAAGCACGAGCAAACAGGGGACACGAAGTCTATACTGGTTCGAGCCTCCTAGGTCGGGTAATAGCTCTATTCCAGTCTTGTCCGCAGGCGAAAGAGAACTAAAGGCTCCGCTAGGGAGGGGTACAAGGGGAGCACGTCCTCGGGATCACCCGGGAGCGGTGATCCAGGAGAGCTCGGTGAACAGGGGGTGTACAAGTCTTACTGCCGGTTCCTCTTATCTCCTTTTTCTCCCCCAAAGGAGAGCCCTGCCCTCCTTTATCACACCGGTAGGGCGGGTTACATGGAGAATTGGGAGAGGAAGGATGGAGATCCCCTAGGAACCCGATCCTCCGTCTTGATGGTGGTCGCCATCTGTTTCGTCCCACGCCGGTTTGGTAGACTCACCGAGCAGAGTAGTCTGCCGTTTTCTTGGGAAACATCGTACCTGCCCTCTGTGGACCTGTCAGATGCTGATGTTGCAATGCGTGGTCCTGGCTCCGCCTCGGGAGAGAGCGTACCCTCATCTTTAGCGTGGTGGGCGATGGGATCGGAACTCTGACTTTGGCAACCTTCGCACTACCTAGGGAAGGAGCGACCTGCTCCCGTGTGGTCACTTCAAACGGTCGTGGTCATAGGGCACGTGGCTAGTGGCCGGCGGAGGGCCCGATACCTGGCCTTTGGTGGGGATCTCCTCAGACTGGTCGGAGGTCGGGGGAGTCCGACCCGCGAGTAAGGTCGGACACCCTACTTGGTCGGGACGAGCTCGGAGCAGTCGGTTAGGTCGGGGGATGAGTGTCCTTCGTGGCCTCGCAGGGCCTTTGGTCGGAGGCGGGCTTGGAGCAGTCCGTTCATTACTTCGGGCCACCGAGGTCAGGGGAGGACCGCTTAAGGCCCCCCCGAGGGGTACGGACATGTGTCAGGATGTTCGATCCCCGACATATCCCAATCATCTAGGCAAATCTTGTGTTCTTCCTTGCAAGAAACCGATTTTGTGTTCATCAGGGGATCAATATTGGAAGATTAGGTTTTTGGGTGTTATTGTCTTGTGTTCTAGCTTGCTGTGACATGTGGGAAGTCATCTATGATCATCTTGATCATCAAGAACCCACGAGCAAGTTTGGGGCTCAGTTTTTGGTTTTGTACCCGTTCTTGTGCACCCTTCTGTAAATTCGAAAAAGGTTGGAACTTTAACGTCGATTCTTGCAATCGCCAGTTGGAATAGGTTCCTGACATCCATAGGAAGGTGTCCACAAAGTTTCATTGAGTTAGGATCAGTGGATCAAAAGATTCCTTGATTTTTCTTTTTGAACTCGAGTTGAAACCATTGTTCATATGCCTGTTTTTACGGTAGCTATAGTAACTCCGGTAGTAACTGATTCTTCCACCTCCATTTGGTACATAAGTATCTTGGCTTGATTTCTTTGGGTAAAAAATTTCATTTGTGATATTCTTTGGGGTATAAAATTCAATTTGGGATCATTCACCCCCTTCTGATCGCCACCTCGATCCTTCAATTGGTATCAGAGCCGGTTTTTCTCTTCCATTGATCTTGATCGGTCTCAAGAGCCATGGCGATGGACAAATATTCCACCAAGCCTTTTATTTTTTTTGGAGTTGATTTTCCATTTTGAAAATCGCGGATGGAGTCATACATCACTGCCTAGGGCTTCCTGATAGGACACCACCATGCTATCAAGGACCAAGACCTATAGTAAGTATGCTCTGATACCACCTCTGTAAAGACCCGAATCCACTGATTCGGACCCACTGTGTTTACCGCACTAGTCCCAGAATCAACGCTAGTGCACACAGCTTAACATTGGTACATATCACATCATACTTAACGGTAATAATAATAAAACTCCATTTATTGATATAACTAAGTGTATGATCTTATGACCAACTTACATTATTAAGCCACGCAAGGCTAGACTTGAAATATAAACTAAGAAATATACAGCGAAAAATAGAAGACGTAGATGACTCATCAGTTCATCACAGGCAACTGACAAGGCTCGGACTCTAACGACTCGTGTCCTCCTGGAACTCCTCCTCCAACAAAGGTGTAGACTCATCAACTGATGATTGTGGTTGTTGGCAAGGGTGAGTACATAAAGCACTCAACAAGTTCTGCACAGAATGCAATTCTATGTAACTATATGCAAGGCTTATTCCAAAGGAAAAGGCTATTATGGCTATTTTGCAATAAGCAATATTTATGAATAAATACAATAAATAGATTGTAAAGACTATAAAACAAATAACAGTAATAGATAGATTCAATATTTCTCAAGTAAACCAAGTTTCCAATCCTAAGTCAAATTCCAAACTTCCATATGGCAATTTTGCCATCCCAACCAAGTTTTCCATTTAATTAAGCTAACCCTTAACTGTAATTCCCAAGTATTGCTCAATACTGCGAGCATGGCTATTCAAATAGATTTACACTCTGTATAGGTTATGCACTTTTCCCACATGATACAACCATACACCACAAAGGCGAGTGATTATAACAAAGCCTTTACAATGCCATGCCTTAACTTAGTACTACCCTCTAAGGTTTCAACACTGGTGGGTCTGAAAACCACATCCAGGGCCCCCCTCTTGCGCCATGTGAGTTACCCCATAACTCGGGAACTCACACCGCCAATGATAGTACCAAAGCTAAGACATTGCAAATTAATCAGCTAGGCTGTCCCATACCAAACATGTGGTTGCATGATTGACTCAGGTCAAAGGCTGGCAAGGTTAAGTCCTTAAGATGATCGAAGCAAGACTTCCACGTACCCTCTTCCCATCGGGCCCACCTTGGCATACTCGCCCCTTGCCACTTGCCCCAATCTAAGTGATTACCACCCCAGTTGATTACCAAGCACCACGTGCCATCAACAATTCAACATCGTTGCATGACATCCATCGCCACATCAACTCAATCTCATTATGTGACCACACATGACACACAAGTTCATAACATGGTTCCATATTCCATTAGTCAAGATTAAACATTAATGATTCATGTACATGTGATGACGTGGCATGGCTAAGCAACTATGACATTCTAACCTTCCCATGTTGACTTCAATACCAACCAACTATAATGAACCAATCTAGGGTAGGGGTGAAAACGGGTCGGATACGGGCGGATATTGCTTTTCCCGTATCCTAACCTATATTTTTTTTTCGGATTCGGAACCGGATACGGGCTAATCGGATACGAATACGGATTCGGGTTATTCGGGATATGGATACGGAACGGATATGTGACGGATTCGGGTCGGAAACGGATAAAGATATACGGATAATGCACGCATATATAGAGTAATATATATTGAATTAAAACCATACGAGTATATGACTACAGTAACAAATTATATATCAATTAAATTCAACAAACATCATAGAAAGAATATGCTATTTGAGGATCAATAGAACCAACTAATTGTTAATATAAATGGGCTGAAATGGAAAAAATGATGAAAATGGGCTGGGCCTTGCTGATATCCGAATAGGAAAATCCGAATATCCGATCCGATATCCGAAGAGGAAAAATCCGAATATCCGGATCCCGTCCCGTATTTACAGGATATTGGATGCTCCGGATTTGATCCCGAATCCGGATTCAAGTATCCGGATCCGGTCCCGGATCCAATCCCGGATCGGGCGGGAGATATCCGACCCATTTTCATCCCTAATCTAGGGTTACAATAGATTATGGCATACAAATGACAAGGTAGGGTATAGATAAAAAGGTTTATTAACTAAGTCCCAATTTAAATTGAAACAATTGTATACTTGAAATAATATGCAATAGGGTAAAACAATATAGCAATTTTATAAACATGGGTTCAACATGATCAAAGCACAACTTGCCTTGGCAAAGGCTCTGGTCTAGCTTTGGAAATTGATCTTGGGTCGACGGATCCTTCTCCGAAGCGTCGCACAATTCAACGTCTACGCGAACCGAAGGAGAAAAGCAAATAATTATCAAAAAAAGATAGAAAATGAACACCAAAAATAAAATAAAATTTACCATTAAATAGATCTCAATTCTACAAATTTTGAGAAATTTGATTCACCCAAATCCGAGTTAAAATGCAAAAGTTATAGACTTTCAAAGATTGAATTAATTCTGAAAATACAGAAAATTGAAAATCCGATTTTTCCAAATTATTTTTATTCCGAAAAACCGCATTAATGTGTCATGCTAACGTCAGCCCTAACCTGGGCCAACCAAATACCGACGCTGCCACGGTCCATGGACTCGCTCCACGGTTTGGATCTGGTCCACCGTAGACCCGGTTCATGAGCCTCTGGTCTTACTGACACGCGGGCCCGCGGCACGACGACTCAGCGCCATCAAGACGCACACGCGGCCACCACGCAAGCGCCATGCGACCGCCACGCACGCACATGTGGCTGCCACGTGTCGGCGAAGCATCAACCCACGTCACTGCCACCGGCACGGGACCCTATGGTCGCCGCCACCGCCCGGCGAGGGCATCTACAGACGTGCCTCGATGTTGCCTACCTCCTAACGCGCACGAATTTGGGTTTTGAGCACAGGTCTGATGACGACGCGGTCTTCTTCTTCGGCAGTGACAACCTCCACGGGGAACCTCCTCTCCGGCGGTGCTCTGGCGGAACGGACGGGCGCACGAGATGGTCCGTGACAAGGCGAAGCGAACAACGTAGGTCCCAAGCCTTCTCCCCCATGGATGGCGACGAATCGATGGCTTTCCCTCACGGCGGTGCTCGACTGAAAGTCTTCGATTGCGGTGGAACGATGCGCTTCTTGACTAGCTATCCTAGGGCTTTCATTTGCGACTGCAAGGCGAACCTGGTGCGCCCCTTTTATAGTGCCGCCTCCCTCTCCGTCAGCAACTCGAACAAGGAGTCCATGGCGGCTACGGCTCCGTGTCCTTCACGAAGATGACGACGCGGCTCCGCTTGATGGCGATCCAACGGTCACAAAACACTCCCGACGCCGCACGATCCTAACCGCACACGCGTCTCCCGTAATGACACAGATTTGGACGAAACCCGAACCGGTACGCCTTGATACTCGCCGTGCGATCTCGATCCGACGGTTGAAACGATACTAGCGACGCGGCTTGATGAAGGCCCTTCGATTGAAATCCAACGGCAGCCGATGGCGCGGAGCGATGGGCAGCGCCGCGAACGGCCGCCGCACGCAAAGATCTTTGAGCTTCGCCCGATATTGTTCGACTATTTTCTCCGGGTTTGCGATTTAAAATAATTCTAGAAATTCCTTTAATTGTTTTTAGGCAATAAAAATATCACTAAAATTCCAAGAAAATCCTCATAAATACTTTGAGACATTTTGAACTCAAATAAAATAGTTTTGGCAAAACTTTATATAAAGTTTGTCTATATTAAATTAATTTCCATAAAAAGGCTATCACACATAATTTGAAACTAATTCAAATAAATCCAGAAAAATCACCCAATGCACAAATAGCAATAAAGTAATAATAAAAGCAAATTTTGGGATGTTACACTCGAAAGACGAAATCTCAGTCGTTGGCTTTGGTCACCGATCCCATTGGATCTTCTTCTTCTTATTCTTCTATTGGTTTTTCCCTCTCCACCCTTTGTGAGCTAAGCGATGACTAACTGAAAAAATTTCCAAAAAATGAGCTTGGTCTTTTAGCTCACAAATTCTCTCATGCATACAAGAGGGTGAGAGAGAGGAAGAGAGGTGGTACGATCACAAGCTTCAAATGTGGTGGCCCCAACCACATTCGGGCGAATTGCCCCAAACTGGAGAAGGCAAAGAACGATATCAACGGTTCGGCAAAGAAAGACTACATCGACAAGAATTGCAACAAGAATCCTCCAGTTCGTGAGCCGGTGCGTGAGAAGAAGTTACACAATTTCTCCAAGAACAAGAAGCTCTTCCACCGCGTTCTCGTCGCACTTGACGACATCAACCTCTCCGACACGGAGACATGGAGCGACGAGGGCGAAGATGAACCGCAAGAGAAGAAAGGCAGCGACGACTTCACCGGCATGTGCTTCATGTCAGACGCCAACAGCATCAGCGACTCAGACAAGGTACCCTCTTATGACCAGTTCAATGAAGCTTTCTGCAAATTAGGAAAAATTCAAGCTAGAGCTAGAGCTAGGTGTATGGAGCTAGAGAAGAAAGTAGGTACCTTAACTCAGAAGTTATCTTCTTTTAGATCTTCTCCCTCCCAAGTCACTGATGACTGTTCTTTGTGTGATGCCTTGCTTGAGGAGTTAGAGGGGCTAAGGACCATACATGATAGTGTGCTTGCTGAACTTGATGGTCTTAGGTTGAATAATTCTAGCACTAGTTCTATTAATGCTACTCCTATTGAGGCTAATTTTCTTCATGCTCACTCTACTCCTTCATGTCAATATTGCCCTAAAGTTCTTGATAAAATTAATGCCATGAGCGAGCACCTTAGGAAACTTTCTTCTAGAAATAATGAACTTGAAATGCATGCATCTAAGGACTCAGACAGCTCATGTGAGGGCTGTAGGCAACTAAAACTTGACAATAAATCTTTAAATGTCAAGTGTGCTAATCTTGCTAAGGACTTACTAGTTAAGTCACAAGAAAGTTGCTTGCAATGTGCTGAGATTGAGGGAGACTTGGATAAAATCCAAGTCGAACTTAGAAAGAAGTTAGAGGACCAAGCCCTTAGGATTAGAAATGCTCCTTACGTTTCTTGTGAGACCCTCAAGATTGAGGTAGCCGTGCTAAGGGAGAAAAATGCACGTGCTGAGAGATCTTCTCTTTCTGGTTCTTCTTCATCTTATCTTCCCTGTTCTTCTTGTGCCTCTTTCTTCTGGGAGTGTGAGTATCTTATGAGCACTCTCGAGAAGTTTGTAGGAGGCAAGAAGAAGCTCAATCTCATTCTAGACCAATCCAAGATTAGTCGATTCAATCAGGGTCTAAAATTCGATTACTTGGAGCACAGTAGGGCGCATCCTCCCACTGTTGTGCGTGGCTCCAAGAGTGGTGAGATCGTGGTAGCTTCCAGGGATGAGTACCACTGTGTTTAGATCTGCCGGGATTCTCCACGGGATCTCTGATCAGAAGGTTGCTTCTCATGCTACTTCTGCCTCTAGTAAGGCGAAGTATACATGCACCTTTTGTCAGAAGGATGGACATTTGGCAGATTTCTTCTTCAGGCGAGCCAAGATCACAAGGCGTGAGTATGTTGCTGCTCTTAGGGGTATTCAGGGTCATCCCTAAACTCTGAGTGCTCCTAAAGCACACACTGCTTCTAGACAGGTTAGAGAGTCGTCTGCTTTTGGGCAGCGTCCAGGACTCAGTTTTCAGGTTGTTTAGTCGAGTTTTAGTTATGGAGCTGTTCGTGGTCAGTCTTTCTGCTGTCCTCTTAATATTCCTCCTTTTTCCTATCGAGGTAGATATCAGCGGCGTGAGGTGTTTTCTAGTAGGAGATTCAGGCAGCCTAATTGGGATGGTCCGTCCTTTGCACCACAGTGGGCCAACCCAGTTTCAGCTCTTAGATCTTCTGCTATTACTAGTTCTGATCTCGTAAGGGTTGAGCGTAAGAGAGATGCTAGAGTCTAGTCTTCTTCTTTGGCTGGTACCTTGAAGCGTCGTGTGATTCAGTATTGGGTTGCCAGGTCTTCACTTTATCCCAGTACTGAGTCATCTCTTTCTTCTATGACTTGATCAAGTTCGTCGGATGGGGAAGGGAGAGGTTTGGATTGTTGACTCCGGTTGTTCTCGTCATATGACCGGAGACTCTTGTTGGTTCTCTTCCCTAGTCCGAGCCCTCGGTGATGAGTTGATCACTTTCGGGGATGCTTTATCAGGTAGAGTCATTACTAAGGGTACCATTTGCATTAATCAGAATTTTATTCTTATGGATGTTGCCTTAGTAAGTAAGCTGCAGTATAATTTGCTCTCTGTCTCTCAACTTATCGATGACTCTTTCGAGGTAAGCTTCAAGAGTAGTGCCTGTAGAATCCTCGATTCTTCAGGAGGGTTAGTTTGCAGGATTTCTAGATATGGGAGAGTCTTTCGTGCTGATTTTTTTGCTTTTTCTGGAGACTCTGATCGTTTGACCCGAGTTAGCAACCACGACCTCATTCGTGGTTTGCCTAAACTCGAGATGGTCAAAGACTTAGTTTGCTCTCCTTGCCGACATGGCAAGATGATTGCTGTTTCTCATTCCCCAATCACAATTGTGATGACTGATGCACCAGGACACTTTTACATATGGACACTGTTGGTCCAGCTAGAATGCAGTCAGTGGGTGGGAAGTGGTATGTTCTTGTCATTATTGATGATTTTTCGAGGTACTCTTGGGTATTTTTCATGGCCTCGAAGGATGAGTCTTTTACCCATTTCAGGGGTTTGGTTCATAGGTTGTCTCTTGAGCTCCCTGGTGCCCTACGAGCTATACGCAGTGACAATGGCACGAAGTTCAAGAACTCCTATTTTGAGAGTTTCTGTGTGGAGTCTGGTTTAGAGAATTAGTTCTCCTCTCCCTACGTCCCTCAACAAAATAGCGTAGTGGAAAGGAAGAATAGGACCCTAGTAGAGATGGCTAGGACGATGCTAGACGAGTACAACACTCCTAGGAAGTTTTGGACTGTGGCTATAGCTATTGTTTGCCATGTTTCTAATCGTGTATTCTTGATAGCACATTTGCACCGCACTTCTTACGAGTTGAGGTATGGGCGAAAGCCCAGTGTTTCTCATTTTCGTGTGTTTGGTTGCAAGTGATCCAGTTTGAAGTCTGGTAACCTGGATAAGTTTGAGTCTCGTTCTTCTGATGGTATCTTTCTGGGTTATTCGACTTCTTCTCGTAGCTATAGGGTCTGGAGTTGCGATGCTCATAGGATCATAGCGACCTGCGAGGTGACCTTTGATGAGGTTAGCTTAGGAGCTAGACCTGACATTTCAGGCTCTTCTTCCACCTCCGAGACCATCTTTGTGGAGGATGAGGATGATGGGGATATTGGTGTTCCACCTGATCCAGTCCCCTCTACACTTAAGGTGCCTCCTGTTTCTATTTTTGCACCTCAGGGAGACCAGCTTTTACCTTCAGACTCTCATGTAACTAGTGGCTCTGATCTTACCTCTTCCGTGCATGAGGTAGAGGCCACTTCTACTTCTGGACCTCCCCGTCATATTCAGCGTTCTCATCCACCTGATCAGATCATTGGCAATCTGTTTGAGCGGTTCGCTCGCTCAAAATCGAGTTTGTCTAGTTTATGCCTCCTTTGAGTCAAAGGATGTTTCTCATGAATTATCCGATGAGTCATGGATTAATGCTATGCATGAGGAACTTAAGAACTTCGAGAGGAACAAGGTATGGTAGCTTGTCGAGCTCCCATCTAGTCATATTGTCATTAGGACCAAGTGGGTGTTCAAGAACAAGTAGAGTGAGGATGGGGTTGTCATTAAAAATAAGGCTAGACTAGTTGCACAGGGCTTTTCTCAGGTTGAGGGTCTTGACTTTGAGGAAACCTTTGCCCCTGTAGCTAGACTAGAAGCTATTAGGATCCGCTTGCATTCTCTGCATCCAAGGGCTTCAAGCTTTATCAAATGGATGTCAAGAGTGCATTCCTCAATGGGTATATTGAGGAAGAGGTGTATGTTAGGCAGATTCCAGGATTCGAGAGCCCCAATTTTCCGAGTCACGTATACAAGCTTTACAAAGCTTTGTATGGACTCAAGCAGGCCCCTAGAGCATGGTATGAGAGGCTCAAGTATTATCTTCTCAGCTATGGCTTCAAGATGGGCATAGTAGACAAGACTCTGTTTATTATACATCATAAGTCCTATTTTCTTCTCGTTCAGATTTATGTGGACGATATCATTTTCGGTGGCTCATCTCATTCTCTGTGTCTCAGTTTTCTGATGTGATGAGCACAGAGTTTGAGATGAGTATGATGGGCGAGTTGAGCTACTTCCTTGGCTTCCAGATCAAGCAGACTCGGAGGGCACTTTCTTGCATCAAGGCAAGTACACCCGGGACCTCCTGAGGTGCTTCGACATGTCTAACGAGAAGCCAGTAATTACTCGTATGGCCACCACTGCTGTCCTTGAGCCTAATGAGGATGGTGAGCCTGCTGATCAAAAGGAGTTTCGAAGCATGATCGGCTCTCTCTTGTACCTCACTGCTTCGAGGCCGGACATACATTTCGCTGTGTGTCTGTGTACTCGATTTCAGGCTTCTCCTCGCGTCTCTCACCGTCAAGCGGTCAAGCGCATCTTCAGGTACCTTCGAGCTACCATTGATTATGATATTTAGTACTCTTATTTGTCCCTTCGAGCCTTTTTCGATGCAGACTTTGCTGGCTATAGGATAGATAGGAAGAGCACTTCTGGCACTTGCCAATTCATTGGCACTTCTCTCGTTTCTTAGTCGTCTAAGAAGCAGTTTGGGGTTGCACAATCCACCGCAAGAGGCCGAGTATGTTGCTGCAGCGAGTTGTTGTAGTCAAGTGCTTTGGATGCGTTCGACTCTGCGGGACTTTGGGTTAGCGATAGCGAGTGTTCCACTTTTCTGTTACAACACTTCTGCTATTTGCATTGCTAAGAACCCAGTGCAGCATTCCCGGACCAAGCATATGATGTTAGATATCACTTCCTTAGAGACCATGTGGAGAAGGGAGATATCGCGCTTCAGTTTGTAGAGAGTGACCACCAGTTAGCCGATATCTTTACCAAGCCTTTGGATAGCTCCAGATTTGTTGCCCTGAGGAGTGATCTTGGAGTCGTGTGCCCTTACGGCCTATTGTGAGGGGGAGCTGGTTTGTATACTATGTATTATATGTTTTTTCTTCCAGCATTTCCTTTCTTTTGCTTTTTCTGTGTGATTATGGGCTTATTTTCCTGAGTTGAGTTCACTACACTTAGACTTCTGGCATGCTTTGCATGGACCTCTCGTCTTGTGCTTTAGGTTCCTATCATGCGTGATTAGCTATTCTCTCTTCTCTCTAGGTTGAGTTCCCTCACAGTCTTATAAGTCTAGCAGATGTTGGGCCCTCTGGGTAGAAAGGGTCTGTGTGCACTCCCTAGTTTGGGATCTAGAGTCAGATTCCCTATGTCAGTCATTGGGGAAGATGAGAGCGAGTCTGAGCCGTAATGAGTCTCTTCTATCTTTTCTATGCTCTATAGCCATCCAGTTTGCAGTTTTCTCGACTTCTTCTCCTCAATCTGTATTTCTGGTTTCCATGAGTTCATTTGGGTTCTTCTTCACCTAATTCTGCTAATAACTCATTTTAACCAGATTTGTGCTTAAATTGATTCACTTGTTGAGGGGGAGTTTGGAAATCTGTTCATGCATTGCATATAGACTGTATTTTCTGTTTTATGAGCTTTGTCTATCATGCAAATGATTTAATCTTTATGCAATACACCATGCTGCATCTTTTAAAGAAAATCACTAGCTTAGATATGTCCAATTTATTTATCATGCTAAGCTTGTTAAAGTTTGAAAATTGAAAGCTATGAATGAAAACTTGATGAAACATGATGCTTTTACTTGCTAAGTTTCTTCTCTAGATGTATTTGCCATGATTCGTGAAATTTTGGATATCTCTAGAGTCCCTATAGCAACTTGGGTGAAACTTGTTTGATTCATACTAGAGTCCTTCATTTGCTTATGAATCAATGTGCTAAAAATGAAAATTAAGCAAAAATAACTTTCTTTGTGCGTATTAGACTTAACACTTTACATTCTCAAGACAGCTTCCTATTGCACTTGGAATAAACTTGGAATGCATCGTATATGACCAAGACCATCCTCTTAAGAGTTCTTCTTGAGATGGTCGAATGTGGCTTGAGTCAATTGCTTTAAAAACAATGCAAATAACAAAAACATAAGTGGGTAAAGAATGTAAATAATGTCAAACATTTGCACCCCGCTATGTCTTTCAAACTCTTAAAGAAAAATTTGCATTAATTGAAAAATGAGCTCGAAGGACCTTGTATGCACTTCAAGATTCCCCAAAGTGTTGAGTAGGTTAAACTCTAGTTTTTTCTTTTGATCCTTAGAGTGACTTTGCTTCTATTTTTGAAACTAATGCTAAGTGTTGCTTTTGTCAAATCTTGCTAAAAATGAAATATTCAAAACTAAGCTTGTATTTGCACTTGGACATGTCTTAGACTAGTCTAATCTAATATTAACTAGCTTGGTGTCATATCTTGTCATTATGGTCACTTGGATAATCTTTAAAGTTCTTTAGATGCATTTCATGCATACATGTTGAGAAAGGGGGAGACTATGAAATCTTGATGCCTATATTGCCAAAAGGGGGAGAGATTGAAGAAAAGGCACCGTAAAAATATATAAATGAAAAATGTGTCTTGGATCTTATGATTTTGTGGAAAACATGCAAATCTTAAGAATCATAAACTTTTATGAGTGTTTATTGGACTTTTAGAGATTTTTGTGGAAAACTTGTTCTTTCTATTGCCTTGCTCTAAAATCCTTCTTGCCAGCTTGGTCATGTCCTTATTTTCTTTCTCTCTGAACCAAGTTTGGCTTTACATTCAAATTTCTTTCTTCTTCTCTTTTAAACTGAAATTTTTATGCCTTTTCGGGTGTTTGTCAATATACTCATCAAGGGGGAGATTGAAAGACCATGTGGAGGTCTATCCTTTTTGGTGATGAGTTATTGACTATGTTTAAGCATTAGAAGTTTGAATTTGAGTTTGATTTGAATTGGATTTTCAAAATGAATCAATTTGAGTTGTGTCTGCTAGGAGCGGCACTACCGGCCATGTGGGAGCGGTAGTCCCGGCCGAGCGGCAATACCGGCCAAAGGGAGCGGTAGTTATATTCCAGAGAGAGGTGTTCGCTGTTTTTTCAGGGGAGCGGCACTATCGGCCATGCTTGGGCGGTAGTGCCGGCTGAGCAGCACTACCGGCCTGGTGTAGGCGGTAGTGCCGACTTCATAAGAGAATTGTATATTAAAATGTGATTTTGGATGATTATTGCATATCTTTGTTGGCCATTGCTATGTGATGTGTTTTCTTATTTTTGATGGTTGCAGGGCGACGGTGCTAGATCATAATGAGGCGGAGGATGACCGAGACTAGACGAGGAGCGTCGGAGGACCAGATGGTCGGGGATCGCCGGAAGATGATTGGAGACGGAGTTCGTGCAAGCCAAGAAGACAAGGAACGGATGAGATGCTAGCTAGATACTGCGAGGATCAATGAGGACTGTCAGATCGCGGTCTAGTTGATAGGTTAGCGGGTCTAGTTAGTGTGCTTTGAAAACCGTGCAAGAAAACCCATTATGTGTGGGGGTTTTGGGTGAGCCCTTGCATGACTGGTTGAGTGGGTTAATCCTAGCCCTTCATGAGTTTTCTAGGGTTTAGAAGCTCATCCAAGGGTGGTAGGTGGTCCAAGAGTAGTATAAATAGAGGGGTAGGGGTAGCCCTCCTCCTCTTGAAATATTAGATGTTTTGATGCTCCTTTGAGTTTTGCCCATTTTGTTGTGAGGCTTTGTAAACCTCCTTTCAGAAATAAAAAAACCATTCCTCTCAATTCTGAATTTACTTTGCGCATTTACATTATATCTTTAAATTCCGCAATTTACATTCTTGCAATTTACTTTCATGCAAGTTGGATTTGCCTCCCCTCCTTCTAAATGTTTTTAGATCTTATGCCAAAAATGAATAATTGATGGATGAGTCATCTTCAGATCATATCCCAATCATCTAGGCAAATCTTCTATTCTTCTTTGCAAGAAACCGATTTTTTGTTCATGAGAGGATCAATCTTGGAAGATCGAGTTTTTATGTGTTCTTGTCTTGTGTTCTAACTTGCTGTGACATGTGGGAAGTCATCTAAGATCATCTTGATCATCAAGATCCCACGAGCAAGTTTGGGGCTCAGTTTTTTGTTTTGTACCCGTTCTTGTGCACCCTTCTGTAAATTTGAAAAAGGTTGGAGCTTTAACGTCGATTCTTGCAATTGCCAGTTGGAATAGGTTCCTGACATCCATAGAAAGCTGTCCACAAAGTTTTATTGAGGTTGGATCAGTGGATCAAAAGATTCCTCGATTTCTGAACTCGTGCCGAAATCACTGTTCATAGTACCGGAGTTACTGTAGCTGCAGTACTCCGGTTGTGCCGGCCTCAGACTGAAATTTGTGAAAACTGATTCTTCCATCTCTATTTCATACCTAAGTATCTTGGTTTGGTTTCTTTGGGTGAAAAATTGTATTTATGATCTTCTTTAGGAGATAAAATTCAATTTGGGATTATTCACCCACACTCTGATCGCCATCTCGATCCTTCACTACGTTCATCCATTGGTAGCATCTGTTTTATACTTGATCACTATATCGATAGAACTGTTTTTTGAACTTAAATTGGGAAGCTTATCAGTGTTGCGTGCTGAAGCCTGAAGGTATCTGCAGAATTAAGTTTCAGTTTGTAGCTGGCCGACAAATTTAGCTTTTCTGCAGTACAGTCTAACAGGTTACGTGAAATATTTTCCAGATTTACTGGATTAAAAAAAGCTAAGAAATGTGATGAATGTGGAGCAGAGTATCCGAAATTTATACGATGCAGAAAGGACAGAAATGCAGAGTTTATTCCTGGCGTGTCTCTGTTAGTTGTTTGTTTGATCCGGTTACAATGTTCAGTAATGAGGACCATACCAGAAGTAAATGGGGAACATATTCTGCTGCAGTAGAGAACTAGAGATTTTGATCATTATGCCTATTTGAAATACGGTAATAGTATGTACTTCTTTGATCCGCACGATGGAAATGGCTTAAGAACCTATATACAATGCAAAGATAAGAAATCCCACAATTATTGATCTGATAGTCAGAACAAATTTGGGCTTATTCTCAGTATATTGCATCTGCTTTTGCAATAAGAGTGGGTATGGTCTGCAAGGAATTTCAAAAGCAAATCTCCTTTACGTCATACAGGTTATAATCCTCTAAAACATTCAAAGATTCATGTTCAGTATCTCCGCATATGTAGGTATTTTTTGCCAAAATTTCAAATAGAAAAGGTAGAGAATTTCTAGCCAACAGTCAAACGAAATGTGCACAACGTTGACATAAAGTTGCCAAAGGAAAAACATGGTGCATTCCTTAGCATATTATGGTCATCGCTGAAATAAAATTGTCATGTTCAGAAAGCAAAAGATTTATCATATGAATTGAGCAGAATTCACGTTGAACACCGCATTCCTATAATTGTAATATATGTCTAGTTTGGGCATTTGAACAGGATCCACTCCCATTCATTATCTTCAAATACTGAAACATTCAGAGAACAAAAAATTTGTTTACACTCAGTATATTACATCTTTAGTAGGGAACCAATGCAACAAGGAGAACCACCGACAGCTCACGTGGAGTGTCGCACCGCCTACCAACAACTCATGGTGTTCTTGATAAGAAGCTCCCATGGAGGTTCTAGAAGAATAGATGCAGTCCTTTATATCCACTGGTTGGAGGTTCTTAATGCTGCCTAATCTACTAGCATCTGAGAAATGCAATTGATGTGTATCCAACTATCAGCAAGGGTAAGGTATAATCTTCAAAAGGGTAGCCACGATATGTTGCAGAGAAAAAAGGAACAGATTCTTGCATGTAATGGTGCCCCTAAGAATGTGCTTTTCAGTATTATATGTTTACGTGTATTATAAGTTTATAAGATTGGGGATTAGGACGAGATAAAGAAAGGAAAACGAAAGTTACTTTCTTGGCTACTTCAACTATTATTGCCGTTTTTTGTCAGTACTAGCCAATATTAGGAATCTGAAACGATTTTGGGAATCCTATACTGCAAATCTGCAACATGCCTGATGGTGATAATGGGGTACAAAATTAAGCGGTGTCAAATGGAGAAGTAGGCGAGGAACATGTTGCGGACCGAGTTTGATACCCACAAGCAGGCATATCGATTTGCATTACTTAAAGTGGCATTTTGGTAGAACAGATTCAGATATGCTGCCTATTCGGACAACACTAACCAAAGAAAGCAGCTGATTTGCTGTCTACTCTTTTATCCGAATTTTTTTGCTTGGATAGCTTGGCTTTTTCTTCCAAAACAATTAGGTAAAAGGTGACTAGTCCAATGATTAGTATTCACTAAGTGTCATTCAAACATTTATTTGTAAGAAAGTTCATCCATTGCATTTCCTGCATATCGATCAGATGCCATCCTGTAAAGCCACTAAACGGTTTTTAAGGAATAAGCCATTAAATGATAAATGAACCCTGCAATTCTGTAGAATGTTATTTTGCTCAAGTGCATGAACATCAATCTCCAAGGTAAAAGAAATATCTTATCTATAGTGAACAAAGCGACGATGCGCCGCATCGTTTGCCATCTCTGTTGACCTCAATTGTCGAAATCGAATACATTGTGGAAAGTAAAAGATGATTATATCAACAGATCAGTGATGTCATAGCATGCCTCCAAAATGTCCGAATAACATGGACTAGCTGGCTAGCAGCTAGTTGTCATGGTTGAGAAATACACAATAGTCAAAACATGGCAGTTTTGCTCACTCGAAACACTACAAGGATGTCAAAGGTTTTCAGAAGGTCAAGTGTTTCATCAATGGAAAAGATAGCATACTTGAGTTGCGCATTCGTTGAAATAAACTAGACTTGCACATTCATAAGAGAGAAGAACCAATTAAAGGTTTGGAGATCAGATGTTTTTCATGAAAGCATAAGATTGCACCATCATCACCATGATGCAAAGTTTGAACTAAGAAAAGAGGAGCTGATACAAAAGAAGTAGTTGACATACTTGCTGGCCCTCCGATCTCCATCGAAGAAACAAGAATCATTGCACAAAAGTAGGGTTGCACACGACTTAGACAAGAATATCTATATCCATGATACGTTTTTTTGCAGGGAGTAGTGGGGGAGAAGAAAAAGGAATGCCATAGGACTCAGACCAGCAATAACAGTTCAGGTTTGCCTTGCATAGATAGCTCCTGGGACTGATTGGATCATATGTCACTCCTATTTGTCTGAAGGGATGCAATGGCATCTCCTTCATTTCCATGTCATACGGTAGAATTTTCTACCCCACTCCTTTCTCTGTTGATCGGAATGCTTTGGTAAACCAACTTCAGGATAACAATGCATTAGCCATTACTTGTGTTATCCCCCATCACAACCAGGTGACTGATGTTCATGTGATTCTGGCTATCACTTACTAAGAGAACAGGACTACTTCTCCAGAATTGCTAGTGGTAATCGCGCACTAATTTTCATTGTATTAAACTTCTTGCGGGGCCTAGCAGAACAGGCTTTGCCAACATGGTGTGCTAGAATAATAGTTCCCTTTCATGATAAACTATATTCAAGAAAAGTAAGTAATCTTATGTTTTAAGGTGTCCCATTTAATTTACCAATTATATTTGGCACAGCTATAAATGCTATTCCCTATCATTCGACAAACTCCAATGATTTTTTTTTATTTTTTTTAAAAACTAAATACTTTTCCAAGGAAATTCACACCCAGTCCTATTTAGAAATTGCAATTAAGGTATATTTTGCCACGCAGGATGTCATTCATGATGGTCACCTTGTTAACCATTGAGGTACCCCTTTTGGTTGTGAGGGCACGCATCATGATGCATCAGAATATCCCATCACATATTCCCCAATGGAATTGTCACAATGCTCAAAGGTTAAAAGAGCTCTCTATGATCTGCGGACCCTATGAATCCAAAGATTTGCACTGCTTTCATTTCACTGTCACTAGTGCAGGGATGTGAGAGTGCATGCGGCTAGCAGCTCATATATTGATGCTGACAGGATTACAATCCTCCTAAGAGAGCACTTAAATTGGTCTCTCAAGATTAGTAGTCAAAAGCTTTGTCAAACATTCTTTGTTAAGATCTTTTCCAATGAACATCCTTTATTAACTTTTAAGTCCTTTTTCCTACAAAAAGATACATTGCCGACCAATCTAGTATTATTTGTGTGCTAAGATGGCCTTGTATATAGAGAGTGAGAAAATTCAAATAAATTGGATAGTAAAGCACATGTTTACTACCCAAAACTGGAATGGTGGTAATGTCGTATACAACTAATTTCATTCCTGTAGATATCATGTGCTTCTTGAAGAAAGAACATAATGCTTTTCCCTGTTGGATCACAAATTATCAGGTCCTTTCGGAACGTGAGAATTTTCCCGATTCCTACGGGAATTGAACTCCTTTCTATGAAATTCCTGCGTTCTAAACGAGGGAGCCTCAGCCTCAAATAACTAGGAGCATGATCGCTTATATAGGACTTTATATGGTCAATGCATTTTGGTTTTAGGGCCTGTTTGTTTCAGCTTTGGATTCTCTAAAAGCTGATTCTGGATTGTGGTTTTAGAGAAGCTGATTTTCTAAAAACTGGAATCCAAAAGCACATATAAAGTGGATTGTGGATTCTAGTGTATATGGGTGGACTGGATTGTGAGAATTGGATTCTAGAATCAGACTGTTTGTTTCTGATTCTGCTTTTGGGACCAGAATCCAGAATCAAAAGCTAAAACAAACATGCCCTTAACCTGACTGCAATTATCCATTTTATGTGATAGTTTTATGATCTTAAATAGTTAATTCAAAATGAATTAGATCAAGCTGATTGTAACGTGTATAAAATCGAACAACTTTATTTGTTAAATTCCAATATGAAGGTGGCCTAAGTTATAATTTAATATAATTTGGTACAAAAATTGGTAAAAAAGAATTAAATGTTTATGTCAGGATGAACAATATATTTTAGAAACGTTTAAGAACATGGGAATTTCATTGAATCCTTGCAAGAATTATATTGTTTCCTATTAAATTTCCACAAAATTCTTACATTCCAAACAGGGTCCTGAGAAGTCACCCACATCTTGTATACGATAGCATACTTCCCAAACCAATATAACATCTACCTTATAGTTGGTGTGCCTCATAGCGATCTTGCTCACATCAAAATGGCACACCAACCAGTGACGAATCTAGGTGGCGTATTGGATATCCGCCTGCACCCCTAAAAGTTTAAAAAATGTTAGAACATCACCTCTTGAGTGATCAAATTTTTTTATTTAATTGATTATGATTTAGGTGGTTTGGGATTTGTAAGATCTTACAACTATTTGTATTGTACTTTTAGCAAATTTCAAATAAATTTATTGAATTTATGATGTTACAAAACTATTATACAAGACTATAGCGTAATACATATAAAATATATACCTCTATTGAAAGTTTTTTTAGTTCCACCGCTGATACCAACAGTACTAGAGCCGCAAGTATTGCGTGGATCATTATCTCACTCTTTTTCAAACGTCAGCCAAACAATTATGACTTGTGTCGACCCCTCCTTAGATGACCGCTTTTCGCTTGCTCGACTCACTAACACGATTGCAATTGCAACAACTTTATCGATGTTCGTAAGTTTGCTTGGCTACCGTTGCAAGTTCGCAACATCTTCACTTTACGTGGTGTTGTGTGTGAGAGAAATATGTGGCTCATTGAGAATGCAAAAATTAAGCCTTGGATAGAAAGGACACACGTGTTTTCCATAGAGGTGGAAACCTATGACTTACCTCTAGGGATGAAAACATGATCCAATATAGACGAATAATAGATGCACTATATTTATTTTCGTATTTTTTTCTCAGATGCAGATACGAATACGGATAATCCGGATATGAATACGAATATAAATAATATCGAATATAGATACGTAGCAAATACGAATCAAAATAAATACAATCACGAATATTTATCAGAACATGAAAACCTTTTAAATTGTAGACGCACAAAAAAAAGTAACTAGTTTATTTGCTCCAAACATTCATGAAGAACATGTAATGACCTAAGATTTATATTCGTTTTTCAAATATATTTAAAATAATAAATTATGTATTTATGAGTTTTTATGCATTTTTAGCTACTTATGTAAAATATTTTCCTATTAAGGCAACAATGTTTGAATTTTTGAGAAATTAGCTGATAAAATCTTGAAAATAATGTTTTTAAATGATAGATTATGTCAAAAACTGTTTAAAAAAATTCGTACTTTTTTTAGCAAGTTTCCCAATTTTAATAATTGAAATTTGATTTGTAGATTAATTAAATTAGAAAATGATTTTAAAATTCAGAAATCTTTTGGGCCAAAAGAGTAGCCTTGGCCCAGCCCGCATGCATATCCAGATAATCTATCCCATAAATATCCGGATTATCTGGATCCGTATCCGTATCCGACGGATACTGAGCTACCGAATCTATATCTGTATCCAATAGAAAATAAGCTATATTCGTTTCTGATTCAATACTATCCGACAAATATCCGATCTGATAGAATCTGCATCTGAAAATCATCCGAATCAATCAAAAACTATCCAATCGGTTTTTATCCCTGCTACATCAACGCTTGACTTTCCAATGATGATTCTGGCCTTGTTTTTGGCCTTTCACACTGTCATTCTTTCCAGGAATGCACGGAACGATACCCTCCAGCGTTCTTTCATGTGTTACTAAAGATTAAACTGGCCTAGCAATTAGTAGGAAGGCGGCGAAACACTACACTTTCTCTCGGTTTAACTTCTACAAGCATTTCCTTGGTTTCACAATATTTGTCCAAACTCATCATACGAATACCAAACCAAAAATATAGTTATTAGTAATGGACCATACATGCTCCTATTACCTCACGATAGTAAAGGCAGATAGTAGAAATTGTTAAGGAACCTCGCTATCGAATAGTCCGGGGTTCCCGAACAGATCTGAATTGGAGAACAGAGGGATAAGAGAGACACAGGTTTAAGGAGAGCGACGACAGAATTCTTTATTGCTTTGTGGTTGCTTGTACAATAGGGGACCCCCTCCTCCTTATATAGTAGTCGCCTAGGGTTTCGGCTAAGGGACCAACAGGGCCCTTCAATGGGCCATGTGGTTTCCCAACACTCCTCCTTGGGCCTTTTGCCGCGAGATGCATATGCCTCATTAAAACTCCAGAAAATCCCAGTGGGAAAAATACTTAGAGAAAAAGTACATAGCATACGCTTATTGCGTTGCACGAGTTGCCTCGTTAAAACCTTATGCAAGAAAACTTCATGAAAAACTTGCTAAGGAAAAGAGTACAATTCACCTAAACTTCAATTGCTAATCTTCGAGATTCATGTTGGGTACTCAAAATTCATGTTCGAGATTCATGTGGGAGTATGTGAAATATCTCCCCCTAAAATCTGCACTTCTCTAAGTCTCATCATTCCAATTCCTTTAACGCATCTTTCAAAGGTAGATGCTGGGAGTGATTTAGTGAACAAATCTGCAAGATTTTCACATGACTTAGTATGAAATATCTTGATCTCGTTCATCTTATGCAATTCGTGAGCATAGAAGAACTTGGGCTTGATATGCTTCGTGAGATTGCTCTTCACATAACCCATCTGTACTTGGGCAACACAAGCTACATTATCTTCATAAATGATCGTGGGAGTTTGCTCAATGTTCAAGCCACATGACTTCTGGATGTGATGAACCATTCTTCGAAGCTATACACATTCACGAGAGGCTTCATACAAAGTAATGATTTCCGAGTGGTTTGTCGATGTCGAGACAAGAGTCTGCTTAAACGACTTCCAAGAAACTGTTGTTCCTCCACATAGGAAAACATAGCCAGTTTGGGACTAGCCAGTATACGGGTCTGATAAGTACTCAGCATCGGCGTAGCCAACCAAATTCAATTCATTGTTTCTTCTAAAGAACAAACCGAGATCTTTACTTCCTTGGAGGTAACGGAAGATGTCCTTGATCCCTTTCCAATGCCTTTTGCTGGGTTCCGCACTGTACCGGGCTAGCAAATTCACAGCGAACGCAATGTCCGGTCTGGTGCTATTCGCAAGGTACATGAGCGCTCCAACTGCACTCAGATATGGGAATTCTGCTCCCAGGACTTCCTCTCCCTCTTCTCTAGGTCTGTATGGGTCTAGGTCTGCTTGGAGTGACCTTCCGACTATTGAAGTCTTTGCAGGATATGCCTTTTCAAAGCCAAATCTTTCCAACACTTTCTGCATGTAAGTTGATTGATGTACCAAGATTCCTCCTTGGACATGCTCAAGCTGCAGGCCTAAACAAAACTTGGTTTTACCCAAATCCTTCATTTCAAACTCAGACTTCAAGTATGAGCATGCTTCTTCAATTTCTTCATCCGTTCCAATGATGTTCAAGTCATCTACATAGACAGAGATTATACATAATCCATTCGGGGATCGCTGTATAAACACACATGGACAATCTTCGCTGTTTGTATAGCCTTTCTTGCAGAGAAAGTCGCTCAAGCGATTGTACCACATTCTTCCTGACTGTTTTAGCCCATACAGTGATTTCTCCAATTTCACACTGTACATGTTTCTATTTGCTCCGTCTTGGTTCGGGATAGGAATACCTTCTAGTACCTTCATGTATATCTCCGAATCCAAGTTTCCATACAAATATGTTGTAACAACATCTATTAGCTTCATTCTCAACTTCAAGTTGACTGCCATTGAGATCAAATATCTAAAGGTAATTCCTCCCATGACCGGAGAATAGGTTTCTTCATAATCAACTCCAGGACGTATGAAATATCTAAAGGTAATTCCTCCCATTGAGATGGTATTTGTTGTGCCACTATCAACAATGCATATCTCTTTCATTTGGGCGCTACACGATTTCTAAAAAGGAAAATAATTCCAATCAAACAGTGGCAAAATAATTCAAATATTGCTTGTAAATGAAAGAATACTGGAATAAAGAATAAATTGCATATTTATTCATGAGAGAAGTATGCTCTTCTAGAGCTTACAATTCATTATTCAAAAGAAAAATGCTGACAATCATAAACTAAATAAAACATGCATTAAACAGAATCTGTAAAATATGCATTAATTTCTGCTTCTATGTCATCGACAGAAGTTTTCTCTTCATTTGCCATAAGTTTGGCTGCTGCATCGATGTCCAGGCTATTCTGTGAGGATGAGTCAAGTGGGGTATCTTCATCCATGGCATCATCATCACCAATCTTGGCGAAGTGTGCCTCTACTGGGGCGTTTTCTTTTACCTTCCTCTTAGCCTGATATGCGTTGATCACTTTCTTGGATTTCCGACATATCTTCCACCAGTGTCCCTAAGTGCCGCACCTGAAGCACGTTTGGTTCTGCTGTCCATACGGCTTAGCGTGCGCCTTTTCCTTGTCATCCTTCTTCACTGGGGCTTTGGACTTTCCTTTGACCTGAGACCTCTCTTTTTCACCCTGCTTGCCCTTTTTTCTATGAATGGGCTTTCTCACCTTATAGTTATTGGCATTGAATTCTGTGCCAGTGCCCCTTCCAGGTGGCTACGAGACATAGTTCTTGTGTAGAACATCGTCTTGCGATTCCGCAACTTGCATTACATCAATCAGTTCGCTATACTCCTTGTATGCGTCCTGACGATAGCTACGTGCACTCTGGATAGCATTTGGATAGAAGGTAGAGAGAGTTTTCTCAATCTTCTCTTCATCAGTGATCTTCTTGCCACATAGAGAGAGATTGGTACAAATTCTGTGCAAGGCAGAATTGTACTCGGCCACTGTTTTGAAGTCTGCAAACCTCAGACGGACCCAATCTTGCTGTGCTTGGGGCAAGATGGTGTACTTGAGCTTCTCGAACCGCTTCTGAAGTGCAGTCCAAAGCTCAAGTGCACTCTCCTCAGCCATATATTCATTCTTTAGAGTGGCTGAGAGGTGGTGCCTGAGGAAGTGCAGGGTTTGATCGTTCTACTCGGCGGTAGGTTTCGCGTCTTGCGAGGACCCTAGACCAATCACTACACGGAGCTTCTTGCCCTCAAGAACGATCTTTACGTCCGATGCCCAAGTGAGGTAGTTCTAACCGTGCGGGGCCAGTTCTTCAAACTCACAATTCACGATGCCGGACATCTGCATGATTTCAAAATTTTGACATTAGATTACTGCGTGTAATCTAATAGAAAATGGTTGCAAAAAGTATAAAGTGCAGAAAATAAATAGCCATACATTGCAGTATACAAATAAAGCAATGAATTCGAATTTCATAAGGAATATTCATAAATGCAGAGAATAAAGCTAGAAACAAAATAAAAACAGAGCCAGATAATATCCTAGATTTTCTGGCAATTTTTTTTCAAAATTTTCTGCTATTTTTTTCTTTTCTTTTTCCTTTTCTTTTCTTTCTTTTCTCTTTCGGCCGAACGGCCTTTTGGGCTGCGCCCGCTTTTCCTTCGGCCCATAAGTGCGCGGCGGCTAGGGTTTCACCCTTAGCTGCCATTCTTCCTCCACGCATCGGGTCGCCTCCCCGATTGCCAGCATCGGCTTCGTGCCCGGCCGGGAGAGGCGCGGCGGGCAGCGCGCAGCGTTTCTGGCGTCCATGGCGGTGGCTACTCCGGGTGCGCACACCAAGGTGGCAGCAACGGCATCAAGCGCACAAGCCGAGGTGGCGGCGACGGCTTCGGGCGCTCTTGCCGAGGCAGCAGCGACGGCTTCGTGCGCGCTTGCCGAGGCGACGGTCGGCGCTTCGTGCGCTTCATCAGGGCGGTGGCTTCAAGTGCCCACTGCGGCGGTGATTTCGAGCGTCCGCGGTGGCGGCGACTTCGAGTCGAGGAGTGGTGGCGGAGTCGAGGCGGCGGGCTGGGGTAATGGCGCGACGGCGGCGGTTGCGTCTTGCGCGCGACAGTTCGAGGCGGCGGCGCTGCGGGCGGCGTGCACGGTGCGGGCGCGACGGCGTGCGGGCCGACGTTCACGGGCGTGGCGGCGGCGCGCTGCGACGCGAACGCGAGCTTCGGCTACTGTGCGGCGGAGCCGAGTGTCGATCACCGCGGGTGTGGAGCCGATGCGACGCGGCGCTTTTAGCGTAAGCGCGATGGCGGCGGGAAGCCGGCGTCGCGGCGGCCGGGCCTACGGCGCGGCGAGGACGGCTTCAAGCGGGAATGCGCGGCGGCTAGGCTGCGTCGCGAGCCCGGTCGGTGGCGGCGGCGGACACGCCGGCCGAGGGGCGAGGCGCAGTGCGGGCGGGCCGAGCCGAGACAGTCTTGCCCGGGGTGGAGGTCGGGCCGTCTTGGCGGCGGCCGCTGTAGCGCGAGGCGGTGTCGGACCGACAGGCAGGTAGAGACGGCATCGGCTTGACGGCCGACGATGAGCGGCGCTTCAAGCGCGCATACCGAGGCGTCTACGATTTTCCCTTTTTTCTCTCTGTGATGATGAACAGTAAAATATTGTAGATCCATGTCATTGTAGCTTCTTGTCACGCGACGAACACAAAATAGAGATGCACAGGGTAGATGCATGCATAGGATCAGTAAGCGATTAGATTCAATCGCCGAAACCTACCTCTTTTCACCTTTTCAATCTATTCGCCGGTAGAACTTCGTGCTGATAACGTGTTAAGGAACCTCGCTATCGAATAATCCGGGGTTCCCGAACAGATCTGAATTGGAGAAAAGAGGGACAAGAGAGACATAGGTTTAGGGAGAGCGACGACAGAATTCTTTATTACTTTGTGGTTGCTTGTACAATAGGGGGACCCCCTCCTCTTTATATAGTAGTTATCTAGGGTTTTGATTAAGGGACCAACATGATCCTTCAATGGACCATGTGGTTTCCCAACAGAAATATTATAATAACTACACGCTTGATTTCATAAATGGCCCAGTATCGTGAAACAACAATCGAAACAAACAGGCCAAATATTGATCATCAGGCAGACTATATAAAGCTCTAAACCAGACGCAATAATGTTACGATGATGCACGTGTAGTCGTTGCTGATAATCTAAATCGTGTACTTGCAAGTTGTAACCATCGTTGCAGCCAAAGGTTAAAGGTCTCCTTATCCGATGAACTTTTTTTTTGGACAGAAGTTTGGCCCGTATGTATTCGAGTCAACAGCTATATGTATGAATCATAAATCATACTAGATGCGAAGCGGACCGGCGCGTTGCTACGGGCGAAAAAAATCGTTGAGCCAGGCAGAGATTTTAGAAGAGATATGTAATTTTTTTTGGGAATACCTCGAGAAAAAGGAAACAAAAAACGCTAATCTCTATAAGAAAATATCTCCCTGAATTTTTTTTAAAATATTCCTATAAAAAGTTTAAAAATACAGTAATCTGATTTTTTTTGGTAGCTCAGGCATGCTCCTTGGACCCTTCCCAAAAAAATTCAAAAATATACAAATTTAGTAGCTCAACTAAATCAGTGAAGTTACTTTAAATGTATTAGTAGCACTGTCAGATTTTTTTAAAAATCACATATGTTTGATCATAACCTAATTTTTTTACAGTAGTGTAGGCATGATCTCAGGGCCCTTCTAAAAAATTTCAAGAATTTACAAATTCAGTAGCTCAATTAAATCAGTGAAGCTGCTTTAAACGCATTAGCAGAACTGTCAGTTTTTTTTAAATCGCATAAGTTTGATCATGATCTGAATTTTATACGGTAGTGTAGGCATGCTCCCAGGGCCCTTTTGAAAAATTTCAAGAATTTGTAAATTTAGTAGCTTAGTTAAAGTAGTGAAGTTGCTCTAAATATATTAATAGCATTGTCAGATTTTTTAAAAATCGCAGTTGTCTAATCATGATCTTAATTGTTTATGGTAGGTTAGGCACGCACTGAAGACTCTCCTCAAAAAGTTTCAAAAATTTACAACATGAATTAATAGCTCAACTAAATTAGCGAAGTCGATGAAAAAAACGAAAATCCAGGAAAAATCGCTTTGGATGGGATTCGAACTGGAGATCTCATGCACAGGCGGCAAAGCTTCTGCCAATTGCACGAGCAGCAAAGCCTCTGCCAGTTGAGCCAAAGCGACGTTTGTGAAGCATGACACTTAATAAAATTTTGAGGCTATCTAGAATTCACTGTAGAAACTACAGGAAATGATGCGATGTGTCGGCGCGGGCGGGCAGTGGCAGTACCTCTATAAGAATATAGATTTATATAGGTTTGCGAACCAATCTTGGCGGAAACCCCTTGCACGTTTCCTCCATATTAGCCGAGGAACAAATGTGCTTCTTCAAATTCAGACTCTCCGAAAACCTAGGCACATGCTGCTCCGAAGTCTAAGTTAATATGACCATACGGTACACGTGTAGGCCTACCGAGTCAAGGTGAACATCAATATTTGAAACCTGGTGGGGAGAGTCGTGCACCGCCAAAGGGGGTTCCCCTTGAATTCAAATACTTTCAAATTCGGGCTTTCAACTTAGATTTACAAAAACTTTCGATTCGAACACACTTTATACTTAGATTTAAGAAAGCTTTCGATTCGAGAATTTTCAACTCTGATTCAAATAAAATTTCTAATTCGGGACATGTCAACTGAGATTTAAAAGAAATTTCAACCTAAGGACTTTTAAATGGAGATTAAAAATGCCTCAAACAAGATTGTGCATGGTTAAAAAGAATTTCAAATGACTACCCAAAAAACTTTCAGTTTGAGAAACTTTCACGCATGCTAAATCCTATAGTTTTAAGTTTTTACATGTGCAAAAAGGGGAGCTTTAATTCACCGTCGGCATGGGCGAGCTTTCAACCACACCATGGCCACCTCGCCAAATGTTGATGCGAGATTCGTGCAATAATTTAATACCGCAAGCACATAAGTCATCTGTAGCTTTTCCCAAGGAGTATTCAAATGTATCAAAATCTGCAGTGAAACAACAAAACCGTTTATTAATTAGAATAAATTACTACTAACGAAAACAATGATTATAAGATGTGAAAAATAAACTAAAGCAAATCTACCGAGATAAGAATGAGGGACACTGGGTTTAGCCAATATATGAGAAATCCTCCCCTAAGTTAGGTTCACTTACTGCAACTTATTAAGAGTAGATCATCAAAAACCATAAGCACTTATTCACACTGTGATGGCTTTCACGCTTCACCAGTCACCACATATCACGAGTCCATCGCTTGTATCTTGCACTACCTGATATAGGTCAGCCTCGTAGATCTAAACATTATGTTCACATCATCTACGGCTAAATAATCAATTAAGGTTTTACCAACTGAGAATAAGCATGATATCTAGTAATTAAACACAATCATATATAGCACAGAAAGTACTAAAATAGTATATCAATATCCAAAAGTTATAAATTACAGCCAGATCCCTACACCCAGAGAAGAAAAGAAACTACTTTATACGAGGTCGGAGATACACCGTAATTAATATATATACTGCTTTTAAGAAAGAGAGAAAAATTAGAGAGAGAAAATTAAGAAGGGGCCGAGTCCAACTTGGCTAGCACGTGGACTAAGCCGTGTTGTAGTTGTGTCGTGTGTTGCCTCACCTGAATAAAATAAGGAACTGGGGAGGGCGACGTACAAATTTTAGCGCCGCCAGCCTTTCTACTCCTTTGATATATATAAGGCGTATAGTTTGAATGATCTTATTTAAAAATATAAGATATGCATGTATGTAGATTTAATGAGTATTTCTATCTATACCTCTATTTATTCTCTCTTAACCATATGCCACTACGCCAAAACCTGCAATAGGTGACGGTCTATTTGTGGCGGTTTTTTTCGAACCGCCACAAAGATAATTATCAGTAGCGGTTCTATTTAAAAAATGACGGGAAAAATATCAGTGGCGGTTCTATCCTCGAACCGCCACTGATAATGTTATCAGTGGCGGTTCGAGGATAGAACCGCCACTGATAACAAATACATTATTAGTGGCGGTTGGAGGCTAGAACCGTCACTGATAACTAGGTTATCAGTGGCGGTGTTATCCTCTAACCGCCACTGATTCTATTGGATTATCCGTGGCGGTTCTATCTTCGAACCGGATAGAACCGCCACAGATAATGTTATCAGTGGCGGTTCTATTTAAAAACCGCCACTGATAATATTGCCTATAAATAGGTGGTCAGTAGCAGCACTGGTCTTCTTCCTCCCGAGAGCAAACCAAAACTTCTAAATTTCAGATTTCGTTTCCTCCAATTCTTGTGCTTGTACTTCCTCTAGTTGTTCCTTGGTGAGTTATCTTTTCTCCTCTCTTGATTTGTGTTAATCTTGTTGCAATTTAATTTTTAAACCAAGTTTAATTAGGGTTTATATGTAGATGAGATGAAAAGTTTAGATTTTGTTTATTTTTATTTAGCTACCATTTTGTAGTTGATGAATTTATTTCCTAGCTAGGTTCATTAGATGATGTTGTGTTCCTTTTATAGATGATAAATTATGATTAAGCATATATTTAATATTAATTGCATTTTAAGTTAATTTGATACATGATGAATTTATTATCTAGCTCCTTTAGATGATAAGTAATTAGATTGGTTTTTTAATTACTATTAATTGGGTTCTATTAGTGTACGGACATATACATCTTGCATATATATGAATTTATTATCTAGCTCCTTTAGATGATAAGTAATTAGATTAGTTTTTTAATTACTATTAATTTGGTTCCATTAGTGTACGGACATATACATCTTGCATATAATAAATTTATTTAATTAAGATTATTGGGTATTAATATAAATGAAATTTTAGTTAATTTGGTAGGTGGGTGCTCATCATTTTTAGATGATGAATTTATTATCTAGCTTCTTTACAGGAAAAGTATTCAGATTAGTTTTTTAATTACTATTAATTTGGTTCCATTAGTGCGAACATATATTAAATTTATTTAATTAAGATTATCGGATATTAATATACATGAAATTTTAGCTAATTTGGTAGGTGGATGCTAATCATTTTTAGATGATGAATTTATTATCTAGCTCATTTAGATGATAAGTAATTAGATTAGTTTTTAATCAATTTTTATATGTTAATTAATTTTAGATGGACCGGAGATGGATGTACAATGCGAACCGTTACAGCCGAGATTACATTGATGGGGTATCTGCTTTCCTAAGAGCCGCTGAGGAGAACAAGTTGCACAAGAAGACGGAGTACATACATTGTCCATGCATTGATTGCAAGAATGAGAAAATGTTTTCAGACAAAGAGCACATCCACTTGCACTTGATTCGAAGAGGTTTTGTTCTTGGCTATACACGTTGGACAAGTCACGGTGAAGAGGAAAACATACATGAAGGTGATAACGTATTGGATGATGGAGAAGGCATTATGGCGGTGACATCGATTATGGATCGATGAGGATAGGTTGGACATTGATGACGATAATAATCTTGCTCAGATGTTGCGCGATGCAGAAGGGAACTACACTAGTCAGAGAGAGTTTAATCAATTCAAGGGTTTGTTGGACGACTCGGACACACATTGTTCCCGGGTTGCAAGGAGGAATACACAAAGTTGCACACCGTGCTTTCACTTCTAAAATTGAAGGCAAGCAATGGTTGGTCCGATAAAAGTTTCACGGCGCTATTACATCTCTTAGCGGACATGCTTCCAGATGGAAACGTATTGCCGATAACCACTTATTTAGCTAAGAAGGTTGTATGTCCAATGGGATTGAAAGTAGAAAGAATACATGCATGTTCAAACGATTGTATACTCTATCGCAAAGAGTATACAAACATGCATGTATGTCCGGTGTGCAAATCATCGCGATACAAGCGTAAAGGCCATGACAGCGAGGGCACCGTGGTGAAGAAAGGAGCTCCGCTAAAGTGGTGTGGTATTTACGGTAATACCTCGGTTGAAGCGTTTATTTGGAAACAAAAGCATGCCCAATCGATGCGATGGCACTCAAAAGAGCGTAAAAGGATGGAAAGTCGAGACACCTGCTGATTACGCCAAAGGAGAACCATCGATAGGCTCTTTAGGATGGACTTGAGAATGAACCGAGGAATGTAAGGTTTGGGTTGAGTACGGATAGAATGAATCCTTTCGGTAACATGAGTAGTATTCATAGCACTTGGCCCAAACTCTCTGTATCTACAACCTTCCTCCTTGGTTGTGTATGAAGCGAAAGTACATTATGATATCGCTTGCTTATCCAAGGGCCGAGACAACTGGCAATGGTATTGATGTATACCTACAACCATTGGTGGAAGATCTTGTGATCTTGTGGAGCGAAGGTGTATGGTATGGGATGAGTACAAGCGAGTACTTCATCCTACGGGCATTGTTGTTTTGCACCATCAATGATTTCCCTGCCCTTGGTAACCTATCCGGTCGTACTGTAAAAGGGGCCAAAGCATGCCCCCAGTGCATGGATGAAACCGCTAGTGTGTGGCTCAATAACTCGAGGAAAACCGTGTACATGCATCACCGTAGGTTCCTTCGCAGGAATCACTCCTACCGCAATATGAAAAAATAATTCGACGGGACAAAAGAGGATGGTATAGCCCCAAGGCCTCGTCGTGGTGAAGAGGTATATGATATGGTTAAGGATATTAATGTCGTACTTGGAAATGGAGATAGTAATAATACATCGAGGTCTCGTACTGAGAAGACCACATGGAAGAAGAGATCGATATTTTGGAACTTGCCCTATTGGAAGGACTTAGAAGTTCGACTCTGCATAGACGTCATGCACGTAGTGAAAAATGTATGTGATAGCTTGAATGGTCTTTTGCTGAATATTCCTAGTAAAACTAAGGACGGACTGAAGGCACGAAGGGACCTGGAAGATATGAAAATCAGAGCTGAGCTACATCCTCAGGACACCGGAAAGGGCGACTTTACCTTCCCTAGCTTGCTACACTCTTTCAAGAAAGAGAGAATGAACCTTGCAAATGCTTGCATGGTGTGAAAGTTTCGTCGGTTACTCATAAGCATCAAGAAACGGTCTCGATGAAAGATTTGAAGTTAAGCGGCATGAAGTCTCATGATTGTCATGTGATGATGACACAAATGCTTCCTATTGCAATTAGAGGTATTTTGCACGAAAAGGTCAGAGAGGCAATCATGAGGTTTTGTTTCTTCTTCAACACGATTTCACGAAGGTCATCGATCCCATCGGACTTTACGAGCTGCAGAATGATGTGGTCAAGACACTATGCCGCTAGAGATGTATTTCCCTCCATCATTTTTCGATATAATGGTTCATCTCATTGTTCACCTTGTGAGCGAGATAAATGTATGTGGCCCGTATTCTGCATCGGATGTACCCGTTCGAAAGGTACATGGGTATCTGAAGAAGTATGTACGCAATCGATCTCGGCGGAGGGCTGCATTGCGGAAGGTTATGCAACCGAGGAGGTTATCGAGTTTTGCGTGGATTACATGGAGGGTGGAACCGGTAGGAGTGCTGTATCTCGACATGAGGTAGGCTTGCTGGGAAAGGGGCGATTGGAAGGAAATCAACAAATTCTTACGATCATGGATTATTCTGAAAAAGCTCATTTCACGATCTTGCAATGATCGGTTGAGGTGTCCTCGTATATGGACATGCACAAGGATAAGCTACGAGAGGAAAATCGTGGACGATCGAGGTTTGGGTAACAAAAGAGCATAACCGTTTGTTCAATCATTGGTTCAAAGAGCATATGGTGGGAAAGAAACGAGTGTCATGTTGAGGTGGTGGCAAAAGGGCCATCGGTACAATCTTGACATGGCAAGGATCGACATAAATGGATATACCTTTTACACGAGATCTCGGGATAGCAAAAGCACTTACCAAAATAGTGGTGTCGCATAGATACCTATGACAACACAGCAGTAAGAAGACTAGCTTCTATGGGTTCATAGAAGAGATTTGGGAGCTCGACTCTTCGTATTTTTAAGATCCCAATGTTTGGTGTCGTTGGGTACAACTCCCAAAGGGTGTCAAGGTGGACAAATGCGGCTTCACTACTTTGGACATCGAACATGTCGGATCTGAGAGAAGAACCATTCGTACTTACGAAGCAAGTAGCACAAGTCTTCTATGTAATCGACCCAGCAGATAAGAAGCGCCATGTAGTTCTTCAGGGGAAAAGAAGGATCGTCAGAGTTGAGAATGTCGTGGATGAGGAAGAGTACAACCAGTTTGATGAGTTGCCTCCTTTCGTAGATGGCAACATCAGGCTCGAGGAAGAAACCACTCAGGAAGCTACCTATCATCGCGACGATCATGAAGAAGGGCAAATTGTGAAAGAAAATAATTAGCTATATCGAGTAATGGCAAAATATCGAGGCGGAGCCGCTCCTGGGTAGGGCGGGCGCCTTCCCGGATTCGCCGGCGATGACCAGGCCGCACAAGTCTTCTTCTATGTAATCAACCCTAATGATGACCACTTTTGAAGATAATCTTGTGCATGGTAGTTTAAAGTCTGTTTTTGGTTTTGTTTCCTAGCTATGTGCTAGTTTTTCTGGTCTTTGAGTCAGTTTCGGACTTTGCTAGTTTTGGTGATTGTTTCAGTGTCTGAAGAGTACTTGTTAGTTTTGCCGGATGACAAAATAGTTTTCTATCCGGTTGAAAGTTTGGAGAGTTTGTCGAGTCCGTCAGGTGAAAGGAGTCTGGATTCTTTCCTGTAAACTGCTTATGTATTTGCTTTACAAGTAATAGACAAATCAGAAAACGCTGCAATTACGCAGCACCAAAAACTAGGTCTTCTGAACTCAGCGCTGCTATTCGACAATACAGCGTGTTCAGAACTGCTATTCGACAATACAGCGTATAAGATTCAGAAACAAATTTCAGGGTATAGAGGCACATCAGTGGCGGTTCTTTTGAAGAACCGCCACTGATAACATTATCTGTGGCGGTTCGTATAAAGAACCGCCACGATATATATTATCGATGGCGGTTCTTAAAAGAACCGCCAGCGTCTGATTATTTGTGGCGGTTCAAATAAAGAACCGCCACAGATAATATATTTATCAGTGGCGGTTCTTAAAAAGAACCGCCACTGATAACATTATCTATGGCGGTTCGTATAAAGAACCGCCACATATAATATATGTATCTGTGGTGGTTCTTACGAAGAACCGCCATCGATAAATATCTGTGACGGTTAGTATAAAGAACGCCACAGATAACTTTATCGATGGCGGTTCGTTTTAAACCGCCATCGATAATGTTCCGTCTATAAATAATAGATACCGCCGCTTCTACCTAAACCCTTAAACTCCGCCCTTCTCCCGCGCCTAAACCCTTAAACTCCGTGCTCGACACCGTCCCGCCGCCCCGCCCCGCCGATGACCTCGCCCGCGCGCACACCGGCGTCGTCCCGATGACCCGCCCTCCCGGCGACGCCCTCGCCCGACGACGCGCCCAGCCGACGCGCGCCACGATCGCCCCCGCCTTGCCGCGCCGACACCGCCCTCCCACGACGCGCCGCCCCGCCAGACGCCGCCACGATCGCCGCCCAGCGCCGACGCCGCTTGCCGGCGCCGTCCCGGCAAGGTTCGCCTCTTTTCCTCTCACCGTGTAGTTTTCAACTTAATTCCTTTTGTGGCTCCATATTGAGTATTTTGAATCATTTTAGAAACCAGTGGCTCCATATTGAGATTTGTTTACCACGTGGGAAGATGCAGTAGCGGTGGAGAAGCCTCTTGCCTTCAACGAACAAAGGTGTCATCGAGTCGTCATCAAGTATGGTTATGGGGTATCTTCTCATTGATGCTTGATTTAGTTTGGAGATTTTTAAAATAAATGGCATACATGAGCTTGCGATCAGATAGTTGTTATAGTTTGTTGAAATAGGTCATGTGGTCTTAATTGCTGATAATATTCATAGAAATGTTTTCTGTCAAAAAATATTCATAGAAATGTTGGCAAATCTGAAATATAAAAAACTAGTGAACAGTGAAATATTTCTTATCTTTTTCCCCCAAAGAAATTTCTTGTTTGTACTTTGTACAGCAAACCACATCTCTTGGGGTGGGATGCAACACAAGTTCTTTTCACCGGCAAGGTTCGCCTCTTTTGTTTGATACTAACTAAAATGATTGCTAAACTGCATGCACAACACGATAATAATGCATCTGGCAGCTCGGACCATCTTTGCTTCATTGCATAACCTTAGCTTCAAAGCTCGTTTACTCAATTAATTGTACTTGCAAAATAATTTTCATGAGATGATTACGTACTTTGAAATTCCGTGAGATGATTACGTAGTAATTGATGGAAATTATGTTTCTGGTCGAATTGTAGTTCTAATGGAGCCCGAAACCGATCCTATAGTGGAGGAGAGCCAAAGCAGGTACCTTACCCTCCACCCAACCACCGAAGGTGCCGAGGCCTCCACCGCTGTTGCGGATGATGCTCTGTTGCAAGGCAGAGGACGAGGAAAACTAAAAGCTGAAGGCGGTACACCATCTTAGAGGTCTTAGATCTGGGGCCCTGTTGCACCGAGAAAATCGTGACCAAATACAGTCAACATGCGGGTGCATCGTAAGGGATAAAGTGCCAATCACCTATTCGGATTGGCATAAAGTGCCCGAGCCACCAAAGAGGATCGTGGGCGAGCTCAAAGAAACCTTGAATTCCCGAAGGAGCCGAAGATCTTGTGCGTCGCATAGCGCATTGATGACCATGGATGCGGCGTGGAGAAACTTCAAGCGGTGAACACAAATTATGTGAAGCAAAACCGGCCACCATCGAGAGTACCCAAGATTGGAGCCATATTGGGATGAGTTTGTGGCGATGAAGCAATCGGAGCGACAAGGAAGTCCAAGTGAGGACCACATTAGCATCGCAAGAAGGAATACTCACCCCACGGACTTGGCACGAGATGCAGCGGTAAAATTGCTCAATGGGAGAGCAAGAATTAGAAGCGGTCCAATTGGTGGCACAAGTCCCTTGATCGGACTACGGACGAGTGAAGCACTACGTGCTAGCGAGGCGATATGTTGTCTCTTGGGGTTTATCATTCAAGAGCGGTGAAGACGAAGCAATGGCGCAGCGAGTTCATGAGTTTCACGCCCATCCACCCAAGGATCTTTTACCCAGACGGGAGAAAGACGAGCTAACAGCCCTAGGAAACAAAGAGCACCACAGTCGGACACGAGCGTCGGGGTCAAGGTTCCATAGAGGAGTGGATTCCACGAGCACGGAGACTCTTATAGGAGTCGGAAGAGAGCTAAAGATGAGCGGTGAGAAGGAAATGGAAATGATGAAGGAAAGGGTTACGAGAAATACAAGGCACCATTGAAGAACAAGTTGAGCGACAAGTACAACAAGCCTTGAGTCGATCGCGAGCCCACAACGTTTTCTCGATCCTACAGTCGTCGCGGCGATTGTGCGTCCCACGCCATTGGCGAAGCGGACAACAACCATTATCCTGTGGACGACATACGGGACCCCACACCTGTCGACTCAACGTGCGTGATGAACATATTTATGCAGTGCCGCTACAGGGGTAGTCTATCCGTGCCAAGAAGGGGTGTCTGCACAATACCCGATAAGCGCCGGGTTATGCAAAGGTCCAAGTGGACACGGTATTTACCTGATTTCTTTGAGATCGGATGGAAAAACCGCCAATGATGAGATAACTACTCTAGGAAGTGCCGTCCACTCATTCATCCAATGGCGCAAGCGTGACATCGTCTTGGACCATGCGGTGCCATCCTCTCTGCAGATACAATCCTCGCATCCGTCACGGACACGAGAGTGAAACGGGAAGAAGCAAAATGAGGTAGAAAAGAAATGCATTGAGGACCCCATCAAGATGGCCACCGTTAGTACTCCAAAGCATAAACCTATAACACTGGTACTTCAAATGACAAACCTACAACCTCTGATCCCAAAATTGGCACATTAGACAAGTCAGATCGGCCCGGATCAGTGAGGCTAGGACCGAGTATGATGTCGTGCGACAAAAAGTAAGGGCAAGCGCGATCGATGACCAAGATGATCAACAAAGATTGAAATTCGAGGTAGGAAGCCCTTGGTCACCGCTTGAAGTTAAAAGTCTAACACCCATGATGCAGCGATTACATGCATGGTACTTAGATCGATCCAACCAAGGCGTACTCCCAAAGATGATCACCGCAATTTTTCGTGAGGAACATTTTCACCATGAGGGCCATGGCTACTTCCTAATAGAATTCGATAACTTGCACAACTTGTTCTATCACGGCGCCTCGACATATCTTTTTGAGATCTTTGGTCACCGTAAGTGTCTAATATATTAATCTTGGCCTACATTCACGTAATACTGATAAATTTCATGTCTAACTAATTAGTTATATAGATACGAGATGATTGAAGTACGAAGAACCAAGGGCGATGGGATTCCTCGACCGGGAGCGGTTTGCCAACATGAAATCAAAAGAGTACCAAAGGAGGTCAAGAAGTGCGTATATAAAGTTTTGATTAAACTACAAGACAAGGAGTTTATACTTTTGCCATACAATTTTAAGTAAGTTGCTCACTAGCTAGTTAAATTACTCGTTTATTTAGTTATTTACTCGATGTAAGGACTAATGGCTGGCATCATGCATGTGTACGTAGCTTCCATTGGATTCTCGTAATAATTCATCCAGAAAAGAACAAGATGCTAATCATGGATCCACTGGATAAACCTAAAAAAGACTTTGAAGAGATGACACATTTAGTGAATGAGGCATTCAAAAGATATTGTCAGAAGAGCTCGAGATACCGCCCATACCACAAATCCCTTACAATCCGTACGAAGTTTCAGTGCATACGAAAGGAATACTCTTATATCATATTTCATAGTAAATAGCTCCTTCGACGACATCTTAGTTCATTCGATTTTTGCGGTGTCACAAGCGGTAGAAAGGAACAAATTTATGTGAGTACTTCGTGTGCGATACATGCGCGAAATCTTATCATGCACAATAAAAGGCAATGATGTAGAGGTCACCATCTTGACATGACACATTGATTCACACCACTCAATTTCTATATTCTCTCTTAATTTTGTTTTTATACTTACAAGACACCTCAAGTTGTCTACGGTAGGATGCTTCCTTACGAAATCCAAGACATTCGGGCCAGCTCGCCTACTTCATCATGAAGGAAATAATCAACAAAAATGGCGAGTTTTACGACGAAGACAACAACGATCCAGTCATCCATACTATTGTCCCAAATCACATGTCTTCAACCTCCAGAAGACCCGTGAGGCTTCTAGTTTACCTCCACTAGTTTAGGCTTTTTTACTTCAATTCTGTTTCATTACAAAGTGTAAATAACTCTTTGTTCCTTTCAAATGGAAACCCCTTCTTTTGCCAATGTCACTTATTTTGTCAGTGGTTGTGGTAGTGTAGCATGTACTTTTGTCTTCTTGGGAACACACACACATGCGAGTGACACTTCTAAATATACTTTACGAGTGTAGCATGTACTTTCGTCAATGCCACTTCTTTTCTTAGTGATTGTGCTAGTGTAGCATGTACTTTACGAGTGAATCATGCTTTTCTTGCTTATCATGCTGGTTTCTTCTTAGAAATAATTGCTCATCGGGATCAAGTGCTTCACACACAAAAATAAATCTCAAAAACGAATAACTCTAGCATGCGAAACTCATGGCTCGAAGAGCGTAAGGGCGCACTCTTGATGGGCTTAGTGTCATGGTCATCGATGAAGATAAACATCATGCAAATTTGGCAAGGTCTATGCTCTGTAAACTCAACTTTTATGGTAAGCGCCATCAATTCTGTCGACAATCCATGTCTTGAGAATCATGCACAAGATGTAGGGAAGCTCTTAGTCACCGCTCAAGTTAAAAAGTCTAACACCCATGATGCAGCGATTACATGCATGGTACATGGATCGATCCAACCAAGGCGTACTCGAATGATGCACCAAGGCGTACTCCCGAATGATGCATGGTACACCCATGATGCAGCGATTACATGCATGGCACAAGAATATGGCATTATCTACATGCTATCGCAAATCTCGTGTGAAAAAGCAATTCAGTAAGAACAATATCTTTTATATCCGAGTGGACACATCTTCATGCGTGTCGATGTGCAAATATAATTGCATCTAAGTTTCTTTTAGTCGATTATCCGACAATAAATTAAATGCATGACTTAGGCTACTCCTATCACTATAGCACAACATATAAATCAAGAACTAAAATTAGTAAATGGTATGGTGTAAAGTCTGCTATCCCTTGTTCTTGTTTGCAATTATGGATCTTCCATTTTGAAAACTATTACCGTATTCATTTGTTTGGTGCTATGTCCATTGAAAGACCAAAATTGTTATTTTACCACACATGGTGAGATATTTGTTTGATCTGACCTCAAGTGGCTTCTTTTGTTTGTGTAGACAATAGATCAGAAATGAAATCAAGGGGTGACAGGGAGATGGACAACCAACACATCCTGCAAACAGAAGAGAAGGAAGTCGTGTCATCTGCTGCGGCGATATTATCGACCTCTGTGGTCACGGGATTGGATACCCATGGCAAAACTCCACACAGAGGTATGTTATGGAAAAACATATTCCTATCTAATTTCTATCTTTGAAGTAAAAGTATAATTTATTACCCCGATTAGTCCAAATTGTCTTACGTGAAACAATTGAATCATCATCTGTGGCTTGGAAAAGGCAAGTCTACATTGAAGGGATGTACCATGTGATTGCAATTTACAACATTAAGAAAGGAAATTTTGATTGAAGTGAGTGATAACATGAACAGACATTTTAAGAATATCAACTTGGATAGAAGTCAGGTGCTAGTATCCACCTTACTGTCAATCTGAACGGATAATCGGATCATGAGCAGCACCATTCCATGTTAGCACATATGATCCGGATCAGTAGTCTGGTTATGTTGGCTACTTGTTCCATTAGCGATCATTGTCATACCTTAATAAATAGCTTATTTGCAGGTGTATATATGGTAATATGTCAAAACTATCATATAAAGGAATGCAATTTTGGGCACATGTGCTATAAAACTGTTAGCAAATGCATTACTTTGACTGCTAGCACAGTAGTTTCTTAATGTTGTAAATTGCAATCACAGTAGTTTCTTAATGTTGTAAATATCTAGACCTTCCATTTTTAGAGTGGGTTGATCATTTCTTTGGTTTGTTACAGCACCCACAAAGTTAGCTTTGGTTCTTTTTGACATGAAGATGGTGATTTCTTTTCTTTTAGACCTCAAGAGTGTGCCTAAAGAATTTGGGAAGCTAGTTTTAATTGACCCCTTATGCTCTGGATATATTATTTTCATCCGTGATCATTGATTATTTATTGTTTCTTTCTATAAATTGAACTTCTATGAGTACCCTTTTTACGAGTATCTCCTTTTCTTAGCGATGGGTTGATTTCATTTTGGCGTGTGCACATGGAAGAGTTGAGTGGTTTTCGGTTCCTTGAAGTTGCCAAAGAGTTGTATAAAACCTTCAAGTGATTAGTAAGTAGATAGAATCTTAGCTATTTTGTGTTATCTCCAAGTCTTCTATGCCCGACATTCAGTTTTTATCTCTCTTATATGTGACAGTTTTTATAAAATGATTATGCTAATAAATCTTACATTTGAACTAGTGATGTCAATCAAAACAACAATGTACATAAATCTTGGCATGGCTAGCGCCACTGAGGCTAGCCACAAATGCCATTTTTATTTTCGTGTGTGGGATTATCGTGGCGGTTTTAGCCAAAACCGCTCTTGACGTAATATCGATGTGATTCTATCAAAAAACCGCCACTGATAATAGTCCTATCAGTGGCGGTTTTATATACAACCGCCACTGATAGTTTTATCAGTGGTTGTTCGAGCCAAAAACCGCCACTAATCATCCAAGTATCAGTGGCGGTTTTTGGGATAGAACCGCTACTGATATTTGAGTATCAGTGGCGGTTCTATGAAAAAACCGCCACTGATAGGACTATTATTAGTGGCGGTTTTGGCTCGAACCGCCATCGATACTGAATATCGATGTCGTTCTAGCCAAAAACCGTCACAGATAGTATTATTTGTGGCGGATCCGCCACTGATAATCCTCGATTATCAGTGGCACTAAATCTGTGGCGGTTCATAAACCGCCACTGATGACAGTTATGAACCGCCACTGATGGCCTTTTTCAAGGTAGTGTGCATTTATTCATTACCACCTACACAAAGTATTATCTCTCATCTTTCAAGACAATTAAGAGGGCTATATAAGTCATTTTCTCTCGTGTTTTTCTCAATTTTACCGTAACCTTAATCCTTGTGCAAAGTCGGACATGTACAATAAGACCATGTCAGTTGGCTCTTAGCCTGTAGACATCAGTTTTGGTCTATATGGAGTAGTGAGAAAAGAGAAAAGAGCTGGCTCTTATTTAGTAGCTAGCTTTGCACGGGAGTATAGGTAGATCATTTATGTACAAGAGAGAAAAGATAGTTATTGCACAACATGTAGAGACAACATTTAGAGACCGTTATTGTATAAACTGACTTTTAACTTAGTATTAACCAGTAGTTGCCTTTACTATTGTACTTGCCCTTATATTTATCAACGAGAGAGTATATCGCTGCCTTGCCCTAGCATAGCACTTTCGTTGCTTTTGCCCTAGCTGCCATGCGCCAAGCCGTCACGCCGCGTTCCCAAGCTCTTGCCGTGCGCCACCGTCGCCCCGTGTCACTGCCGTACGTAATGCCGCTGCCGCGTGCGCTGCTGCCGTCATGCATGCTGCTTATGCTTGGCTCTGTGCTGCGGCGTGCGGTGGCTGCCGGCAGCTAGCTAGCTTCTTGCCCACGCTTCATGTTGTGCCACTGCAGTAGCTAGTGCATGCATGTGGAAATATTAATTATGGTCCGAACCGAGTAGGATAAGGAAAAGGAGTCTGATTTTGATTTGGTTAGTTGAATCCTTTTCTGATTATAGGTATAAATTACTAGCTAGTCCTTAGGTCTGTAAATAATATGAGAAAAACAAAAGAGCATGAAAATAAAAAAAAAAAGTGCTAGTTGTGTCGCACCGTCAAAATACTTGTTTTCGTGAGTTCTTGTGCTTGATATTTTGCCGTCGTACGTATATTGTAACAGCCCGAAAATGAAGAACAGTATATAATAAAATGGAAATGAATATTTTGGATTCAAATATATTTATTTCTGAATTTTCTTGATGTTATTGGTTTTATTGGATTTTCTTGGATTTGTGTTTAGTATGAAAAGTCCAACAAATAGAATTACTAAATGGAAAATGGTGAGAAGGTAAAAGTAAAAATAATAAAATTACCATTTGACCATGACCAATCTGGTAAACCAGTAAAAATACTTAGTAAAAATCTTTAGTGCTGATTTGGAGCAAAAATAAATATCTTAATTCTTTCTTTTGACTAAAAACAGTAAAGTTTGAATTAATTAAAAATAATCGAAATTAATCAGAAGCCCCAAAAAAATTACCAAAGAACCCTTAGGGCAGTAGTTACATCTGGTAAAAATCTCAGAAAATTATCATGTCGGTAAAGCCTCCTAAAAATTCAAAAACAGAGACTATTAAAACAAGAAAATCCTCATGTCAGAATTTTTATAAAATATTCACCTGAGTTCTTGACTTGAAATTTTTATGGATGCATCCATATGACAAAATGAACCACCATAAAAAGTTTGGAAAATAATTAATAAATTTTACACCTTCAAATAAATAGAATACCGAAATACAATTTCTGTACCAGTCCACAGTGTCAGAATTCTTATAAAATAACCATAATGTATTTTACTCTGAAAATTTAACTGGACGCCGAGAACTACCAGATAAACCCAGTAAAAAAGTTTGAGAAATTTTAAAAGTGATTTAATGGTGGTTTTAATGCCCACATGGGAGCTGTCCCGGCCGGAGTTATCTTTTAACTCAAACTCCCCTCGCTGACATGCGGGCCCGGGCACTACAGTGGCTTGGCGAGCTGGCAAGGGGCGTGGACCGTTTTCACTCACTGCCCGGTGGGGCCGGACCCACCTGTCAGCCTCCCCCTTCGCCCTCTTTTTCCCTTTCCCCTCTCTCGCCTGAGACCAGCTCGCGCCCTCGCGAGTTCGCGCCTCCCCTCTGCGTCTCGGCGCATTTCGCGCCGCCCGAGCTGCTGGTCACTGCCACGCCGAGCCTCGAGACTCCGCGCCATACCTGTCAATTCTGCGTCACATTCTTGCCGCGAGAGGCCTTACGCCACCTCATCCCGTTGCCCAATCGCCACACGCGCCCGTTTTCAAACACCGTGAGACCGCCTCTTTTGGCTATAAATACTCCGCATACATCACCTTGAGGTCCTCCGGTCTTCTCAAGACACCGGCTTCACGAGCCATCGCTCCACTCGGCGGTTCTTATTTGTTTCGCAAGAAGCCAGAAAAAGGGGGGAAATCGGTGGATAAGCCAAATAGGCAATCATTCTTGAAATTCCTTTGCCCCAGAACTTCGCCATGATCCATAGAGTACTGATCAAACTTGTTTTTGCCCTTGTTTTGCCCGCAGCTAACCCATTCGCCGTCCTTCTTCCTCGCGACGGTGGTGTTGGCGGCCGTCTCGATGGTTCTTGGCGCGCCAAGCAGTGAAATAGCTTCCTCGGTCCGCGATACTCTAGGAGCCTTTCTCTGGTGAAGATATGGCGGCGGCGAGCCGTAGCTAGTTCGGCCATTAGCGTCGCCGCACCCTCGCGGTGGAGACCCATCTCCCGGCCACCTCCGGCCGAATGGCCACCACCCCTAGATGCGCAAAGGCTCACTGATGCTCATAGCGCTGTTTGTTTCGCCGTGCCAGAGTTAGTTCGCCGGCGGCGAGCCTTAGACCGAGAGCCCTGTTTTGAGTCTCTGACAGCTGGGCCACCTCTGTCAGTCTCTGTGAGCGTTGCCCTTTGCGAGCGCGCGTAGTCACCGACAGCGGGCCCGCTTGCGGTGTATGCGCATAGCGTGTGCGGTGATCGGTGGGCGCGGTGTCGATGGCTGCGGGCGATTTGAGCAGCGCCACGCAGCGTTAGGAAGACGCCCGAGATTCGAAAGCGTATTTAGGATTTTGAAGAAATTTCAAGAAAACCGAGTGGTTTCAAACTGCAATAACTTTTGAACCATCCGGTCAAAAATAGTGAAACAAATTTCTAAATTCATGAAAAATTCCGTAGATTCAGAATATGCAAAAATATTTTGAAGACCATCTCTGGAAAATTTTGAAATTCAAATTTGAATTAAAAGGCTAGAGATATGCTCTATACAAAATTTACGTAAATAAGCTTGAAATTAATGAAACTAATTTTCTAGAATCCTTACATTTCAGGAACCTAGATATATAAAAATATTTAATTTTCATGCTTGTTTGAATTATCTTCTATTTAGGTTTTGCTTCCAATGCTCTAGTGATTCAAATATGTAAAATGGTAGTAAAGAAATATAAAAGAAACAAAAGTTTAATTATAAATAGCAGGATGGCAGTAGCATAGTTAAGTTTGATTAAGTAGGAATTTTGGGTTGAATTAACTCTAAAGCATGTAATCATTATTGTGCCAAATGCACTCACACATATATATATGTATATATATGTGCTTTGTAGGTTAAATAGCTAAAATCTAGTTTATTTGACTCAAGCCATAAACAACCTAACAACTTAGCTTGATAAAGAATTTGTAGTTAATAAATTTGTATCACGTAACCTTCTCAAAATCAAGTATAAATCTAATTAGCTAGCTACGATTACAAATTATTTAAAACCTTTTCTATGCAAATCACTTAGGGTTAAGTGTTTAGCGTAACCCTTAATTAGTGTCTAATTCTTTTAATTCAAATAATTTTAGCATCTATAATTCGAAGTCATAAATACTAGAATTCACAATTTTAGCCTCTTGAATTCATAATTTTCAAATAAATAGTCCATATGAAAAACTCATAATGTTCATTCAGAAGTATTAATGTTTTAAATGCATAATCAATTACCTCGTGAAATCTTAATAGTCATGATTCAATCCTCAAAAGGATAACCCTGTTTTCTGCAATTTTTCTTTATTTGACTTCTTATCATCTTCTTTTAGCCCTTTTCCGAATTTGGATATTTATTATTCTTCCGCTTGATCGTCGTGTAGAGTCCGACGTCCTCGAAGAGGAAGACAGCGTCATCGCCGATCCGGATCGAGCTAGACAATGAGTTGCAAGGCAAGCACCTTCTTGAACATGTCGAGCCTAATAATTTACCTACACTATGTTGTTTTTGCTTATATACAGTGCATCCGGATAGTTCTCCTAAAAATGCTAATTTGGGTTAGAACAGAGTTAGTCTGTAAATTATGGTTTGCCTCAATCTGTATGAACATGAAAACCTTGTAAGCCTTAGTGGAAAAGCTAGACATGCTTAATGTCATTTTGGGTATAACATTTGGTATAGAATATCTGCTCAAAGTCGTAGATCGTACTTTCAATCTTTTCAACAAATGTATGATCCTTATTTGGGAAATGTTCTTTGGTACTTTGATTAAAAACCCAAAATAAAACTATGGTTTTGATGCGGGCGATTAATGGCGATGGCGGAGGTGCAGAGGATTTGCACGTAGTTAGGGTGGAGTATCGCCGTGTCGGATTAAGGACCGAGCAATGGGGCGCTATAGATCCAAGAATTTCGTACAACCACGAGGGTGGTATGGGACAGTCTTAGCCTATTAAGTTGTTTAGGTGTGGCTTTGCATCTAAGGAAGGCGGGAGTCTTGCACGAGCATTCCGTTTGGTTTGTCTGTAGGGTTTCTACATACCAATGCAACGGTGTACGCTGGCCGTGAAACGAAACGTGGTGTTGGGTGTAAAGTGAAAGGATCCACGTCTTGGGTGAGTGTTTACATTTTCATGGCGAGGCCAAGCGTCCGGGCTGGTTCAAAGCCACATCTAAATAATGTAACGGCTCTGTATGATCTCTCGGCACACCAAAGGAAGTGTGTCAAATCGCGCATAAAGAGCTGATCATTCCTTGTGGGTAAAGTGTACACCTCTGCAGAGTGTAAATCTAATCGATTAGCCGTGTCCACGGTTATGGGCGCTGGTGAAGTCATTCCAATGTTAGAATGTTTTGGTACTTTTCGGAAAAAGCGGGTTTGAAAAGGAAACCATTTTGCACCTAGCTTTTTGGGTCAAAGGACGGACTCAGGGATCTATGCGATCGGGTAGGCGGGTTGAAGGACTTAGATTTTTGCTTATCGCTTTATGTTTCAAATGCTCATTTGAAAATGCGGTGTTTTCAATTTATTATATTGTATTCTTAAAATGTTTATGCAACTGCAAAATAACCATTAACCTGCCTTGATTAGCCTGCATAATTACTTAAATGCATCGCCAAACACTATAAGTCTTCTTTGAGTACCAAAGTACTCAATCTTGCATCTCTTTGTCTCGGAGGACGGCTCTGCGAAGCGCCCGAAGCGACTTTACTTTCACGCAGGTGCGGAACTTTTGACGATGAGTTTCCCTAGGTTTGCCAAGTCAGTTGCCTGAGGGTTAGCGGGCAAACCACGTGGCTTTTGGAGTTTTAATTTCCTCTATTTTTCCGCTGTTGTAAGAATTTAACTCTGTATAATTATTACTGCTTGTAATATATGCCTGTCAAATATTTATCTTGTGGTTGTGATATGAATGTTGTAAACATGTGAGTGCTAGCCACTGATCATGGGACTAGTACGGTAATCACATGGAGGTTCCTGTTTGCAAAAACGGGGTCTCACATATATGCTGATCTGGGCTAAAACCAACAATTAGTATCAGAGTTAGGTTTTAACAATGGTATGACACTTGCCCTAGAGAGGCCACCACAACTGTGCCTCAGGGCAAGCTATATCATCATTGAGCAACACAATGTTGTTCAGGATCTGACAGCGCATCAAGCGTGGGCATGACAGTGCATGCGGCTCTACGGCTATCAGAGCGAGGTTTGAACCATGGTATGATGCTTGCCCCTAGGGAGACCACCACAGCTGCGCCTCAGTGCAGGCTATCGTCATTGAGCAACACAGTGTTGTTCAGGATCGAGAGCGCATCAAGCATGGGCGTGGTAGCGCATGCGGCTGTACGGCGAGGAGACAATTTCTTCACAATATGTGGTGTACATGCGTGTGTATTCAGGTCATTGTATTAGTGTCCCATATGTGTGTGAGAACTTGTGAGTATGTGTCCAAGTGCTCGCGTGCGTAAAGCTCTCGTCCGAGCTAGTATTCGTGCCGTCGAAGCAGTTTCACGAGTGGGGAGAATCGGCATGAGGAGATGTTGTTTAATAAGTTGTCTCATCGACAGCAAAGAGATGACAAGGCCATCGTTGCAAGAAGAGCTAAGGTTGTCAAGATTAGAGTCACCGACAAGTCATGTCATTGGCGATGAAAAGGCAGTGACAAAGATATGGCGGCAAAAGGTAGAGGAGGTGTGTCCTCCAAATACGTGCTATTAGAAAGTCATCGACAACCGATATGACAAGATAGCATTGGCGGCCATCTGTATGTTTCATCGAAAAGGTGGCCAAAGCTATGTGTTCTCGTGTTAGTTGCATCCACGAGATACCATGGTAGATGAGTCCGAGAAGTTGAGGATATGTGTTCACTGTCTTGAGTCATGTCTGTCAAAGAGGAGTCCAGGACGTTGAGGAGATGTGCTCACCATCCTAAATCAAGTCCGTTGAAGATGAGTCCGGGACGTTGAGGAGATGTGTTAGCTGTTCTGAGTCAAGTTTGTCAAAGATGAGTCTGAGATGTTGAAGAGATGTGTTCGTCGTCCTATCTCGAGTTAATGTTGAGTAAGTCGTAGTTGAGACCGACTGCCTCAACAAGTTAGAGTTGTGTCAGAGATCTTGCGCAACCAAGTCTAGACTAGGGAGGGATTGTTGGACTAATCGGACTTGGTCCGAACCGAGTAGGATAAGGAAAAGGAGTCCGTTTCTAATTTAGTTTGTTGAATCCTTTTTTGATTCTTAGAGTTGTAGGTTATCGGTATAAATTCCTAGATAGTCCTGAGATTTGTAAGTTAGATGAGAAAAACAAGAGAGTAAGAAAACAAAAAGGTGCTAGTTGTATTGTATAGTCAAAATACTTGTGTTTATGAGTTCTTGTGCTTATTTTTTGCCATCGTACGTATATGCTAAACTGGGCTAAAACCAACAGTGCATGCTGTTGTGCAGCATAATGTTGTTGCTGCTGCTACTTGACACTACTACAGAGAAGGCTATTACAGACAGTTCAAAAACATCATCACAGATGGATTTTTGAACCGTTTTGTAAGCATGTGTTAGTGATAATATGACACATATCACAGACGGTATCCAAACCGACTGTGAAAACACATATCACAGAGATTTTTAACAAGAATTGTCTGTGATATATGTTAATCACAGACAGTTTTAAAATAGAACCGTCTATTATATATTTTTTTCTTTGACTCTCTTGGCAAAACTTTCATGATTAGTATCTGTTGTTCTAAGTTTTATTCTCCTTAGATATTTCTACAACCACATTTACAAGGCACAACCAGTTATAGATTTTGCAATTGAATATCAAAAAATCCTAGATGTATCGAGGCAATAGCTTGTCTGGTGAGGATGGTCTTAAAATATGAACATTTATAGCACAGGATGGTCTTAAAATATGAACATTTGTATCACTTTCATCCCTTTCTTATTCTAGTGTTGATGGATTTCAACGCAAAAACCAATTCCATTACAGTTCATCCTGAAAGTTGTCATGCTCTAATTTATCTTCCACTTCATCATCATACTTGAATGAGAATACCATAGGTAGCCTATAGCTTTTAGAAGTGGTATAGTTTGCCATGCTGTAGAAAAAATAGGTATTAAATTCAAATCTTGCTGTCGGGCTAAGTAACACGATGACCTATAGAGTTGAAAACGATGGCTTAGATTTCTTAGTAAGGAACTTTGGTTAGCTAGAGTTATGTGGGAAATTATGTTTAGATTCTAGAACATATACGGTTTATAGTGTATCGATTCTAGAATTGATATTTTATGGTGTTTGATCACTAGAACAGTGGGAGAATTGCTTGGTAAAGGGGGTTATTTAAGCCAGGTTGTGCATAGGAGCGATGTTGATTTATTTTATGAAATGTGTATTGTTGTGGCACTTTGTTGAGATTGGTTATTGATTTTAGGAGGAGGTATAACTTCGGGGTTGGTGTTGTATACACATCAGTTCGTTCCTTGTGGTTAAAAAGTAAGTGGATGATAGAACGGTAAATAGGTTGTTTGCTTCTATTATTTTATTTTGTAAATTACTTATCATGCTAATTTACATGATTACCTTGTGTTTACTGTGATGCTTATATGATGATGAATTAAATTATTCTGAGAAGATATGCTAAATGTTAATAGAATCATTGCATTTGCATAATATACATTCATGATGGAAAAATATGACATGTGTGGGTCTCTATGACCTACTTTGTGTAGGCATAAAAGACCTACTTTGTTAAGCACCTTCATAGGATGCAGAGAATGAGAGGGTGATACATCGATGGATGTTCACCAACTATACTGGTAAAAGCTATGTGATATGCATTATGACCATATAGTGTACTGTAGACAAGCATTACATTAATGAAAGAAATAAATGATGATGATATGAATGTGAAAATGTATTTTATATGTACTATTTTATTATGTACTTGCTGGTTTTGGATTCACTCTTGCTTTATTGTTGCTTTTGGTGAACATTGATGACAACATGCATGGAAAGAGAGTAGCACATACATATCATGTGCATCACCATAGATTAATGATCACTTCTAGTTATCTTTATTCACTCCTGCTAACTTAGCTCATTTATTTAGAAATTAGTTAATGAACTTCTTAAAGTAAAATAGTAGCTGTGGGGAACACAGTTAATCCCACGTATTTTTCGACCAAGTTGAATTATTTGATCTGTTTTGGTTATTGTTACAATAATATTGTCATCGCTAATGGAAAGCCCCTGGGCACATTGTTCCAGGTGTTCTCAAGCACGTGATCTCGAGCGTTCTCAGGCATGTCATCCCGAGTACTTTTGGGCGCAAGGTTCCAAGTTATATTTAGGAATATTTATTCCAATCATTATTATTTAATTCATTATTATTATTGAATATTACTTCATGAAGAAATAGTTAGGGAAATTATCATTGAAAGTCTTAGTAAAGTTGGTTTAATTCTAGAGAGAAAAGTTATTGGTGACATTTTGGGCACTTAATGCTGCCTAGGTATTACATTTGGTATCAGAGCATCAACCCTTAGAAGGTACATGTACATGTGGGCCCTTAGCAGGTAATCATAGCATAGAGGTTGCACCAAGGGATGGTTCTAGGTAGATGCCGTATATGCAGTGTGCTACCAAGGGCATCAGCCCTTAAGAGGGATAAGTGTAAAACCCAGCCCATTAGTGTGGTAGCCCATGTGGAGTTGTGAAGTAGTGTGGTGGTGGAATTAGTCTCACATTGATTGTGTTAACTCTAAAGTGAGTTTTAGTAACATATAATGCATGTTGGGTCTAAACATAGCATCTCCGGGTTAACCTTTTTACACAAAATAAGAACAAAAGTATAAGTTGGGTGCTATGTGTGCGCAGATTTGCCCTATGGGTAGGCTGCGCATCGATCGAATTTTGAGTCAAGGTGTTATAGTTAATATCAGAGTGGTCATTAGGTCCTTGAAGTGGAAATTGATAACTTAGGTTAGATAATTGACTTTAAATTGATTTAGGATTGGTTAACTAAATAAATTTAATTTAACCTAGGACTGGTTAATCAAATTTAATTTGGCATATCATGGTTAATTACTTAAAACTTGACACACTGATGCACAGTAGGATGAGTTGGGTTGAGCATTGCATTTATGATTCTGCTAGTTATTACTGTTGTTTACATGTTTTATGAGCTTGATGCATATATACGATATGAAAGCATGGTTGGATGATTCTGAGGCATAGCTACGCAAAGAGGTAGAGATTGTTGTCGTGGCCGTGGCCGCTAGAATGACTAGTCTGTGTCACATATCGAGGCATGGGTTTAGTGATGTTTATTGATTGTTCTTGTCACAGTTATTGGTGATGAGCTTTCATCGATTAATTTTGCCCTACAGATAAAATTATTGCCTTTTCATGTGTTTATCCATTTTTTTATGCTTATAAAATTGCCTTTTCATGTGTTTATCATTTGTTTCCTCACCTAAAGAAGTTTCTTGATGTGCATTCACTACACCAAAACCTGCAATAGGTGACGGTCTATTTGTGGCGGTTTTTTTCAAACCGCCACAAATATAATTATCAGTGGCGATTCTATACTGAAAATGGCGGGAAGAATATCAGTGGCGGTTCGAGGATAGAACCGCCACTGATAACAAATACATCATTAGTGGCGGTTGGAGGACAGAACCGCCACTGATACTATTGTATTATCCGTGGCGATTCTGTCCTCGAACTGCCACTGATAATTCATTATCAGTGGCGGTTCTAGTTAACAACCGCCACTGATAATATTGCCTATAAATAGGTGGTCAGTAGCAGCACTGGTCTTCTTCCTCCTTAGAGCAAACCAAAACCTCTAAATTTCAGATTTCGTTTTCTCCAATTCTTGTGCTTGTACTTCCTCTAGTTGTTCTTTGGTGAGTTATTTTTTTCTCCTCTCTTGATTTGTGTTAATATTGTTGCAATTTAATTTTTAAACCTAGTTTAATTAAGGTTTATATGTAGATGAGATGAAAAGTTTAGATTTTGTTTATTTTTATTTACCTACCATTTTGTAGTTGATGAATTTATTTCCTATCTAGGTTCATTAGATGATGTTGTGTTTCTTTTATAGATGATGAATTATGATCAATCATATATTTAATATAAATTGCATTTTAAGTTAATTTGGTAGATGATGAATTTATGATCTAGCTTCTTTAGATGATAAATAATTAGAATAGTTTTTTAATTACTATTAATTTGGTCCCATTAGTGTGGACATATATTAAATTTATTTAACTAAGATTATTGGATATTAATATAAATGAAATTTTAGTTAATTTGGTAGGTGGGTGCTCATCATTTTTAGATGATGAATTTATTATCTAGTGCTTTAGAGGATAAGTATTGATTAGTTTTTAATTACTATTAATTTGGTTCCATTAGTGTACAGACATATACATCTTGCATATATTAAATTTATTTATTTAAGATTATTGGATATTAATATGCATGAAATTTTAGTTAATTTGGTAGGTGGGTAATCATCATTTTTTAGATGATGAATGTATTATCTAGCTCCTTTAGATGATAAGTAATTAGATTAGTTTTTTAATCAATTTTTATATTTTAATTAGTTTTAGATGGACCAGAGATGGATGTACAATGCGAAACGTTACAGCCAAGATTACATCGACGGGGTATCTGCTTTTCTAAGGGCCGCTGAGGAGAACAAGTTGCACAAGAAGACAGAGTACATACATTGTCCATGCATTGATTGCAAGAATGAGAAAATGTTTTCAAACAAAGAGCACATCCACTTGCACTTGATTCGAAGGGGTTTTGTACTTGGCTATACACGTTGAACAAGTCACGGTGAAGAGGAAAACATACATGAAGGTGATAACGTATTGTATGATGGAGAAGGCATTATGGCAGCTGACATCGGTTATGGATCTGATGAGGATAGGTTGGACATTGATGACAATAATAATCTTGCTCAGATGTTGTGCGATGGAGAAGGGAACTACACTAGTCAGAGAGAGTTTAATCAATTCAAGGGTTTGTTGGACGACTCGGACACACCTTTGTTCCCGGGTTGCAAGAAGGAATACACAAAGTTGCACACCGTGCTTTCACTTCTAAAATTGAAGGCAAGCAATGGTTGGTCTGATAAGAGTTTCACTACGCTATTACATCTCTTTGCGGACATCCTTCCAAATGGAAATGTATTGCCGATAACCACTCATTTAACTAAGAAGGTTGTATGTCCATTGGGATTGGAAGTAGAAAGAATACATGCATGTCCAAACGATTGTATACTCTATCACAAAGAGTATATAGACATGCATGTATGTCCGGTGTGCAAATCATCGCGATACAAGCGTAAATGCCATGACAGCGAGGGCACCGTGGTGAAGAAAGGAGATCCCGCTAAAGTGGTGTGGTATTTACCAGTAATACCTCGGTTGAAGCGTTTATTTGGAGACAAAAAGCATGCCCAATTGATGCGATGGCACTCAGAAGAGCGTAAAAGGGATGGAAAGCTGAGACACCCTGCTGATTCTGCCCAGTGGAGAACCATCGATAGGCTCTTTAGGAAGGACTTCGGGAATGAACCGAGGAATATAAGGTTTGGGTTGAGTACGGATGGAATGAATCCTTTCGGTATTATGAGTAGTATTCATAGCACTTGGCCCGTGACTCTCTGTATCTATAACCTTCCTCCTTGGTTGTGTATAAAACGAAAGTACATTATGATGTCGTTGCTTATCCAAGGGCCGAGACAACCTGGCAATGATATTGATGTATACCTACAACCATTGGTGGAAGATCTTGTGATACTGTGGAACGAAGGTGTACAGGTATGGGATGAGTACAAGCGAGAGTACTTTATCCTACGCGCATTGTTGTTTTGCACCATCAATGATTTCCCTGCCCTTGGTAACCTATCCGGTCGTACTGTAAAAGGGGCCAAAGCATGCCCCCATTGCATGGATGAAACCGCTAGTGTGTGGCTCAATAACTCGAGGAAAACTGTGTACATGCATCACCGTAGGTTCCTTCGCAGGAAACACCCCTACCGCAATATGAAGAAACAATTTCACTGGACAAAAGAGGATGGTATAGCTCCAAGGCCTCGTCGTGGGGAAGAGGTTTATGATATGGTTAAGGATATTAATGTTGTACTTGGAAAGGGAGAGAGTAATAATAAATCAAGGTCTCGTACTGAGAAGACCACGTGGAAGAAGAGATCGATATTTTGGAACTTGCCCTATTGGAAGGACTTAGAAGTTCGACACTGCATAGACGTCATGCACGTAGAGAAAAATGTATGCGACAGCTTGATTGGTCTTTTGCTAAATATTCTTAGCAAAACTAAGGACGGACTGAAGGCACGAAGGGACCTGGAAGATATGAAAATTAGAGCTGAGCTACATCCTCAAGACAACGGGAAAGGCCGACTTTACCTTCCTCTAGCTTGCTACACTCTATCCAAGAAAGAGAGAACAGACCTATGCAAATGCTTGCATGGTATGAAAGTTCCGTCCGGTTACTCCGCAAGCATCAAGAAACTGGTCTCGATGAAAGATTTGAAGTTAACTGGCATGAAGTCTCATGATTGTCATGTGATGATGACACAAATGGTTTCTATTGCAATCAGAGGTATTTTGCCTGGAAAGGTCCGAGAGGCAATAATGAGGTTGTGTTTCTTCTTCAACACGATTTCACAGAAGGTCATCGATCCCATCGGACTTTCTGAACTGCAGAATGATGTGGTGAAGACACTATGCCAGCTAGAGATGTATTTTTCTCCATCATTTTTTGATATAATGGTTCATCTCATTGTTCACCTTGTGAATGAGATAAATGTATGTGGCCCCGTATTCCTGCATCAGATGTACCCGTTGGAAACGTACATGGGTATTCTGAAGAAATATGTACATGTCGATCTCGTAGGGGTCTGCATTGTGGAAGGTTATGCAACTGAGGAGGTTATCGAGTTTTGCGTGGATTACATGTAGGGGGTGGAACCGGTAGGAGTGCCTGTATCTCGCCATGAGGGTAGGCTAGCTGGGAAAGGGACGATTGGGAGGAAATCAACAAATTCTTACGATTATGGATTGTTTCAAAAAAGCTCATTTCACAGTCTTGCAACAATCAGTTAAGGTGTCCTCGTATATGGACATGCACAAGGATAAGCTACGAGAGGAAAATCGTGGACAATCAGAGGCTTGGGTAACAAAAGAGCATAACCGTTTGTTTAATCATTGGTTCAAAGAGCATATGACTGGGAAAGAAACGAGTGTTATGTTGAGGTGGTTGGCAAAAGGGCCATCAGGTACAATCTTGACATGGCAAGGATACGACATAAATGGATATACCTTTTACACGAGATCTCAAGATAGCAAAAGTACTTACCAAAATAGTGGTGTCCGCATAGATGCCTATGACAACACAGCGATGAAAGAGTAGCTTCTATGGGTTCATAGAAGAGATTTGGGAGCTCGACTATTGTATTTTTAAGATCCCGATGTTTCGTTGTCGTTGGGTACAACTCCCAAGGGGTGTCAAGGTGGACAAGTACGGCTTCACTACTTTGGACATCGAACATGTCGGATCTGAGATTTAACCATTCGTACTTGCGAAGCAAGTAGCACAAGTCTTCTATGTAATCGACCCGGCAGATAAGAAGCGCCATGTAGTTCTTCAGGGAAAAAGAAGGATCGTCGGAGTTGAGAATATCGTGGATGAGGATGAGTACAACCAGTTTGATGAGTTGCCTCCTTTCGTTGATGGCAACATCAGGCTCGAGGAAGAAACCACTCAGGAAGCTACCTATCATCGCGACGATCATGAAGAAGGGCAAATTGTGAAAGAAAATAATTAGCTATGTACGAGTAATGGCAATGTGATGTAAACAATATGCATTTGTATAGAGTAATGGAAATGTGGTCATTACAATATTAGGATTATATAGGGTATATAATATTTAGCAAGATTATATAGGGTATGTAATATTTATTAGGATTATATGTGGGTTATCTGTGGTGGTTCTGTATAAGTTCGTATAAATAACCGCCACAAATAATATATTTATCAGTGGCGGTTCGTGTGAAGAACCGCCACAGATAACCCCCATATAAAAGCTGATACAGCGGTTACTCTTCTCATCCTTGCCCTAAACCCTAAACTCTTCTCACCGATCCCGATGTCGCCACGGTGCGCCGCCCGACGCCGCCTGACGCCTTGCGCCGACGTCATCCGCCGCCCGAGCCCTCGCCCGACGCTGCGCCCTCACCCGACGCGCGGGCGCTGCCCGACGCCCGCGCCCGACGCCACCTAACGCCGCCCCCGACTCCGTCAGACGACTCCCCAGACGAGGCCGCCTTCCCCCCCACGCTACCGCCCCCGACGCCGCCGCCCCCGAAGTGTTTTGAGGTAACTCTTAGTGATGTTAGATTATATATATATAGATGATCACCATTCATAAGAATAATTCATGACATAGATTTTGGTTGCTAGTTTTACTTCCTCTTGTAAAGGTACTGTGATGAATGTGAAGAAATTGACCAATGGCATGTATGTTTGGAATGGATAATTCAACGAATTTTTGCAAGAATTTTACAAGGAAACAAAGTACTAAATCCTTAAAAAAGTCATACCTGTTTCTTGTGTTAAGAAAACACATGATCATTTCAGCTTGCTTCAAGTACCTAGAAAATTATGTTGATTGTATAGTTGACAAATATTATGCTTATAATTGACAAGTACATATGCTACATTTTAAAATAATCACGAGCTGTTGTACCATTTGCTTGATGTTGATGGGAACATGGAAGGAAATTGGTAGCCATGGCAAGAAAACATTACATATCTTGCTTATTTGCACACTAGGATTTAGTTGGCTGGAGCTAGCTGATCTTCATACATGAATTATATTAATTGAAATGAGCACTAGAATGAATCTATAGTAGTAATGTCCATGATGCCCTGTGGTAGCTTCTCCTCCTCAGATCTTGGTGAATGATTAGTTCTACATTGCTTGCTCTAGATACATTGCTCACTGCAAAAGAACTTATACTGAAATTTTGGACTCTAGATACATTACTCTAAACACATCGTTCCTTTTAAACAATGCAAAGGTATTATTATTCTGTTATTTCAGAGATTGTTGTTTTGAAGCAAAAGATAATATATGTCGTACCATACTAATAATATTCTATGATCTCACAAAACAAATATTATTATCCCCTAAGAATGCTGTAGAGCATCCAATTAAAATATTTTTAGATCTTTATCTATTTTCTTAGAAGTATCTATGTGTTGTAGTCATGAATTAGTGGTCATAACCATTTATATACTCCCTGAGATCCAAAAAAAGTATATTTTTTAGACCAAGGAGGTTATATTTTATTAGTCACCAGCAGGAGTACAATCTGATTGTAGACATAAAGAAAGAAATACGGTGTTTCACGTCCAATTGATCAAACTCATAATCATGTATAGTCACAATGCTCGATGATGATACTATTAGAACTACGTTTCACAACTAGAGAGATCTATGTGAAATCAACACCTAAAATTTATTTCATGTGTCCTTTAGCAAAAGTCTTGCCTTGTACCTAACCTGTTCAGTTGGTGATATACTTTCTTTCTTCTTAAAGATCCATTTGCAACAGATAACCTTCTTCTCAATTGGTAACTTGACCAGCTCCTAAGTGTCATTCTTCTCAAGAAATTCTAATGGAGCCTGAAACCGAGCCTATAATAGAGGAGAGCCTGAGCAGGTACCTTACCCTCCAACCAACCACCGAAGGTGCCGAGGCCTCCACCACTGTTGCAGATGATGCCCCTGTTGCAAGACGCCGAGGACGAGGGAAAACTAAGAAGCCTAAAAGCCGATACACCATCTCAGAGGTCTTACATACTGGGGCCCCTGTTGCACCGAGAAAATCAGCAGCAAAATACAGGTCAACATGCGGGTACATCGTAAGGGATAAAGTGCCAATCACCTATTCGGATTGGCATAAAGTGCCCCGAGCCACCAAAGAGGATATGTGGAGGGAGCTCAAAGAAACCTTCGAATTCCCCGAAGGAGCCGAAGACCTCGTGCGTCGCGACGCATTGATGACCATGGATGCGGCGTGGAGAAACTTCAAGGCGAGGCTGAACATAAATTATGTGAAGCAAAACCGGTCAGCCATCGGAGAGTACCCAAGATTAGAGCCATATTGGGATGAGTTTGTGGCGATGAAGCAATCCAAAGCAGCAAGGAAGTCCAGTGAGGACCACATTAGCATCGCAAAAAGGAATACTCACCCCCACAGACTTGCACCAGTGGGTACGCGGGTAAATTTGCTCAATAGGAGAGGCAGGAATTAGAAGCGGTCCAATTGGCGGGCACAAGTCCCTTGATCGGACTACCAAACCGAGAGAAGCACTGCGTGCTAGCGAGGGCAGATATCTTGTCTACTGGGGGTTTATCATTCAAGAGCAGCGAAGATGAAGCAATGACGCAAAGAGTTCATGAGTTTTACGTCCAGTCCACCCAAGGATCTTTTCACCCAGACAGGGAGAAAGACGAGCTAACAGCGGCCCTAGGAAACAAAGAGCATCCTGGTCGGACACGAGGCATCGGGGTCAAGGTTCCATGGAGGAGTGGATTCCCTGAGCACGGAGACTCTTATAGGAGTCGGAAGAGAGCCAAAGAAGAGCGGGCTGAGAAGGAAATGGAAATGATGAAGGAAAGGGTTCTGCGAGAAATACAAGGCACCATTGAAGAACAAGTTGAGCGACAAGTACAACAAGCCTTGAGCCAATCGCAGCCCACAACGTTTTCTCGACCCTACAGTGTCGTCGCGGCGATTGCGGCGTCCACGCCATTGGCGTAGTGGACAACAACCATTATCCTGTGGACGACATACAGGACCCCACACCATGTCGACTCAACGTGCCCATGATGAACATATTTATGCAGTACGCTACTGGGGTAGTTTATCCGTGCCAAGAAGGGGTGTCTGCACAATACCCGATAGCGCCGAGTTATGCAAAGGTCCGTGGATACGGTACTTGCACGCTTTTTCGAGATCGGGCTAAAAACCCGCCAATGATGAGATAACAACTCTAGGAAGTGCCGTCCACTCATTCATCCAGTGGCGCAAGCGTGACATCGTCTTGGACCATACAGTGCCAGCCTCTCCTGCAGTACAATCCTCGCATCTGTCACCAGCACCTAAGAGTGAAGCGGTGCAGAAGCAAGATGAGGTAGAAAAGAAATCCATTGAGGACCCCATAAAGGTGGCCACTGTTAGTACTCCAAAGCAGAAACCTATAACACCTGGTACTTCAAAGGACAAATCTAGAACCCCTGATCCCAAAAATTGGTACATTAGACAAGCCGTATCAGCCAGATCAGGCGAAGCCAGGACCGAGTATGATATCGTGCGACAAAAAAGTAAGGGCAAGGCTAAGTCTGATGACCAAGATAATCAACAAAGATTGAAATTCGAGGTAGGAAAGCCCTTAGTCACCACTTCGAAGTTAAAAAGTCTAACACCCATGATGCAGCGATTACATGCATGGTACATGGATCGATCCAACCAAGACGTACTTCCGAAGGTGATCACTGCAATTTTCCGTGAGAAACATTTTCACCATGAGGGCCATGGCTACTTCTTAATAGAATTCGATAACTTGCATAACTTGTTCTATCACGACGCCCTCGACATATCTTTTTTGAGATGTTGGTCACTGTAAGTGTCTAATATATCAATCTTGGCCTACATTCACGTAATACCGATAAATGTCATGACTAACTATTTCGTTATATAGATACGAGATGATTGAATTACGAAGAACCAAGGGGCCAGTGGGATTCCTCGACCCGGGAACAGTTTGCCAATCTGAAATCAAAAGAGCACCAAAGGAGGTCGAGGAGTACATATATAAAGTTTTGATTGAACTACAAGACAAGGAGTTTATACTTTTACCATACCATTTTAAGTAAGTTCCTCACTAGCTAGTTAAATTACTCGTTTATTTCGTTATTTACTCTGATGTAAGGACTAATGACTATGGCATCATGCATGTGTATGTAGCTTCCACTGGATTCTCGTAATAATTCATCCAGAAAAGAGCAAGATGCTGATCATGGATCCACTGGATAAACCTAAAAAAGACTTTGAAGTGATGATACATTTAATAAATGAGGCGTTCAAAAGATATTGTCAGAAGAGCTCGAGATATCGCCCATACCACAAATCCCTTACAATCCGTACTAAGTTTCTGGTACGCACGCAAGGAATATTCTAATATCGTATTTCATAGTAAATAGCTCCTTCGACGACATCTTAGTTCATTCGATTTTTGCAGTGTCACAAGCAGCCGCAAGGAACAAATTTATGTGGGTACTTCGTATGCCAGTACATGCGCGAAATCTTATCATGCACAATAAAAGACAATGACGTAGAGGTCAGTCACGCTGACATGACACATTGATTCACACCACGCAATTTCTATATACTCTCTTAATTATGTTTTTTATACTTATAACGCCTCAAGTTGTCTACGTTAGGACTGCTTCCTTCTGAAATCCAAGCCATTCAGGCCCAGCTCGCCTACTTCATCATGAAGGAAGTAATCAACAAAAAAGACGAGTTTTATGACGAAGACAACAACGATCCAGTCATCCATACTCTTCTCTCACATCACGTGTCTCCAACCTCCGAAGACCCGTAGGCTTCTAGTTTACCTCCACTAGTTTAGGCTTTTGTTACTTCAATTCTGTTTCATTACAAAGTGTAAATAACTCTTTGTTGCTTCCAAATGGGAACCCCTTCTTTTGTCAATGCCACTTCTTTTGTCAGTGGTTGTGCTAGTCTGAATAATGCTCTAACCTTTAACTACAGTTTTATTCAAAATTGGGAGGTAATTTAGTCAAATTGGTAGAGTTCGGTATTGTATCCAGATTTCATATGAAAGCAAATAGTATATTGCTATTGTTGTTAGCAGGTATTTACTACTCTTGTTATACCTTTTGGCTCTATGCTTTTTACAAGTCAGCTCCTATGTTTTAATGCTTATCATCTTTGATACATTTGAACTAGTTTTCCAAGTAACTGCAAATGGTGTCAGCCTGCTTGATCCTGGTGCTAAAACAAACAGTGTAAGTGGCTGTCCAATGACTTTAGTGTACTCATGTTTTAGTGCTATGGTATGCCTGCTCAAGGAAACTTCTGGCGGTTCTTCCCCTGCCCTGGTTGTTCTTGAATGAAGTTGTTTTAGAGAGGCATGGCTAGCGTTGCCTGAGGCTAGCCACAAATGCCAGTTTTTTATTTCGTGTGTGGGATTATCAGTGGCGGTTTTTGCCCAAAACCGCTACTGACTTAATATCAGTAACGGTTCTATCCAAAAACCGCCACTGATACTAGTCCTATCAGTGGCGGTTTTATATAAAACCGTCACAGATAGTTGTATCAGTGGCAGTTCTAGCCAAAAACCGCCACTAATAGTCGTATTATCAGTGGCGGTTTTTGGGCTAGAACCGCTACTGATATTTGAGTATCAGTAGCGGTTCTATCAAAAAACCGCTACTGATAATACGACTATTAGTGGCGGTTTTGGCTAGAACAACCATCGATACCGAATATCGATGGTCGTTCTGGCCAAAACCGCCACTGATAGTGTTATCTGTGGCGGTTCTAGAACCGCCACTGATAATCCTCGATTATTAGTGGCACTAAATCTGTGGCGGTTCAAAAACCGCCACTGATGGCAGTTATGAACCGTCACAGATGGTCTTTTTCAAGGCAGTGATTTCAAGGTTTAATTGTGGGGGCTTAATTATCTATATTTATGGAGAGTGATTCCTTTATCTCCTTGCTCTTTTCTTTTCTTCTTTTTTTTTTGAAATATATCTCTGAAACTGTATTACATGCCTGTAAGTTTAAGTTCTAAAATTGCTAGATATTTTTTTTGTGGTGTTGAAGCTTGGGTTCCTCGATTTTATGAATAAGAGTCCAGTCTCTTATGTAAAGTGGTGTTGGGTTTAAAGGAAAATTAGAAATAAGAGATACTATTTAACAAGGCATTGGATGTAAAGTAGTGTGGCGTTGAGGACATTGAAGCACTGTTTTCTTTTCTTTCTTTCTTTCTCTCTTTTTTTTTTTCTTTTTTTGCTAGGAGAAGCACTGCCTACCTGATGATGTAATAATCCTTCTCAGTTTGATAGACAAAGCTCAGCTCTATACCTACAATCGACTCTGGAACATTACACATTAAAAAAGAAGATGTGGAAACCTGATTGGAGATAACTTCATACCAGATTCCACATATAAATGGGACAGAAATTTGGTATGTTATTATGTGCCATTGAAGGTTTCCATTTCAATTTTTTGATTTTAAAACTTTTGGAGTTGTCTATTCAAAATTTAAGCTTCAGGTCTTGGAATTCAGAATTTCGAAATTCATATTTTGCATTTCTAAAATTGAAATATCCAAAACTTGACAAATTCAGATCTACTATTCTGAATTTATATATTGTGAATTTTTAAAATCCTGACAGTGAAATTGCTCCAGATCCAATATTCTAAATTTTGAAGTCTGGTATCCGAATATTCTGGGTTTAATTTGGAAAGAATTTTAAAAATAATTTCATCATATGCAAACCAAACCGTATTGTCGAGCTTAAAAGAAATTATAAAACAATGTCACAGAGGGAATAAATAATTATTTGGTGGTAAACTATACATTATGCAATTATTCAGTACCAGATATAGGCAAGTCCTCCGTAGAGCCAAGTTCAACGCTTATTTCTCATTCAATTTAACCAGAAAGCTAAATCTTCTGCTTTAGCTTTTCTTAACAGTTTTACGCTTGCTTAGTTAAGAACAGTTGGTCGCTGACAAAAACAGAAGATTTTTAGTTGGCCTTTCAGAATGCTTGACAGAATGGGTTAGAACTAGAAACTTATGAGTACCTAACATTTGGCTGCTTACCCAATCCGTCCTTGGCTCCAGATTCTTGGTGGAAAGAGCAATTGATCATGAGCAAGATAAAGTCATCTCAGAGCAAGATTAGCCCCTACAAATTTGAAGAGGGAAAATCACAATCTGGGGAAAATGTAAGTCTTTGTTGCTTAACACGTCAGATTTGTCATTTGCCTTTGCTGACCAGTCTTTCGAAGACCATCCTACTTTTGTCTTTAATCGAGTTAGCGGGATATCATTTTTAAACTTGCAAAGCAAAGTGATCATCTTCTTTTAGGGTGCACTTTGAAATTTCGTTGTTGCCAATAATCTGCTTAAAAGGTCCGGCCGCTTCATTTTCAGTTAAAAGTAAAGTTTGGTGCATTCAATTAATACATTTAGGACAAAACACACTGCTAGTTGGGCTGATGTATACATTTGACTGATTGACCTATGTTACCTGGCTAGACGGTCTATGATATGATAAAAAAAAAACATTCATATTAAAGCATAAAGAGCTTGCATTCGGGACCTTAGATCTCAATTGTTTATTTGGGTTACTAATTATTGTCAACAACATTTGCAAACAATCACTTTAGTTTACACCAATTTTTTTATCCATAAATTTCAATTGGCACTCTGTAGGCCCCATCTGGCATGTGTCAATTTGGTAGGATTTTAGAGAATGTAAACCATTTTCCGAGAAATCATACTTTTTTTCCAAACAGGCCATTAAACGTGTTTGGCAGAGCTCTAACTTGCAAAGCTTGACATACCTAGGCCCTATTTGGGGGCATAAACCCTAAAAGGTAGGCGGGATCTATTTTTACAGTTTATTGCTGAGAAAATTAGCTGTTTATCAAACTACATCTTATAAAAAAAACTACAACTACTTTTTAGCCTAAAAAACTAAAAAGTAGCTTTTTAAAAAAAGCTACAGTTCTCCCAAATAAGCTCTAGTTAAACACTTGTGCTCCACTTTCTGGCTCCAAAGCAGCTAATTAAAGACAAGTTGGAGCCTAGGTTACTCATGTTTAGCAACTCACTTACACTTTGTCCTCGCTACATAGCATAAAGTTATTACACGTCTGTACATCCGTTCCCCGTAAGGTTGGGGCCTTAACGAACTTCGGACCTCGAGGTATTAGAAACATACCAAGCACTCCAATCTTCTAATCATCAAATTGGAAGATAAATCCAAGGTAATCGGTCTTTTTTGAAGAGGAAGGAGAGCCATCCTTGATTCATTAAAGATAGAAAGCCTTTTTCGATAGGGAGACTTCACTAGAGAAATTTTTCTTTATGCTACTCATGGCAACCCTATTCTCTCTTCTGTTATCCAAAATGGCACTGCTCCCTTTTGCCACTCTTTTCTGAATTGAGAGATTTTGCAAAGTACATGTGGCTACTTAAACAACGTTTCACGTAACTATTCAAAAAACAAGTATCCAACTCAGACTAAACCCTAATTTCTAAGGACCTATTTGTAATTAGGATTTGAGTATGCTATTTTCTATTAAAAAACTTTTGTAAAGTTCCTACAAAAATTACTTATTCCAGAAATACCCGTTATTTGGATGAGGGATTGTTTGGAATTGGCCATAAGTGGTGTTTCCCTGCAGGGGCGGGAGATAGGCCTCAGGCCATCGGAGCAATGGTCCGAGGCCTAGCTTAATAAGCAATAGAAAACCCCTCTATATATAGTAAAATTTTTAGTTCACATGTCCTTGCTCGAGATGTCCAAGTCAACAGCCCATATTCCCTTCCTTCCCAGTGCACCAAACCAGCATAGTAGTGCACTACCATCCATGAGCCCACAGCCCACAAAGTTGAGAAGTGAGAAACCATATCGGTTATCAGGATCAGCCTCCTCTCTCCCTACCTCTCTCGTATGGACGAGACAAGAGCTGAGGGCCGAGGCGTAATGATAGCATAGGCTCTGAGACGGCAAGCCCTCCTCCCGACACCCTCCTCAAGCAGTCAAGCTATCCATCGGCCACTGTCAATTCTAGATGATTTTCTCTTAATCCTTACTTTTTCGTATTGCATCACCTATATTCCAAATTAGCTAATTAGGGATTAATTAATTGAATTCAATTTGATGTAATAGACACATAATTTTTCCATTGGTATATAGCCTTATTGAATTGGCATTGATTTTGCCCATTGCAACTACAATAGTAGAAAGAGCCTTATTAGCTATGAATATTGTTAAGACTGTGTTGCGGAATAAGATGAGTGAAGAATAGATAAATGATAGCATAGTATGATGTATTTATAAGCATTGAAAATAACAAGATTTTATAGTGTTTTCAAAGTATGAGGACGCGTAAGTAAAAATTACCTCGTACTACGGGTATGTTACATTCTTGTTTGGCAATTTGCATCAATAATTAACTTTGTAATTTTGTGTCACTAATTTACATATGCAATATCATCTTTATTAGTTCTTGTACTATTGTTGACGAAGATATGATTGGTTTGGATACATGTAACCTTCATTAGTTAGGAATTAATATTCATACTACTTCACTATGATATATTGTTTTTGTCATATTTTATCTGTTTTGTTATATTGTTAAGCATGAAGTTCAAATTTATTTTTAATTGTGCATTTGTAGTGTACTTTTGTTGTAATTCGATGTGGATAGTATTTGACGTTAATTATAGCGACTCAATTTTCTGCCCGATGCTTAACAAAATCTTGGCTCCACCATTGTTTCCTGTGCATAAACCTGGGAATTGAGCCATGCCCATAATGGACCAGCTTGGCTTAGCACAAAATCTAGCGGACTGGACGGCACGTCCTTGTATATTGGGCTATGCTGGGCCTATAATTCAGACCAAATGGGCGGCTATAAGCCTAGCCCATGCCATTAGCCCATTATTGCTGTCCAAGCCCAGCCTATCTACCTTTCTCCTCTTCTTCACCCCGCCAAGAACAACCCTCACCGCCTACCACCTCTCATCGACTCTCGCCACTGAGACCCTTGACATTGTTGTGTCCTCCTGCGCCCACGCCGCCATCTCCATCGACGCCATCTCACTCCACCAATCCGCCGCTGCCGATGCAACGTCCCTTTTCCGTGCCTACGCTGCCGTCTCCACCAACACCGTATCACTCCACCAGTCCACCACCGTCGATGTCGCGTCTCTCTTCCACATTTGCACCACTATCTCCACCGACGTTATCTCACTCCACCGGTTCGCCGCCACCCATATTTCCCATGGCTCCCTCATCGATGCGCCGTGCTCGTGCCGACCTGACATGAAGACATCCTTGCATGCCTGGGCCATGTGTGGGTCTCGCTGGTGGTTGATCGTGTTGACATGGCACAATCTGTTGTGGCCCGCAGCCCATCATACCTCGTGCTGCCGCGGCACGGCCCAACTCCAAGCACTACCCCGTTCACACACGAATTTTTTTTCTTTAATATTTTTTTAATCTTTTTTTCAAAACTAGGCGTCAGGGCAAAAAAATTGCAGAATTGGGCGCCGGTCGCCCGTATACGGGGCGATCGCCCGTATCTGAGCGATTAATGCCATGATTTTCCTCCGTCTACGGTCAATTTCTAAAAAAAATCATAACTTTTTCATATGATGTCGGATGGAGATGAACTTTATATGAAAATTGTAGCTCTCGATGGGATATACAACTTTTGTATACAAACTTTTTCAATTTGAATACATTTAGATGGTTAAAAATGAGATAGAATGTTCAGATCTAAAAACAGATCTATTTTTAGATCTGAACATTCTATCCCGTTTTTGACTATCTAAATGGATTCAAATGAAAAAAATTTGTATACAAAAGTTGTAGATCCCGTCGAGAGCTACAATTTTCATATAAAGTTTATCTCTATCCGACATCATATGAAAAAGTTATGATTTTTTTTAAGAATTGACTGTAGACAGAGGAAAAATCGTGCGTTCAAAGCCGCACTAATCGCCCGTATGTGGGGCGATCGCCCGTATATACGAGCGATCGGCGCCTAATTCTGTAATTTTTTTTGTCCTGACGCCTAATTTTGAAAAAAAGATTAAAAAAATTATTAAAGAAAAAAAAATTCGTTCGCACACCATCCAGCAACTCATTTCTTAATCCGAAAGGTTTTACCATACACATCGTACCTTAAATCATTATTTGCCTGTAAAAATATCAGCCACTTCCGCTGTATCCAACCTTGATCTTCTGCAGAGGATAAAATCTGACGTTACGTCATGATAACCGAGACAGTTCTTTTCTTGTTACCCAGCTACCACCGAGAACTCATCGAACTAATAACAAAAAGAAATATTGACCCACGCTTGAACATGAAAAATTCCGGAAAAAATTGATGCTGTAATCTGCGAAGTATCGTAACACCCTTTAAAATTTCAATTTAAAACACAAAGTGTGTCAGAAGGAAAACATTTGTATTTTTCTTTTTCTCTTTTTTTTTATTTATCATTTGCCAGATTTTTCTCAGTTTTTTATAACATAGAGAGTGAATTTGAACTATATTATATATAGGTAGAACAAATTGAGAACTACACGTAGGATTTTGGAATTTTTCATGTTGTTTTGATGCCACAACCAAGGTTTCAAATTTCGTTTTATGACTATGTCTCGGAGGTGACCGAGATCCAAAATTTTGGTGAGATTTTGGAATTTCGGACAAAATGTGAACAAAATTTAAAAAGCAAATTTCAAATCCAAAATTTTTTGGATCGGGATTTTCGAGATATCCACCGAAATTGCCGGATTCAGCAAATTTTAACCGAATGAAAAATGGTTCGAACCATGTTAGAAGATTTTGAAAATTTTTGTGCATGGTCCCACCACTAATGTACCCATAAAATTTTCAGATGATGATCAAGCTTGAGGAAGTTAAAAAAAAATTGACAGTGCTACTGTTCTGATAAAAACCTTAATGGCTCAGTACATGTATAGATTTGATTGAGCAATCAAATCAGGTTTAGAATTTTTGAAACTTTTAGAGAAGTATGCTGAGGCAATTCTTAAGCTCTCCTATAAATTTTGGATCATGATCACACTCGAGCGAATTTATAAAATTTTGACGATTTTACTATCTCATTTATGTTCCTTCTATTTTTGATTTTTCAAAGATAACAAATAAAGTTAAATTCTTTTGGAAATTTTTCTATATGATCCTAGACTATTAAATATGGTACCATAAATGTTTTAGAGTATGATCAAGCTTGTACATTTTTATAAAAATCTAACAGTGATTCTATTATTTTTATAAAACGCCTCAAAAATTATGTTTTTCAAAAAAAATCATGGAAGATGATATTCTTAAGAGGTATTGTCCGAAATGCAGTCTAAAAAACTTGAAATACGGTCAAAATACACAAAATTTCGGTAGAAATTGCTGAAATCTAGGCAAATTTCAATCGAATTAAAAATAGTTCAAACCATGTTAGAACATTTTGAAAACATTTTTGGATAGTCCTGACCATCACTAATGTTCCAATAAAATTTTCAAATGATGATCAAGCCTGAGAAATTTTCAAAAATTACAATTGTACTATCACGAGGCGAGAAAAAACTAGGAAAATGATATCCTGGCAACAAATTGAGATGGATGAGGTGGTCTTGGGGTTTAGGTAAAACGGCGTGGGTTCAAATCCCACTCTCAGCATTATTTTTTCTCTGTTTTTTTAAAATCCCATCTTGGGTGTTGCTTGTATTTCTTCCTCTAGCTGTATATTTGAATGTATTTCTCCTGTATTATTTTCAAATTAATCACTGGTGATTATTGGAGAATGACAGCTCAATTGGTGCAAGATAAAAAAGGTTTCTTAGCTTTTTACGTTTCGTTCGTTTTTTCTAATATAGAGATATAAGTGTGTAGTCTTCTATAAGCAGAAAGGATGGCTGAAGCGAATGAACTTGCATTCCCTCGTTATGCATTTTTGTTCCCTTTGGTTGGGGTGAGTTGAGATTGGAGCTTGCTGACTATAACATGGTTCCTAGAATTAGTATAGGATTGAATTGCTGTAATGATGGTAAAATGGCCTGTTTGCTATCGGAAATAACCACGTTGATTGTTGATACTTGTCCAGATATTGCTGTGAAGATTCTAAACAGTTTGTTCCAGTTTGCTTGGCTGGAAATTGGCAAAAAAGAAAAACAAAAGGGCAGCTTTGGCTCTCATTGAGATTCGAACTGAAGACCTCCCGTTTACTAAAGAGTGCTCTAACCGTATTCCTCGTAAAACACATTACAATTCTCCACACAAAAAATTGATGCCAAATTCGGTCCAAAAAATGGCAAAACGGTCCAAAATATATGAATTTTAGTCCAAAAAACTGAAGATTTTTGAAAATACTGTACTATTTTGAAAATTTTCAACAAAAAAAATAATTCCGCTGGAAATTAGGATCTTGTTTTTGGCCGAAATCTGAAATGTCGACCGAGATTTTCGAAATTTTGCCGGGATTTTGAACCATGGCTGTGATGAGGACATCACTACAACAGATTCGACCACACCTGGTTGGACCAACTCCAACACGTCATCCATGGGCCAAGAAGAGAGAGAGAGATCAAATCCATCACGTTCTGGAATCCAATTCGGCCTTCGGATACCAGCCTGATGAAATACAATGAGCATAACTTTTGCATACGACGTCCGATTGGCGAGTTCTTGCACTTGTATAAAAGCTTACTTTGAGATATTTCCAATGGATTTGACCCCACCTAAAAATTCCTTCGAAGTACTCCGCAATCTACAAAATAAGTCGAGTCAACTTTCCAGTCCGAGTCAAACTTGGGCCAAAAAAAGAAAAAGAAAAAAATAGAATAGTGGCCGGCAGCACTACATTGGGAAAAACCCTAATTTGTGTTCATTATTTTCAGATTGTGCAATTGTATTTTTTTTAAAGAAATAACAGGAGAGACTCCTACTAGAGCTTATCATAAAAAGAGAGGAAGAACAAGTAGCTCACAAACCTTGGAGTGAACCAGAGAGGGATAGAGAGGTACCAAGGGAAGGAAAACAGCAAGAGAAAGACAGACAACCAAAGAAACATAACAAAAAATTACAGGGAGTTGATGTAAGGTTGTGTCCCGATCTTTCGATGAGAGCGATAACTTCGATTTAGTGGAACTGACTTTGACGATCCGACTACAACGTACGACGATGATGCGTCTTAGCAATCGCTAAACCAACTCCGGAGGGTTATTGATCTTGCCGTTGGCACGATCAACCTGAACACGAGGTTAATTTCCTGCAAGCAACCGAATAACAAGCAAGAACAATAGTAAAAGCAATCTGAAATTACTAATATGAATGAAGGCAAAAACAGAGTGGGGTTCTATTGAAGATCTTGACAAGGTAGCTATCCAGCACAACTCGAAGACTCAAAGTTTGCACTTGGCTAAACTAATCAAACAAAACCCAAGTGTCTAAAGCGGTGGCTATTGAATATATAAGAGGGAAGGATGTGAGAGGTTCGTCCTAGGGTTGTGTGCAGCTAGGGGGGTGCACACAACTTGGGCATGGGCTCCCACACGCTTATAAGGCTCGAAACAGCCCAAAACAGTGTTGTAGTACATTATTTTGGCGATTCTAGCTGATCCACAATGAATCTGGGTATAGAACTAGATCCATTGGAAAAGTCTCATTGTAAGCTTTCAATCAAGTCCAAGATCCCCAAAATTGGAGTTCGTATACAAAAGTTATTCATGTTTGAAGTTGGTGCTATCCTAGGAGGCCGAATTGGATTCCAGAACATGATGGATTTGATTTCTCTCTCTTCTTGGCCCATGGATGACATGTTGGAGTTGGTCCAACCAGGTATGGATGTATTCGTTGGAGTGATGTTGGAGTTGGTCCAACCCGTCGGAGTGTGAATTACCTCTTCTCCTAGGATGTTGTTGGCCCAAGCACTACGACGTTGAGAACCTGCCATTGTTAGTGAACACAAGAAACAAATCACAAGGATATGTTCCTACCAACTACTAGGATATGCTGAAAAGTCGCTCAACTCTCACGCTTTAACCAAAGATCTTATAAGTTCTTACCGTGCAGCAGGAGTTGTCGGCCGTTGGCGGTGTCAAAAGTTCTCCGAAGCTTGGATAAAGCAATTGCCAAGGGATCGAACAAACGTACGAGGTAGAATATGGAGCTAGGTAGGCTATATTTATTTCCTATGCAATCTGATAATTCTAGTTATTGTAATGATAAGTAATGACTCAAACTAGAATTCACAAGTCCTAATTGCCGATCTCAAAGATATAAGTGAAAATTGAAGACAACTCACACGCAAAGATGATGGAACTTAATACAACCAATGGAATGAGCTAAATAAGAATAATTTCAAAACAGGCTCATGTTGCAAAGTCATGAAGAGACGCTAGCTAATTACTTCAAAAAAGGTAAAAAGGCACAAGATTGCTCACTAATTAATACAATTGCACAATCTAGAAATAATGAACACAAATTAGGGTTTCGCTCAATGTAGTGCTGCTGACCACTATTCTGTTTTCTTTTTTTTGGCCTTTTGGCTCTTTCTTTCTCTTTTCTTTCTTTTGGTGACTTTCGGCCACTAGTATGAACAAAGTTTTGAAATCCCTAACTTGATGTCACAAGATAGTATGATATGATAATTCAAGATTATGCAATGTATCAAGTAGAGCAGCCCCAAGCAATATAAATAGCTAGTCTCAATTGGGATCAAAGTATTCGCAAAGGATGAATTGGTTCCCAAAGGTATGTGTATTGATATTTTTTGTTTTTATGGATTGCGGATGCTACTAGACTCAACCAACTCAAAGGAACAAGCTAGAACACAAATTGAAGCAAGAAACCCAAATTCGGTCAGAACAGTGCAGCAAAATTGTCGCTGCAATTAAGATATGAAAAAGACCGAATCTAGTTTGCTCACGTTGTAAGAAATAAAAGGCAATGTTTTATGCTTTAAAACAAGTATACGAATACACAATTTGGAGCTTGTATATAGAATTTATAGCCAAAACACCGAGGTGCACAGATTTGACCTAAATTCAGCCGATCTGACCAAATCTAAATCCGAATCAAATTCAGTTTGAAGGAATCCGAATCACAAAGGACACCCAAAAACGTTTTTGTAGAGGACTCTTCAAGGATTCAGGAAAGTACAACAACTTCTCAATCGGAGTTCAGATGTGATAATTATGATCAAAATACTGAACCGATCTGGACTAGAAGTACAACTTGCTTCACCACTTTGACGTCCAGATTAAACAAAATTGGATCCAGAATTAGAGTTCGTGCCCGACTAGATTTTTGTAGAGCTCATTTCCAGGTTTTAGGAAAGTGCAAAAATACTAGAATCCGAGCTCGTATGCGAAAGTTATGAACAAAGCAAAGTACTGGACAGATTGAAAGAAAAGCTACACGAAGGAAAAACGATCAGCAACTAAAACAAGGACTCTAATGGATCAAAACCTAACAAAACTCACTAAAATACCAGATTGAATCTAAAGGTTGAATTTTTGTGGAGTAATTTTCAATTTAGGACAGAAAACAAAAACTAATCTATGGTACTGAATCTCTCCCCGAGCAACATGGCGCTCTGATACCACCTGATGTAAGGTTGTGTCCCGATCTTTCGATGAGAGCGATAACTTCGATTTGGTGGAACTGATTTTGACAATCCGACTACAACGTACGACGACAATGCGCCTTAGCAATCGCTAAACTAACACCAGAGGGTTATTGATCTTGCCATTGGTACGATCAACCTGAACACGAGGTTCAATTCCTGCAAGCAACCAAAAAACAAACAAGAACGATAGTAAAAGCAATCTAAAATTACGAATATGAATGAAAGCAAAAATAGGGTGGGGTTCTATTGAAGATCTTGACAAGGTGGCTATCCAGCACAACTCGAAGACTCAAAGTTTGCACTTGGCTAAACTAATCAAACAAAACCCAAGTGTCTAAAACGACGGCTACTGAATTTATAAGAGGTAATGACATGAGAGGGTCATCCTAGGGTTGTGTGCAGCTAGGGGGGCACACTCAATTTGGGCTTGGGCTCCCACACGCTTACAAGGCCTAAAACAGCCCAAAACAGTGTTGTAGTACATTATTTCGGCGATTCTAGCTAATCCACAATGAATCTGGGCATAGGACCAGATCCATTGGAAAGGTTTCGTTGTAAGCTTTCAATCAAGTCCAAGATCACCCAAATCGGAGTCCGTATGCAAAAAGTTATTCATATTTAAATTCGGTACTGTCCTAGGAGGCTGAATTGGATTCCAGAACATGATGGATTTGATTTCTCTCTCTTTTTGGCCCATGGATGACATGTTAGAGTTGGTCCAACCACGTGTGGATGTATCTGTTGGAGTGATGTCCTCATCAGGAGTTAATCCAGGCCAACAACCAAAGCCCTAAAAATACAGGGAGTTAATCTAGGCCAAAAAAAGAGTCGCGAGAGGGACTTTTTCGGAATGAATTTTTTACTCATCCACAATTTTTTCGGCCTGGATTAACCCTGCATGATGAAAAAAGCTGCTCTTCCAAGATTGAAGAGACACGGTGTTCTGGTTGAAAATGAGATTATTTCGCTGTTTCTAGATCTCACAGGTAGCCAGGATGAAGTTCTCCATGAAGAAGGGCTGAGCAAAGTTCGCTCTAGCCTGCCAGATCATGTTGACTACTTCGAAGGATGTGTTCCAATGAATGTTATGGGAGTTCCAGCATTGCGAGCTGAAGGAACAAGTGAAGAATAAATGTTTGGATGATTCTATCTCTGAGTGAGCACAGAGGACGCATTTATCACCTTGCCCCATGAAGAATCTTCTTCAAACCAGCATTTGTTTAGTGTTCAAGCGATCTTGTATTAGTAACCAGGCAAAAACTCTAAGCTTGGGCTCGCATCTTGACTTCCATATCCAACGAATCGGCGACGGTGTCTGGATGGACCGAAATAAGTGCCTGTAGTATTTTTGTGGCTTGAATTTTGTGTTGCCCCTTATATACGTCCACTGATCTTGCATCATGTCTAAGCAATGAACCAGCTAAAGAAAGGCGATGAGGTGTTGTAGGTCAAGAAACGCCTACTCAGATAGAGGTAAGTTGAAGTGATTGAGGCAATCTTCGAGCTGCATAAAATCCCAAACTAAAGTGTCTGGCTCTTTAGCAAAGGAGTAGAGAGCTGGGCATCAGAGACTGGGAAGAGTGCTATTCCATAGATCTTTCTAGAAGCTAACCATCTTTCCTGAGCCCACTATGGTTGAGGCCACCCCTCTATAATGGTTGCTCAATTTCATGATATCCTTCCACCAAAAGGAACCCACATTCGGATGTGAGTGAGGTAGCTTGTTGTGATAGTGGGAAGACCAAATGAGATGAACCCAGGGAGTATCCTTCTTGTTGTAGAAATTATGGAGGTGTTTGAGTAACAGAGCTCTATTTTGAATTCTCAGGTTAAGGACACCAAGGCCTCCTTGCCCTTTTATCTTTTCTGAAGCAATTAACTAGCGTCTCTCCACAACTTATGCAACACGAGCTTGGAGCTGAAATTATTCTTATTTAGCTCATTCCATTGGTTGCATTAAGTTCCATCATCTTTGCGCGTGATTTGTCTTGAAATTCGCTTATATCTTTGAGATCTGCAACAAGGGCTTGTGAATTCTAGTTTGGGTTATTACTTATCATTACAATAACTAGAATTATCATATTGCATAGGAAATAAATATTACATGTCCAAGCTCCACCTTCTTCTAGCAAAATAGGTGTTTGTTCCCTTGCAATCGCTTCATCCAATCTTTGAGGTATTTGACACCGCTGGTTGCCGGTCACCACCTATTCACATGATAAGAACTTGTAAGAACTTGATATTGGCTTGAGTGTGAGCGACTTTTGAACCACCACATCCTAGTGATTGGTAGAGATATAAACTTGTGATTTGTTTCTTGTCTTCACTAATAATGGCATGTTCTCAACGTCGTAGTGCTTGGGCCAACAGCATCCTAGGAGAAGAGGTAGTTCACACTCCGAGATACGAAGAGCGTACGAGCGTAGTTTCACCACTACGGGAGGTACGACGACATAGCACACGTATCAAAAATAAGTTCACCGTACCTATTTTTAGTGGTAAATATGATCATGAAGGTTATCTTACTTGGGAATTAACTGTAGTACAATCATTTGATAAATATGGAATTCCTGAGCATGATAAGATTAGGGTTGTTACTAGTGATTTACTAATTTTGCTGCTCTTTGGTGGAATGATTATATGCGTAAAAATCAGGACATCCCTAGTGATGAGGACATCACTACTACATATATGAACACACCTAGTTGTACCAACTCCAACACGTCATCCATGGGCCAAGAAGAGAGAGATATCAAATCCATCACGTTCTGGAATCCAATAAGGCCTCCGAATACCAGCCTGAAGTAAAATAAGCATAACTTGCGCATACGATGTCCGATTGGATATTTCTTATATTTGATTAAAAGCTTACAACGAGATCTTTCCAATAGAACTGGTCTCAGCCCTAGATTCAATGTGGATCAGCCTAAATCAATGAAGCAATATACTACAACACTGTTTTGGGCTGTTTGGGTCTTGTAAGCGTGTGGGGGCCCAAGCCCAAGTTGTGTACGCCCCCTGGCTGCACACAACCCTAGGACGACCCTCTCACGTTCCTCCCTCTCATATACTCAGTAGCCACCGCTTTAAACACTTGGATTTTTTTAGCATAGTTTTAGCCTTGGCCAAACTACATTATCCTCTAAACGTGTCGAACGACCGCCTGTTGAGACTTCTTTCATAGAACCCCACCTTTTGATATATATTTTTGTGAGCCTCAATTCTTATTTGCAATTTTAGATTGCTTTTACTATCATTCTTGCTTGTTCTTCGGTTGCTTGCAGGAATTGAACCTCGTGTTCAGGTTGATCATGCCCACAGCAAGATCAATAACCATCTGGAGTTGGTTTAGAGATTGTTAAGGCGCATCGTCGTCGTACGTTGTAGTCAAATCATTAAAGTCAGTTTCACCAAATCGATAGTTATCGTTCTCATCGAAAGATCGGGACACAATCTTACATCACCTAGCACATGGATTAAATTGAAGAAAATTATGAGAGCTAGATTTGTTCCTTCATATGTTGCTCGCCAATTACGGAATGAATTGCAACGTCTAGAACAAGGTAGTAAAACTGTGGATGAGTACTACCAAGAATTTCAGAGTAGATCTTTGCGTTGTGGGTTAGAAGAGACCGAAAACACTCGGATGAACAATTTTTATTGTGGACTAGATTTTGATATTCAGATCATGATATCTTGTAAGGAATTCAATTATACGTCATGTTTTCTTAATCTTTGATGTGAAGCTAAAAAAAATAAAGAGAAGACAATCAACCACAATTAAAGTTCCTAAAAAGTTAAATACTACTCTTGTTGCATGCACTGCACCAAACCTTAATAAGAGCATACACCCCGAGCATGTGAAAGAAATACCAAAAAATTCAAGTGAAGTAGAGGATAGCACATGTGATGATGATTCTACTAACGTAATCCAATCTATTTCTGTTACTTTTGTTGTTGCTATTCATCTGATATACAGGTTACTTCTAAAGAAGGGGGGCTACAAGCTGAAAAACCTGCGTTATCAAGTGAAAGTTTTGAGGTACCTACTTCTTCTGAGAAGGACGCTAATGACCATGGTACAGATCTGATTTTACAGCAAGAAAAGGAGCAAATTTGTGAGTATATTCCTCCTGTACTTAATTCTAGTGAGTTACCACCTTGTGCCGCAATTGTAGAACCATGTTGATGTGAGGTTGTGTCCTGATCTTTCGATGAGAGCGATAACTATCGATTTGGTGGAACCGACTTTGACGATCCGACTACAACGTACGATGACGATGCGCCTTAGCAATCGCTAAACCAACTCCGGAGTGTTATTGATCTTGCCGTGGGCACAATCAACCTGAACACAAGGTTCAATTCCTGCAAGCAACCGAAGAACAAGCAAGAACAATGGTAAAAGCAATCTGAAATTGCAAATAAGAATTGAAGGCCAAAATAAGGTGGGGTTCTATTGAGAATCTTGACAAGGTGGCTGTCCAGCACAACTTGAAGAAACAAAGTTTGCACTTGGCTAAACTAATCAAACAAAATCCAAGTGTCTAAAGCGACGGCTACTGAGTTTATAAGAGGGATGGACGTGAGAGGGACGTCCTAGGGTTGTGTGCAGCCAAGGGGGGCTCACACAACTTGGGCTTGGGCCCCCACACGCTTATAAGGCCCGAAACAACCCAAAACAGTATTGTAGTACATTGTTTTAATGATTTCGGTTGATCTATGATGAATCTGGGACTGATATTAGATCCATTCGAAAGATCTCGTTGTAAGCTTTCAATCAAGTCCAAGTTCACCCAAATCGGAGTCCGTATGCAAAAGTTATTCATATTTGAAGTCGGTGCTGTCTCAGGAGGCCGAATTGGATTCCAGAACGTGATGGATTTGATCTCTCTCTTCTTGGCCCGTGGATGATGTGTTGGAGTTGGCACAACCAAATGTGGTCATATCCGTAGTAGTGATGTCCTCGTCACATGTGATGGATTGCATGTTTATAATTTTGATCATGTGGTGCTGATGACACATAAGGATGTAATAGCTAGAATATGCCCTGCCATTTTTTTGTGTTATATCATGTTGAATGAGCCTATTAGTTTGATTCGTGCTATGTATAAGATTTCTGAAATTTCATCTCTTAAGTCTTTATCTAGCACCTATGCCTACTATTTTAAATTCAATTTATGTGGGGATTATGGCATAGATGGCAAGTTTCTTGTTTACAGAATATGCATAACTTGTGATAAACTTGCTGAATTGAAGCTTGTTGTTTTGGGTAAACCTAGTTGTATGCAACAGCTTGTTCCATGTGAGGCAGCATCAAATTTTTCTGATATGTATGATATCCATTGCTTTCTACCTCATTGTTTGAATTGTAATACGTTGACATGTATTATAAATCAGCATGTCGTAGTTGATAAGTGGAAGCCCATTAAAATTGTGTCACCGTTGTTGGTATGGTTTGATTATGCTTGTTTACAATTTGATTATATGAATGAGCTATGCTTATTGCCAAAACTTGTAGTTTTACCCATCTATGTTATTGAACGAGGTTTACAAAACATGAGTATTCTTTATCCAAGGACAGGGACAGATATGTGCTTACTTATATTTGCAAATTAAGTTACAAACTGAAACATATTAATATTTATGTTATTGCTTCACTTATAATCATTTGAGTTGCAAAATTTTGAGGAAAGATGATTTGCTTAAATCTGATTTCCTCATTTGCTGTTATGTAAATAGTATTACACCAAACAAAAAGAACAATGAAATATAGAATATATATATATGTTGCATACACATTGTTCTTTTTGTTGCTTGTTTCTTCTCCAGCTTGTCCAAAATCGAGGATGGTTTCCCTTCATGGAAGGGAGGAAGCATCCAAGAGTGCTAGCTTTCATCATGCCTTTATATAATGGAAAGTAATATTGAATTATATGGATAATTATCAGGTGAATCCTCTAAATGTTTTTCTTGTGTTTAAAATTTATAAAGAGGTGGAGCTATTATTTTATTTAATTAAATGCATGACCTATATGAGGAAGTTTTGTGTTGAGGACAAGCTAAAAGGTGAGTCTGAGTCGAGGATGACTCAAATTCAAGAAGGGGATGATGATGAGGACATCATTACTACGGATATGACCACATCTGGTTGGACCAATTCCAACACATCATCCATGGACCAAGAAGAGAGACATATCAAATCCATCACGTTCTGGAATCCAATTCGGCCTCCGGATACCAGCCTGAAGTAAAACCAGCATAACTTTTGCATACGACGTCCGATTAGCGAGTTCTTGCACTTGAGCTTACTTTGAGATCTTTCCAATGGATTTGATCACACCTAAAAATTCCTTCGGAGTACTCCGCAATCTCCAAAATAAGTCGGGTCAACTTTTCAATCCGAGTCAAACTTAGGCCTTGGGCCTCGTAAGAGTTCTATTCGGCCACTCCTTTGTGTTGGCCGAATCTCCATTCTCTTTTACCTATATATAGTTGGGGAACCCCCCAAAATTACTTGGGGTTATTGAGACTACTTTGCAGAACCCCACCTTTTGATCTATATATTTTTGAACCTGAATTCTTATTTGCAATTTCAGATTACTTTTATCATATTCTTGCTTGTTCTTCGATTGCTCGCAGTAATAGAATCTCGTGTTTAGGTTGATCGTGCTTCCAGTAAGGTCAATAACCCTCCATAGTTGGTGTGGCGATTGCTAAGGCACTTCGTCGTCGTACGGGGTAGTCGGATTGTCAACATCGTCTCCACCAAATCGATACTTATCATTCTCATCGAAAGATCGGAACATCCTAAACCTCGTCAGGCTGCAACCAACCAGATTGCATTATTACACCCTAATGGAAGGTTGCAGTAATAAAAAGGAGCTAAAAAGCCACAAAGACGACAGCCACCAAATCCAGAGGGGAAATAAAATCTCCATTAAATTTTGTAAAGCGAGTGGAGTACCTAAAAGGCCCTAGCAGAAGGCAACAGCACTAGAAATATGACGAATTAATTAGCACGGACAGCAATCAGCATGCCTATTTTCGGCCCTGTAGTCCTTAACTCCGGTCAATGTCAATATCAGGTCAGGACCTGATATTGTAGAGATTATAAGATTTCAGCATATCAATTAGGGATGTCAACTGGTAACGACGGGCACAGATACTAGTAGAAAATCAAAATATCCGTGGCACTAGGCTTTTCTTTTTTCAAAAAAAAAACTTCCCTTCTATGGCCATGGACATATTTCTTTTGCAAATTTGACCTAGCATAAATGAATTTGCAAAACTAGTCCCATCCCGACTATAAAAACAGTGACAGACGATATATGTCATCTGTCGCGTATCTCGAGCTCGACAACACGTGCCGCGGAGAAGGAGCTCAGTAGATTCTACCGAGCAAGCCTTCCACGATAGTAATACTTGCCGCACTATTCAACTACTTAATTAATGATTAACTAATTAATTTCTCGGTTATTAGTCACTTAATTAAATGCTACTCCTAAAGCTACCAATGAAAGCATGCTCGGCAACTCAATGCCGACTATTGCAACTCGGTATGTGCTATCGAGCTCGAGGTACGCAGAATCTTTTTACATGTCGCAGTCGGCGAGGTGCTATGGTACGGGAGTGTGGCAAGAGACACGTGTCACTTGGAAGGGGGCTAGATTTGCAATCTCGTTCGGATAGGGTTTAAATATGGAGAGAGAAAAAGTGCAACCGGACAATCAAGCCAAAGTTTTTTTTTTACCCATGTATCTGGTAAAAAGGTCAAATGCATCCCTAGTTTATTATTAGTAGAGCGAATGGCCTTGAGTACAACAAAAAGATAGAATTAGATTTCGAGGAGTGAATAAGCAGCCAGCAAACGGTCGAGCAATTTCTTCCATTAGTTTTACAGATTGTCTATTGTCTAGGTTTTACACTTTTACGACATTTGTTTCGTTTTCAAATTTCTACGGATTTTGTTTGTTGACGACTCTTTTTCTTTCTTTCTTTTTGCGGCTATATGGTAGCCACACATTAGACTTTAGTAATCCAAATGTCTCTTTATAGTCGAAATTGTCAGCAAAGTAGTATCTTTAGTTGTGTTGATATAATTTAATTACCAACCAGCCAAACTGTCAAAGTACTTGCAAGATGTAGTATGTAATACGTATCTCTCTTTTTTCCTTATGAGTGTGCTCAATGTGTTGGACCACCTTAAAACGTTCTTAAAGGGCTCCTTTTGAACACGTAGATTTTTCCCAATTTCTACGGTATTTAAACTATTTTCTACGAAATTCCTGTAAAATTTTAATGAAATTACTAGAGGAATCTAGAAAATTCCCTATGTTTATTCCAAAAACTATGGGGGGCAACATTAATAAGTAAACTGAAACAGATTCAACAGTTCGAGGACACAATGCAACATCTTTCCGATCACAAGGTAATCTAAGACGAGTTAGTCCCATGATGAATACATATCTGGTCCAATTTACTTGTTGAAAACCGGTACTCAAATTTTATAGTGCATTATATTAGTAGGATATAGTGGGTGGTAAAAATCTGATCCAGCCGTTGATTTGTTAAAGGTATTTTTATTACCTACTGCTAGAGGAACTATAAATAAAATATAGCTAATACAATCTACTAGATTGAAAAAAATGAATAGTCCATATTAAATTCAGTGTACCGTAAAAAGAGCTCTCCGAAATCTTTTCCTATTTACACATTTCTCTGCACTACCCTGCATGACCACCACCACCTCCAGCATAGAGGGGTGGGGGCAAGAGAATCTAAGACACCAATTTACATGCCCAAGTGGTGATAATCACAATTCACAAGAGATAGCATAGCAAGTCTAAGACCCCCATAGGCAACACAATTGCCCCATCTTGTTCACAGGTACTTTGGAATGTGCTATATCCTCCTTCAACCCTCTCACTCTAGATTCTAATTCCAAAATTCTCCGATTAATGAACACTACTACAACACACTCACATGCACATATAAGTAGACCTCACCCCATGGTCTCCCTTGAGACACTCACACACCATAGCAGAGAACTGCACTGCTACTCCCTCAGGTCTCCTCCAGGGAGGGAAGAAGGAGAAAAGCCAATGGTGAAGTTCTCCAAGCAGTTTGAGGGCCAGCTTGTGCCGGAGTGGAAGGAAGCGTTTGTGGAGTACTGGCAGCTCAAGAAGGACATCAAGAAGCTGCAGGCGGCCGGTGGCGGCGGGGAGGCGGCACCGCCGTCGCTGTGCCAGGCACCGGCGGCAGCTCACTGGGTGATGAGGCTGCCGTTCCTCCACCCCCATGGGCACCACAAGGAGCATCATGGCGCCATACAGGCAAGCAGTATTTTTTATCCTAAATGACACCAACCATGCATTAAGTCACACTAATTAACTTGTACTGGCTTTCGCTACCTGCATACATCCTATATGTGTATAGTATAGGTACAATTCTACGTGTAATTGCGTTCGTACATACGTTTATGTATGCACACACAAATATATATATATATATATATATATATATATATATATATATATATATATATATATATATATATATATATATCACTAATTCGCATGTTATATGTTGTGCTGTCCGTACGTACGTGCAATGCAGGTGCACAGGAAGCTGGCAATGGCCAACGGCGCGGTGGCCGGAGAGGTGTACGAGACGGAGGTTCTGGACGGCGGGTTCGCGGACGCCGAGGTGGGGGCGGCGAGGGCGTTCTTCGAGAGGCTGGACCAGCAGCTGAACAAGGTGAACCGGTTCTACGAGAGGAAGGAGGGGGAGTTCCTGGAGCGCGGCGAGTCGCTCAGGCGGCAGCTGCAGATCCTCGTCGAGCTCAGGGCCGCCGTCACCGAGCAGCAGCGGGAGCGGCGGTGCGGCGAGGGGTCGTCGGCGGGGAGCACCGACCCGGAGGACCTGTCCGTCTCCAGTTCGATCCTGCATGGTGAGTGTACATACACACATGTCGCTGTATTAATGCACTTGAATTGTATGTTGATAGTTGGTATGCTTGTGATCGTACGTACATCATATACTTGTTAATTAAGCCAGTTTCAAGGGTAAACGTTGATTAAGCCAGCTGCTGCTGATATATAAGTTGATCTTGATATGTACCTAAATGACATTTTAGACCTTACTTGGCATGCCGTCTAATTAGTAGGCCAGTTCTTGGGTTGAGCGTGCTATCTTGAGGCGTGTTTGGTTCGAGGAATGAATTAATCCTAGGATAGGTTGATCAATCATGTGATCGTTTCATAGTTTTTAGGCATGACATCGCTCTTCACTTTTTCTGCTAACAATGTGGTTACGAGTATTGGCACGGAGTTGCACCAACTCAGTCCATTCTACAAACCATACACCCCACAAATAAGTTTTCCTGAGCTCTGAATTTATTAACAAAATTGAGATTGAATTGATAAGTACTTTTCATAAATTAATTATGACGTACAATATCAAATTACAGGAGATCAATCCCTCAGGGGCATCGCAGAACAAGATGGACAAGAAAATCTCACCAAAGATGCTATTGCAAAGAGCACTGGTGAAGAAGGCGAGGATCAGCTCTCCATCTCTCAAGATTTAGGTGACTCGGGAAGGCTTGGCAAGCCAAGAGATGAAGCTGCCAACAAGCTGAGGACGCTCTCAGGGAGGGTGGTCACCTGCCAGGGCAGGAGCGTGAGGATCAACATCCCAGTCACCACGCCGTCTAGGACCGTCACCGCAATCCGTGAACTGCTGTTTGACGACATGCTAGGCCAGTCGAGGAGGATCGGCGCGAACGGTGGCGATGGCTGTGAGAAGAAGGTGCACCAGGCAGAGAAGATGATCAGAGGTGCTCTGGTTGAGCTGTACAAGGGTTTGGGGTACCTCAAGACATACCGGTAGGCTCAGCTGATACGGCGTGTAGTTCAGTTCTTTGCACTGAGTGTGGTACTGACAGGCAAAGCGTTCTTGTTGCAGGAGCTTGAACATGATGGCCTTTATGAAGATTCTGAAGAAATTTGACAAGGTCCCTGCCAATGCCTTTCTCTCCTGATTCCATTACCTGAAAGTTATCACATGTAAGCATTGTTGAAAGTACAAAATATATTCTCATGTTTCAGATTACGGCAAAGGAGGTACAGTCAATTTACCTGAAAGTAGTGGAGAGTTCCTGCTTCAGTAGCTCTGACAAGGTATTTTGCAATAATACAGAAGTGTTGAGAAGCTTTGTAGCATTTCCTTGTATCGAAACTCCAAAGGTTCTCACTGAAATTGATCTTAACAGGCAATCAGGCTAATGGACGATGTAGAGGAATTGTTTGTGAGACATTTCGCTGAAGGGGACAAACGGAAAGCAAAGAAGTATCTGAAGCCAAATCAGAGGGAAGAATCACATACTACCACATTTTTCATAGGTAATAGTTTTTATAAGCTTTGCATTCTTTCATCAGAAAATTTCAGAATCCTTATGCATAACTGTCAAATTTTCAGGACTATTTACTGGTGGCTTTGTAGCATTATTCATCGGTTATTGTATCATGGCGCACATCGCTGGTATGTACACTCAGCAATCGAACAAGGTCTACATGTCCACATCCTATCCTGTCCTGAGGTCAGCACCCAAAATGCCATTCAATTGCTATTATACACTTCTTGCTACAATTCAGACACTCCAGTGCTGACATTAAGCGATACAAACTGCAGCATGTTCAGCCTCTTCTTTCTGCATCTCTTTCTCTATGGATGCAACATGTTCATGTGGAGAAAGACGCGCATAAACTACACATTCATATTTGAATTCGCGCCTACCAAAGAGCTAAAGTATCGTGACGTGTTCTTGATATGCACTATTTCCATGACAGTTGTTGTTGGTGTCATGTTTGCACACCTAACTCTCATTGTGAAAGGGTATTCTTCATGTGCAGTTCAAGCAATACCAGGGGCCCTACTTCTGGTATGCTCTATTCAACATTAACCATGTAAATTTTGCACTTAAATTTGCAAGTTGTTATAACCTTTTATTGCCGATGCTGCTATCTATTCAGGTGTTCTTGGTAATATTGGTCTGCCCTTTCAACAACCTCTACCGATCAAGTCGTTATCACTTCCTAAGAGTGATCAGGAACATCATTCTGACCCCCTTTTACAAGGTATTTTTATGGTAGTAAAAGAGCTATTGTTTAAGATGGCAACCTATCAAATTCCATATCATACCAATTGCTAAATTCTTGTATATCTGCAGGTTGTAATGGTTGATTTCTTCATGGCTGATCAGCTTTGCAGCCAGGTAATCATTTAACAGAAGCCGAAGGTTTGCCAAGTTCAGTCGTGCAGACTTAGGCCGTACCCTCTAACCCATAATGCTCTGCAGAGAACATTGTCAATATGAACTTATCAGCATGCATGAAAGTGGTTTTGTCACCATAAATGTTTGTTAGTTACTATAGTTACTAGATTGTAGACCATAAATGATGATTTTCAATTTGGAAATGACTAATAAAGTAATGACTGCTGAAAAATAGGTACCAATGCTTAGGAGCCTGGAGTACCTGGCATGTTACTACATAACCAGCAGCTACAAGACACAAGACTATGGCTACTGCACAAGAGTGAAACATTTTAGAGACTTGGCTTATGCAGTATCCTTCCTGCCTTACTATTGGAGAGCCATGCAGGTATATAAGATTGAATGTTACTTACCACATTACAGTGTCCCTTCTTCAGACTGTCTGAATGTAGTGATTTCCTTTCTTTTTCTTATGGCTGTTCTGACAGTGTGCAAGGAGATGGTTTGACGAAGGGGACATAAACCACATTGTCAACCTTGGGAAGTATGTGTCAGCAATGCTTGCTGCAGGCACAAAAGTAGCATATGAGAATGATAACAGTGCTGGATTGCTGTCACTTGTCGTCATTGTGTCGAGTGTCGCCACTATCTACCAACTGTACTGGGACTTTGTCAAGGATTGGGGTCTTCTGCAGTTCAACTCCAAGAACCCTTGGCTTCGTAACGATCTGATACTTAAACAAAAATACATCTATTTCTTATCCATGGTATGTTCCCTAAAATAGTTAAGGTATGCATCATAACTTTTTGAGCAAAGATAAATTTCACGATACTTACAGAGAGTGCAATATTTTACAGGGTTTGAACCTTGTCTTGAGGCTTGCTTGGCTTCAGACTGTCATCCACCCTAACATTGGAAGCCTGGATTCTAGGGTAACCCTGTTCTTTTTTGCAGCTCTTGAAGTGATTCGACGAGGCCATTGGAACTTCTACAGGTACAGTTTTTGCCAATCAAGCTGAACGCATGAATTTATCATTGTGATATAAACCTGAATTTTCACTAAAAGAGCACTACAAAAAACTTCTGTTTCAGGCTGGAGAACGAACACCTAAACAATGCAGGGAAGTTCAGAGCTGTGAAGGTTGTTCCACTTCCTTTTCACGAAGTGGAAGAGGACTAACAAAATAGGCCACCATTGCAGCAGGCTCTAGGGATTCAGAACTCCAAACAGTTCAGATGTAACACCAACTAATGTTAGAAAGGATGCATTACACCATTATAATTCGATTCTTTTTTGGTGTGAGAAATAAAAGGCATTTCACATGTTCGGTTTGAAGTTATATGCAAATAACAAACACTACAAATATAGAATACAGGAGTTCCAAATTAGTTTTCCAAGTAAGAATTGATACTGATCTCGTGTGAACTGAAGTAAATTCACATCACATAAAAATTCAAGCGATCAAAAGAAGCTGCTCTACAATTATTCTTTTGGCCATTCCATCCATTTTGTAATTTGGTTTGTCTGGGAAATGTAATTATATCTAGCTCATGAAAGTTCCATCATGCATAAATTGCCTCAAAAGAGGTTAATCAAGGATCACTATCTGGCTTGCAAAATTTGACACTGATTTATCAGTTACTTACAAGTTACAACAGAATTTCACACATGAAGCCAGTACTACCATAAATTCAGTAATCAAGTTCCAGTACATCAAAATGAGAATGGCAAGAATGCACGAAATCCTGGTATGAAGCCATACTGATGCTACACACTGACCTAACTTTAAGCCCTGAATCTCATTTACCCCATATCTGTTCAAAAAATACCATACTGCAGTTAATTTAGGAACCATAAAGCATATGCAAGAAAAGCTCAACTACATTCGTACTGACCTCACATTGCAGGTGAAAGCAGGACGTATTGAAGCCTTGATATCGCAGTCCCTTCGATGGGCATACATCTCTATGTTTTCAATATCATCAAAAACTCAGCTGACAATACACAAGTATGACTATATTGTACACAGTTGTAAGTTCTGTGTGCAGTTTACAACAGTGTCGGCACCATGGAATATCTCACCTTAAAGCAAGAGACACATTGCAACTATGTCCTGTGCTCTAGAAAGGATAATAATCTGATCCGTTGCACCAAGACATTTTACAAGTGGAGATCTGGCATAGGTCAGTTCTCTTACTCATGGATATCCCCTCAGAGCAGTTAGTTGATTTCCAACGATTGAGTCCATGATGTTTCACAACAACTATGAAGTGTAACTCCCCCGGTGTGTAGAAAAGGAAGCATAAACATATCACCCACCAGTCTTACGTTACTCCAACTTGTAATGCATCAAATATATCATCTGAAAATTCTTGTGCATCAACCCAACTACTTCCAGTGTCCTTTCTTACTCGCTGGAAGTCAAATAAAGTACGATTCCAGGCTTTCTCATCCCACATGCCAACTGAAGCATGAATGCTGGATAATATAATGTATGGTGAAGGATCCTCTGGTGTTATTTCCAGAATCTTCTTTGCAGCTAACCTACCTAACTCCACATTACCGTGAACTCTACATGAAGCTAGCAAAGCTTCCCACACCAGTTGGTCTGGTTGACAAGGCATGGCATCGATGAACTCCATTGCATCACAAAATCTTCCAGCACGGGCAAATAGATCAACCATGCAGGTATAATGCTCCATCTTAGGCTTCAGATTGTACTTGGCCTTCATTTGTTTGAAGTACTCACAACCCTCTGCAACTAGGCCCATCCGGCTGCAAGATGATAACAGCCCAACAAAAGTGTAATCATCTGGACACACTGCATCTTCTTGCATCAGGTCAAATAGCTGAACAGCTGCTGCTTCGTTACCATGCTGTGAAAAACTTGTAATTAATGCATTCCACGCGATAATACCTCTGTACCTCATTGAATTGAAAATCTTTAATGCAATCCGAACACTTCCACACTTGGCATACATGCTTACAAGGGCATTCCCCACAGAATTGTCATCATCAATTCCTAACTTCACCACCCTCGAATGAATTTGCCATCCAGCAGCAAGGTTTGTGGTGCTAGAACAGGTTCGTAGCACACTGGTGATGCAAAAGACTGGAGATCCTAGCCCTTCCCGAAGCATTTCCCTAAAGAACAAGAGTGCCTCCTGAGCAAGATCATTCTGCGCATAGCAAGTTAACAATGCCGTCCATGATACGATGTCCTTGTTTTCCAATAGATCAAATACAATCTCTGCACTAGTGATATCACCACATCTGGCATAAACAGTAATGGTAGCATTCAGCAGTAAAGTATCCAGCTTGAAGAAAGTCTTTAGAGCATAACAATGGACCTCCTTGGCCATTCTCAGTTGTCCTAATGATGAACAAACCTGCAGCAGGCTAGTTATAGCTGACTGGTCAATTGCCATATTCTCCATGATCATCTCCAGAAAAATCCCAACTGCCTCCATGTTGTATCCATTCCGTGCATAAGCTACAAGAAGCGAAGTCCTGGAGAATGCATCATGCCTTATCCGACAAGCCAACCTAGTTATCTCATCCACTCCACCGCATCTACCATACATTGCCATAAGGGCAGTTCCCAAAGCAGGGTCAACTTCAGTCCCCATTTTCACTAAGCAGCCATGAACTTGCTTCCCATCAGGGAGCAATTCAGGCGAATCAAACACCTTCAGGATGCAAGAAAACGTCGCATTTGTTGGCCAAACCTTCAAGACCAACATCTTCTTGAACAGGACAATCGCAGAATCATGGTGCCCAGAATGCCCGCGGTTGACAAGGCAGGCTATCATGCTCGTCCAGCTCACGACGCTCCTCTGCGGCGCGAGCGCAAACGCCCGCCACGACGAGTCCACGAGCCCGCACTTGGCGTACATGTCGACCAACGCCCCCGCCACACTTTCGTCCTCGTCGACACCAAACTTGACCGCGGAAGCATGCACTTGCGCACCCGCGACACTGTCTTTGGTGCGGGCACACCCGGCGGCCAGGGCCCCGAGCACGAACGAGTTCGGGCGGTCGCAGCTTTCGCGCCCCACGCCGCGAAGCAAGTCGGAGAACAGAAAGAACGCCTCCCCGAGGGCGCCGAGGCGGGAGGCGCCGGAGATGAGGACGGACCAGGAGACGAGGTTGCGGCGGGGCATTTCGTCGAACAGGCTGCGAGCGTCCTCCAGTAGGCAGCGACCCTGTAAGGAGAGGAGGAGGTTGTTGCAGAGGTAGGTGGAGGCGAGGCAGCCGAGCTTGACGGCGGCGCCATGTACGGCCCGCGGGTGGCAGCGGCCGCCGCGGAGGAGGGCGGCGAGGTGGTCGTGCATTGGTGCGTGGCATCGGCGCACCTAAAAACTAAGCATGTTGGGTGCGACCTCCTACTAATAAAAATGCAATATTATCCGCAAAAAGAAAAGGAAAAAGAAAAATGCAACATTCAAATTTCGAAAAGAGGAGTCGGTGGTTTCTCAAATCCGAAAGCTATTTTTTTCGCCTTTTGCTTCTTTACACTTTAGCCATGTATATCAACTGCTCGTGTAGTCATGTGTCACAAGACACAGTTCAATTATCGTGAGATTCTAAAAATTCGCTACGTTGGGCAATGTTCTTTTTCCTTGATCTTTCAAGTTTTAAGCTGTAACAACGTCCAAATGGCCTCAAGATGGTTGTGATCTGTAACTAGATGAGCAACTCTTGTATGCCACGTCGTGATCGCCCCCTCCCTCACAAGTAAATTGGGAAAACATGCGAAACGGTTGAAGGGATATAAACGTAATTACACTATCTTTTTTTATTTATTCGGATCCTTTCACAAAGGATCCGCGATTTTGCAGAACAAAAAGGTCCTTTTCGTAAAAAAATGGTTGAATGATCTAAATGTAATTACGCATTTTTTTTTTGCATTCATTTGAGGTCTTTTTAGAAGGATTCGCGATTTTGCCGAATCGAAAGGTCCTTTTTGTAAAAATCGGTTGGAATGATCTAAACATAATTACGTTTTTTTTTTCGAAAAGCTTTCGCAAGGGAGGACACGTGGGGTAGCGGGCTAGCAGGAACCTTGCAGGAAATAGAATAGGTATTATATTATATTAGGGTTTATCGGACGAGGGATGTTTTTTTTTAGAATTTCAACGGATTTTTTTTTATTAGATAACGTCACATTACCTACCTCACATTTTAGTCGTTTTTTATTTTTGTATGGCACGTACATAGTTTAATATTCAAACTTTGCAAAAAAAAATTACCAATGATCAGGAGTTTAGAGAGGAATCACCTCTTGGTATTAAGGGTCTGTTTGTTTTTGCTTTGGATTATCTAAAAACTGATTCTAGATTATGGTTGTAGAAAAATTAATTCTTCAAAAACTAGAATCTAAAAGCACATATGAAGTAGATTATGAATTCTAGAGTATATGGGTGGGTTGGATTGTGAGAATCGATTTCTAGAATCGGGCTGTTTGTTTTTTATTCTACAAGTTATTTTAGATATTGACTTGATCTTCAAGGTGACACTTTGACCATTAATTTTATAAAAATATGCTCTTTCAAATAAAATAATTATATGTTATGAAAGTATATTTCAAGATGGACAAACTTAAATTTTTTTAACATGCACAAGTTCTAAAACTACTTATATTTGGAATTAAAGGTAGTAGAAGTTTAGTTATATAAAAGTGGTACTATTAGATTTGTATTGCAATGTGCTTTCGTATGATCATAATTCCGTAGTTACTAACAATACATTGTAAGAAAAATTAATAACCAAAGTCAACCTTAGAGATCGTGACAAATCAAATTGCACCTTATAAAAAATAAAACGGATGGACGAACTCTTTTAATACGGGTTTAGGATAGCTTAGCAATTTCTCTCCAAAGAAAATATCATCTTAACAATTACGCATTTATTTATTTTTTATATTTTTTTTGCATAGGGCTTATATTTTGAAACATGGCAAGGACAAATGGGGCCATTTATTACAAAACTGGTGGAGTATCACCTCACACGCGGAATTTTGTTTTTTTATAGAAAAATTGCACATTACCCACCCGTCTGCCCAAGATTGTGATCCGACTCTATAAAAAAGTGATCCGCTCCTACACTTTTGTATTTGGCAATTCACCACCTGTGCTTTCTACCTTTTGCAAATTACCACCTGTACTTTGAGTCTTATTAATTTGCCGGTAATTATTTCTCAACCGAGACGTTGGAAAATCAAGGTTTTAAATCGTGATTTTTGCGGCTCCGCAGTAAGCCCCGAAAAAACTATAATAGCTATCGTCAGCTATCGCGGGAGCTATTTTTTGTCTTATTTTCAGCAATTTAAAAATATATATATATATATATATAATATAAGTCGCATCCAAATAAATCATGAAAATATGGTACCTTAGAAGTACTAATATTTTTATAATAAAAATATAAGTTAAATCTAGAATTAACAAACATACTAATACATATCTAAAAGATCATATATATTATATGTTCTTAACAACAAGTACTTAACCAGTGAGAAATATGAACGTTAGATTATTGAAAATGGGCGAGATGAATTCTTTTACCAGATTTTCTCATAGTTCATGCTTATAAGATATGCATTTGGGCATTTTAGTAATGTTTGATTTCAAAATAGGCCGAATATTCTGATATATAGAATAGCGAATCTATCACTAGCTACAAGCTACGTCAAATAGTGAAGATATTGCTAGCTATAACTCTTGTACCTGATATAGTATAATATTGAAATGTAACTTTGCATTTGGGTCTAAAAAGCTATAGCGTAGGTATTGATCCTGTTTGTTTAGGCTTAAGCTTTTTAACTTATAGGTTAAAGTTAGCTTTTGGACTTAAATATCTTAAAAATAATCGCTTTTTTATACGTGGTAGAGATGAAAAAATTTTACTCTAACTTTAGTTACATTAGTCTAAGACCAACTCTCAATAATAAAAAAAACACTTCTCCAATAACTTTTGGCTTTTAGTTGTATAGATACTTACGACTTTTGAAAAAGCCTCGGTAAAAAGTCACATATTTGTCTAACCTTTGACTTTTAAGGTGACGAAAAGATCCAAACAAATAGGACCATAGCTAGCTATTTAGAATACTGTATCAACAAGTTACCGATAATTTGCGAGTAATCAACACGTGTTATTACCATGAAAATCATCCACTTGCACGAGACGTTGGAACATTAGTCTAAGATATGGCGCTGACATAAGCATCTGTATTCGTTATAAATTTATCATTTTGTTCTTGTAAATAATATAATTATGAAAACAAGTTAAACATTGCAATGCACTTTACGAATATAGGTGGTAAATTACGCTAAACATTAAAACATGTATAGCAAGTTGCCAAGTGAAAAGAGTAGAGGTTGTGATTTTCACCCTATTCAAAAGTACGGAGGGCAATGGTGTAATTTTCTTTTCTTTTTTAAAAAAAATCTTATGATAGAATGTAAACTCAAAATAATTGTGTTACATTATTAGTATTCCTGTAACATTAAGAGTATGGATTGTAGAACCGTGTATACCAGAACTCACTGGGATTGACTGCTACTCTCTCCATTCCGTAATATAAATCTTCGTTACCAGGGTCACCTAATATAAGTCTACTGAGAAAATTAAAATGTTAGTTATTACACTATTTTCACTCTACAGTTATGTTTTAATAAAAAGAATGATTGGGTAGTTGTAGTACAGTACTAGGTAAGCAACCGCGGCGTGCTACGCCGAGGTCGTCGCTATCCACGCGAGCAAATCGAGAAAACACGCGACCGCCGTTCCCTACGCGAGCAAATCGAGGAGACACGCGAAACGGTTGAAAGGATAAAAACATAATCGCGTTTTTTCGCATTTATTCGGAGGAACGGTTGAAAGGATATAAATATATCTAAGCTATCATGGCGTGGCACGCCGCGATCGCCGCTCCGCACGTAAAAAATGGGAAAAAATGATCTAAACGGTTTTTTTTACGAAAAAGGACATAAAAAGGACCTAAACGCTATTTTTTCGGATAAGGATAAAATAGGACTTAAACTAACGCTTAAAAAGGCCTAAAGGGCATAAACGTAATATAATCTTTTTTTCTGGAACAGGATCTAAACATAATTTTTTTCCAAAAAAGATCTAACCGTAATTTTTTTTCGAAAAAGGACCCGAACGCAAATTTTTTTTGGCGGCTTGACTCGAGCCGCGAGCCGAGTCGGAGCCAAGCTAGCTCAAAACAACGTGAGAGCGCTATTTTCACCACATATAATAGAGGTAGGATTTAGTAAAAGTATGGATGGTCTGATAACATTAATTTTTTTGGATGTAGTGTTTGTTTAGTTTGTGTACTATGGATTTAGACTAATATGGCGGATGGTGGAATGAGGGATTATATAGTACATACGGATAGAGGGTACCAATACTTCCTCTGGTCAATAGTTATCATTTTTAATCATTAATTTTTATTATAATACATTTATATAACCTAATAAAATAATATTATAAAAGTATTTTTCGAGACAAATATACCCATATGATTTTTATGTATCCAATTTAAATATTTGAATGCACTGGTATCCAAAAACGATACTAGTATCTGTGTACCGGAGCGAAGTATCTATCAGTAGGAATGAAAACAGAACGGTTCATTTCCGTTTCCACATTTTTTACCGGTAACGAAAACGAAATCAGAAACCTTGGAAACAGATACGGAAACAGATAGTGATAGAAATAAATGCGGAACGGGACGGAGCGGATACGTAAATGAAAGCGAAAAATTCCACAAGGACGTAGTACATAACCTATCCAAATGTAGCAACTTTGAATGAAAACTAGATGTGTACGTGCGGTGCCACATCGTGCACGTGTGACGTTAGACTTTGTGAACTATTTAGTTTGTCAACTATTCCTCAGTAACGTTATAAACATGAAGAGGATAACATTTGGGAATTTTGAAATGCAAAGCTCAACTCTGCACTGATCTACGTGGAATTGTAGATCACACATACTTGTATGCCTGGATTTAGCCATGTAGGTTAGGTTACGCTTCACTAATCTAGATCAAGAATCCTGGGACTCGATGTATCCTGAGATCATCATCCATTTATTTTGTATAGGTTTTTGAACATGAAGATAAGATATCAACCAGATAGCATTATATTTGGATAGTAGTTGCAGGAAACTAACAGAATGAGTATACTACAACAGTCTAGCCAGACACAATATCATTCCGCAAGGTGAAATGTTCTCACACCCAAGTGAAGATTTGCATGGTGAAATTTTTATATACTTGTAGGTCCTAACGGAAAGGCAACAATGATAGTATAATAGTAAATATAGATAGTTCCACATCATAATATAATAGTAAACACATATAGTTTCACATCATAACATAATAGCAAACACATATAGTTCCAAATCGCTAAAACGCAGTTTTTTCGCAAGCTATTTGTCCCCCATATCAGTGCATCATGTTCTCCTCTATATCAGAACCATCGACATCCTCTTGCTCCTCCAACTACAAAGACAAGCATGAAACAAATATTCTTGAGAAGATAAATAGAAGCACACTAAATTAAAATTTTACTTAATTTGCACAATATTGTTTCAAAGTTAGATAAGAAAAGGCAAACCGTTCCTATCGAGCTTGCAAAATGTCGCTCAAGGCTATCCATATCCAACCAGTCATGATAGATGCAATGGTACCACCTGAATGACTAGTAAAAACTAACTAGGATTAAATATTTTCTCACATGATGAACAAACTATTGAAGCAAAACTAAGAAGTTACATTTTGATGCTACATCCAATCTTTAGTACAAATTAAAGCTTGCACAATATCAGAATCTAAATGGCTGCAAAATGGGTCAACAACCCGTCCACCAGCACTGAATGTCGACTCCGAAGCAACCGTCGACACTTGAATAGATAGCACATCACGAGCAAAGTGGGAGAGAATAGGGAGCTCAGCTTGCTTGACCTTCCACCACAACAAGATATCAAAATTCTTGTATTTTATAGATGCTAGAGAGTGGAGGCAAGTGTCTAAGTCTTCGAGAGCCTCATAGTCTGAGACTAAGAGCCTAGGGTTGGGTTGATCAGTTCACTCGGTGCTTGTCGCTTGGGCCTTGATGGGCTACTGGGTTGGGTTTCAGCCTTCAGTCCGTTCAGAATTTCAGAATAGTGTTATATAGAAATTTCGTTCCGTTTCTATTAGAACTAACGCTCCCGTTTCTGTTTCCGTTTTAAAGAAAAAAGTCATTTCCGTTAAAAAAATAACTTCTGTTTTCGTTTTCCTTCGTAACGGTTGAAAAGTTTAGGTTCCATTTCCGTTCCTATCTATCAGTATTCAGTATTCTGCACAAAGTTCGCTGCACAGGACGGTCATCTGATCTGCCCCTTTGCCTCCCTTCTGCAACTGCCCCTTTCTGCGTTCCTCCGCTGCGGTCTCCATCGCTCCTTTCGCCCCCGCTTCGCTTGAGCCCAGCTCCCTGCCAGCGCCCACCCGCACGCGCACCCAGCCCAGCCTCCCTCCCCTCTCCTCTCTCTCTCTCTCTCTCTCTCTCTCTCCCGTTGCCGTCTCCTCCAACCCAATCTTCTCTTTTTCTCGCTTTTCTGTCTGACAGATTCCTGAAGGGCTCGCTTGTTGGGGGAAAAGCTGTTCGTTTTGGCTGCCCAATCTCTTGCGTTTCTTGTCTGCAACTTCCAGGTGAGGAAGAATCATTTCTCCTTTCAAGAACCCACTTTGTCGTTTAGAGATGGCGCTGGGTGCTTTGGGTTCTTGTTCTTGATTGCTAGTCCCTACAAGAATGCGTTTTATCTGATTCTGATAGGTAGAGTACACCCTCTTTAGGGTGTGATTCTTGGTATGTTGTTTAATTATTTATTGATTGTCCTGGAAATTGCAAATTCGTATCTGTTGGTGGTGGTTGTGATGTTCGAGTTGGTCAGAAAGGCTTTCCATGCTTCCAAACTTGTTTTTCTTTTTTCTAGTTTCTGCTAGCAGTGATTGTTTTCCTCTTTTGGGGCAATTAATCTTATATTGTGAAATCAGCCCTCAAGCTTGCATTCGATTTTGGGCATACTTTAGCTAGGTCCATTCGGTTCTGTATTGTGAGGCAACCTTATCCAATTTGGTTCAGCTGAACGATTATTGGTTCCCATATAGAATGGTTATCCTTATTTTGAAAATTGTAATAATTGTTCTAGTGAAGAAAATACATACTGGTGGTGTTTTTGATGCCCAATTTCTTGATTCCTTAGTTGCAATTGGTCAATTTTTCTTTGCTTCAGCAAGTGGTAGTGCACCTTCTCCACCTATTACTTAATTTTGGCTCCAAAGATGAGACCTTTATAAGAAGTTTGTTGTTGTGCCCATTTTTGAAGTATTTTATAAATCTGCTTCATGCTAATTCTGGTGCAGTTTGCAGCTACTTATGAAAACTTCAGGATAATCTTTTTATTCACTGGCATCTTAATGTGGACACATTTTTTATATTCCCCTTTCTTGGGCTCTCAGTCCCCCCTCTTCTGTTATGAAATATTCGTGTATTTTGATAAATCAAAGTTTATCAGTTTTTAAAATCTGGAGGCTTCAATGCATTCTTCAGTTAATATAGTAGTAGTGTTTTACCACTGCCCTGTGTACTTGTTGAGACACTAAACTCAAGTCCTGGGCTGGTGTAAGAAGTGCTATTTTTTTGAGAACTTGTCATTTTTGCTAGCGTTCTATTTTCCTTCTAGAATAAATTGAAAATATGCTGTTTTTGTTTTGTCTGTTGCCAATCCTGATTGGGCGTCTCCTTTTCTGTTAGTTTGTTATCCTGTTAGAAGCTGTGGCCTTCTTAGCTCCCATTTTAACTCTTTGAGATGAAGTCTTGTGGGCAAGCTTTTCCAAAATGAACAATTATTTTGTTATGTTTCATTGAATAAACTATTGATGCTCTTTGGCTTTTGTGGAGCTGTAAGCTTGCTTTCCTTTCTGTAGTGGAATATCACCTTCAATTTATCAAACCATTCCATGCAGGAATTTGGGAAATTATGTCTCTTTAAAGGGAATTCAGGGTCTGGTCCTGAGCTGTCTGGGATCAATGTCTATGTGGGAGCCAGTCACATTTGAGGAATCTCTTAGCTTTGTCAAGAAAGTTAAGGTGAGAAAAATTTGCTCAAAGGAACTTTCAGTGCATGCTGCCTGTTGTGAACCATCGCTATGTTGAGGGACAACATTATTTTCTCCCAATGTTGTCAGTCCTGGCTGTTAGTTTAGATATTGCATTCTGTCAGAACAGTTACAACTTACAACAGTTTATGCTTAAGAGGGGTGGAAAAGTACATGTTACATATTCTACACATCGGAAAAAAAATATTCTGTTGTGTGATAGACAATTTCATCATCTAGAGTGTACACCAAGAAACTTCCTTGTCCTCCTTTTCAATCATTAGTTGCACTGTTTTTCTTGGCAAGTTGTCAGCAATTAATTGGAACTGGAGATGCTTCCCTTTCTTGAAAGAAAAAGTTTTCAACAATCATTTGATGATTTGGATCTGGAGCAAATGAAAATATTTCCTCGCAAAAAAAAATATGAAAACATTTTATGTACGCAGATTGAGCCCACCCCTGCCAACAAAGGACAAAAGAAAACAAAATGATTAATGATTCACTTCCCCTTTCCATCACCTGCCTTGCGGCTAGTATTGGTTGGGAAGAAAGAGAGATTTCAGTCAAATTTATGTTTGCGATAGATGTGTGGTTATGCTGTAGTGGTGTGAAATCACTAGACCTGATACTTTCATATTATGTATTTCCGTTTCTTAGGTCATAGCTTTTTACATGTAGTAAGCTTGAGTTGAAGAGTATTAATGTAATACACAGTATGAGGGGCTGATAGTCTCCAACAAGAACAAATCTTTATTTTTAGAGAAATCCTTATTAATTCAACTTGCATGTGGATGGGCACCCATCCCAGCACATCCAAACTAGGCCCAGCTTGTCTGGCGTCCTGCCCGACCCCAGCCTCAATTCAGAATATGTGTGGAAGTAAAATAAACAAAACATAACAATTTAAGGAATTCCATTGCTTTGGAAAAACCTCGATATTGAAATTCCTCTTATATGGGATAGAGCTCCACAGTTTAGGGTGACCAAAATTGTATGAAGCTAAACTGCTTAAAACATTTTAACTGTTCTAAATGGAGATTTTCTGGAAATTCACAATATATATGCCTTGCTTAACGTAGCAGTCATGCTTACTACAAATTTGCAAATGCTCGACTATTAAAGGAAAATTTTCCTTAATCAAATTCCATTGCACTTTCGCAATTTGGTTAAGTTTTTTTATTTGAAACAAAACAATTTGGCTAAGTTACACCTGTAGTCATTTTTTGCTTAATACTTACTAGGACTTCTTGATGTTTTGTTCAATGTAAATATCAAATATCACTGTCTTTAACTTACTAAAGGCATGCACTATTGATTACCTCTATGCTTGAATTAATAGTTCAGTGATTTTCTGATGGAATCATGTTCATTCTACAGGCTCGTGACTACATGTTATACTTGTCACTGCTCGATGTGCTCAGCCGGAGTGATCGGATCCCTCTCGAAGCTTTCGACGAGGTACCATGTTTGTGATCCACCCCTTACCCTCATCCAAGAGTAACACACCCCTTAGTCCCTTACCCTCATCCAAGAGTAATCTGTAGCTTAATAGTTCATCATAAATCATAATTACTTTGATCCATCATGCTCGAAATGCAGCTTTCACTTCTTTTCCGGAATCACGAAGATCTGCTAGAGGAGCTAGGGAAGTTCAGACCCCTCACTTCTCCAAGCACTGTGTATAGCCACAGCTCAATCTGGATGCTTGTGTTCCTTATGCCCTTTGTGCTCCTAAGCCTTCTCCTCGCCTTTGAAAAGCCATTGAAGTGCTTCCTTCTTCGACAACCTGTAGCAAGCTGAAAACCTGCATTACGATACAAGTGATCAATTGCGTAATCTGTGAATGGACTGCTGTCTTGTAATATCCCCAATAAAGCAGTGTCTTCTTGGTGCTTTGTGGCAAAATTCACATCTTTGTGATCTACTTGTATATGGATGCACGGAAAGTACCTGTGATCAGAGTTTGGTACTGTGGCAGGACAGGCTAAACGGATTATTTTGACTTGTTCAAGACAAACCTTCGTTGTGCAACAAACTTAATGAATTGTAGCAAAGAATTTAGTCCTACATGCAAAGTGGACTAATGGTTGTCCTAAGAAAGCATAGTGACAACGATACGAGAAAAAGGGAAATTGTAAATCCTCTTTGCACCAAAATCATATCAGAAGCATATAACCATCGTAATGAACATTGATAACCATAAACATAATAGGGTAAACAACTCATAAACATTGAGTATCAAGTGCAAGCAAGTCTACTGTTCTACTGTCAGTTGCGTTTTAACCATGAGAAGCGAGACAAAGCGTTGCCGACACCACCCCGAAGCAACACGAACTCCTGAACCATTATCCAAATCTCAAAATATGCTACAACAGTATATGTATGGTAAATAATTAATCAACGCTCATATGGGCAAACCTGATATAATTATTCTCCATCTATCGACAACCCTATATCAAACAGCCACAGCTTTCAATTCTAGAATCCAAACATAATAAACAATATATGTTCTAGAATCTACACAAAATTCTCCACAATTACCTAGTTATCCAAATTTCATAATTAAATCATTTAGACCCTTGTTTTCAGCCCCGAAGGTCTGTTGAAATTCAGGACAGCTAGATTCACAATTTCATAATTGTTTTTCAACATCATAGAAAACGATAAAAGCTAGCACTTCCACAAACTACAGGAAAGTATCTACACCTTTCCGGTTATCACCATAATTTAATTCGGCCATTATGCTTAATCCACAACTGGACAATTGCTACCAGCAGTAACAAAGTAATGAACAACAAGTTTACCGTTACCATAACTTTGAAACTACCCAACCAAATTCCATGATCCATATCTCTACAGAAAGCGTACATAAAGTACTACATCTTTCATATGGAGAAAAAAACCCTAATTTGGCCGTCCACTATTTTTAAATCTACGAATTACCGCAACTCTGCAAAAACACGACAGTTCACCGGGTAGCAAAGATGCAAAAGCCATATCTTTCAACATATCCAACCGAATTAAGTGGACTCCATGGAAAGATAATAAAATTATCTACAACTATCTAGCATACCAAAATTTCAAATTAATCTTGAAAAGTGCCCAGAACTGCTCTTCAGGCCACTATAATGAAATCAATCTAAAAATCGAGGCTCTTCGACAAATCCTAAGCACAAAACTTGCAAACACCCTCACTAATATCCAATCTGTAACAGCCCTAAAATTTACTTTCAAGTTAAGAAAGCATTAAAATATTTTGTCTTGCATCTTTGTGTCTTTCTTTTCTGCATTTTGGAAAATCATAAAATCCTATTCTCTTTAAAAACAGTGGCATTGAATTTTCAAGAAAATCTGAAAGCTGATAAAAATTATGGGGTTAATTTTGTTAAATAATAGATGTGGTCAGGAGCCTCTCCACAAATTATAATTTTGAGTTCATTTTCTAGGTTAAAAAATTCCTCAAACCTCTCACCCTTTTACTTAAATTCAAAATCAGTTCTTTTTCCCGCCCCTCCTTTGGGCTGTTGGCCTAGAATCCAACGCTTCTCTAGCCCTTTTGCATCTTTGTTTTGCAAATCTAGCCTCTATGTGAACGCAATTGCAAAATTAGCCCCTATCCAACCACAGAAGCACCGACAGGTGACGTGTCACCTATCGAGCTACAGCAACCGCAGGCCCACTGGCCTACCAAGCTTTGGGTGCTCAGGAGCACCTCCCGAGCTAGCAATGCTTGGCAACTCTTAATCATCATGATTACTTGAGTGATTATGACTTAATTAAGCGATTAATTAGATGATTATGACTATTGGAGGTCATGTGAAGCAATGCTAGCTCAAAAGGTGCTCCCAAGCTTTGGGAGCTCAGTAGGCTAATGGGCCCACCACTGCCATGCTACTGTAGCTTGGTAGGACCTATTGTGGTGCAGAAGCGTGGCAAGTGACACATGTCACCTGTCAGCGTTTTCGCGTTCGAGGAGGGGTTATTTTTCTAATTGTGTTCACATGGAGGCTAGATTTGCAAAAAAAGGTGCAAGAGGGCTAGAAAAGCATTGGCATCATCGACCTACCTAGGGACCAACTTCGTCGCCCGGTCATGGCCCACATCTAGCTTGCCTCCTCTCTCTTTTCCCTCTCACTGCCATGTGGGGCCCCTACCAGGGTCTTCTTCCACTTCTGGCCACCCACTAGGACACCGCATCAACTGGCACCCTTGCTCTGCCACGCCACACACTGTTGGACCCCGGGAGCCATGTCGCAATTGATGTCGCCCACCTCAATGCCTCTACCGTCATCAAGAGTCAATAAGTGCACGGGTAGGAGCTGAGCTATGTCTCCGCCGCCATTGCCCACATTAGATGGGGTAAAATGAGAGGGGTTTTGAAGCACAGGTCTTGGCGATCACGCTTCGGTATTTATAGGCCAGGGGAGACGCTATAGACAAGCTTGCACAGGATGTGAACTCGGTTGAGCTTTGCGGCGCCAAAACAGGAGAAGGGATGGGCCAAATCGCGGGAAATCAGGGCAAGGACGGTGCGTGGCAAGTTTGGCAGAGGCGGTTTCCTCAGGAGGCGCGAGATTGCAGTGGTGGCGTGAGCTACCGCCAGCGAGCTGATCTCAGCCACGCGCGAGCTCGCCTACAGGAGGAAGAAGACTCATGCCGAGGCTGACAGGTGGGACCACACAGTGAATCGGGCCCGCGCGTCAGAGAGCGAAGAAGAGAATTCTGGCTTGAACTGAAAATGAAGTTGAATTGATTCACTGAATCCCTTGCCTATCCAATCGTTAAATTAATGATAATTTACTGAATGTACCTGAGCTAGTTTAGGATCTACTATAAAAATTTCAGACCTATTTGACGCCTGAGGAATTTACAATAATTCTGACAATGCACTATGCACAAATTCATGCATTCTGTTTTATATTTATTAAGATACATATATCTTACTAAAAAATTTAGAAACTTTTTGAACAGGTTCCTTATATGCACATTGTCCTCCTGTAAAAATTTCACCTTCAGATTCTTGACAGATTATTTAATATAATTCTCACATTGAAACTTCCAGATTTCTAACTATTTAGTTTTTGAATTTTTATAAATATCAAACCTACAGATCATCTCCTGATATTTTTAATGAAGATGACTCTATCCAGGGAGAAGATAATATAAATATTTTCCCATCAAAATTATGAACATTTAATTTCTGACATTTTCACTATTACCAGTCCTGTTTCATTAATTACCTTTCTTTTCATCATTTAATATTTTGTCATAATTTTAAAAATTATATTTCGAGTTCTGGATAGATCCACTAATTTTTACAGTAATTTTTCTTATTTTTAGTTTTACAAATCATTTCTTATTACTTAAGAAAGGGTTGATTGATTAGAGAAAGGAATTATCATTATAAGCAATAATCAAAAGAAATCAAGATAACTCATAGAAAATTCAAAAAATCCAAGGAAAAAGCAAATTAAAACTTCTTAAAATATATCATTTAATTTCTTATTGTTACTCATTTTTCAGGATGTTACAAACCTATCCCCCTTACAAAAATCTCATTCTCGAGATTTGGCGAGGGTTTAGAAGAGTCTGGAAATTCCTTTCTGAGTTGATCTTCACGTTCCCATGTGGCTTCATCTTCGGAGTGGTTGCTTCATTGCACTTTTAACATTTTGTGGGACTTGTTTCTGGTATGGTGTTCCGCTTCCTCAAGAATGCGGATTGGGTGTTCCCGATAAGACAAATCAGGTTGAAGATCAATATTTTCCAGATTGGTGAGTTCAATAGGAATGCGAAGGCACTTTTTAAGTTGGGACACATGAAAAACATCATGCACTTCAGATAATTGGGGTGGCAATTCCAATTTGTAAGCCATCTCGCCTATTTTCTCAAGAATTTGATATGGACCAATATATCGGGGAGCTAGTTTTCCACGGACATGAAAACGACGGATTCCGCGGAACGGTGAGACTTTTAAGTAGACATGATCACTGACTTCAAAGTTGAGTTCACGTCGACGATTGTCGGCGTAACTCTTTTGACGAGATTGGGCCTCTTTTAATCGACTTCTGATCATATCCACTTGCTCTTGGGCTTCTTGAATGAGATTGGGTCCAAAAAATTTTCTTTCACCCACTTTAGACCAAAAGAGAGGAGTTCTACACTTTCTCCCATACAGTGCCTCAAATGGCGACATTTGGAGACTGGCTTGGAAACTGTTATTATATGAGAATTCTGCAAAGGCTAAATTTTTTCCCAATTAGTACTATAAGACAGTACACAGGCTCTTAACATGTCCTCCAAGATTTGGTTAGTCTTTTCTGTTTGACCGTCTGTGTGAGGATGGTAAGCCGTACTGAAGTTTAGCTTAGTCCCTAGAAGACCATGTAAATTTTCCCAGAAACGGGATGTAAACTGGGATCCTCGATCAGAGACAATGGTCCTTGGGACACCATGCAGACGAACGATATGTTCCAGGTATAGCTCAGCGAGCTTATCTCCAGAATGAGTGGTCTTGACCGGAACAAAGTGGGCGACCTTGATTGTTGACAACGATTTTGTCCTGAGATTAAAATAAAAATAAATAATAGCATTAAATAAATAAATTGCAATAACAGCTAAAATCCGTTACAGGATAAAAAAAAGTTATGAAGTAACTCTCTCAACATAATGTATATAGGACTATCAAACAGTCTGACGGTAACTATTCCACTAGCAATAAATATCGATGCGCCTAAATATTTAATAATGCTTAAAATACTATGTAGGTTGGACCTATGTAGGTAAACACCTCAGCCAAATGTGAGGAAAATAAACACATGCATATAATCATGAATTAAATACTTCATTAGAAAATCAATATATTAGTTAATGCCTTAATGACATGTGGGCCACATCCACGTGGGACCTTCCATACCATATAGCTAAAAAAATGGGACGGTGTTCATATCCAAAGGAAGTAGAGCATGTTTGCCTAACCTTGTGCATGCATGCATTATTAAGAGCTAGCTTCTCTAATCAATTAACCGAACACATGAGAGCACATACTACCCTTCATGCATACACGTGCAGCAGTTGTGGCCGAAGAAAATACCACAGTCAGTGCATTCTTCCAGTAGTTAAACTCTTCTCTAATTATACTTCAACCAAAAGAAAAGAGCATGGCCCACTAACTCAAATCCTGGTTTAGCTCAGCGCATAACCAACTGCCTAACCAACGTGCCGCAAGTTGCCCACTGTTGGGAAACCTGATGGCCCATTGAAGGCCCATGCTAGTCCCTTAGCCTAAACCTTAGGTGAGCGCTATAAAAGGAGGAGGGGGTCCCCCCCTATGTACAAGCAATCATTAGCAATAAAAGAATTCCGCTGTTGCTCTCCCTAAACACGTGTCTCTCTCTTTCTGTTCTCCAATTCAGATCTGTTCGAGAACCCCGGACTATTCGATAGCGCGGTTCCTTAACACCCACTAACCCACGTCCACAACGAAATGGGAAGTGGCATTAGTTGCCGCACACACGCAGGTTGATACGCTGCCCATCGTGGTTAGAGTCTGAGCAGTTAGCAAGCCACCGAGAGGAAATTTAGGTGGAGCAGTTAGCACACTCTCCCTCTTCGATTCGTCGACAATGGCATGCTCGCACGGTCGGGTGGAGACGAAACACGGTATCGCAGAGCTCGTCGGCGTAGTCGTGGTAGATCCGTCGAAAAGCAAGTCTGGCAGCCTCTTGAATTCCAGCTGTGGAATATATGAAACCAGGTATCTCCATGACCGGCCCAACGTCGCCTGAAGAGAAGAAAGGCCCAGAGAGGAGGCCCAAAGGTTGTGCCCCGTGCCAAGCCAAACAGCCGTACGGTAGGGGGTATATCTTATAGACAGTTGAATATGTATTTAGATATAGAAGATACGGCTGTAATCCGAGTCGTTGATAGGGTAGATAAAGATGTAAACTCTATCCTGTAACCGACTAGAATCTAGTAACCGATCTCAGGTATACTGCTCTGACTCACCCAGAAAACCAGTCGGCATTATGAAGAACTGCTGCGATTTTCGTGGCGTCTTCGCGATCGAGGAGCAGGGGACCGATCTCCATCAAGAAGACCAAGAGGCTGCGGAGGAAGATCATCTTCGTAAGGGTAAGGAGGTGCAGGTGCGATCTCTTCCATCGCGCGGTCGCAATGTCCGCGAGGATATCCTACAGTCCAGGTTTGGAGACCAATCCGTCTTCCGCACGCCGATGCAGAACGTCGTCGCCTCCAAGACGCTTCTCGACACGCTGGATCCGATGATTGCATCGGACAGCCCGGCGGCCCCGATCGTGGCCTAGATCAAGGCCATGGTGACGGCGGCAGCAATCCAGCAGAATCAGGAAAAGCCGGTAGGTGAAGCGCACTCGCGCTCCCACGCGGCTACTTGTGTCGCCGGCAGTCGGACTGCAACCAGTCGGAATACCGGCAGTCAACGCCATACGCCACCACTCGGTGATGCTCGCCAAATTATCAACCGCGACCTCCGCCAAGACATCACCGCTAGACGACAGGAGCGGGACGAAGAAGAGCGACACGGGCACCACGACGACTACGAGCATTTTGGCACAGGCCGTGATCGACGAGGCGATCAGAGGTACGACAACCGCGACGACCATAGAAATTATCATCGCCGGGGTTGGAACAACGACGACCGTCGAGCCATGAGCTCGCCGCGCCGAACTCCGCCCCGACACGTTGATGACCATCGCCAAGCCAGAGGCTCGCCACGCCGGACTCCCCCTCATCATGATGAGAGATCTATTGATGGGATCTGAGCGTTTACTCCTCGGCTACGCCGAGTGGTATGGCCCGATGGATTCAACCCCAAGGGCATTGTAAAGTTTGACGGGGAGCGAGATCCAGAAGCTTGGCTGCAGGTTTATGCCCTGGCGGTTAAAGCCGCCGGAGGCAATCAGAACGTGATGGCGAATTATCTGCCGGTCAATCTCACCCCCTCAACTCAAGCTTGGCTCACAGGGTTATCGGCGAACTCGGTGGACTCCTGGAGCGATCTCTGCGAACAATTCATCGCGAACTTTCAGAGAACCTACGAGAGACCTGGCACCCCGTGGGACCTCTACCAACTTCACCAAAAGAAGGACGAGACGCTGAGGGATTTCATCCGGCGTTTCATGCAGAAGAAGAACACCATCAGGTATGTATCTGAAGCGGTGGTGGTGGCGGCCTTCCAGAAAGGGGTAAGTGATCCTGATCTAATCAAGAAGATGTCCAGGAAACCCCCAACATCCGTGAAGGAGATGTTCGCGCTGGCCGACCGCTACGCCACAGCCTCGGACGCCCTGGCTGAGCGCCAAGAGGAGCGCCCACATCCGAAGAACAAAGGAGATAAGCCCAAGTACTTCAAGCACAAAGACAAGAAGCGGAAGGGTGAAGAGCTAGTAGCGGTGGCCGAGTGCAGCCGGCCCCGAGCCATGCGGAGAGAGGCACCCGACTACAGCACCGTCATGGAAGCGATTTGTCCCTTCCACCCTAAAGGAAAGCACGCCGCCAAAGACTGCTTCACCTTAAAGCGCTTTGCGTGGGAGAGCAACAAGCAGCCAGCTCCAGCAAGGGACGAGGTGGCAAAGAAGAAAGACTTTCTAGATGAGGATGACTATCAAGAGCCTGAGCACGAGCTAAACTACATTTACGGGGGCTCCACTGCATACGAGTCCAAGCGGAAGCAAAAGCTTACCGCTCAGGAGATCAATGCGGTGGAACCAGCCGCCCCCAATATCTAAGGTGGTCCGAGGTTCCAATCACCTTCGACCGATCGGATCACCCCAACCGGGTTCTACATCCGGGTAAGTTCCCTCTAGTGCTCGACCCCGTAATTCGCAATGTGAGGGTCAAGAAGGTCTTAATCGATGGAGGGAGTGGACTCAACGTCTTATTCTCCAAAACTTTCAACGATATGAACATTCCTCGCTCTGAGCTGAGGCCGAGCACTCAGCCATTCCATGGTGTAATCCCTGGAGCATCATCGCTTCCGCTCGGGCAGATTTCTTTGCCCGTCACCTTCGGCACCAAGGACAACTATCGAACCGAGTACATAAATTTCGAGGTAGCGGACTTCGAGACGGCATATCACGCTATCTTGGGAAGACCCGTATTGGCTCGGTTCATGGCCGTCCCGCACTACACCTACTTGACGATGAAGATGCCGGGACCAAGAAGCGTCATCACGGTCCGCAGCGACGTCAAGCGGTCCCTGGAGTGCGACCGAGAGAACCATGAACTTGCCGAGTTGCAGGAGGCAGCCGGTAAAAGAAAGGAAATCCAAGCGGAAGCGTTTACATTGCAGGAAGAAGGCGACGTCTCGTCCAAGAAGAAGGCCACGTCAGGAATGAAGCCTGGCGAAGGAACCAAGAGAATCAACCTCGACCCGTCCGACTCGTCCAAGACAACTCTGATCGGGACAGGGCTCGAAGGTAAATAGGAAAGCGCGCTCGTCACCTTTCTTCAAGCTAACAAAGACATCTTTGCCTGGAAACCATCCGACATGCCGGGTGTTCCTAGGGAGGTGATCGATCACTCCTTACGTCGTCGACGAGGTGGTACGCCCTGGAGCTTATAAGCTCAAGCGAGAAGACGGCACGGTAGTCAGCAACACTTGGAACATAGAACAGCTACGTCGTTTTTTCACTTGAACTTTGTAATTCAAATTGTTCCTTTATGAATGAAAAAGATCGATATTAAAGTTATTTTTTTACATAATCTTCTCGAGAATTATGCGTCCGAGTGCTTCGCTCCTACGATTTTTCTAGACTCTGAGACATGCGTCACGAACCATGCCTCAGAGCCTGGGGGCTGGACTAGTCGGACACAATATGTCGAAACCACTCGGGCAGATATGCATGTTTGAAAAGATAACGCAAGAGCGAGGAAACGCCTTTATATATGTTCAATTTACATGTCTAAAGTTTCTACAATGGACAAAGAGGTGTCCTTGACTTCCTCCCAAAGCTCGGTGGCCCAGTCCTCATCTACGTTGCAGGCTTAGCCTTCCTTAATGGCCTCAAGATCCACTCGGGGATAAAGCGACTTAGTGATCGCCAAAGCCTGGCTAGCACCATTGGTCGTTGTCTCCTTCAAGAGACTCTTGAGCGCCTCGAGAGCTTCCTCCAGCCGAGAGATGACCTGGTCCCTGCTGAGTGGCCTCTCGCCCCCGGGATGAAGTGAACTCAGCAGCGGCTCAGAGGCCTCCTGAAGCCTGGCGCAAGACATCTCAAGGGCCTCAACCCTCTCATTGAAGATGGCATACTGCGCCCGTGTTTTGAATTTATAATCTGCAAGACAGAAACATCAGAGAAGGCAACGAAGACATAGTAGGGCCAAGTCGCCAGTCATACCTTCAAGCTCCTTCTCCAATTTCGTTTTAGAAGCCTCCGCGGCTTTAAGTTGTTCTTGAAGTTTCGCGGCGGCGGAATCCCGAGCTGACATGGAGATAAGAAGATCAAGAAACCAGATGATTAAATTAAAAGCACGTGGTAGCCTAGGAAATAGCTACCTCGAAGGGAGCCAACAACGTCCAGCTTCTCCTGGCACAGAGCCTTCTGCTCCTCTCACAACGCCTGGACCTCTGACCGAAGAGATCGCAGCTCGGCCGCGTGTCCGGCCTTGATACGCTCCAATTCGGCCAGATATTCCTGGCGCGTTCGGATTTCAAGGAGCATCTTCTGGAAGTATTCGGCCTTCTTTTCGGAGCGCTCCCCTATTTTCTGTAATCATCACGGGGAGAGGTAACTACATGATAAATTACGGAAGTAGGAAGATGGCAAGTGTAGGGAAATGTTTACCCGGGCCAGGGGCGCGCAAGCTGTGGCATGACTGTAAAAGTCATTTCTCTCCTTCTACTCCTCCTCTGGATTGTCCAGGAGCTTCAGGCCTTCCTCCTCATCAACCCACGCAACTTGCATTATGAGCTGGGGGCGGGCAGGGGTCGGCGGAACTCGAAGGATCTCCTCGATCTCGGGGGACGGGCGAGAGGCTGGCTCCCAAATAGCAGGGCCCGATCTCGAAGCGGGAGGAGTCGGAGAGGGCGCCAGGGGCTCGGGAGGCACTTCGGTAACCCTGGGCGTGGCCCCCACGATCGGGACGCAAACCTCCGGGGGCTCACCCCCCACAGGGGCCCTAGACGGCGGTCCAACAGGAACATCAAGCGAAGGATCCCTGCGAAAAGAATTATCAGCAACTTAGCGAGACGAGTCAGATAAGAGTCGATAGGGCAACAAACCTGTCGGACTTCCTCATTTTCATTGGGGGCTTCTTCCGAGCGGATGGGCTGCCCCCAGAAGGACCACTCGGTGCGCTGCCGACTGGCACCCGGGGCTCCTCCAGAATGCCTGAGTCCTTCGACGTTGGACTCGGCTGAGCCGCAGGCTCACAGGAGAAGGGAGCCGAAGGCGCTGGGGCCCGTGCCGATGGGTCCTGGATCTTAGGACCGCCAGTCGGGCGCCGGGGCTTCGTGGGGTCTTTGGCCACCGTCTTTTTCCCCTTCTTGGCGGCAGGATCTCCCGCAGGAGAGCTCGCTCGCCGCTTCGGGGAATCGCCTATGCGAGTAGGCATTTTCGGAAGGGGCCGTCACTGAAGAAGGCAACGCGATCCTGGAAAGGAAGTTTAAAAGTGAGAAGCCATTTAGAGACGAAGACAAGAATCTGTTGGCAAAGTAGCTCACCTCTAGGGGAGGATTCAGCGCAGAGAAGGCCTTGGGGAATCTGGTGGGCATCTCGACGCTCGGTATGAAGAAATCGCCAACTCAAGCATGAATCTGCCCTCTCGTTATTAAATCGGGCAATTCCCGGGTCGGATCATCTCAGCCCTCAAACTGAAACCCCAGGTGGTCGCGCTCCTTCAGGGGCTGAACCCACCGGGCAACAAAGTGAATGGCCAGGCCAACCCCTGTGAGGCCCCTTCCTTCAATTTGCCAATGAGCACCAGAGGTCTTGTACTTGATCCATGTTGCTGGCGTCGCCGACAGAGGACCAAGAGGCGGACACCTTCGGCCGGCGCCCGAGGAAGGAAGGAAGAGCTGGATCAGGATTGGCACAATAAAACCACTCCAGGTGCCAGCCTTTATTCGAAGACTTGAAGGGAATAGCGAAATATGACTTCTTTAGCCCCTCCCGGTTGAATCCGCTTCCCAATTTCCTTGGGGTCGCTTTTTGGGATAGGGCTTGAAAGGTAAAATGGCGAAAAAGATCAAAATGGGGCGGATGCCCAAGAAGGCTTCATAAGGTGAATGAAGATAGAGATTAGCAAAATAGAGTTGGGATTCAAGTTCACCAATTCGATTTCATAAAAGAAAGGAGACCGCGGAGAAAAGCACAAAGCGGAAGACCCACCGCTACTGGATGAAAGACTCAAAACCAATACCTCTTCAGACGAGGAGGGGGCGGATTCACCGCAATGGCCAAGGAGATCAAGGCCAAGTTTGGGAGAATCCCATCATCGACCATGGACTGCAGTTTCTCTTCTGTTGTAGTTGAAGTCGTCCAATCCTGGGACAAAGGCTGCGAGGAGGAAGAAGACATCTTCGAAGGAGAGATCAACGGTGGAGCAAAAAAGCGAAGCGCAACAGTGGTTAACCCTAGGGCGGAGAAGTCGGAGAGACAAGGAAGCAGAAGGAGCAAGAGCGCGGTGAGAGAATAAACCGTCGGGCGACGCATGGCCTAACCTTTAAAGGAGGGAAAAGATTAGGTTTTCACCGAACCGGCGGGGAAAAAAATTGCGAAACGTCTCGTCTTCCCTTATGCCTCTTAAATGATTTGCAGGCCTAGCGTTCTGACTTACAGAAACAGTCGCGGTTTGACCAAGTCATATATGGGACACGTCGCTCCCCACGATGGGATGTTTAACCACTTACCGTGCTAAGCAGGACGTGGGCATTCTCCAAACGGGATAAAAAATATATCTTCTTGTGATATACCCCACGCTGGGTCGCTAGGTGGTTACCGCATGTCGGAATCATATATCACGGGTCGAGCCCAAATGGGAACAAATCCAATGGTATGCCCCATGAGGGTCGAAAAGCTGTGCGTCGTAATAAACGAGTACGGATACCATTCGGATAAAACCTTGATATGTCCCAAGTTGGACCAGAGCTGTATCCTACACCAGTCGGATACAGGTATCACTCGGCTATAAGCCAAGAAAAATCTGGTACGCTCCAAGTTGAGCCTAAGCCATATCCTACACCAGTCGGGAATGGGTACCACTCGGCCAAGAGCCACGTAAACCCTGATACGCTCCAAGAGAGCCTAAGTTGCATCCGACATCAGTCGGGTATAGTTATCACTCGGCCAAGAGCCACGTAAGCGTGGTGCGCTCCAAGACAAGCCTAAGCTATATCCTACAGCGGTCGGATATGGGCATCATTCGGCCATGAGCCATGAAACTCTTGATATACCTCAAGTCAGGCTTGAGCTATATCCTACAGCAACCAGACGTAGGTGTCACTCAGCCAAGAGCCACGTGTGAAGCTAATATGTCCCGAGGTTTGGACCTAAGGATGTATCCTATGACAATCGGATATGGATGTCGCTCGACCGAAGAGACATGCAAGCTTCGATGTACCCCAAGTTGGGTCGAAGCCAAGACAAATGACAAAGGGTACTCAGAAAAGGTAATTCTTTATTATATTATATTTACAGGGGCCCTAAACCTCGCCCCAGCGCACGCGGCCGAGCGCCTCCACAAGGGCCTCCCTGGCCCTGTAAAGGGCAGGGAAGATCTCCAGGAGGGTGTCGACGGCGACGCAGTCGAGGGCGGCAGCTTTGTCTTCTGCCCACTCCGCCATAGCGAGGTCGAAGAGCGCCCACAACTCAGCAGTCGAAGGACCCTGGTTAGCCATGGAGATCTCTCCGAAAAGAGGTAGAACTCAGAGCAAGAGAATGGAGAACTAAGCGTGAAGGAATGCATTTTACAAGCGCTGGCTCGCCTTTTATAGCCGGTATAGTGAGGATGAAGTAAATGCATAAGAAGCTGAGGAGGTTTGGAGTTAATATAGTTTCAGAAGCCAAAGAGGTTTTCGAAATTTGGGTTGACACAGAAAACCAGAGCTGTCTTGAAGACTGTCCGGTGATTATCCACGAAGAGAATTAAAACTTCGGGAGGGAAAAATATCCAATTTACATTTGAAATACGAGGAAAGGTCCACAATGCTGCTCGCAATAGGCCTGCCTGATAGAAGATTACGCTCGTTTGAAGCAAAAATTAAGGGTTATATTCGAGTCCTTCATAATTCGCTCGCTGCAAGAAGGAACCTTCAAACGAAACGAAGAAACCAGTCGGAAGTTTATGCAGGAAGTCCGGGACAATGATTTAAGCTGAAACCTAATTAGAAACGTAATGATCGGATCATGAAGCACTCGGGGGCTACTATGCAATATATGAAACAAGGTATCTCCATGACCGGCCTAGCGTCGCCTGAAGAGAAGAAAGGCCCAGAGAAGAGGCCCAAAGGTTGTGCCCCGTGCCAAGCCAAACAGCCGTACGGTAGGGGGCATATCTTATAGACAGTTGAATATGTATTTGGATATAGAAGATACGGCTGTAATCCGAGTTATTGATAGGGTAGATAAAGACGTAAACTCTATCCTGTAACCGACTAGAATCTAGTAACCGATCGGAATCTCTTAACCGATCAGGACTCTGTAAGCCGCACCACCCCCGGTATATAAGGGAGAGGGCGGGCAACAACAAGGCATCAAGCCATAGAGCATAGCACACCTCATATCGCCCAGAGCATATTGCGCTTTGAGCAATCTTAGATCTAAGAGATCCACATAATCCCAGCACACAGGATTAGGGTATTACCTCAATCGCTGAGGGACTGAACCTGTTTAACCCCTTGTCTTGTGTGACCTTCGAGTTTGAGATCTAGCGCCTGCCCCATAAATTTATTGCCGACTACAAAAGTCGACACCAGCCTTGTACGTGAACCTTTTGACAGTAATGTGGATCGGTCTAGTGGTCTCGTCGCGCTCTCGAACGAAGATGGTTAGCTTGCAAAAGAACCCCTGATGCACACCGTTGACATTCCAGTTGTTTCCTCAGTAAAGTGGACGGTCAAAACCTCCAATCACCTGAAGAACTCTCCAAAGCTCCATGGCATAGCCACCTCGCCTCTCCTCGTAGGACTGGAAGATCGGCATCTATCCAAAACAACTTTGCGTGAGCTTCCACTTGAACTGACAGCGAGAAAACAGAAATTTCTGCAATGATGAGAGTAGAAGAATAGGATGAGTCAAGAGTTTCTTATTAGCCAAATTTATCTTTTTCTTTTAGAAAATAGTTTTAGGCACTCTTAGAGGATAACCAAACTACCTAGGGTCAAACCTACGGTTAGCACGGCTCTGATACCACCTCTGTCAGGACCCAAATATGCAAATCCTAACCTTCGGTGTATATCGTACTAGTCTAGGATCACGCTAGTGCACACAGGCTCAACATAGATGCTATCACAATCATACACAGCGGAATATAGCATAACTTCAATAATTAATAACAACTGTTGTCTTACATGATTATTGCCTCACAGGGCTTAACTAAGAAATAGCAATTAAGCAGCAGTGGAAATGAAGTAAACGTAGCAGCTCCCCAGTTCACCACAGGCAACTGACAAGGCTCGGACCCTAAGCTTCAGCGTCGTGGTACTCCCCCTCCAGGAATGTCGCGGATTCCTCCTCTTCTAAAGTTTGTTTTTGCGGGATGAGTACATAAAGTACTCAACAAGTTGTGCACAGTATTGCAAGTCTAATATTCTACATGCTTGGCTTATTCCAAGGAAGGTTAACATGGCTATTTTGCAGTAAAGCAACATTTATAAAAGAATACAGTAAGTAATTGAAAGATAATAAAACAATTAACAGTAAATAATAGATTCAACTTTTCAAGTAAACAGGGTTCCCATCCTAAGTCAAATTCCAAGTTCTCATGGCAATCCACCATCCCAACAAATTTTTAATTAACAAAAGTCTAACCCTTGACTGTAATTCCTGAGCTTTGCCCAATTCCATGAGCACGGCTATTCGAATAGGTTTCACACTCTGCAGAGGTTATGCACTTTACCCACACGATATAATCAAACACCACAAAGGTGGGTGACCATAACAAAGCCTTTACAATGCTCTGTTTTGACCTTCTACTGCTCGCTGAGGTTTCAACACGGAAGGGACTGGTTACCGCACTCCGGGCCCCCCTCTTGCACCATGTGAGTCTACCCGTACACCCGGGACTCACTATACACCACAGCAGTACCGAAATCTAGACATCACAAATTAGTCGGCTAGGCTGTCCCATTCCAGACGTGTGGTTGCAAGTAAGACTCAGGTCAAAGGCTTGCAAGGTTAAGTCCTTAGGGTGACTAGGGCAAGACTTCCACATACCCTCTGCCAAATCTGGCCCACCTTGGCACATTGCCCCTCGCCACATGCCCCAATCTAAATCATTACCACCCCAGTTGATTACCAAGCACCACATGCTATCAACAAGTCAACCTCGTTGCGTGACATCCACTCGTCACCACAACGCAATCTCATTTTGTGACCACACATGACACACAAGTTCATAACATTGTTCCATATTCCATTGTCAAGATTAATCAGTGATGATCCGACACATGCGATGACATGGCATGGCTAAGCAATCTACGACAGTCTAACCAGCCCATGTTGATTATCAATATTAACCAACTATTAATTAACCATCCTAGGTTGACAATTAGATCATGGCATACAATGGCAAGGTAGGGTATATATCAAATTGGTATAATAGCTAAGTCCCAATTTAATTTGAAACAATTGTATACTTGAAATAATATGCAATAGGTTAAAACAAATATAGCAATTTTATAAACATGGGTTCAACACGATCGAAGCACAACTTGCCTTGGAACAGGTGCTGGTCTTGCTCTGAACTTGGGCCTTGAAGCGACGAATCCTCCTCCGGAGCACCGAGCAATTCAACGTCTACAAGAATCAAGATAAAATAGCAATAAACACCCAAAACAGAGAGAAAATAGGCTCCAAAATTTCAAATAAGAATCACCATTAAATATATCTTGATTTTACAAATTTTTAGAAATTCGAATCGCTCAAATCCGAGTTAAAATGCAAAAGTTATAGCCTTTTCAGTTTGAATAAATACTGAAAATACACAAATTAAAAAATACGATTTTCCAGAATTATTTTTCTACTGGAAATTACCGATTAATGCGCAAGCGACTCGTGGACCAATTAGAGACGAACACGTGGCTTCGGCGCATGGACCCAGTCCACGAAATCACGCTGGTCTACCGTGGACTCGAGGTACTGTGCTGTGGACCGGATAATGTCAGCATGACGTCATCGCACACGTGGACCAATCGGGTTGCGCCACGTCACTCGGTCTACGGACCACATCCACGGCACGCGCCTGTCCACTGTGCACCCGGCGCATGACGCTTCGGCTTCCAAACCGACACGCGTCGCACATCCGCGCACGGATCCAACGGTTCACGATCTACTCCTACGTGGCTCAATCCTAACCGCTCATCTCAAATCTAACAGCCAAGCTTACCCAAGCAAAACGCTGTTGATGACGGAGACGTGGCACGATCTGGACGGTTCGGTGAAGATCCAACGGCTGAGCGAACCTCCGAGTCACGGCGATGTCACGACGGCGCTGAGTTCTCGGAGATGAAGACGACGACGAGCCCGACTGCGAACTAGGTCCTTCTGACGATGAAGAGATAGCAGCTCCGGTGCGGCTCGATGCGGCGAACCCGGAACTGGAACCCACACGATGGATAGAGGCTCGACGGCGGCGGAACGGCGAGAAAACAAGCGTCGACACTTCGAAGAACTACGGCGAACTCTTGCGGCTAAACGGCGACGAAACTGGCGAAGAGGCTAGGCTGGCAGATGCGCACTGGGAGGGCGATCATCAGGGTGCGGTCCGCGCTTTAAATAGCCTCGATCTGCGATGAACGGTCACGATGACTCCCGAAGCGATACGATCTGATCCGCACCTTCCAAATCCAATGGACGCGATCAGATCTTTCCATAATTAATGTAAGGACCCGAATCCACTGATTCGAACCCACTTGTTTACCGCACTAGTCCCAGGATCAACGCTAGTGCACATAGCTCAACATTGGTACATATCACATCATACTCAACGATAATAGAAATAGTAATTCATTTATTGATATAGCTAAATGTATGATCTTATGACCAACTTACATTATTAAGCCACGCAGGGCAAGACTGGAAATATAAGCTAAGAATTAAGCAGCGGAAAGTAGAAAACGTAGATAGCTCATCGGTTCACCACAGGCAACCAACAAGGCTCGGACCCTAATGACTCGCGTCCTCTTGGAACTCCTCCTCCAACACAGGTGTAGATTCTTCGACTGTTGATTATTGGTGTTGGCAAGGGTGAGTACTTAAAGCACTCAACAAGTTGTGCACATAATGCAGTTCTATGTAACTATATGCTAGGCTTATTCCAAAGGATAGGCTATCATGGCTATTTTGCAATAAGCAGCATTTATGAACCAATACAGTAAATAGATTGTAAAGATCAGAAACAAATAATAATAAATAGATTCAAAGTAGCTCAAGTAAACCAGCTTTCAATCCTAAATCAAATTCCATCTTCCACATGGCATTCTGCCATCCCAACCAAGTTGTCCATTTAATTATGCTAACCCTTAACTGTAATTCCCGAGCATTGCTCAATACCGCGAGCACGACTATCCGAATAGTTTCACACTCTGCAGAGGTTATGCACTTTACCCACGCGATACAACCATACACCACAAAGGCGAGTGATTATAACAAAGCCTTTACAATGCGCTGGCTTAACCCGGTACCACCCGCTAAGGTTTCAACACTGGTGTGACTGGTTACCACATCCAGGGCCCCCTCTTGCGCCATGTGAATTACTCCATAACTCGGGAACTCACACCGACCACGATAGTACCAAAGTTAAGACATTGCAAATTACTCGGCTAGGCTGGCCCATACCAGACATGTGGTTGCATGATTGACTCAGGTCAAAGGCTTGCAAGGTTAAATCCTTAGAGTGATCAGGGCAAGACATCCACATACCCTCTGCCCATCGGGCCCACCTTGGCATACTCGCCCCTTGTCACTTGCCCCAATCTAAGTGAATATCACCCAAGTTGATTACCAAGCACCACGTGCCATCAACAATTCAACATCGTTGCGTGACATGACTCGCCACAAACAACTCAATCTCATCGTGTGATCCCACATGACACACATGTTCATAACATTGTTCCATATTACATTAATCAAGATTAATTATTTTAACGATTCCAACACATGTGATGACGTGGCATGGCTAAGCAACTAATACGGTCTAACCATCCCATGTTGATTATCGTTACTAACCAACTATATTGAACCAAACTAGGGTGACAATAGATCATGGCATACGATGACAACGTAGGGTATAGATCAATTTGGTATAATAGCTAAGCCCAATTTAATTTGAAACAACTATATACTTGAAATAATATGCAATAGGGTAAAACAATTAAAGCAATTTTACAAACATGGGTTCAACATGATCAAAGCACAACTTGCCTTGGAATAGGTCCTAATCTTGATCTGGAGCTTGCTCTTGAGTTGCTGGATCTTCCTCCGAAGCGTCGCACAATTCAACGTCTACGCGTACCGAAGGAGAAAAGCAAATAAATACCAAAACAGAGAGCAAATGAACTCCAAACATCAATTAAAATACACCATTAAATAGATCTCAATTTTACAAATTTTTAGAAATTTGAATGACTCAAATCTGAGTTAAGATGCAAAAGTTATGGCCTTTTGAAATTTGAATAAATACTAAAATTACAGAAATTAGAAAATCAGAATTAACCAAATTATTTTTAAACTGAAAAAAATAATTTATGATGTCAGCGTGACCTCATGATGATATCAGCATTGCAGAATTTCCCATCGGATTATTTCCCAATTGAAAACGCAATTATGACGCAAGCATGACGTCAGCGAAGATCTGGAACCAACCAGAACGTGACGCGTGTCTCGGCGCATAGACTCGGTCCACGGTGTGGCGCTGGACCACGGTGGACTTGGTCCAAGACGCTTCGGCCTCAACGCCCGACACGTGGCGGCGCCCGATTGGTTCACACACGCGGCTCGATCTGGCCCGATGAACATGGATCGGATGGCCACCGGTTACTTGCGACGTGGCAGCGCGTCGACCGAATTATCTAGATCTGGCGGCCCGGAACTTCTGGACCTGGCGATGGAGGCGCAACGGCGGTGTTCTCACCGGACTTGAAGACGACGACTCCAACAACGGCGCAACGGTGCTCCCTGACGACCAAAAGCAGCAGCGCGAACGCGTCTTGGAGCGGGGTCTTCGGCTCTGGCTCTTGGAACGGCGGAGACGGCGAAACGGCGGCGTTCTTGGGCAAAAACCGCAGCGGCCACCTCCTTCAACTCCGGCGAGCTCCCACGCACATACGACGACGGCACAGGGCTCGGGAGTTGCGGAAAACGTGCGGCACGAGGTGGGGATTTCAGCGCCCGCGTCGGTGCTTTAAATAGGCGCACGGGGAGGCGTGCACAGCGCGGATTTCGGAGTTGGTTGCGTGGCGGCGGCGGACTTCGGCGGCGATACGGAGAGCGACGCGGCCTCATCCGGAGCGTCCACGCATCGCTCAACCAACGGCCCTGACCGCTCGGCGACGAGGCGAAAGCACGGTCGTTGGATCTCGATCCAACGGTCGGCGGGTTAGGGTTTCGGCGGCAAAACGGGCTGCGCGGGCTGTCTGGGCCGCACAGTTCGCCGGCCGGCCCGACACTATTCATGGGTTTTTTTTAAAGAATTTCTCATTTAAAATAATTACAAAAAATCATTTGATTTGTTTCAGGCAATAAAATAACCAGGAAAATTCCAAGAAAATTCTCAAAAATACTTTGAGACATTTTGAACTCAGATAAAATATCTTTGGCAAAACTTTATTTTAATTTTGCACAAATTTAAATAGTTCTCAACAAAAGGCCAAAACACTTAATTTGCAATTAATTCCAATAAATCCAGAAAAATCCAAATAAATTCCAGAAAAATCATAAAATGCACAAATGATAATAAAATAATTATTTAGATGAATTTTGGGATGTTACAAACCTCCCCCCCCTTAATAGAATCTCGACCCCGAGATTCAGGGCTAACTGGAGAATAGGTTTGGAAATTCTGACTTCAAATCCTCTTCACGCTCCCAGGTTGCTTCACTTTCAGAATGATTGCTCCACTGAACTCTGCAAAAGCGAATAGACTTGCTTCTAGTCTTGCGCTCCATAACATCCAAAATTCTGATTGGCTACTCCTTGTAAGTCAAATCTTCCTGCAGTTCTATTGCATCCAACGGGGTTTGTTCTGCTGGCACTCTGAGACATTTCTTAAGTTGTGACACATGAAACACGTCGTGCACTCCTGCTAAAGACGAGGCAATTCCAACTGATAAGCTACCTCTCCTCGACGGCTTAAAATTTTGAACGGACCAACATATCTTGGTGCAAGCTTCCCTTTCACGTGAAACCTTTTAACACCCTTAAGAGGGGTAACCCTGAGATACACATAATCCTCTGGCTCGAAACTCAAATCTCGGCGTCGGTTATCGACGTAGCTCTTTTGCCTTGACTGCGCTATCTTCAACCTCTCTCTGATCATCGTAACTTGATTTTCTGCTTCCTCGAGAATATCTGGCCCAAACACCAAACGATCTCCCGTCTCATTCCAATTTAATGGAGTACGACAAGCACGTCCATACAATGCCTCAAACGGTGACATATGTAAGCTAGCTTGATAACTATTATTGTAACTAAATTCTGCATATGGTAGACATTTATCCCAAGATGTAGCATAATCTAAAGCACAAGCTCTCAACATATCTACTAAAATCTGATTTACTCTTTCGATCGACCGTGCATGCGGGTGATATGATGTCTTGAATTTGAAGTGAGTTCCCATTGCTTCATGCAACTTGTTCCAAAATCTTGAGGTAAATTGGGTACCTCTGTCTGACACAATCTTTTTGGGTATTCCATGCAAACATACAATCCTTGACATATACAACTCTGCTAAACGATCTCCTGAGTAGGTGGTCTTCACCGGGTTAAAATAAGCGACCTTGGTCAACCGTTCCACAATAACCCAAATTGAATCATAACCTCGCTGAGTCTTAGGTAAACCAGTGATAAAGTCCATACCGATTTCCTCCCACTTCCATTCAGGAATTTTCAACAGCTGTAACAGCCCAGCTGGTCTTTGGTGCATGGCTTTTACCCTCTGACATACATCGCATAGAGCAACATGCTTAGCCACCTCACGCTTCATATTAGGCCACCAAAATCTCTCTCTCCAATCTTGATACATTTTAGCACTTCCCGGATGAATCGAGTACTTAGAATCGTGAGCTTCCTCAAGAATCAGTTGCTTGACTCCTTTTTATGCAGTACCGATTCGGCCTTTGAAGAACATGGTTCCCTGCTCATCTAGAGTGAAATCCACTGCTAGGCCTTCGTCTTTCTTGGACTTGATCTTAGTGATTTTCTCATCATCTTTCTGGCCTTCTCTAATCTGATCCTCCAGTGTTGGCTTTACTTACAGTTCAGCTACACTTCCTTGCGGAACAACTTCCAGCTTTAACTTCTGAAATTCCTTACATAGCTCTGGTTGATCATCCATTGACAGCGCATTTGCACTATGGCTCTTTCGACTTAGAGCATCGGCTACCACATTAGCTTTTCCAGGGTGGTAATGAATTCCCACATTGTAATCCTTAATTAACTCTAGCCACCTTCGTTGTCTCATATTAAGATCTGCTTGAGTGAATATGTATTTCAGGCTCTTATGGTCAGTATATATCTCACATCTATTTTCTATGAGATAATGACGCCATATCTTCAAAGCATGCACTACAGCAGCTAATTCCAAATCATGCGTCGGGTAATTAGCCTCATGTGGCCTTAACTGCCTTGACGCATAAGCAACAACTTTGCTACTCTGCATCAACACGCACCCCAGGCCTTGCTTTGAGGCATCGCAATAAATATCAAATCCATTCTGCGCATCCGGCAACACTAATACGGGGGCTGTCGTCAAACGCTTCTTCAGTTCCATAAAACTTTTCTCGCACTCAGGCGTCCATGCAAACTTCTTTTCTTTCTTCAACAACTGCGTAAGGGGTTTGGAAATCGTTGAGAATCCCTCTATGAACCGACGGTAGTATCCCGCCATTCCCAGAAAGCTACGGATCTGAGTAACAGACTTCGGTTGCTCCCAATGCAACACTGCGTCCACTTTGCTTGGATCGACCGCAACTCCTTTAGCAGTCATTACATGACCAAGAAATTCAACCTTCTCCTTCCAAAAATCACACTTGCTAAACTTAGCATACAGCTGGTGTTCTCGCAGCCTCTCTAAAACTATCTTTAAATGTTCCGCATGCTCTTCCTCTGTCTTCGAGAAAACTAGGATATCATCTATAAAGACTACCACAAACTTATCCAAATACTCCATGAAAACCTTATCCATCATGTTCATGAAATATGCAGGGGCATTAGTCAAACCAAATGACATTACTGTGAACTCATAGTGTCCATATCGCGTAGAAAACGCAGTCTTAGGCACATCGTCTGCTCGGATCTTCAACTGATGGTATCCTGAACGAAGATCTATTTTGGAGAACACTCCGTCTCCTCTTAACTGATCAAATAAATCGTCGATCCTGGGCAATGGATACTTATTCTTGATCGTTACCTCATTAAGTGCACGATAATCGATGCACATCCTAAGACTCCCATCCTTCTCACGAACAAACAAAACCGGTGCTCCCCATGGTGATGAACTTGGTCTAATGAAACCTTTCTCTTGCAGTTCCTCAATCTGCTTCTTCATTTCCACTAACTCATCGGTAGGCATCCGATATGGTCTTTTTGATATCGGTGCTGTCCCTGGTGCTAACTTGATAACAAACTCGATATCGCGGTTTGGCGGCATCCCTGGTAAATCTTCTGGAAACTCATCCGGGTATTCTCTGACTACTGGCACCTCCTCTACGCTGATGGCTTGCACACTGTTGACCACTAATTGTCCATCACGAACTGCGGTCGCTTGAAATTCTACCTTCTTGCCACTGGGGCCTTCCAGTGCTATGATCCTTCGACCACAATCCAAAATAGACTTATGTTTCGACAGCCAGTCCATTCCAAGGATAACATCTAGGGACTGTGCATCTAACAAGATAAGATTCGTTAGAAATTCTATCCCATCCATGAGCAACTTAACTCCCAAGCACCCAAGGCTAGATCTAAGCTCAGATCCTGGGGCTTGGACTAACAGCACACTCTTAAGATTCACCACTTTAAATCCATTCTTGGTTGCAAAACTTTGAGAAACGAACGAATGCGAAGCTCCAGAATCAAATAAAACTATAGCAGGTACTGAGTTAACCAGAAACTTACCCAGCACAACGTCCGTAGCGTCCTGAGCTCCATCTGCGGTGATGTGGTTGATCCTACCACACGCTGTTGATTGAGGGGTTGCTCCAGCTTGACTTGGCGCACGAGTTCCTTCTGAAGTCGGTGCCTTGGCAGGTGTTGTTCCCAGGTTAAAGCGAACTGGCGTGCTGCCTCCTCTCTGTGGACACCTATTAGAGAAGTGCCCTGGCTCATTGCATGTACAGCATCTCTTGATTGCGGCTCACGACTCCCTCTGGTGCATTACGCCTGTCTTTGGCGTCGAAAGTTACGATTAGTAGGGCGAGGTGCAGGAGTTGATGCCTTGTTTACAGCTGATGGTTGGAATTTGGTAAACTGCTGCGGTGACATTCTCAGACGCAGGTGGTTGGGACGTCCACCTTGATTAGTCATCAAGCGCTTTCGGTTTTCACCCAGCTCTTTGAGCTTGTCCTCCAGAATCATTGCCTTGTTAACCAACTCCTGAAAGTCTGGAAAATTGTGGGTGATCAGCCCTACTTGCAGTCCTGAATTTAGTCCCTTCATGAAGCGGGACTGCCTAGCTTTATCAGTCACTACGTCTTCAGGGGCATAGCGAGCTAAATGAGTAAACTTGTTCAGATATCCGGCCACGGGCTGGCCTCCTTGCTTCAGAGCCCTGAACTCTTCTTTCTTGAGATCCATCATTCCTTCTGGAACATGGTATTGGCGGAAAGCAGTGGTAAACTCATCCCATGTGATCTCCTGCGGGGCTTCGTGCGCGGCACAAAAGTTTTCCCACCACTCTGCGGCTGTTCCTTCCAATTGATGAGAGGCGTAGAGCACCCTCTCATTGCCCTCACATTGAGTGATATGAAGCTTGCTCTCGACGGTCCTAAGCCAGTCATCGGCTTCCAAGGGATTAGCATTTCCTGAAAAGGTTGGTGGCCGAGTCCTCATAAAATCGGCGACTTGAGTACGCGCGCCCACCATTGTTGTTCTGGTTCACTTGGTTGTTGTTATTTGCAGCCATGTTAGTCATCTGTTGCATCATGGTCTGTATCAATTGAGTCTGTGCGGCAAGAAAAGCTCCCAAGTTCTGCATATCCACTGACGGTGCTTATTGCGGTGGTGCTTCTTCATTGGGATTGTTGCCTGAGCGCAGACCACTTCCTGAAGCTCCGTTGTTACTGCGGGTGTTCACCATCTGCTTGATTGCTTCTTGAGTTAGGAAAGATAGATGTAGCATAGATAAGATGCAAGAGTTTCTAAGGCGGGGGAACAGGTTAAACCCTGACTTAGACAATCTTTATTAATACTTGGTATGGTTGCTTACATTGCCTAAGGGCTTTGCAACACATACTGCACACTCAGCAGATAATTAAGAACCAAACTAACACGAAACCTTAATGTCTACTAAAAGGTAAAGACTAACTTAAAGACGCGACTCAACACTCGAGTCTCAACACAACTCTAAGACTGACTCTCACTCATCCAGCCACCCTGGCTGAGACTGATCCGGCGCATACACCGGCGGGTGGGCTGGCATAGGAGCAAACCTATCCTGGTGACCCTCTGCTGGCTCCTCAGGCTCCCACTCACGCTCCTCCGGGTCTTCTTCTTCTTCTTCAGCAACCTCGTCCGGCTCCTGAACGACCTGGTCCGCTAGCTCCTCGGCTACCTGCAAGGCCTCCTCTAGCTCACTGATGACTCTGGCTGCGGCATCACAAGTCTTCTGAAGCTCTCGCTCAGCCACCCTCAATGCCTTGTACACTGTCCCCAGCTCCTGCGCAGTGTCCCTCAAGTGATCCTCCTGGGCGATAGTGAACTCAGCAAGATGTACTGCAGTAGCACACTCGCTCCCCACGATCCGTCGGCGTCGGCATGCTTGCACATCAGGGTGAAGTCGGAACACTGAGTCGTGAAGCTCGTCGGCGTAGTCGCGGCAGACACGGCGAAGAGCAAGTCGGGCAACCTCCTGAATCGCAACCTCGTACGAGAACCTCCTTGCAGAAATGCTGATCGGCCTGCTAGCTTCATCATTCTCCCGGGCGTAAATAATCAACTTGCAAACAAATCCTCGGTGCACACCGTTAACAGACCAGCTGCCCCCTTGGTAAAGCGGACGATAGAATCCTCCAAGCGTCTGAAGAACCCTCCACAGCTCCATGGCGTAGCCACCTGCTGACTCTTCAAAGGTTGGAACGATCGGCATCTGCTCCACAAGAACTTTGAATAAGATCTCCATCCGAAACGGCAAGTAAAACGGTAAATCCAGCAAAGGCGAGAAGAGAGAATGGGATGAGTCAAGAGTGTGTTATTAGTCAAATTTAAATTTTTCCTTTAGAAAATAGTTTTGGACACAACCCGGACTCCTCCATACTATCTAGGGCCAAGACCTACAGTCAGTATGCTCTGATACCACCTTTGTAAGGACCCGAATCCACTGATTCGAACCCACTGTGTTTACCGCACTAGTCCCAGGATCAACGCTAGTGCACACAGCTCAACATTGGTACATATCACATCATACTCAACGATAATAGAAATAGTAATTCATTTATTGATATAGCTAAATGTACGATCTTATGACCAACTTACATTATTAAGCCACGCAGGGCAATACTGGAAATATAAGCTAAGAATTAAGCAGCGGAAAGTAGAAAACGTAGATAGCTCATCGGTTCACCACAGGCAACCAACAAGGCTCGGACCCTAATGACTCGCGTCCTCTTGGAACTCCTCCTCCAACACAGGTGTAGATTCTTCGACTGTTGATTATTGGTGTTGGCAAGGGTGAGTACTTAAAGCACTCAACAAGTTGTGCACAGAATGCAGTTCTATGTAACTATATGCTAGGCTTATTCCAAAGGATAAGCTATCATGGCTATTTTGCAATAAGCAGCATTTATGAACCAATACAGTAAATAGATTGTAAAGGCTGTAAAACAAATAATAATAAATAGATTCAGCAGTTCTGAAGTAAACCAGTTTCCAATCCTAAATCAAATTCCATCTTCCACATGGCATTCTGCCATCCCAACCAAGTTTTCCATTTAATTATGCTAACCCTTAACTGTAATTCCCGAGCATTGCTCAATACCGCGAGCACGGCTATCCGAATAGTTTCACACTCTGCAGAGGTTATGCACTTTACCCACGCGATACAACCATACACCACAAAGGCGAGTGATTATAACAAAGCCTTTACAATGCGCTGGCTTAACCAGGTACCACCCGCTAAGGTTTCAACACCGGTGGGATGGTTACCACATCCAGGCCCCCTCTTGCGCCATGTGAATTACTCCATAACTCGGGAACTCACACCGACCACGATAGTACCAAAGTTAAGACATTGCAAATTACTCACTAGGTGGCCCATACGGACATGTGGTTGCATGATTGACTCAGTCAAAGGCTTGCAAGGTTAAGTCCTTAGAGTGATCGTGGCAAGACATCCACATACCCTCGCCCATCGGGCCACCTTGGCATACTAAGCCCCTTGTCACTTGCCCCAATCTAAGTGAATATCACCCAAGTTGATTACCAAGCACCACGTGCCATCAACAATTCAACATCGTTGCGTGACATGACTCGCCACAAACAACTCAATCTCATCATGTGATCCCACATGATACACAAGTTCATAACATTGTTCCATATTCCATTAATCAAGATTAATTATTAACGATTCCAACACATGTGATGACGTGGCATGGCTAAGCAACTAATACGGTCTAACCATCCCATGTTGATTATCGTTACTAACCAACTATATTGAACCAAACTAGGGTGACAATAGATCATGGCATACGATGACAAGGTAGGGTATAGATCAATTTGGTATAATAGCTAAGCCCAATTTAATTTGAAACAACTATATACTTGAAATAATATGCAATAGGGTAAAACAATTAAAGCAATTTTACAAACATGGGTTCAACATGATCAAAGCACAACTTGCCTTGGAATAGGTCCTGATCTTGATCTGGAGCTTGCTCTTGAGTTGCTGGATCTTCCTCCGAAGCGTCGCACAATTCAACGTCTACGCGTACCGAAGGAGAAAAGCAAATAAATAACAAAATAGAGAGAAAATGAACTCCAAAAATCTATTAAAATCAATCATTTAATAGATCTCAATTTTACAAATTTTTAGAAATTTGAATCACTCAAATTCGAGTTAAGATGCAAAAGTTATAGCCTTTTGAAGTTTGAATAAATACTGAAATTACATAAATTAGAAAATCAGAAATAACCGAATTGTTTTTAAACTGGAAAAATGATTTATGATGTCAGCGTGACCTCATGATGACGTCAGCATTGCAGAATTTCCCATCGGATTATTTTCCAATTGAAAACGCAGTTATGACGCAAGCCTGACGTCAGCGAAGATTTGGACCAACCAGAACGTGACGCGTGTCTCGGCACATAGACTCGGTCCACGGCGTGGTGCTGGACCACGTTGGACTTGGTCCATGACGCTTCGGCCTCAACGCCCACACGCGGCGGCGCCCGATTGGTTCACACACGCGGCTCGATCTGGCCCGATGAAGATGGATAGGATGGCCACCGGTTACTTGCGACGTGGCAGCGCGTCGACTGAAGGATCTAGATCTGACGGCCCGGAACTTCTGGACCTGGCGATGGAGGCGCGACGGCGGTGTTCTCACCGGTCTTGAAGACGGCGACTCCAACAACGGCGCAACGGTGCTCCCCGACGGCCAAAAGCAGCGGCGCGAACGCGTCTCGGAGCGGGGTCTTCGGCTCTGGCTCTTGGAACGGCGGAGACGGCGAAACGGCGGCGTTCTTGGGCAAAAACCGCAGCGGCCACCTCCTTCAACTCCGGCGAGCTCCCACGCACATACGACGGCGGCACAGGGCTCGGGAGTTGCGGAAAACACGCGGCACGAGGTGGGGATTTCAGCGCCCGCGTCGGTGCTTTAAATAGGCGCACGGGGAGGCGTATGCAGCGCGGATTTCGGAGTTGGTTGCGTGGCGGCGGCGGACTCCGGCGGTGATCCGGAGAGCGACGCGGCCTCATCCGGAGCGTCCACGCGGCGCTCAACAAATGGCCCTGAGCGCTCGGCGACGCGGCGAAAGCACGGCCGTTGGATCTCGATCCAACGGTCGGCGGATTAGGGTTAGGGTTTCGGCGGCAAAACGGGCTGCGCGGGCTGTCTGGGCCACAAAGTTCGCGGGTCGGCCCGACACTGTTCATGGGTTTCTTTTAAAGAATTTCTCATTTAAAATAATTACAGAAAATCATTTGATTTGTTTTAGGTAATAAAATAACCAGGAAGATTCCAAGAAAATTCTCAAAAATACTTTGATACATTTTTAACTTAGATAAAATATCTTTGGCAAAACTTTATTTTAACTTTGCACAAATTTAAATAGTTCTCAACAAAAGGCCAAAACACTTAATTTACAATTAATTCCAATAAATCCAGAAAAATCCAAATAAATTCCAAAAAAATCATAAAATGCACAAATGACAATAAAATAATTATTTAGATGAATTTTGGGAGGTTACAATTAACGCGGCTCAACCTCCTCCGCTCGATCTGGATCCAATGGCTGATCACACGCACGCGGCGTGGCTTGATGAAGACCGCGCGATGAAGATCCAACAGTCGACGCTAACCCTAACCAGAACAGGCCAAACGGGCTTTGCAATAACGGGCAGACATAAGACAAGATCGGGCTCCAGCCAAGATCTTGTTCATTTTGATTTTAAACGGGTTTTTGATTTAAAATAATTACAGAAATTAGTTTAATCAGTTTTAAGCAATTAAAATATCAGGAAAAATCCCAAAAAATTCTTATAAATACTTTGTGACATTTTGAACTCAAATAAAATGGTTTTGGCAAAAATTTATATTAGTTTTTATCTATTTATAATTAGTTTTCACAAAAGGTTCAATATACTTACTTAAATTAAATTCAAATAAATTGTAGAAAATCCAAAAAATTCAGAAAATCACCAAAGTGCACATGAATGAAATTATAGGCAAATTTTGGGATGTTATAAATAATATCAAGGAGGATTGATGACTAGTACCTTGAGTTTGCTTGAATATCATTTGGCTCAAATCTAAATTCATATAGACATGGTCTTGCATAATAGAGTGCAGTTCTGAATTTTCTGTACAAATTCAATAAAGTCGGCACTACTGCCATGTAAATGGCGGTACTAACGTTGGTGCGGTAGTACCACTATAAGATGCGGCAGTCATTTTCCAGAGAGGTGCTTTCTAGGTGTATTCGTGCATGTCGGCACTACCACCATGTTAAATCCGGTACTGCTACTAGTGCGGTAGTCTTTTTCTAGAAAAGCACCCTTGAGTGTCTTTTCTCTAAGGCTGGCACTACCGACGGTATATATGCGGTACTGCCGGGGATCGGTGGTACAAGACTTTTGGCCGGTACTCATATTCCAGAGAGCCCCCTTCTTGTGCTTAGTCGACGATCAGCACTACCGAGCTTTTGGTCGGTACTCCCGCTATGCGACAGTACCGCTTTTTAGTTGGCGGTAGTAACGATTTCTCTGTTGTAACAGCTAGTATCTGTACATTTAATGCACTATTCTCACCATTACTTGGGGGCTGACACTACCACATTTTACATGCCGGTAGTGCCGACATTGTTGATTTTGTATGATTGATTCCCCTAACGGCTACATGAGTTGGTGGGGATTATAAATACCCCCACACCTATAGCAAGAACACTTTTGGGAGACTCTATTGCATATTTGTGAGCACTTGCTACTCTCTCTTCGTAAATTGAGCATTCAATTCTCATTCTAGTGGTGTTGAGAGCATTCAAGTGTTGAATTCAAGTTTGAGCCAATTAGACACTTGATTATCCTCAAACAAGCGTCATCTCTCTATTCTTTTGGAGGTTGCCGCCTCCTAGATAGCTTTGAGGCATGAGAGCCGGTGATCTCTTCAAGAAGATTGTGAAGAGACCTGGTTTGGTGTGAAGGTCGGAGCTCACCTACCTGGAGCAGGGAAGAGCTACCACTAGTGATCGAGAGAGACTCAATTACGCAAGGAGCTGGCTTGATTTGTTCTAGCTTCCTTAACGTGGATTAGGGGAGACCGGCAAGTCGCTGAGACTATAGGAAAAATCCTTGTGTTCATCTTCTTGTGGTTTGCTCACTTGTGATCATAATTGTGATATTTACATTCCTAGTAACTTTAGTGATTGATTAGCTATCTAGGATTGTTGATCTTGCCTAGACTTAAGTAGTTGGTACTCTTCGCAAAATCTAGCACCTTTAGGTTTTGATTGTTATAGAATTATAATTCATATAATTCTTGCTAATTATTGAATTAGAGTTAAAGAATTTTAAAAACACCTCCTATTCACCTCTCTCAAGTCCGTCATCATTGATCCTACATCCTTACATATTGTTATAAAAGACTTGTATTTTGTGTGCAACTTTTGAGTGTTTTATGTACTCACTCTTGCCACAACAAATCCATCGGTTGAAGAAGAGTCTACACCTGCTATGAGGGAGGAATTCTAGGAGGAGGCGAGTTTCTAGGAATCAAACCTTGTTAGTTGCCTGTGGTATATTGATAGGTCATCTATGAAGTTTTTCGTTCCGTTGATGTTATCATTCTTAGAGTTTAAGCCTTGAAATGCCTAATAATGTAAAGTCGACGTTAAGGTCATTCAGCTATCTTTTATTCAATAAATATAGTCTTTTATTATGTTTTCGCTGTGTATGATTGTGATATTACATCTATATTGCCATTGTATGCACTAGCGTGATCCTAGACTAGTACAATATATATAGAGGGTTCGAATTTGCATATTCGAATCCCAACAGAGGTGGTATTAGAGTTAGGTTGACTGTAGGTCTGACTCTAGTTAGACTAGCCGTTCCTTAGAAGCTTCAAAATTTGTTTTTTAAATAGAAAATTAACTTGTAAGATTAATATTTTTCTAGATGAATCTACACATATGATATTCATGTATACAATACGAATATTAATAAAGATATCGATAACCAAAGTTTGAAGTTTGACGGCACGTATTTTAAAATGACATATATTAAAGGGAATACGACAGAGAATAATGTGTTGAAAGAGGCGAATAAAAATCCAAGCCCTATTACAAACTCCTCAAGGAGTGATGTTGGAAATGTATCTCAATATACATGTAAGAGTCACAAAAGAAAAGCTAATTGTACAAAGAACACCCGGTAGTCAGCTGCTAGTCCTGTAGTGTCAAAGGAGCAAAAATAATTATGCATTATAAACAAAATTCAAAATTTCATCACAAGTAAATCACAATTTCCATATCAACATCTCGACCCAACAAACAATTACGAAGAAACTATCACCTGAAGTAATCAACATATATGTACACGAGACGAGAGTAAAGAAATGACCACCAAACCAATGGACGCTACCCCAAAATTGTAACACCAACAATCTAAGTAAACAATATTGTACACAACAGCATACACGTCATCTGGGACCAGAGAGCCGCACAGCTGAAAGTAAAGCATCGCTGTTGTAACCTGACATCCCCGAGGACGTGCCCTCTTCGCTGCTCGATTTGAAGGCATTTGCGTAGAGCCTGTATCCAATTTGCGAGGATACCGGTGGCTGGGGCACGTCGCTGACGCCTTCAAGCATCTGGACAACCTTTGGCATGGATGGTCTCTGATACAGATCCTCCTGAATGCACCACAGCGCAACCTTGATTGCGATCTCCACTCGGCGATCCTTGTCATTGAACTTCAGCTTGGCGTCAAAGATGTCTCGAAGATCACCTTCCTCCAGCTTCTTGAAAGCGAAGGTTGGGAAATGAGCTTTGTCCGACCCTTCCACAGGATCGAAGTTCTTCCTCCCGCTGATTATCTCAAGCAGAACCATCCCGTAGCTGTACACATCGCTCTTCTCTGAGATGGTGTAGTTGGTGATCCATTCAGGCGCAAGGTAGCCCCGTGTTCCTCTGAGTGTCGTGAAAACATGGCTCTGCTCCCTGGTCATCATCTTGGCAAGGCCAAAGTCAGATACCTTTGCAAGGAAGTTGTCATCAAGTAGAACATTCTCAGGCTTGATGTCGCAGTGAATGATCTTCGACTCGCAGTCCTGATGGAGGTATGCCAATCCCTTTGCTGTTCCAAGTGCAATGTTAAACCTTGTATCCCAGTCTAGAAGGGGATCATCCACTTTAGTATGGAAAATCCACCTATCCAGCGACCCCTTCGCCATGTACTCATATGCAAGGAGCCTATGTGACCCCTCCGCACAAAAGCCTCGGAGTTTGACAAGATGGATGTGGTGAATGCTGCCAATGATTATCACCTCAGAACGGAATTCTTTCTTCCCTTGGCCTATGCTCTCCAGCTTCTTTACAGCAATGCGACTGCCATCTGGGAGCGTACCAAGATACACGGATCCAAACCCTCCCTGCCCAAGCTTGTTTGAGAAATTGTTTGTCGCATCCTGAAGCTCACTGTAAGTGAACCGTATTGGCGCTCCAGATATCGTTTGCAGAAATCCATCTTCCTCAGATGAACCAGCTTCATCTTGTGAGGATGGAGGATGCATCTTCCTCTGATAAATGCAGAAACCAACATAAACAAGGACCCCTATGACAGCCAACGTTCCAGCTACAATGACAACAATAATGATGGTGAGCCTCCCACTGCCACTACCACCTTGCCCTGAGTCACGCTTACTGTTTGATACCTTGATGAAAGATGCAAGACCAGTTGTAATTCCACCTTTCTGTTGCAAGCTACCGATCTGGTTGAAAAGGAAGCAATTGCCTGAAGTTTTGTCAAAGAAAACAGCAGTGCATGAGCAGTTGCCCATGCAAGCATTCTTGCATCCTGTGAGATTTGTCTTAGCCACAGGCGAGGTGAAGCTAGTCCCAATATACCCAACTCCACTATCCAATTGAGCTAGCTGAAACACCTCTTTTGAGTTGCATGGTGATATGACACCGGGGTTGCAGTTTGCAAAGGAGCCAAGGGCTGAAGGGCACTGGCATCCTGTCCCACTATTGCAAATGTAGTACGGCTTGCAGTGGGCTGGCACGTCACATGCGTCCTGTGGAACCGTGATTGGCAGATTATTCCTGCCGTTCCCACTCTGCAGCTTATAGAATGCAATCAACCCATCACTACCGAGGACAGCAGCCAACGTAGTGTTGGCATCGCCCTGCTGCGCAATGACAAGCTGTGATAAAAGGGACCCAGATTGATCATATAAGGACCAAGAAGTTGAACTGAGGTTTGCAGAGTAGATGTTGTTGCCATTCTTGTTAACGATTATCCTGCTATCCTGCTGCGCAGACCAGTAAGGTTGGGGTGTCTGGAAGCTTCCATACAACATCATGTTCAAGGACTTTATCTGAAGTGTATAGGTCATGTTCTGTGTGTTGGACTGACTCACCAATGTCATCCCGTCAATGAAACTCTGGCCGGACAGAAGTGTGTTTGTCGGATAGCTGAAACTTTGCCACAGAAGAGAAGAGCTGTCTTTGCCAAGCACTACTAGGTTACCGGAATCGAGCAGCTGCATAGAGGTGGCCCCCTTGCCAGAGATATTCGCAGTCCATACATTGGATCCAGCAGACTGCAGGTAGGCATTGCCATCCTTATCGAACACAAAGCTATCCGACTGAGAAACAGGTGAGTTAGCATTGGCAGTCCAGACAACCAACCTGCTGGGCTGGTGGATCACCACAAGAAGGTAGGATGTGCTGTCTGACACACTGCTGGTGACAAAACCAAAGCCAAAGACAGAACCATTGGAGAGCAGAAAGATTCCATCATTATCAATGTATCCCATTTCCGAGCCACTGAACCCTGGAAGGAGAACTTGTTTCTGAATACTGCCGCTGCTCATTATCCAGAAGTTGGCTATCACAAGCATCCACAGCATAATGAGGCGTATCGAACAGCTGTGGCATTTGCTGCACGCTTCCATGTGTATAAAAGATAAGCACTTCCAGTTGGCAATCTTCAGAGACCATCCAGCCATTAACGTCATCTGGAGTGTTCATAATGAGGATAATTAGAAGCACAGTTGGGAGAGGAACTATTGTAGTCAGTAGACTGAACGATATAGTTTTGCACGATGCATACTGCAGGTTTTATTTTGACAGGTTTTCGCAATAACTTGCATGTAAATGCAGTAGCAAGCATGCAAAATGCTATGAGGTGTCTCAAGCAGATTGTCCATGATCGCTGCAAATATAGGATATTTGGAATGTACTGTTAAGTAGCTTACTTTTCATGCAAGATAGTAACAATAGGTATTCAATTGCTGGTAGCAGACTCCATGTCATAGCAGATGCAGGTGGACTATTGGATTAACAACAGTTGTTGTACAGTTGACGAAATGTCTCGCAAAAATAACTATCAGATGGACAAAGATTATGTTATTATGAAAATTCCTCATTTGTATGAATGAAAAGTAATGCAGCTAATTGATGTAGATGCTTTTTTTAGAGCATCTGATGTTGATCCATGAGAAGCTGTGTTTGTCACTTGTCAGCTAGCTTTCCAAGCAGAGTGGGAAAAGCATGATAAGGCCTTAGCTTCTGTTCAAGCAAAAGGAATCAATCTACATTTTTTTGAAGAACTTCAATATGAACTAGTTCATTCTTCGAGCACCATGGCTTTTCAAGAAGAAAAGGGGTCAACAGTTCAACACTCAAGTAACTAACACCTTGAGATGACACTCTTAGTTCAGAGTTCAGACACTGTCGGACAGACGTTTCAAGAGACTACAACAAGATATCATGACACTGTCAGCAAGCACTGTTGGCCAGACAACTCCATATAGTACCTGAAGTGGGAGTTATTTGTGATGAAGCTTTTTATTGGTTCCTTCAGCTCCTCTACAAACATTTGACAGTTTTGCGCAGGTCCTAGCTTGTCTACCTTCAAAAACATATAAAGAATGTGCAAAAACAACATAAATTAGAAAAGGCATTTCCCTGAAAAAGAAAATCACAAAAAAGCATTTCCCAACCCATCTGCAATCAAATTCCCACTAGGAAGTATCAAAACAATAAATTAGAAAGTAGTGGTATCAGTTCCTTTTGACTAACAGCTAAATATAACATGCAGAGCAAAGTATCCCCTTGATGACCGAAACTGTTGTGACCATCAGAATAATATCCAGGGTAAAGCCGAGGCACAATCATCTACATTTTCATTACAAAGAGAATTCGAACCCAGCCAAACCATACCGAAACCACCTTGGACAACCTAGAAACCAACTAAAACCCTCGTTCTTTCCTTGCTTAATTCGAGCTTAAATTCACAAAACACCCCCGCAAAGCACACTCGAGACTCAATTCTGACGAACAAGAGAAGAATCACCTACCAAGAAAACCCCTCCTGCTCCAGAGTAACCACGCCAAAATGGGGGCAAACCCAAGTCACAAAGCTCGCTATACCAGCAAGAACGATCCAAGAAAAGAAAATAAACAGGAGTAAACAAGAACAACAAGGACACAGGGCCGGGGCAAGAAGAGAGAAGCTGTCACCTCACCTGGAAGAAGAAGAAAGGCGGACGGACGAGGCGACTGGCGAGGGCCGAGAAAAAGATTTGATGGAATTTGGTTTGAGAGGAGAGGCTAGAGGAGGTGGCGGAATTCAACCTGTTGGTGGGTGCAGTGGAACCGTGGAAGCAGAAGCACTAGGAAACACGAGCCGGAGGGAGCGGTGGATGGATTGATGGATGCAATGCAAGTGATATTACTAGTTTAATCCCCCTAGCTATTTTTCTTTCGTTATTTAGCTTTAGCAGCAATAGGAGTAGTATTTGTTTAGCGTGTACGGTCACACTCTGAGCAACAGATAGGAGCAGAAGGATACGCATACGCCCACGCTACGTCTATGAGGTATGAATTATTTACAAGATAAGATATTTACGATTTGTTCGCAATAATTTTTTCAGATCCTATGCTAGGGCCACGGCCACGCACGGTATTCCCTTTCCAAGAGTCAACCGCAGTATCCTACTTGTGAAATATTGCTTATCAGCACATTTTGGTGGTCATAATAGGTCTAGTTTAGACGTAAACATAAATCGTCCAGTTTTCGCGTGAACCAGAAAAATATTCTCTTTTTTAAGCGGGTCCTAAATTGTAGAAATTATTAGATGTTTGTGTTAGCCAACCATGCCTTCCTCCAAAGAAAAAAAAAGAAATGAATTGGGTTTAAACGTGACTTACATGAGACTAAAACATGATCCTAACGAATTAACAAAAACACCCTACCAACCGAACGTAAAATAAGTTTCCCTGCGATCTTCGCTGGACCTTATATTTTCTTTTTTCTCAAACTCCATTTAGATTTAAATATGACTTACATAAGACTAAAACGTGATCCTAGAGAATTAACGACAACACCCTACCAACTGAACCTAAAATAAGTTGCCGGCAATCCTCACTCGACCTTAAATTTTCTTTTTTATCAAACTCCATTTAGAAGACCCACTGCCTGAATACCCTAAGTTGTCGATCCTCCGACTAGTTCTGGCCCCACCAGTCATTGGCTCGGCGAAGTGAAAATTCCACTTCTAGCTTGTGCACCAAGCATCATAGATCTTCTTTGGCCACGTTAAGCGAGGACAGCCGAATTGGATTGTATGGGGAAGCCAAACTGAAGCAGGGCATCAAGTGGATGAGACGGCTGGACGATGGGTCATGGATGCATGTATCCATTGATGAAGCAGCATCAAAGCATGGTGACCCAAAGTTTCAAATTTCGGTTTCGAAATAAATTTCGTCTCTAGTCGGATCGTGAAATTTCGGTGAAATTTCGAAATTTTGGAAATATTTCGGACGAAATTTGAATTTGAAAATTCAAATCCGGTCCATTCCGGAAATAAAAATCTGAAATTCGGCGGAAAAACCCAAAATTTCGGGCTTTTTGCACTGGCTGAAAAGTAGTCTAAACGTTATCTAAAAATTTTGAAATTATTTTTGGAGGTTTCTGACACATTGCTGATGTTCTCACAAAAATTTTAGCTGATTATCACATCTAAGTAATTTTTAAAATTCGGAGAGTGGTACTGTCCTGATAAAACACTGAACGACAAGTTTGATCCGAATGGAAAATAGTACAAATCAAGTTATAAACTATTGAAATTTTTTATGCATGGTTATGATCTAGAACTAAAGTTTTCACAAAAATTTCAGCTGATTATCACATGTTATGTATTTTTAAAAATTCGGAGAGTGGCACTGTCCTGATAGAACACTGACCGACAAGTTTGATCCGAATGGAAAAGGGTACAAATGAAGTTAGAAACTGTTGAAATTTTTTGTGCATGGTTATGATGTATCTATAATGCTCTCATAAAATGTTCAGATGATGATCAAACTGTATGAATTTTAAAAAATTCGAAAAATACTACTGCCTTGTTAAAAGGCTTACCGGCAAACTTGTACAAAATGAAAAATTATGTAAACATAAAAATTTTAAAAAATTTTACAGAATGGTGATAAGGAAGTTCTTAATATCCCATAAACGTTGTGATTCATGATCACACACCAGTGAATTTATAAAATTCTTACAAGGCACAATACCATTTATGTTCTTTTCTTTTTGATTTTTGAAATATAATATAACAAACGAAGATCAATGCTTGCATAGATTTGATTGACCAAACAAACAAAGTTGAAATTTTTTGAAAAATTTATATAATGGTACTGAGTCAATTATTAATCTCTCACAAAAATTTTAGATCATAATCATACTCAACAAAATTTATAACATTCTCACAATATAACTGTCCCAATTATGTTCATTCTGTTTTTGATTTTTTAAGTATAACAAATGAAGTTAAATTATTTTGAAATTTTTTATGTATGATTCTAAACTACTAAGGATAGTACTATAAAATTGTCAGTTTATTATGAAGCTTGTAAAATTTCATAAAAATCTGAAAGTGTTTCTGCCAAAATTTTAAAATGTTTAAAAATTCGTGTTTTCAACAAATTTTCATAGGAGATGACTTTCCTAAGGGTTATTGGACCAAACCCGGCCAAAAAAACCGAAATTTCGCCGAAAAAACCGAAATTTTGGGTTACTGTACAATTTCAAATTTTTTTATTTTTTTTCGGCTGGTACTTTAGATTTCGGGGTGGTCCGAAATCCGAAATTACACCGAAATTCGCCAAAATTTGTAACCCTGTGGTGGCCAGCAAGGAACAAAATTCCGGAATTCAGTGAATTTTCTGGATTTCGGGTCAAAACGAAATCCAAATCACCGGTCGAATGAAAAAAAATTGAAATTACTATAGTAATTTCATTTTTTCAGCGAAATTTCGCCAAAATCTGCCGAAATTTCGGGAAAATGAACCAGACTTGGTCCAATAACCCTAGAGAAAGTCATCTTCTATGAAAATTTGTTGAAAAACAGAATTTTTGAGATATTTTGAAATTTTGTCAGAAACACTGTAAGATTTTTATAACTTTGTACAAGATTTATAATGATCTGAAAAATTTATGGTACTATCTTTAGTAGCGTAGGATCATACATAGAAAAGTTAAAAATAATTGAACTTCATTTCTTATCTTTAAAAAAGCAAAAACAGAATGAACATAATTGGGACAGTAACCTTGTTAGAATTTTATAAATTTGATTGAGTGTGATCATGATCCAAAATTTATGAGAGCTTAATAATTTCCTCCATACCATTATATAAAATTTCAAAAAAATTCAAAGTTTTTTGTTTACTCAATCAAATCTATGTAAGCATTGTACTACATTTGTTATATTTCAAAAATCAAAAATAGAATGAGCATAAATGGTACAGTTCTTTGTAATAATTTTATAAATTCACTGGAGTGTGATCATGATTCAAAAAATTTATGATATCTTAAGCATTCCTTATCACCCTTCTGTAAAATTTTCAAAAATTCTAAATCTTTTTTTATTACTAAAGGTTGATCATCATCTAAAAAATTCAAAATGAGAAATAACATAAAGGGTACATTCTTGAAGGTTGATCATCATCTAAAAAATTTATTGAAATATTAATTATACATCAGGACCATCCACAATTTTTTTTAAAATTTTTAACATGGTTTGAACTATTTTTCATTTTGTTTAAGTTTGCTGGTAAAGCTTTTAACTGGACTGTAGCATTGTTCGAATTTTTAAAAATTCATGAAATTTGATAATCATTTGAAAATTTTATGAGAATATTATGGATGTGTCAGGACCATCCATAAAAAATGTAAAAATTTTCTAACCTTGTTTGTTCAAATTTTCATTCGGTTCAAACTTGCGAGTCAGCGTTTTATTAGGGCAATAGCAATGTTTGAATTTATAAAAATTCCTCAGATTTTATAATCATCTAAAATTTTTATGGGAACATCACTAATGTGTCAGGATCCTCCAAAAAACTCAAAATATTTCGACATCGTTTGAGTCATTTTTTGCTCAGTTGAAATTTGCCAAAATTTCAGTCCGAAAATTTCCGGATTTGAATTTCATCCGGATTTTGTCCGAAATAATGAGATTTTGCTGAAATTTTGGATTTCGTTTATCGGCGAAATTTCATCCAAAATGAAATTTAAATCCATGATGGCTAGACGCTGTGTGCATGTTTGTTTTTGTTGTAAAACATAGTCGTTCACGCACGATCAATCAACATCATGCCAACGAGATCACAAGAACAGGAGGAGCACACAGATTATAGAGGGCAAAGTTCTCTCGCTTTATTAGATTGATCTCTTGTACAAGGGGGTGCCCAATATATAGTAGAAAATAGCAAGAGATAGATTCGGATTCGCCCACACATAAGAGATAGAGTCCAACCGAATACGGTTAAGAATATCTTATCTCATAACACTCTCCCTTGGGCGAATACCGCGTAATGCACATGTCTCGTTAAAAACTCCTCCCAAAAAACCTGTGGGAAAAAGGGATGGAGAAAAGAGTACTCACACTCCGTGTTACACTAGTTGCCTCATTAAAAACTTTCATGTGAGAAAACTTCAGGAAAAACTCACTAAGGAAAAAAAAGAGTACAACTTATAATCTTCAGGATTTAAAATATGACCTTCAGATCATGCAAAGGGTCATGGTTTAGGGATTTACTCCCCTGAACTTTGCATATCTCTAAGTCGTCTCATTCCAATGCCATTGACACATCTTTGAAATGTAGATTTTGATAAGAACTTAGTGAATAAATCTGCAAGATTTTCACATGACTTAGTTTACAAAATCTTGACCTCACCGTTCTTCTGGAGTTCGTGAGAATAGGAAAGCTTAGGAGCAATATGCTTTGTGATATTTCTTTTTACATAACCCATTTGCATTTGTGCAACGCAAGCAGCATTATCTTCATGATAATTGTGGGGTATCGACGGTGTTAAGACCACTTGACTTCTAGATATGGCTAATCATACGTTGCAGCCAAACACATTCACATGAGGCTTCATATAGAGCTATGATCTCTGAGTAGTTGGTAGAAGTAGCTACCAAGGTCTGTTTACAAGACCGCCAAAAAATGGCTATACCACCGCAAAAACACAAGACCAGTCTACGATTTGGCACTGTGGGGATCAGACAGATAGCCAGCATCCGTATATCCCACCATGGTTAAATCTTGGTTCTTCTGGAAAAACAATCCAAGATCTTGAGTACCTTGGAGGTATCTGAGTAAAGTCTTGACACCAGCCCAATATCTTCTGGTTGGGCTTGCACTGTGTCATGCTAGCAAATTTACTGCGAATGCAATACCAGGCCTTGTGCAATTCGCAAGATAAATTAGTATGGGACTTCAGGTCCTAAGACTTTCTCATTTTCCATCCTTGATCTAAAAGGGTCTTTATCCACTTCAAGGAATCTCACAACCATGGGGGTTTTTAAACGATGCGATCTATCCATATTAAATATTTCCAATACCTTCTGGGTATAGGAAGACTGGTGTACAAGGATTCTTTATAGGAAATGCTCTAGCTGTAGGCTTAAGCAAAATTTGGTTTTACCCAAATCTTTTCATCTCAAAACTCCGCCATGAGGTAAGCACTTGCTTCCTCTGTCTCCTCTATGGTTCCGATGATATTCAAATCATCGACATATAACTGAGATGATACAGAATTCATTCTGAGATTTCTTTATGAACACAAATGGGCAATATTCCTTCTTCAAAAGGAACTCACTAAGTCGATTATACCACATTCTCCCTGACTGTTTTAATCCGTATAGCGATCTCTTCAGTTTGACGCTATACATGTTGCGATTATTATGATTCGGAATTGTAACTCCTTCAAGGATTCTTATGTAAATATCTGTATCCAGTGACCCATATATATGATATCACTTCATCCATCAACTGCCATTAATATTAAATTTTGAAACGTTATTCTACTCTTTACAGGAGAATATATTTCATCGTAATCGATGTCGGGTCTCTGCGTGAACCCTTGTGCTACAAGCCTCGCTTTATATCTCACCACCTGGGTATTTCATCTCTCTTCCAGATGAAAAACCCATCTGATCCTACAGGGATTACTTTAGGAGATGTTTGGTCAACGAACCAAAGCTTTCCTTTTAATAAGCGAGCGCTGCCTCAATTGCTTCTTTTCATTTGACCCTATCTGAGCACTTCTGTCACTCTGCCATGGACTTTGGTTCTGAATCCAGCTTTAGCAATTTTAGAGGCAATTATATGTCGACAATTGTAGTATTTCTTTTATACAATTCTCCTGCATCACTTCAGGGATATCTCTTTATAAATTTCTTCCAGATCCTAGTGATTTCCCACAATGATGGAGTCTGGGTGTTCCGATTTCCCAGCGTGGGATTTTGTGCGCAAATATACGCTGGGGTTATCATCTTCAGGATGAATCACTTCAGGGATGTTACCATCTCCAGGATGACTCACTTCAGGGATTTTCTCAACATCAGGTTGAGCTTCTTCCACTGTCATGGGTAGTGTTCTCATTTGTTCGGTTCTCTACTTCTGCAGACGTTTTCGCCGAATTGAGTCCCGTGCACCTGGAGGCCTCCCCCTCCTTTTATCATGAGGGTCAAGAGTGGGTTCAATATCCTTCTAGGGTATTTCCACTCTTTCAAGTGCATATACTGTAGGTATATGAGATCTTTTCACTCCCTTATGAACAGTGAAGGCATTTGACAGATTATAAGCTTATTTATTGCAGATTTATTATCCTCCCAACTTCAAGTTCGGTCTCTATAGTGCGTGGATCTAAGGACTCAGCATACTCTAATGTGGTACTTATCTCCCCCTAATGCCGAAAAATATCCTTAGTACAATCAGCGTACTGAGCCGTGTACAGATCCCCTGTCATAGGCTCTCGGTATTTTAATACATGACGGAGATTCATAACCTACATAGATCCTCAACTTCCGGTAAATTCCCATGGTGGTATGCTGTGGTGGAGAGATTGGCATGTATACAGTACAGACAAATTTTTGCAGATGGGAAATACTTAATTCTTTTCCACGCACTATCTGCAACGGGAAATTTCATAATGTGCAGTTGGTCTGAGTTGAATTAATACCGTAGTATGCAGCACTGCGTGGCCCCAACAACTGGTGGAAAGCCTACTATTCTGAAAGAGCGGCCAAACAATAAGTTTTTATTCTTTTAATATAATGACTCTGCAAGGCCATTTTAAGTGTGGACATTAGGTACGAGATGCTCTACATTAACTCCCAGAGCCATACAATAATCATTAAATGCTTTTGAGGTAAACTCGTTAACATTGTCTATTTGAATAAACTTGATCCTTTCTTCTGGAAAGTAGGCTCTTAACTTAATAATTTGGGTAGAAGCATGGTTCTTAGTAGATAAGAGATATACATGGCACCATCTAGTAGAAGCATCTATCAATACCATAAAATTTCTTAAAAAGAGCCCTGACAGGGGCTGAATAGGTCTATAGATATTACCTTGAATTTTCTCCAGAAAATTCAGTGATTTTTTCCTAACTTTTTAGGTAAGAAGATCTAAGAAAAAGCTTTGCTTTAGCACAACCAGGGCATAAGAAAAACTTTAAGTCTAGAAAAGACTTTATGCTATGTCCAGCAAAAATATTAATTATTCTTCTTATACTATTCAACTTAGGGTAACCCAGTCAATCTGCCATATCTTAAATATTTCTGTGTTTTTATCGCAACACAAACTTTAGGTTTTATATGTGCATAGTATAATCCGGAGGAGAATGAATAAAGCTTTTTAACCACACGTCTGTTACACCCATTAAACTTAGTCATGAGTAGGTATTCTGTACCATCCTTATTCTTTATCTCCATATGGAAACGATTCAGACCAATGTCTTTAAAACTTAAGGGAGTATGATTGGACTCAGGGTATAATATGGCATTCTTCCAGTGCTAACTATGAGAGTATCGCTTCTGGCGATAGTCATAATATTTTCAATTGACTTAGTGTGGTACAACTGTCTTCTAGACAGATTTTCTACTCCGCCTTCGGATTATACTTTGTTCTATATTGGAAGTATGATTTAACAATCAAACAATTGTTGCTTCAGGAACAAATTGTAGAATATAGAACAAACATAGTACAATTAATCAAATATCTGGGAAATATTAATTAATTTATTTATTTTGAATGATAATCGCTCAACAGGAGCGTAGACCAAATGTTCATTCAGGAACTTGGGCTAAATGATAAGGAGACTTATAAGGAATATGCGACATCGATTTAGCAAAGTGAAGAGATATTTAGGAGACTAATCCAGGTCTCCATATGAGATGTAGGTGCCCTCCGGGACTCCTCGAACTCAATAATTTCAAGAATCATATCATCACACTTCTCAACATCTATATCAACAACAGGTTGAACGGTGAAGTATGACTTAATATTATTTTCTCAAGTCTTATTTAGTTTTCCAATGGATTGCATGTAAAGGTCTACCACATACTCCGGGATACGATAGTTGCATGACCAATGGCCAGTGCATCCATACATAAAACAGGGTTATTCAGGGTTTGCACCATTACTTCTGGAAGCCCCTGGTCATTTACCTTTACTTTTCCACTATCAATTGCCTCTTCCCTTATTTAATTTGTCATTCTTCCACTTATCCCTTATATTCTATTATCCCTTTCTACGGATTTGGCTATTGCTAGCCTATTGAGCATTTGCATGTGCTTCAATTCAAGCATTGCAAAACTCCCATTAGGAAGTAAATGATGATTCTTCACCAGGAGTTCATCATACTTTTCTGCTTCTAGCAAAATGCATATAAGCTCGAAATACTTCTGGTACTTGGTGGCGATACTATTACGACAGTATCCTCATATTGGGGTGGAATATCTTGTCGTTTTTTAGCATTAGTAACTTTCTGGTTACATAATGTTAGATTAATGACAAGCTTGTGTATGACAAAAATTATATATTGCCACATCCTTTAAAATCCTGAAAGCGCGGGAGGATCCATTCGTGTTGTACTTCTGGCAACATAACGAATCTTTGCTGGATATATATTTTTCCTTCAAGGAATCCAAAAGTGCTAGCTGATCATCTTCTATCAACTATTCGGCCTTCAGATCCGTATGTAGATGGTACCTCAGGAGGTGTAAAGCCATACACCTAGCGGCTTCAGGAAGAGTAGGGGTACCAGCTTCAGGCTGGGAAAACAGTAGCTCTAAAAGATCGAGCTATCAAATTAATCTTAGTATTTATTGCCCGGGTAAGGTAATTATTGCCATTTAGGGCAAGCTTGATAAATTCCCCCTTTGCGATGTCCAATATATACTATTTCTATTTATGCAAAATGACTTTTACTACTGGTAAAATCATTATATTGCATGCTCACTCTTCAATCAGTAAAGCTTGGTCTATATCTATTCAGTAGATAATTATCTAAAATTTCCAAGAATTGTTCTAGCAATTTTCATGGCTTTCTGCTAATTATTCAGCAATTTTCAGAATTACCATTTAACACAAAAAATAAAATTCAGCATATATCAATACGAAAATATGCTTGGACCATAAATCCAGAGCTATGGAGCTTTCAATATGCTACATAAAATTTTCCTAGCATTTTTCATGTTTTTCTATTAATTACCAAGTAATTTTCAGAATTACGGAATAACAGGTAATAATATTTACAGCATATATAAACTTGACAAACATGCTAAGAAGATTAATCTAGCAACATGACACAGAGCAATGGGTCATACATATTTTTTCATAATTTTCTAGTATTTTCGGTTATTTATTAAGCAATTTTCAGAATTACTTAAATAACAGAATATAAATTTCAGCACATATAATAATGCTAGAAAAATAACCCAGATAATGGAACTTCCAAAATGTGCTAAATAATATTTTTACCAAAAATTACAGAAGTCTATAACCTAAAAAAACTAATTTCTAGAATTTATCATAATTTTTCAAAATTTAATAATTATTTTCAAAATTCCAGAAAACTCTAGAGGCAAAAATGTAAAGTTTCTTTTTTATTTTATTTTATTTTTTTTCAGAAAAATAAAAAAAACGAACGGGCCGAACCAGCCCTTAGGCCGTATGGCCCGTCAGACCGACGGGGCCAAGTTGACCCATTATATGTTGGCGGCTAGGGTTAAACCCTAGCCGCCGCTCGGTCATGTGGGCACAAGGGGGTGTGCCACATCCCATCCTGGGTGCCGCCGCCATGCGCCTTGGACGCCGCCTCGTCTTCTGGCTAGTAGGCACTGCCGCGTCTTTCGACGGGCAAGGGCATGATGCCGGCCACCTCGACGGGCCGCAATGGCGACGGATGTGGCTTCGGGCTGTATACGGGGGTCGGCGGCAGGAGCGAAGGCCGGTGATGGGATCGAGGCGCGCATCGATGGGACGCGCGGTGGCCTAGTGCGAAGCATGAAGCGACGGGCGCCAGTCGCGAAACACCGCAGGCGCTGCGGGCGCGGAGTCTGAGGAGAGCCGCGGCTGGCTCGGCGCACTGGCGTGGCGGCAGTTGTGGTCAGGCGAGCTACATGCTCTCGATCGACTGAGTCTCGGGAACAACAATGGCCGGCGCAACTACAACCGGTGTCACGGCGGTGGGCACGATGACGGTTTCGAGCTAGTCATCGGCTGGCACAACGACAGCTGATGCCACGGTGGCGGGCACGACGGCATCTTCGGGTGCGTCGTCGGCTGGCACAACGTGGGTGAGTGCCACTGCCACGGGCGTAGCCGACTCGACCGCCATGGCTGCGGGTGTAGGCGCCGCTGCATCGAGCACTAGCACCGTTGTGGCTGACTCGGGCGGGGCTTATGCGGGGCCACGATACAACTGCCATCTTCACCGTGAGCGTGATGGCTGTCGTGCAGCCGAACGGCCACAATGGCGAGTGCGTTCTTCAGGATGCGAGAGCAAGGAAATCAAAACCTCAAGAAGCCACCGATTAGATTAGATGAACAATAGAGATTTTCAATTACAGCACGGATAGAGGGCAAAGTTCTCTCACTTTATTAGATTGATCTCTTCACTTCAATCCAATAGAATATAGAGGGCCAGCCTAGTATTAGCTCCTTCACTTCAATCCAACAGATAAAATTGCATAAAAAATGTTTTTTCAGCTCCAGCAGAATACTTTGGTCAACAAAAAGAACACATAATAGTTCGAAAAAAAACAGAGAAGAGAAAGAAAGGATCTAGCGAAGGATTCACCTGAAAGCAGAAGAAATATTCCTTTCTGATAAAGAAAAATCACAGCTTGTTTGTTCCGCATCGAATCTTCCTCCCTAATAACTCCCCAAAAAAACCAAAAATTTTAGTCCGTTTGGATGCATCCAAGAACAGCGATGAACTACTCGAGGAAATTAAATCCATCCAAAACAAACACAGAAAAAAGTAGGGTTCATAGAGCTAGAGAAATTTATCTGCACACAACAGCAGCAGCTCACTCAGCAGGAGAGAAATCTACAATGGAGGAGGAACAAAAGGAGGCGAAGGTTTAGGGTTTAGCTTGTTTTTTTACTCCAGCCTCATGCTAGACTGCGTGGCATGTGTCACGATACCATTCGAAGGAGGGGAGGTGGAGGGTGAGCTCCATCCAGTTCCGTTGTGCCTCGTAGTCGCCGAACTTGGGTGCCGCGCCCTGGCCAGAGTAGGGGCCTATGGAGAGGAGCCCGCAGATGAGGAGGGACGCGATGGAGATGAGGACGACGGTAGTGAGTGGCAGAGCCGGAGGTTGCCATGGGAGATGAGCGGCGGTGTGCGGATCTAGGATGGGGGCTTGGGGCTTCTTGTCCTCAGGCGTGGCCTCAAAGATTCTAGAAGGGGACGGGTGGATGGAAGGACCGCCGCGAGGGCTCCGGAAGGACGAAACCCACGTGGAGGAGGCGATGGTGGGCAGGCAGAGGGCGAGTGGAGGACACGAGGAGGTAGGCGGGGACCGGAGGGCGCGATGCTCCTAGAGGCCTCTGTGAGCCCCGATCCCACGGCGGTTTAAGGGCCATCAAATGGGAGACACGGACGGAATAAGGACCCGCGCGTAGATATGAAAAAACACAGGGCCTCTTTGAGAAAAACGCTGACGTGACTTCGCTGAGAGCTCGCGGATTGTCTCCGCTATTAGTATGTTAATATATTAATGTCACACCGACTTTGTATCTCCAGCCTCCAGGTACGCTTGAGTCATCGCAAAGCAGGAACCACGGGTTGCTTTCATCTTTGAAAGCGATTGACAAAAATCACTGATTATTTTGTGAGGGGTTGCATCTCAACCTCAAATCCTTTTCGATTTTTTACTCCTACCTTAAATCAATTCTACGCCCCCAAATGCGTCAGGAAAATCAAACAAATCCACTAAAAGAGTAATATAGTCTTTCTTCAAATTCCTCGAAAAAATAGTCTTTCTTCAAATAAGAGAAATATTCACATAGTCATATTATTCTTTTTATTTTTTTTAAAAGTACGCAGTAGAGTGCAGCAGACATGACCCATTTATTCTGAAAAACTAGTTAATGTACTTTATGAGTACAAAAAGCTAAGCTTAGCTCATTTTCCATCGTAACAATTTTTCAAGCAGAGGGCCATGTTCACAAGACATGTAGTGTTGGCCAACCAATTCTTTCTTGTAAATCCTGCCCTAGAAACAGCCTCTTCTATGCCAGTAGGGAAATATAAAAGTTGAGTATATTGGTCAACACCAGTGCACCACCACTGTTCTAGATTAGTGCCTCTAAACTAGTTAATTAAGACATAGCTTGCGATATATATGTTACTTTAGTTGGGCACAAGGCAACTCCCATTTGGATCTTCCTATGTTGGCTTGGTCTTGTGTTGGTAGGAATGCATGTGTGATGTATTAAAATCGTTGTTGCAACAAATTCCACCATTCTTTTTGTATGGCTTTTGAACTATGGTGCCATTATCCTTGTTTCAAAAGGCGATGTTTGTCTCTTCTTATACTTCGTCATCTCATATTTCATTGGCAATTACAATCAAGACATTTTAGGCAAGTCTTCTACCTGGCTATATTTCATATTGTACTAGATAAATATGTGGTTGGACAAAGCTCTGGTCTATCTAGATATGAAGCTTGATGTATCTTTGTTGGAAATTACTAAGCAGTACTAACATGTTTTCTCACCTTGGGAGTACTCGAATTTTCCATCCGTTTGATTTTCCTCAAGATTCGGGCCTTCAGGGATGTCTTTGACATCTGTCGGTGAACATGGAAACTCCGGTGAGTTAGGTTTTAGATTTGGGTTCAAGATCGAGTTGGGTTTGCCGGATTCACCGGAGCCCCCTACATATAGAGGGAGGTCGTGGTCACTGTCAAAATATGAATATGCAAATCTGGACCCTCTATGTATACTTCATTAGTCTAGGAACATGCTAGTGCACATAGTGGTAATATAAATGAAATATCAACTCCATACACAGTGTAATACTAATAAACGACTAGATTCGAAAAATAAACAAATAGTGTGATGACCTTGTAGTCGAGTTTACATTTATTATGCCTCACATGCTTATTCACTAAATAAACTACAGTGGAGCGAAAACTTCAGCGACAATCCATCGACCTACAATAGGCAATCGACAAATCTTAAAACCTAATAACTGCTCTCCTCGTGATACTCCTCCTCTAGAGCGGTTGTTGACTCATCTTCTCCAATTGATTGATTGATTGATTAGATTATTGCAAGGGTGAGCACATAGAGTAATCAACAAGTTGTGCATAGAATGCAACAAGTCTGAAGAGGTTATACACCACATAACCTAATCGGGGACACACAACCTAATCCAATTCCTTTCCTTGGCACACAGCCTTATTTTCAAGTTTTATTTTATAAAATCTAACTCTTGTGTGAAATTTCTCAGCATTGTTCATAATCGGGGACACGACTATTCAAATAGGTTTTACACTCTGAAGAGGTTATACACTTTATCTACAAGATATGATCAACCTCATAATGTTGGCTATAACACGTACCCATCGACGCGTGACTTAAAATATTGTAACAAAACCTCTCGAAAACTCTATCCAGACATAGACACTCCTCATAAACCTAGTCTTGCTATCTCACACAGAGTAGAAGAATAGGAAGGACTCATCTTTGGACTAGGAATAATAATTGTTCAAGATGTGGAGCCACTGCAACACACATCTTCCCCAACTACGTACACAGCTTGCTTTACCTTCTAAGATATCATATGTCAAGACTCGGTAACTTACTGAGTTAGGTCTGACCCATTATGGAAATATGGTTGTATAGTTTAGCCTAGTTCAATAGCTTACAAGGTTAAGTACTTAACTAACTGAGGCAATACTTCCAATCTATTTCATTCAATTCAACCATTATCGATCGATTCACACATAATCATTATCTCAATGTCACACAGACCCATTATGGCACATAGCCTCTTGCTACTTAACTCAATCTAAATCATTTACCACCCTAGTTGATTATTGTACAACATATGTCATCAACATCCTACTCTTGTGTGATAACACATAACACACCTTTTTAATAAATATATTCCATAGAAAATTAGTCAAGTTTGAATTTGCACTTTTAAATTATACCAATTATTCGTTGCATGGCTAAGCACATTAAACATGTTGTAACCAACTCATGTTGGTAATATATTAGTAACCAACTAATAATTATCCATCCTATGGTGCAGGGGCGGATCTAGTGTTAGGACATGGGTGTGCAGATGTACACACGAAATTTTTGGCCAAAAACCTAGTATTTAGTAGGTATATTAGGTATATATACTAGTAAGTGGGCTGAAAATACGTATTTCAGCCTTTAAACCAGTCTAACCTGGTTCCAATCCACCCCAGGCCATTTGTCACTACGCGGCCCATTTTCAATGTGTGGCCCAGGTTAGCAAATGACAGCTCTAATCAGCAACACTCCGTAGCCCTTGTTCCCGAGTCCCGTGTCGTCGCTGCCCTCTCCTCTCTAGTGGCTCAGCACAGCGGCTCTCCCGTATCCCCTTTCCTCTCTAGAGGATGCGCAAGGGTGGCAAGCCAGCAAGCAAAGGAAAGGTAGCGACACTAGGCACCGACAGTTAGCGCCTCGACGGAGGTGGCAAGGAGAGCTGATGTGCCTCATGCGAGAGCCTGACAAGGGTCCAGTCATCCTTGTCTAGATCCGCTGCTGCCCCTTGTGTTCGAACCGGTGGCGGGCGGTAGCCGGTAGCTGGGCAGGCAGTCGACAACCACTCGGTAGGCAGCATGGCAGGAGGTGGCGGTGCAAGGAGCATCGACTCGCGAGCCCGACAGGAGAGGCCCCCTGTGGCCAAACGGCCCAAACGGAGGAGGGAGCGAGTCCATTGGGCTGCATTGTGTGGACCTCCCTGTGGCCGCGCCATCGGGGATGGATCCCTCTCCCTCATTGTGGAATATAGGTTCCAGGGGGTCCTCAGGACAGGCCCAAGATGAAGGCCCAGAGGATATTCTCCACGTCAGGCTTCATAACTATACGAAAAGGGATATACCCTAAAGGAAAGTTGAATTTATGTTTAGATATGATAGATACAGTTGTAATCCGGGTCGTTAGAAGGATAGAATAAAGATGTAAACTCTGTCCTATAACCGACTAGAATCTTGTAAATGATCGGAATCTCTTAACCGATTGGGACTCTGTAAGCCGCCTCACCCCCACTATATAAGAGAGAGGGCGGGCAACAACGTGGGCATCAAGCCACAGAGCATAAAACATCTCGTATCGCCCAAAGCACATAGCGCTTTGAGCAATCTTAGGTACAAGAAACCTGCATAATCCCAGCACACAGGATTAGGGTATTATCTCCTCCACGAGAGTCTGAACCTGTCTAAATCCCTTGTCTTGTGTGACCTTCGAGTTTGAGATCGGGCGCCTACCCCATAAATTCATTGCCGACTACAAAAGTCGACAGTTGGCGCGCCAGGTAGGGGGAGCGCTTCAATCTGTTCCCACAGACTCGATGGCATCAACCGGCGGATTTATCGCCACCTTCATCTCCGGCCAAGCTTTCCGCTTCGGAAGCCTGGATTGCGTCGCCAATATGCATGGAGAGCTTGTCAACCTAGATAAAAACAAGATCCAATCTGGCAGAATCAAGGGCGAACCATCTCAGGTACATTACTCTGACTTACCTGGAAAACCAGTCAGCTCCATTAGGAGCGGCTGCGATTCTCGTGTCATTTTCTCAATTGAAAGACAGAAGACCGATCTCCATCAAGAAGAACGTGATGTCACGGAAGAAGATCGCCGACGTAAGGGTAAGGAGGTCCAAACGCAGACTCTCCGATCTTTGGGTCGCAATGTCCGGGAGGACATCCTGCAATCTATGTTGGGAGATCAGTCCGTCTTCCGCACACCGATGCAAAACGTCGTCGCTTCGAAGACGCTCCTCGACGCGCTGGACCCGATGATTGCATCAGACAGTCCGACGGCCCCGATTGTGGCTCACATCAAGGCCATGGTGACGGCTCCAGCTATCCAGCAAAATCAGGAGAAGCCGGTTGGAGAGGTGCACTCGCGCTCCCACGCGGCCACTCGTGTCGCCAGCAGTCGAACTGCAACCAGTCGGAACGTTGACAGTCGGCGCCATGCACCGCCTACTGGAGACGCTCGACAGATCCTTGACCGCGACCTTCGCCAAGACATCACGGCCAGGCGACGAGAATGGAACGAGGAAGAAAGACACGAACGCCGCGACGACTACGAGCGTTTCGGCATCAGCTACGATCGGCGGAACGACCGAATGTATGGTGACCACGACGATCGCAGAGTTCATCATCGCCGGGGTGGGAGTGACGACGAACGCCGAGTCAATGACTCGCCGCGCCGAACCTCACCCTGACATTTTAACGGTCATCACCAAGCTAGAAGATCGCCACACCGGAGCCCCCCCTACAAGATGAAAGATCCATTGATGGGATCCGAGAGTTCATTCCCCGGCTGCGCCGAGTGGTTTGGCCCGAGGGGTTCAACCCCAAAGGCATTGTAAAGTTCGACGGGGAACGAGACCGGAAGCTTGGTTGCAGTCTACGCCACAGCGATCAAGGTCGTGGGGAAATCGGGCCGTCATGGCGAACTATTTGCCGGTCAATCTCAGCCCTCGACACAAGCATGGCTCACGGGCCTCCCCCCAACTCGGTAGACTCACAGAGTGACTGTGCGAGCAATTCATCGCCAACTTTAGGGGACCTATGAGAGGCCGGTACTCGTGGGACTGTATCAATCGCACGGAAGAAGGATGAAACGCCGAGAGGCTTCATCCGCGCTTCATGCGAAGAAGAACACCGTCGAGAGGCGTGTCGAGGCGGTGGTTGTGGCGGCCTTCGAGAAAGGGTAAGCGATCCCGATCTTATTAAAAAAATGTCCAGGAAGCCCCCGACCTCCGTAAAAGAAATGTTTGCGTTAGCCGACCGCTACGCCACGGCTTCAGATGCTCTGGCCGAGCGACAAGAAGATCATCCCCCACAAAAGAGCAAGGGCGATAAGCCCGAGTCCTCTAAACACAAGGATAGGAAGCGCAGGGCGAGGAGCTGGTCGCGAAACGAGCATAACCGCCCCGAGCCGCTCGGAGAGAAGCACCGACTACAAAGACCATCATGGAAGCGATCTGTCCTTTCCACCCCAAGGGAAAACATGCGGCCAAGGACTGCTTCACTCTGAAGCGTTTTGCACGCGAAAGTCAACGGCAACCAACCCCAGCCAAGGGCGAAGTTGCTCCAGCAAAGAAGAAGGAACTCCCGGATGAAGAAGATTTCCAGAAGTCCGAGCAGGAACTGAACTACATCTACGGGGGCTTAACTGGATATGAGTCCAAGCGGAAGCAAAAACTTACCGCTCAGGAGATCAACGCAGTGGAACCAATGACTCCTCAATATCTAAAATGGTCCGAGGTCCCGATCACCTTTGACCGTAGAGATCACCCCACCGGTCCCACATCCGGTAAGTTTCTCTCGTGCCGACTGGTTGTGCAGCGCGTGAAGTCAAGAGGTTCTCGACGACGGCGGAAGTGGGCTCAACGTCCCGCTCGCCAGACTTTCGACAAGATCAAGATCCCCGTTCGGAGCTGAGGCCAAGAACCCAGCCTTTCCACGGAGTAATCCCCGGGGCGTCCTCGTTCCCCCTCGGACAGATTTCATTACCCGTTACGTTCGGAACCAAGGATAATTTCCGGACCGAATTCATCAATTTTGAGGTAGCCAATTTCGAGATGGCGTATCATGCCATCTTGGGAAGGCCTGGTCTAGCCAGATTCATGGCCATACCTCATTACACCTACTCGGTGTTGAAGATGCCGGGACCCAAAGGAGTCATCGCACTTCGCGGCGACATCAAGCAATCATCGCAATGCGACCAGGAGAATCATGAACTTGCCGAATTGCAGGAAGCAGGTACCCAGGCAAAAAACATCCAGGCTGAGGCTGCCACGCTCCAAGACGAAGGAGAAGTACCGTCAAAAAAGCAGGCCACCTCGGGAATTAAGCCTGGCGAGGGAACCAAAAGGATCATTCTTGACCCGTGTGACACGTCTAAAACAACCGTGATTGGGACAGGGCTCGAGGACAAATAGGAAAGCGCGCTCGTCACCTTCCTCCAAGCTAACAAGGACATTTTTGCTTGGAAACCATCAGATATGCCAGGTGTACCAAGGGAGGTGATCGAGCACTCTCTCCATGTTGATGAGAAGTCAAAACCCGTCAAACAAAGGCTTCGGCGGTTCGCTCCGGATCGTCGGGACGCCATAAAATAGGAAATCACGAAACTCCTAGCCGCAGGTTTTATCAAAGAAGTGTATCATCCTGATTGGTTAGCGAATCCTGTATTAGTTCAAAAGAAGAATAAAACTTGGCGCATGTGCGTTGATTATACTGATCTCAACAAGGCGTGCCCGAAGGACCCCTTTGGGCTGCCCGAATCGATCGTGGTTGACTCATCGCGGGTTGTGAAATTTTGAGTTTTCTTGACGCATATTCGGGCTATCACCAGATTCGCCTAAAGGAGGAAGATCATATCAAGACCTCGTTCATCACGCCTTTCGGAGCTTACTGTTATACCACGATGGCATTCGGGCTAAAAAACGCTAGCGCGACTTATCAGCGTGCGATACAGCGGTGTTTTCACGCCCATCTCAGGCGCAACGTGGAGGCGTATGTGGATGACGTTGTCGTAAAAACTCGGGAAAGGAAAGATCTTATCATCGACTTAGCCGAGACTTTCGAAAGTTTAAGAGCTTTCAACATGAAGCTGAATCCTGAGAAGTGTGTCTTCGAAGTACCTTCGGGGAAACTGCTCGGATTCATCGTGTCACAATGAGGCATTGAAGCCAACCCGGAGAAAGTCAAGGCCATATCAAATATGGAACCACCAGCTAGCCAAAAAGACGTCCAGAAGCTTACAGGGTGTATGACCGCTCTAAGCAGGTTCATCTCCCGACTGGGTATGCGAGGTATGCCCTTCTTCAAACTACTCAAGAAACAAGATAAGTTCCAGTGGACGTCGGAAGCGCAACAAGCACTTGAAGATATAAAGACCTTCCTGACGACACCTCCTGTGTTAGTCTCGCCAATACCAGAAGAACCCCTGTTACTTTATATCGCGGCAACGGCACATGTAGCCAGCGCTGTGATCATCGTAGAGAGGGAGGAAACGGCTCAGGTGCACAGAGTCCAGCACCCGGTATACTTCGTCAGTGAAGTCCTAAGTGAATCCAAGGTACGGTATCCACAAGTGCAGAAGCTACTATATGCCGTACTCCTTACATCTCGTAAGCTTAAACACTACTTCCAACATCATGTCATTTCGGTAGTCACCTCCTTCCCGATCGGAGACATACTTCACAACCAGGAGGCCACTGGGAGAATTGCTAAATGGGCAGTTGAACTCGGGGCTTTTGACATTCAATTCAAGCCCCGCACGGCCATCAAATCCCAAACACTCGCTGACTTTACGGCCGAGTGGACAGAATTGCAGCACCCGGTGATTACTAAAGATCTCGAGTATTGAACGATGTACTTTGACGGTTCCCTCATGCTCAGCGGCGCGGGGGCTGGTATAGTGCTCATATCACCAAGTGGAGAAAGATTGAGGTATGTCCTCCAAATATTTTTTCATGCATCCAACAACGCCGCCGAGTATGAGGCACTCATTCACGGACTCCGTATCGCCATATCTCTCGGCATTCGACGACTGGCGGTTCACGGAGATTCAATGCTCGTGGTCAATCAAGTGCAGAAGGAATGGTCTTGCATCGAGGACAACATGGCAGCATATTGCCAAGAAGTGCGCAAGCTAGAAAGCAACTTCGATGGACTCGGGCTCGTTCACGTGCTTCGACGGGACAACGAAGCAGCTGACGAATTGGCGAAGATGGGATCCTGCCGGTCCAAGGTACCCGTGGGAATATTTGTAGAAGAAATTCATAAACCCACGATTAGCGCTCGGCCAAAAGCGATCCCAGAGAAAAAGGGAAGAGGCAGAGGTCTTGATTATTACCCAGTTGGACATCTCCATACCGACTACTGACAGGAGACAAGCTACCCGAGGATCGCGTCCAAGCCGAGCGGATCATGCGCCGAAGCAAGAGTTATGTAGTCGTTGGAAAGGAGCTTTATCGTAAAAGCTCCTCTGGCATACTGCGACGATGCATATCGGAACAAAAAGGGAAAGACCTGCTCAAAGAAATCCACTCGAATTTGTGGGAACCATGCGGCGTCATCGACCACGGTCGGAAAAGCCTATCGCCAAGGGTTCTTTTGGCGACTATCATCACGATCTGCGAGGACATCGTCCGACATGCGAAGGATGTCAGTTTTTCGCACGTCAAATGAACAAGCCAGCGCAGGAATTACAAACTATCCCGATTACATGGCCATTTGCGGTTTGGGGGCTCGACATGGTGGGACCTTTGAAAAAGGCTCAAGGAGGCTATACTCATCTCTTCGTTGTCATTGATAAATTCACCAAATGGATTGAGGCCAAACCAGTCGCCATCATTACGGCGGCAAAGGCCAGAGAATTCTTTCACGAGATCGTGGTTAGATTTGGCGTGCCCAACCGAATCATCACGGATAATGGCACTCAGTTCAGAGGCGAAGTATTTCAAGATTGGTGTGAGGAACTGGGCATAAAAATTTGCTTCGCGTCAGTCGCACACCCCCGAAGTAACGGACAGGTTGAGCGAGCTAATGGCATGGTGCTCTAAGGCATAAAAGCAAGAATTTTCGATCGACTCCAACCATATGCTACTCGGTGGGTCAAAGAACTGCCCTCAGTACTCTGGGGGCTACGAGCCACCCCCAGCAGAGCAACCGGGCAATCACCTTTCTTTCTGGTATATGGCACAGAAGCGGTCTTACCAACCGAGTTAGAATTCGGATCCCCGCGGGTTCGGAGTTATGAAGAAATCGCTTCAGAAGACAGCCGGCTAGAAGACCTCGACAGACTGAAAGAAGCCAGGGATATCGCAACAATTCGTTCGGCGAAATACCTCCAAGGCTTACGACGTTATCATGGGCGCAATGTAAAGAGCTGCGCGTTCTCCAAAGGAGATCTAGTCCTAAGGAGGAATCAAAAAAGCGAACATAAACTCTCCCCAAGTTGGGAGGGTCCTTACATCATCGATGAAATAATTCGTCCCGGAGCTTATAAACTTAAGCGAGAAGATGGATCGACAACCAAAGAATACTTGGAATATAGAACAGCTACGCCGCTTTTTCACTTAAGTTTTGTACTTTTTTTCCTTTGTGAATAAAAGTTCGATTGAAAAAGTCGTTTTCATATAACCTCTTTTATAATCATGAATTCGAGTGCTTCGCTCTTATGTTAAGACTCAGGGACAAGATCCATGAATCATATCCCAGAGCCTAGGGGCTGGAGTCAGATGAACAAAGATGTATACTTTCATGAAGGAGAAACAGGGAATACTTTTTTATGCCTTTAAAGGTCAAGAGTCTCTACAATCGACAAAGAAGTATCCCTGACTTCCTCCCAGAGCTTGGCAGCCCGATCTTTGTCAACATCGCGAGCGTAGCCTTCTCTAAGGGCCTCAAGATCCACTCGGGGATAGAGGGACTTGGTGATCGCCAGGGTCTGGCTGGCACCGTTGGTTGCTATTTCCTTCAGCAGGTTCTTAAGGGCCCCTGGGGCTTCCTTTAGCCGGACGACGACCTCACCCCTGCTGAGTGGCCTCTCGCCATCTGGATGAAGCGAACTCAGCAGGGGGCTAGAAGCGTCCTGGAGCTCAGCGCAGGAAGCTTCGAGAGCTTTAACTCTCTTGCCGAAGACGGTGTACTGCGCCTGAGTTTTGACCTTATAATCTGCAAGGCAAAGCATTAGAGAGGATAGTAAAGGATCAAGCAAAGACTAGCTGACAGCTACACCTTCAAAATACTTCTCCAGCTTCGCTCGGGAATCCTCCGTGGCTTTTAGTTTTCCTTCGAGCTTCGCGAAAGCCGAGTCCCGAGCTGGAGCAAACACAAGAGATCGGCAAGATAGTCGACTAAGCAAAAAACATGAAACAACCCAAGAGATAGCTACCTCGGAGGGAGCCGGTGATATCCAGATTCTCCTGGCACAGAGCGTTTTGTTCCGTCCACGATGTCTGGAGCTCGGACCGAAGGGATCGCAGCTCGGCCGCATACTCGGCTTTGATGCGTTCTAGGTCGGCCAGATACTCCTGGCGGGTCCGGATATCAGGGAGCATCCTTTGAATGTACTCGGACTTTCGCTCGAAGCGCTCCCCTATTTTCTATAATCATCATAGCAAAAGGTAAACGTGTGTATAGAGGCGAGCGAGGACACAACGGTCTTGGAGGAATGCTCACCTGGGCGGCATTCGCACAAGCCTTGGCATGGATGAAAAAATCGTCCCTCTCTTTTTGCTCCTCCTCCGGGTCATCCAAAAGTTTCAAACCCTCGTCATCGGCAAAGACGGTATCTATTATTAGACGGGGGCGAGCAGGGGCTGGCAGACTAGATGAATCTCTTCAACCTCAGGGGACGAGCAGGAGGCCGGCTTAGGAGCAACGGGATCTGTTGCAGGGGCATGGCGAGCAGGAGACGGCACCGAAGGACTAGGAGTCACTTCGGCACCCTCAGAAGTAGTTTCCCCTATCAAAGTATGAATTCCGGTGGGTCCAACCTCAGCAGGGCCCCCGGGCAGAGACCCGACGAGCGTATCGAGCGAAGGGTTCCTGTGAAGAAGAATTGTCAGCAAGATCGAAGAATAAAGAAGGAGTCAACAGAGTAACGGACCTGTTGGACTTCCTCATTTTCATCGGGGGCTTCTTACGAATAGCTGGCCCACCCCCGGAAGAACCACTCGGACCACCGCCGACTGGTGCCCCGGGCTTCTCTTGAAAACCCGAGTCCTTCGGTTCGGGGCGCGTCGGAGCCACTGGCTCACCAGCGAGAGGAGCAGAAGGTGCCGGAGCTCGCGCAGATGGATCTTGGATTTTAGGACCGCCGACCGGGCATCGGGGGGCCACGAGGTCATCGGACAATATTTTCTTCCCCTTTTTCGCAGCGGGGCTCCCTGCTGGAGACCGCGCCCGGCGCTTCGGAGAACAGCCTGGGCGAGGAGGCATTTCCGGAAGGGGAGGAACACTGAAGAACGCGATGCGATCCTGAAGATGAAAGTCAAGAGTTAGCAAAACTTCAGAGAACAAGGAAACGTAAAATTCCCAATAAAATTCGCCTACCGCAGGAGGGGGGCGTGAGATGTTGAAGGATTTCGGGCACTTGACAGATAATATGTCGACGCTCGGGATAAAGAGTTCTCCAGCCCTGGTGCATAACTTCTCCCTTGGCAAGTCGTCGGGCCGTTCCCGGGTCGGGTCATCTTTTCCCCTATGTTTAATCCCGCATTTAACTCGCTCCTTCAGGGTGGACCCGTGGGCGATGAAGTGGAGGGCCAAACCCACTCTGAGAAGCCCGCTATCCTTCAGCTTTCCGATCAATGCCAAGAGTTCAGACACTTGATCCATGTCGGAAGAATCAGGGGTAGAACCCCAGGAAATAGACATTTTGGGACGGCGCCCAGTGAACGGAGGCAAAGATGACTCGAGGTTGGCACAATAAAACCATTCCCTATGCCAGCCCTTGTTGGAGGTCTTGACAGGAATGGCAAAGTAATCCTTCTTCAGCCCTTCCCGCAGCTGGAACCCAGCGCCCTCGATAACCTTGGGGTCATTTTTGGAGGGATAGGGCTTCAGGAGATAAAGGTAACGAAAGAGGTCGAAATGGGGGCTAATGCCCAAAAAAGCTTCACAAAGATGGACAAAGAGGGAAATTTGAAGGATAGAATTGGGGTTTAGATTCACCAATTCGATTTCATAAAAGAAAAGAAGGCCTGAAGGAAAGAATTGATCGGAAGACCAAGGCCGCGGTGGAAAAAGGATTCGAAGACCACCACCTCCTCGGAGCGAGGAGTCGGGACGGATTCACCGGCGGCCGGGCGTGTGGAGATCAGGGTCAAATATGGCAAGATCCCGTCATCTACCATGGATTTCAGCTTCTCTTCGGTTGTTGTCGAGGTCGTCCAATCTTGTGGTGAAGGCGGAGAAGGAGTAGAGGAAGACATTTTTGCAGAAAGATTGACAGCGACTCGAGAAGGCAAGAACAGCGAAGGTTAGCCTTGGTGGCGGAGAGTTCAGGGAGGCGAGAAGGTGAAAGGAGAAAAAGCTCGGCGGAAAGATGAACTGTCGGGCGTCGTACGACCTAGTTTTTAAAGAGAGAACAATAAGGTCTCTGCCGAATCGGCGGGAAAAGGCTGCAAAACGTCTCACCCTTTCAGATTCCTCATAAATGATTTGCAGGCCTGTCGCCTCGACTTACGGGGTTTGACATGATTTGACCGGCTTGGATCCCACTTACCGTATTGAACGGGATGTGGAAAGTTTCCAACTTGAATAAAAACTTATCTTCTTGCGGTACGCCCCACGTTGGGCCTTTGGGTGGTTACCGCATGACGGAATCATGTACCGCAGGATTAAGCCCAAGCGGGCACAGATCCATGGGCGTGCTCCACGAGGGCCGAGAATGCTGTGCGTCGTTTTAAACAAGTACAGACGCCCTTCGGATCTAAATGTGATACGCTCCAAGAGAGCTTAAGCCGGTCCAAATCGATCGGAAAGGGAATCACTCGCCAAGAGCCGTCAAAGTAATATGCTCCAAGAGAGCCTAAGTGAACGACATCGATCGTGAAAGGGTATCACTTACGGTGAGTCGTCCTAAACGTGACGCGCCCAAGAGAGCCTAAGCCGCTTCGATATCGATCGGAAAGATATCACTCGGCCGAGAGCCATATGAAATCATGATACGCTCTAAAGAGAGCCTGGCCGTATTCTTAGGACATGGGTATCCTTTGGCCATGAGCCAAGAAGAACCTCGACATGATTCAAACTGAATTACGGATTATGCTTTGCGCGGCGGACGCAGACCACTTGGCCAGCCCACGATACACTCGAATTGGCGCTAAGCTACGTCCGTCGAAAGTGCGAGTTGAACGTCGTCTAACCTTGAGACGACGATGAAAGCCACGACTTGGGACTACGCAGAGTCGAGCGAACCGTTTTGACCCTAAACTACGTCTCGCAGCGGACAAAACCCAGGACGCCGTATAACGGGTCCAATCCACAACCGAAAGGTCAAACGGAGATTCTTCGACAAAAGGTATTTTATTACTTTATATAAAATAACCTAAGTGCTATATGTAGAAATTGTATGCCACAGGAGGATTATGCTTCCCTGCGGCGCACCCGGCCCAGCATCTCGACAAGGGGTTCCCTAGCCCTGCTAAGGACGGGCACGACCTCGAGGAGAGTGTTAATTGTCTCGCGGTCACACAGCTTCGCCTCTTCCTCCAGCAGCGCTTCGAAGGCTTGATCAAACTCCTCCCAACGCTTGACTAGCCTAGGGTCCGCCTTCGCTTGATGATACCACTGTGGCATGATGAAGGTTTAAGCTAAAAGCAAAAAGATGGAAGATAGAAAGCAAGAGACACATTTCCAAGCATTGGAGCGCCTTTTTATAGCCAATTCAGACGAAATCGAAGCAAGCGTCGGGATATTAAGCGTAGGAAGCTGAAGAGATTTGGTGTTAATGCGACTTCAGAAGACGAAGAGTTTTTTTTCGACTGAACAAAGTTGGCGCAGGAAAATGAGGTGACCTCGAAGACAGCCAAATGACTGTCAAAACGATGAAAATTAAAGACTTCGGGCGGGAAAAGTATCAAATCCACGTTGGTGATGGGATGAGAAGTCCGTGAGGCTGCTCGCAATAAAATCTGCTCGGTAAAAGATTTGCACTTGAGAAAAGCAAAGGATGGAATTTATGATCGAGTTCTTCATAATTCGCCTGTTGTAAAAGGAAGATTTTTCGATTGGATAAGGAAACCAGTCGGGATTTCAGGCAGGGAGCCCTGAGTAAAGCAGTCGGATCATGAATCACTCGGGGGCTGCTGTGGAATATAGGTTCCAGGGTGGGTCCTCAGGACAGGCCCAAGATGAAGGCCCAGAGGATACTCTCTACGTCAGGCTTCATAACTGTACGAAAAGGGATATACCCTAAAGGAAAGTTGAATTTATGTTTAGATATGATAGATACAGTTGTAATCCGGGTCGTTAGAAGGATAGAATAAAGATGTAAACTCTGTCCTATAACCGACTAGAATCTTGTAACCGATCTGAATCTCTTAACCAATTGGGACTCTGTAAGCCGCCTCACCCCCACTATATAAGGGAGAGGGCGGGCAACAACGTGGGCATCAAGCCACAGAGCATAAAACATCTCGTATCGCCCAAAGCACATAGCGCTTTGAGCAATCTTAGGTCCAAGAAACCTGTATAATCCCAGCACACAGGATTAGGGTATTATCTCCTCCACGAGAGCCTGAACCTGTCTAAATCCCTTGTCTTGTGTGACCTTCGAGTTTGAGATCGGGCGCCTACCCCATAAATTCATTGCCGACTACAAAAGTCGACACTCATGTGCCCATGTGAAATCCCCAAACTGAATTCTTCCACATGATCTATGCAATTAATTAGTAGAAGTCTGCAATAGGCCCAAATACCCAATGGATGGAGGACAGAATAGATGAAGATAGTGAAAATGGAATGGTTTGAAGATCTAAAATTGAAAAGGTAAATATATGATGTCATGCATGTGGGGGTTGTTCAAACTTAACTTTCTAGCTGGGAGAATTAGAACATAATGATAAAATTTTTGGCATCTTCTCTTGCAATTGTACTTAGATGTATGTGTATTTATGGTTGTGCATAGATTGCTATTATTTCAGAAGTACGGAGCATGCTTGTTTCTTCCAAAAGAAAAAAAACATTCGAGTGCTAGGCATGAAAGGTGACAGCTGTTGGCATTAGATATTACATGGCAAATGTATCAGTAGACTGCAATCCCAAAGTAATTTTTGACTGCAATCCCAAAGTAATTTTTGTCAAATGGGCAGAGGGGGGAGGTTGTTGTGAAGGGGGTGACTACCACATTATGATTGGAGTTAGCCCTCTCTATTTAATACCCAGAACAGATGGTGTTAACACTTTTCCTTTTAGCAGCAAAATTACCTACATGAGCTAATTATAAGGAGTGTGGTTTCACTAGACTGATAGATGATGAGGAATGTGATAATGTAGGGCATTTTGAATATACTTGCCTAGTTGGCATTGATGTTTATGGATGCAACTTTGAATTGATGTTTATGGATGCAACTTGAATTGAGGAACTAGTTTTTGTTTATAGCATATTTGTTTACTTGAACATAAATTTTTATCATATGTTCTAAATTTTAATCATCTGTTCTAAAAAACAAGATCGAGTGAGAACAATTTGTTACTTTATATTTTCTATTGCGATTCGTGAACCATTATTTTATGCATTGAACAATATTTTTGTAACTCCAAACACCCAATATGAAAATCCTAGATCCGCCACTGCTATGGTGAAGATAGGATAGTATAACTAATGGGTTGTATAACTAATTCCCAAACTACTTAAACTATTGATAATTTGAACTAGCATGCAATGATTTAAAATAAAATAACTTTTATAAATCTAGGTTCAACATGATCAAAGCACAACTTGTCTTGGTATAATTCCTACTCTTGATTTTGAATCAACTCATTACCTTCAAATGCTCCCAGCACATCGATATCTAAGTGAAACAAATGACAAAAAGCAATATAAATACAAAACTGAGACAAAACCAACTCAAACAAAATATACTAGAGTGTATGGCTCAATTTTAGATAAATTTAGGAACATAAATGTACTCAATCGGAGTTCTTACAAAAGACAATGAACCCTCAGAAGATTTATCAAACAAATAAATCCTAGAAATTGAAAGTGAAAAGAGAATATTCCATCACTATTCCTCTCTAGGTGAACGAGAAGCATCCTAGGGACCTTTTCTGAACATCCATTTAATTTTAAGAAATTTCTGAATTTAACTAGAGATTGACGTGGGGCCCTTGATCTATGGACAAAATCCATGGACACAGTGCATATCTATGGTGAACTCAGTGCACGAGTCAACTCGCTGACATATGGACCCCATATGTCATAGACATGACTCACAATGGACTTAACCTACTTAGATCTGATCTAGACTTTTGCTTGTATAGCGCTAATGTGGCATCTATGTGGCATACACGTGGCTTCCATATGGGCTAACCATGCTAGCGACGATGACGGGGAGCGGCGACACACGACAGAGCAATTTTGATGAATGGAAAAATGACAAACGAGGGCACGACTGGGTCTTCGAATTGGTGCAAACTAGCTTGGACAACCTTGCGAACTCAACAGGCACTGGCACATGGAACAATGGTCACCATTGGCAAAGATATGGAGATGGAATGTGGTAGACAAGTCCTGCGAAGAGCAAAAGCTTCACTGTCACGTCCTATGGACCACCAGATCATACCACTAGGTAGAATCTTAACGAGGAGAACATGGTGCCATGGATGTTGCGGTGGTTAGTGGCCAGTGACGAGTGGTGGCACGGCTTGAGCAGCGGAGGCTACAACCTCCACGGTGACAACAACCTCCAATGATTCTCTGACGACGAGAGAGTACACACCGAGTAGAACACAAGATAGCGAACCTAAGGGTGAAGACCAAGAACACAAAGACTCACCAGCGACAGCGGATTTTGGGGAGAAGCTTGGTAGTGACGTTTGTGGAAAACCTTAAAATCTAGTGCAATGGCGGCAAAATCTTTGCAACTGGGCTTAGGACTTCGGATGAGGAACTCCTAGCGATGCTAGTGCTCCTTAAATAGGGATCTCGATGTGCGTGTAACACGAGATTTGCAACAGAGTCGACAATATGCATGACACAGGTCAAAGTCCTTAGCGGAGATGAAGAGGAGGGTATCTGAAAGGTTCAACGACTCAGCTCTACACATGGTGGGCTAGGATGTGGCGTGATGTGGGCTAGCGAGTGTAAAACAAACTGAGCTGGGAAAAAGGAAAATGGCTGGCAGGTTAGGTTTCGACACATGAGCTAATTCTAATAATTAATTTACTTTTTATTTTTATAAAATATAGAAAATGCAAAAGAGCTCAAATAAAATAGAAAATGCATAAAAAATACCCAATTTTTTTAAAAATACAAACAAAGAACCCAAATAAAATTATTTTGATATTATTCACTTGAGCATTATTATGTTAAATCATTTTTTATTTATGAAAGTCCCATTTTAATCTTTAGTTAGAAAATAAAATGGTGAAATATTTTAGAGGGCTAGACTACTCAGAAAGATTTTTAAAGAGGCAAAATTTGGGATGATGGAGCCATGTCGGACCATCATTGGGCAACAGTGGCAGTAGAGCGATGGTGGCACCACTGGCCATGGGTTGTAGGAGGGCAATGGATGGTGAAAGTTGACAGGGCGATGAGAAGGGAGGCGTTAGGAGGCGGTGAAGCCATTGGAGACAAGAAAGAAGAGCCGAAGGGGGGAGTTGGGGCTCTCCGGAGATGAGGAAGAAATCAGTGGTGGTGGTAGGGTCAAAGAAAGAGGCGACAGGCGGCACTAGCACCGAGGGATGCACTGGTAGTTGCATAGGGAGGCGATGGCAGCAGCTCACCGATGGGCCATAGTGGTGCTAGGGACAGCGATAGCGTGGCAGTGGGGCTAGAGTGGGTGGCAATGGGGTGGGGCTTGGGTTGTGCAGCTAGGGTTTCGATGCTGGTGGAAGGAGTGGAGTTATATAAGAGAGGAGGAGAAAAAGGAGATCTATTAGATGTAGATCCGAGGGTTATACATTTGAGTACTCCAAAACTTAGGGCATGTTTGTTTTAGTTTTGGATTCTCTAAAAGTTGATTCTGGATTGTGGTTGTATAGAGAAGCTGATTCTCCAAAAGCTGGAATCCAAAAGCACATATGAAGTGGATTGTGGATTATTCTAATGTATATGGGTGGGCTGTATTGTGAGAATCAGATTCTAAAATCAGGCTGTTTGTTTTTGTTCTATTTTTGGGATCAGAATCCATAATCAAAAGCTAAAACTAACAGGCCCTTTAGCACTCAATAACTCCTTAGACATAACCAATTTGCTTACAATTTGTGGGCAAGTTTAGATCCACCATGCATATTATATCAACAATTAATATAATATGCATGAATAACCCTAGGGATGGATTTTTTTTTTGCTAATATATGGACATACTCCAATTTTCTGAAGTAACAACTAGGCGGAAAGAAAAACACCAACGGGAATAATAGTTTGTTGTTGAAAAAAAATCAAGCCAACACTGTAATCAATAAGAGTTTACTCCATATGTTCTTTTTTAAGTGACGTTTTGGATTTTTTTTGCGGTCTCCAAGATGTGATTTTGACCGTTACTTTTATAATTTTATTTTAATGTAACTAGTAAAATTATAATATTATGAAAGTATTTTTAACGATAAATCTAGTGATATACGACCAATTTAGATAGTTTTAGACATATTAGTGGTCACACTTTAAAAAGTTTAATGGTACGGATTATAAGATAGTACTCCCTTCGTTCATTTTTATAAGCCGTATCTTGATTTTGCACAAGGATTAAGGTTACGTTGAAATTGAGAAAGGTTTGAGAGAAAATTATTTAGATGCCATGAAAGATATACTTTGTGTGGGTGGTAATAAATAAATACATATGGTTGAGAGAGAATAAATAAGGGTATAGAAGGAAAGTCTCATTAAATGTACATACAAATCTTATATTTATGAATAAGATCTTTTAAAATATAAAAATTATAAAAGTGAACAAAGAGAGTATCACTTAAAAAAAGGAGAAGCACGTGTTAGAAATGTTCAGAGGATTGCCCTATCGTTAATGACAAGGGAGTTTCCTAAAAAATAATGGTTAGAGAGGAGCATTTCGCGAAACATTAATTGTGCAACTTGCATGATTGCATCCTTATCCTTACGAAAAGGCAAGTACAATCTATACCCTTTATAATGCACGTAAGCAATTTTTGCTACATCAACCCTAAATAATGCGCCTCACTAGAGATGGCCTAACGTTCGTGCACCCAACAAAATATCCCCCCGAAACTTGCATTCATCCAAATGAACACCTCGGATTTATCTTCAGTTTTACTCACCCACATCCGATGGCCAATATTTAGTATGTCTAATCTTCCTCGAATTAAGAAAATTAAGTCCATAATTAAGTCCATATTGTACAAATTTACGGCATCAATTGCATTGATTCGGTCTACACCCGTACGCCTCCTATCCCCTCCCGGATGGAAACCATTTGGTTTCCTTCTCCCACCCTTCCATGATTTGGTCTCCACCCGTACGCCTCCGAACGCCCCCACGAGAGGTCTGATGTGAAGCGCACCCCACCCCACCCCCCCACCCCCGCGAGCGCCCGGACAGAGCATCCCCCTCCCACTCCGGCCTCTAGTGCCCTCCGCGCGAGCCCCTGGGCAGCCCGTCCCCTTCCCGATCTGGTTTCCAGTGCCCCAGCAGCCCTCGCTCAGGCCGCCTCCTCCCGATCCGGTCTCAAGCGCCCCACAGACCCCGCCCAGATTTCCCTCGCTCAGCCTGCCCCCCTCTCGATCCGGTCTCCAGCGCCCCCACAGCCCACTGCCCGGATTTCGCTCGCTCAGCCCGGCCCCCTCCCGATCCGGATTCCCTTCACTCTGTTCCTGATTTGATTGATTAATGCCCTTTCGAAGGAAGGAAATCTCCTTTCGACAAGATGAGTTTCTTATCGACTCTTTCCCTTGTATCGCTATCTTTCGGTTGCTACATAACCCATCATTTTCTTGTTGCTCCCTTTTATTAATGTTTCTTGCCGGGCTGGGAAGATTGTTGTTTCTTGCGAGGGTGGGAATTTGGGCGACGGCGACGGAGTGCCCCGGAGCCAATTTCTTCAGTCAGTGCGTGGAGAAGAGGAAGACAAAAGGACAACCACATTCGCATCCCCTTTACCAGAGGTATCCATCCATTTCCACCTTACCAGTAGTTAGGTTTTTTGTTCTGATAATTATATTTGTCACTACTTTGATACATAATGGACTGTTGTATCAAAGGTGGTCAGTGTCTGATCCTTCAAAATTGTGCTACATGTGTGAATCTCCAATGTAGGCCAAATTGATGTACTATTTCTAGGTTTTGCATTCCCAGCAATCTCCAGTGTAGGCCAAATTGATGCTTCCTAAGTAATTTAAGAGCTCTGTGCATGGACATTATTTACCAGGTTTACTATGCATTTTTTTTATTTCTTATGACCGTGTTCATGAATTATGTGTCCATATTGCGTTTCCTCTTATGATTTGCTTTGTGGATGTGCAAGACAGTAACAACTAGAAAGGCATCAATATTTACCAGGTTTTTTGTTCTGATAATTATATTTGTCACTACTTTGATACATAATGGACTGTTGTATCAAAGGTGGTCAGTGTCTGATCCTTCAAAATTGTGCTACATGTGTGAATCTCCAGTGTAGGCCAAATTGATGCACTATTTCTAGGTTTTGCATTCCCAGCAATCTCCAGTGTAGGCCAAATTGATGCTTCCTAAGTAATTTAAGAGCTCTGTGCATGGACATTATTTACCAGGTTTACTATGCATTTTTTTATTTCTTATGACCGTGTTCATGAATTATGTGTCCAAATTGGGTTGTATAAAATCAGCAAACTTAGGACTACATGGAGAATTAATTATGTAGTGGTGGATAAAATATATAATGATTCTATTTTAGTGTTCTGGGTCTTGTTTTTGCACATTTCAGGGAACCCAATGTTTCAGGTGAGTATTGGATTTTTATATTTTGTCAGGAAGTTATGGCCAGTTTAATTGCTTTAGGGAGTGGTTTTGCTTAAAGTTAGTTTACAGTGAGGATTTCTGGATTGCTTTAATTTAATTTTTTTATCATGTATGGATTGCTTTTAGGAAATATTTTGATTTTGATCGTTGCACATATAGAAACTTACTCGATTGTATTGTTGTTCTTTTATGGCCAGTACTACACAAAACTGAGTGAAAAACTTTTCATATTCGTGGTGGAGCATCGATTGCTGGAATCTTGAGGTTTGTTATTGTTGCAAGTAGCCATTTTGGGCAGCTTTATATTCCATGCTTATATTGCTTGGATGGAATTGACAGTTTGTTTCCCTGTTTATATTGTTGTGTAGTGCCACATCATAGTTTATGATAGAGCAGTTAGATTGTGATGTAGCCTTTGTGTGATTGTGTGACCTATTTGCTTGCTTGCTTAGTTATAAGGCTAAGTTATAACATGTTGTAGAGGAAGGATAAAAATTTGCTCAAGAAAGCTTCAGCAGTACAAGGTAAAAAAACAGGAGACCAACAACTATATGCATGAATGTATTATATAGTATCCTATAAGAATGGTATTATAGGTTATCAATCAGCAGTTTTACATGGTACTCACACAAATGCTTAACATCATGTGACACGCTTATTTTACATTGTACATTCCTTCATGCTTTGTTTGTCTTCATATTCAACACAACGTTGAATTTACTTGCCCTCGAAATAAGCTAATATAATTGGTGTCTCCCATCAGCTATGTTATGGAAGCTAATTTAACATCTAGATCTATAACTTACGAAATCAAAACTTGTGTCTGAATTGAATTAAACTATCATTTTTTTGATGAGAATAGTAGGAAAGGATCTCATTGCTAATTTGTTGAACTCTAAACTCATTGCCTTTGTACATTCTTGTTTAAAAGTTTGCTATCCTGTTTCAGAGTTGTTTAGCCTGGCTATTAGCAATTTATCAACAAGCTTTTGTAGGTTTGCCATTAGCAGATCACTTCTCAACATCAATGACAATGGTTTTGTTCCAGGGATATTTCAACAAAGTGAAAAAAATATAGATTCTCCTAAATAGTACTGCTGAAGCTTTCTTAAGTATGTGTTATTGAATTAAACTATCATTTCGCATAACATCTACCCAATTTTGGGGTTGGATGGAATTCACAGTTTGTTTCCCTGTTTATATTGATGTGTAGTGCCACATCATAGTTTATGATAGAGCAGTTAGATTGTGATGTAGCCTTTGTGTGATTGTGTGACCTATTTGCTTGGTTGCTTAGTTATAAGGCTAAGTTATAACATGTTGTAGAGGAAGGATAAAAATTTGCTCAAGAAAGCTTCAGCAGTACAAGGTAAAAAAACAGGAGACCAACAACTATATGCATGAATGTATTATAGTATCCTATAAGAATGGTATTATAGGTTATCAATCAGCAGTTTTACATGGTACTCACACAAATGCTTAACATCATGTGACACACTTATTTTACATTGTACATTCCTCCATGCTTTGTTTGTCTTCATATTCAACACAACGTTGAATTTACTTGCCCTCGAAATAAGCTAATATAATTGGTGTGAAAAAAATACATTAAAAACATGTGATATTTGATGAATGGATTATGTATTTTGGTGTGAAAATTGGGTTGTATAAAATCAGCAAACTTAGGACTACATGGAGAATTAATTATGTAGTGGTGGATAAAATATATAATGATTCTATTTTAGTGTTCTGGTTCTTGTTTCTGCACATTTCAAGGAACCCAATGTTTCAGGTGAGTATTGAATTTTTATATTTTGTCAGGAAGTTATGGCCAGTTTAATTGCTTTAGGGAGTGGTTTTGCTTAAAGTTAGTTTACAGTGAGGATTTCTGGATTGCTTTAATTTAATTTTTTTATCATGTCTGGATTGCTTTTAGGAAATATTTTGATTTTGATCGTTGCACATATAGAAACTTACTCGATTGTATTGTTGTTCTTTTATGGCCAGTACTACACAAAACTGAGTGAAAAACTTTTCATATTCGTGGTGGAGCATCGATTGCTGGAATCTTGAGGTTTGTTATTGTTGCAAGTAGCCATTTTGGGCAGCTTTCTATTCCATGCTTATATTGCTTGAGAGTTTGGACAATATAAAATATTGGAGTTTACAATTCGCAAGGTGGATATTTAATCAAAAATACTGTGCTCAGGGGGATAATAAAGTTATATATAACTTTAGTTATAACTCAAAGATTCTTATCAGAATTAACTACCATAGAAAAAAAATCTGAAACCCACATCTCTATCACCTAATCCCTACTAACCTGTGCTGTTAAGTGCTTCGCCTGAAGATGATTGCCACAATCTATAGTTCTGTCAAAATCCAATCTTCTATATCATTTCTTGCAAAAAATTTTGGTTAATTGCCGCTTCACCAATAAACACCCTCCGCTAATAAGCTAACCAATTTTGTAATGCCCTTGCGTGGGTTAGATTGCCAAGAGTTTGGGCTTGGGATTAAAATCTATTGCAGTTTGTTTGCAAGACTATTTACAAATGTCTTAGCTTCACAAATTTGATGTCCGGTGTTTTAATGAGAAAAGCTAGCACAATGTCCATAATTCAGAAGGTCAAAAGGAGTATTACCTCGTGGTACGTCTGCCATGGGTCTGGTTCAGCTAATGTGCATGCATAAAGCAAGGTGTGCAGCAAAGTTGTGTGCAACAGCACAGTAATAAGCTTAGGATCGACTATAAAAGATTATACCTTAAACTCTGATGGTAGGTGCATGGAGGCGTCACAGTAAGAAAAACATCTATAGGATTAAGTTGTCCAGAAACTATAGATATTGGGTTACTTTAGCGACACTTCTGGATGAATTACGGAAAGATTTGATTAAGAATATGAAAATTTGAAATACATGCTTATCATGCATGAGACTTTCTGAATTGAATTAAACTATCATTTTTTAATGAGAATAGTAGGAAAGGATCTCCAGTGTAGGCCAAATTGATGCACTATTTCTAGGATTTGCATTCCCAGCAATCTCCAGTGTAGGCCAAATTGATGCTTCCTAAGTAATTTAAGAGTTCTGTGCATGGACATTATTTAACAGGTTTACTATGCATTTTTTTATTTCTTATGACCGTGTTCATGAATTATGTGTCCAAATTGCGTTTCCTCTTAATTTCCAAATTGTTTAGTTTGTTTTATTTATGGAAAGTTGGTGAGATATTATCAGAAGATCTGTTATGTGTGTCATTTTTTTGTTACTTATGGTTTCAATTGTTCTCCTAGATCCGCTGCTCCCAGATCTCCTAGACACTAATTTTTTTAGGTGCATTATAAATTGCTTAGGTGTGGTTTCAATTATCAGAAGATCTGTTATGTGTGGCTTCAAGATCTTGCAACTCTCTTCGTTTATCTCTGACCTTATTTCCAGTTGCATTTTAGTTTCCCAATGTAGGAAAAAGGATTTGAGTTCCTTGTGTATTGTGTCTCTGTGCTTTAAGTGCTGCCGATTTGTGTTTGCTTTCTTTGAGCTCATCAATGGTACTGGCCAACTCCTCTTAACAAAGAAAATCAAATGTCTGAGTTAGTTTTACCCTTGGAATTAGTTCCAGATATCTGGTAGGTCAAAATAGTGGGGAAAAGTATAGTATAGGTCTGTGAAGTTAATATGAGGTTCGCTAAATTCCTAGGTTCTGTCCACGAGATTAAATGCGAGATCTGGACATCTTGATGGGCCCCTTGGCTTTTTGATGGCATGTGAAAGGTGCTAATGACCAAACCAGCATGAATTATTGGTCGTTGCTGTTGTTTTCTCACATAAATGAATGACCTAGGCACCTAGCTGATACATATCCTTTCTCGTCGAGTTTAGAGAACACATGTATTTGCCATCGAAAATTGACCACCTAAGTGAAATAGAAACCGAAACTTTCTCTCAGGAAAGCCCCCTTAACCTCTTGCGGTGAACCCATCTTGGCTGTTCCATGTTTGATCAGGCACATGAAAAAGGATGAATAGTCTGAACTCTGAACAGACGGTAGAGGATTTGCCTATAGATGATTTTACAGTGCATGGCCTCGTGGCATTTCATGATCAACACAGAATCTTCATCACAGACAAAAGGAAATTTTTTTCTGAGCAAGTCCACCCATTCTTTCCACGAGGAAAAGGGAGAGCAGCCATGAGCACCTTTAGCTCTTGCTTTGGCGGCTCTTGAAGCCTTCGGTGGCTGCAATGTGCTCCCACTTGACTAATGGTCAGCACAGGTCTCCATCCCCGATCTGCGATCTCTCTAAAGATGTGAAATGCTTGCCTTCAAAAGCTGCATCGAAATTTAGTTTGACTCGAAACTCCCCAAGTCACTTTATGTACTGACCGTCCATTCATGCATCCCGTTAACTGTGCATGGCATGTGAGCTCCGAGTAGTGTGTGTGTTGTCCATCAGATCACTTTATATTGTGTTTCATTGGCATTGATGCGTCGTCCAATACTCCATTTAAGAGCTTTTTATTTTCTCAGAATGACATTTGATGCATCAAAGAGTAGTGATTTCACTTCTCCCAAAGAGCATAGATCATATGTTTTCCAAAAAGCACCGTTTACTACTCTCTCCGTTCTGTTATAGTATTTGTCGGTAGTTTGGAAGATATGTTTCAATATACTTGTTCACCGATAATCTAGAATGTAGTTATTACAATTTTTTTACTCACCGTCTCTAATTAAATGCTTTGAAAAAGGTTAGAAAGTTGTGTTATATCATTTATGGGGTTATGTGTATGGCCACTTGTTTGCGCCTTTCTGGTGTATATAGTATAGTGCCCGTGCTAACGCTACGACGGCAATACACCCGCTTATCAATTAAATGAGAAGATAAGTATGAATATTGCTTGATGAGTCTCATGTTTCCACAATAGGTTGATATTCATTAGCGATTGATTCATTACTTGCTTGTCTTTTAACATGCCAATGCTGTTTAGATCTTGACTATTGCATCAGAAATTCTCCGGCCTTGGGAATATCAACCGATTGCACCTTTGAGTCAGCAGGTTTGTCCCGAAATCCCATTGGGTGTGTTGTTAGTAAATTATTTAGTTAAGCTTACTTCTTGATTAACATGCTGGAATCAAAAGTATAATTTCCAAATTGTTTAGTTTGTTTTACTTAAGGAAAGTTGGTGAGATATTATCAGAAGATCTGTTATGTGTGTCATTTTTTTGTTACTTATGGTTTCAATTGTTCTCCTAGATCCGCTGCTCCCAGATCTCCTAGACACTAATTTTTTAGGTGCATTATAAATTGCGTAGGTGTGGTTTCAATTATCAGAAGATCTGTTATGTGTGGCTTCAAGATCTTGCAACTCTCTTCGTTTATCTCTGACCTTATTTCCAGTTGCATTTTAGTTTCCCAATGTAGGAAAAAGGATTTGAGTTCCTTGTGTATTGTGTCTCTGTGCTTTAAGTGCTGCCGATTTGTGTTTGCTTTCTTTGATCTCATCAATGGTACTGGCCAACTCCTCTTAACAAAGAAAATCAAATGTATGAATTGTAGCTATCTCTTGAGAAATATCCATTTCATATGCCTTGCTTGCTTTGTATAGATATCCATTTCATTTCTCGACTTACAGTTGACTTCAAATTAATTGAATTTTGCAGAATTGGACTATTCATACTCTTGCAGAATTGGACTATTCCTACTCCTTTGCTGAAGACATTGCCTTATTTTCGTTATCTCCTCGAGCGTAATTACTAATTAGGTAAGGACTTGTAATTTTGGGGTGCAAGATTACTGATTAGGTAATTATTGATTAGGTTGTGTGAAACACTACTATGGTTACTACTGTTTCTATCCCTCTCAATAATCCATTTTTTTTTGTTCTGTATCCAAAAGTCATATATGACCCCTTGACTTTAAATATTGCATTATATTTTTAAGTTTATAGTTTGACTAATTATGCTTATTAAACACTACTTGCTTCCGTAGTTTGTGAAAACGTTTATGATGTACAATGTAAGACAATGCTGGCTGGTTATGTCTCTACAAGCATTGAGTATGCCTATATTACTTGCAATATTTAATAGAAATGGATGCTAATGCAATGATCATTTTAAATGTTGCTTGCCTTAAATGTATACTGCATGAGAAACACAAAAAATGTAATGTGATTTACGGAATGTGGAACATGCTCCTGTCACCATTAATAATAATATTTTTTAAGGTTTTGTAACATTTTAACGTTTTCCAGCTTAATGGCACCAATTAATCGAACACGAAAGAGAACGTTTGTGTTGTTTTCTGAAAGCTCAGTGGTGCCTACGTGAGTTTTACTTGACTATCTCTTCCATTTAATTAAAAGTAGACCAAATGTTTACATATGCTTAATTTTTTTAGATTCAAGGAGTTCGACAACATTGAGAACAGTGATATAGACATGTCTTGGAGTATTTGTGTTTTAGTAGATGTCAAATTTCCTATTGAAGATAATGGTGATTTGCTTCGATTGATCTTAATAGATGAGACTGTAAGTCCAATGGTAATTCAACCCCTATAAAATTCATTTTTTATGTTAGCTAACATGGTTTATTTTAAACTTAAAAGGGTTCCAAAATAGAAGCTATTGCTAGGGACAATAATGTTCATAGGTTTAACTTAGCACTTAATGAAGGTTGTAAGTACATCATTCATCGTGTGCAATTCCAGCCTAACTGTGAGGAAGTTCAGTTTCGGAGCATTCGAAACTCTTATGAATGCTTGCTAACGAGACGTACAACAGTTGAACCTTCTACAGTATTAGTTGATTTTCCTCTCTACCCAAAATATTTTATGTCATTTGAAGGCGTTTGTGGACGTCCGAACAAAACATTTGTAGGTATGGCTCAAAATTCCTTGGTAGCAAATATAATATCAAATGTTTTATTGATGGCTAAATTTAAACATGCAATATTTCATATAGATATAGTTGGAGTGGTTGTTCATTTTGGTGATCTTGAGTACTACGAAACCTTTCCACGCCGTATAATGAATAGAGAGATCACTCTCATAGACACAAGGTAAACCTATAGTATTTTCAAAAAATTATGGTTTGATTGAAACTAATCTGCGCATAATATTTGAAATATTTCTTCTTATGTTTAATTGTAGGTTTAATTTATTAGTTGTTCAAGTATGGGACGAGCATTTAACCCAACATATGCTCAGTTGGTCAGAGGCTAAGGCAAAAAACCATGTGCTTGTTGCAACTATGTTGAAAAAAGACAATAGATACGGTAACTAAATCATCAAACTAGAAAATAATAAGAACTATTGGTAATGTGTAATTAAAGAAAAAGGTAATCATGATATGTTGCTTTTTTAAAACAGGTTGTGTTGAGACTACTCAGTACTCGAAACTAGCCTTTACCCCAGATCTTCCTACACATCATGCACTTGGAAGTATGTTTTTTTAATAAGAAAAAATAGACTCCATTCAAAAGAAATATATAAGCCCCTTTTATTAATACATTTTTAAATTATTAAATTATTATTGTAGGTTTTCGACACTCTCTGGTGGCAGGAGCATTTGATCTCACATTCATAAAAAGATTTGTTGAAAGGAGGTGGCAATACCTAGCTCATGTGGTTACTAGGACTACCAATCGATATAGATGATGGTAATATGATTAGTGATGTAACTGGATGATGGACATGTTTTATTATTCTGATCACATGAATAATTGCTTGTGTGGACATGTTTTTGTTTGTTTGCTTATCAAAGTATGGGAAACAATTCTGGGAAAATATAGAAAAATAAACTGCGCTCGCCGACCGCTAGATCCGCAGAGAAATAAAGATAAAAATTAAACAGTGCTCGTCGGCCGCTTATTCCGCGAGAAAAAACTGAAAAACATTAAGCATCACTCACAGACCGCTGGTTCTGTGGATAAAAAATTTAAAAAAATCAGCACTCTCTGTGCGTTGAAATTAGGCTCTATGGGGCTTATCCTTTTTATTGTTTAAATACACAGCATAATCGAGATGCAGGGAGACATGGTTCGAGATGTCCCAATGGTTCCTTCATTGAAATATCAGACGGTCAATTCCGAAGATCAGAAAGAACTGATTGACATCAACACTGATATACAGATGATGGACAATGTTATTGAGTCGAAAGCTTCTCGTCATAACAAACCGAGAAAATCCCACATCAGTGTAGTATATGCACGAGGTAACCTTTTACAAAAATGTCGACAATGTATTTTCTAATTCAAAAGTAATGTACTTATATCTTGTTATTTCGATGCAGATTACGTTTGTGATGAAGAAGACAAATTCATTATTAGCTCAATTATGAACTCACCTGACAAAAAGATTATTGTTGATGTGGAGGGTGCATTTATCGATTTCTTCCATTTTAAATGTCTTTTGAATCATGCTGAACACTTGTATGGCGATGTAAGTATACATATGTAGTTTAACCTTTATTATGTATGTATTAAAGTTATGTGCTTCATATATTTCCATTTTCTAATAATATATTAACTTTAAACTGCAGGTCATAAATGCGTACATCAACCTCATTATCTCTAAGAAAAATCTATTGTGCAGAGAAGGGGCAACTATCTACTTGGAGAATACTTTGATATTTTACATTCTTCATCGTGATGGTCAATATTGGAAAGAAAATAAACCAAATATTAAAGAAGACAAGATCGTCGAAAGGGTGACGTCCTATGTTCAACATGACATGGTAAATAATTGGTTCCTATTTTGAATCCGGTCATGCTTCACGTGCCTTTGGTAATCATAAATTATTTTATTATAATTAGGTTTTTATCCCTATTAACATTAAAGATACTCACTGGTACCTAGCTGTAATAAATGGCAAAAAACGTCAGATACAAGTTCTTGACTCCTTGGGCTTAATGTGTCGCGACGATCTTACTTATGTTGTAAGTATTTTTTAGCTATACCTTTAATCATCATTGTTTTTTATGATTATAGGACTGATTGTTTTCTTATAAAAATAACAGTTAAAAGGTCTACAGATATAAATTGATATAGCGTCACAGGTTAAAGAGTTCACAGCATACAAGTGGCCGGATTTACAAGTTACTTCGTGGCCTGTTATTGAGCAATTTAAAGAACCAATGCAGAATGACGAGTACGATTTCAATCTATATGTTACCACAAAACTTTGTTTAAGCAATATATTAAAATGTCCGAATGTTAAACATTTGGTTGTAGTGTGTCATGTGGCCTATTTTTATTAAATTACATGGAGTACTGGACGGGAGATGGATTAACTGACAATATTTGTCAGGTAATTGTAAAAAAGTTATTATTACGTGTTTACACATGTGTTCTGTATAAAATTAATTTGTTTTAATATTTCTACGCAGCAAGACATGACTAATTTCAGATCAAAATTAGCTGCCATCCTTTTGGATTCGCCTCTAAATTGCAAAAAAGGATGCCAAGATGAAGTTTCCAGTACCGAACAAGTGGTAGATCCAAATGAATGTGTGATTTTAGACACACTACAGGAAACGAGAGAAGATGCACTATTGCCTTGCATAAACACTCAAGTGAACTGTGTTAGTTTTAAAGAGACGGCCAATGCGATTTGTAGCTATATCATATCTATAACTGACGGAGATGCTTTGGGGTATGTGATTCTTATTATTTCTACTATTTTTTCATGCCTTCATACACATAGCTATTCTTTTGTACGTGTTAAGCTGATTAGTGTTAATATCTAACACAAATCATCTTTTACAGGAAAGAATGGGTTCAAAACTCCAAGCCTTACCCTATAAGCATAACAGTCGAGAAACTTAAAGAAATACTTGATGGCAGAAAACCTATGGACATTGATTGCTTTAATGTAGGGGTGCACATGCTCGCAAGCGATGAAACCATGTATTTCAGGGATCCCATATGCCACTACCTAGATTTACAGTTCTGCGTATGTTTTGATATTTTTGCATTATATATATTCACATTATGCAATAATCAACTGGCTATTTTTTAATGTTTTAATTTATCGCAGCCACTTTCTTCCGACGGTACCATAAGTTTCGTGTCAAGGTTGAAGATGAGAAGCTTGCAAAATTATTTGACGCTTGGCCTGAGACTGGAATTGCGTTGTCTAAATGTCGAATGGTAAGCTTTGTTTAATAAATTGTTTGACGCTTTATTATGTTACTATATATGTGTGCAAAAGATATAATGTCTATATTTGTAGATTATGCCGCCTTTTCATCACGGAGGACGATTCAGCATGTTATCGTTCGACATGAAGGACAGGGTTATCTTCGTTATTGATCCAACACCTCTACCCGGATGGGTTCCAACGAATAAACCATCCAGTTACTATCTTGATAGAATACAAAAAATTGGTATAATATTCAATCGTGCTATGAGGATAGTAAATCCCTCATGGAACAACGATATCTATGATTGGCGTATTGTAGTTCCAAAGTCTATTCCAAAAACAATAGACCGGTAAGTTATTTACACATGATTAGTAAATAGTTAAATTTTTGTGTACTTACATGTAGCAATTAAATGTTGTGCAGGAACTTCACAGGTTATTTGGTCATGAACTTCATGCACATTTGGAATGGTCAACAGTTTAATGCACGGATCTGCATGGTAATTACTCTCTATTTTGTTAATCACTTTTTATAAGGTTGTAAAGTAGGTCTATACTGATGATGCTCTACAATATACTTAATGGGTTCACCTATCCTCAGGAAGTGTTTCTTAATTGAAATACTAAAATACAAGTGGAATGAGTGTGCAGAAAATATCCCTCAAGACATAAGAACAAGTCTTAAGAGCATACGGGAAACGTTTAGCGAAAAATATTATTGAGTGTTATATCTTCATTTTTGTACTCGCATACGGGCACTGTGATTATTAATTATTAAGTGTTATAGTCATACTTATCTTCTCATTTAATTGATAAGCGGGTATACTGCCGTCGTAGCGTTAACACGGGCACTATACTATCATGGATGATTGATGATATTTTTCCTGAACAAAACCATTGATTTCCTGTGCTACAGCTAATTGCGCCTAAATGAGATGCTGTTTTACTGGAAAGCCATTGCATTCCTGTTAGTCAACACCCATTTACCTTTCTGTAAATTCGCTAATAAACCGTACTGTTCCCTAATAAACAGCTTATATTTGTCAATCCAATATGGACAACCAACATGGAAAACGCACCGCTTTGAACGATATATCCAACAACACGACCATAGGTATAAGCTGACTACAACATGATAATTGTCCTTTTGAAAATATATATATTCTCATAAATACGGTGTCGTGCAAGTTATTGGATATAATGGCGCTCTTAAAATATCGACTGCAGCACAACAAGCAAACACTGGTACGAGGCGCAGCGTAAGAAGGACGAAAGAAACAAAAAACAACGTGAATATAGAGCAAGGAAGAGGGCACAACAAACAAGCACTGGTACGGTATAATGCACCTTAATTCATAATCCATATTGCATGACTATGACGGTTTTAATCTCAATATTTGAATAGAAATTGAAGAGGCAAACAATAAGAAGCGTGATTACAGAGCGAGAAAATGCGCTGCTACTTGTAGTAAAAGCAATGGAACGAACGCATCGTCAGCTGAATGGACACGTAGTCAGTTAACGTGCCAAAATTCTACAAGAACTGATCGAGGTAATATTTGTAAAAAATATATTCGGCCTCTTTTGTCTTTTACCATATAAAAAGGAATTCACATTTTTATATATGAACTTACTCGGCAGTAGTACAACTAACACCCATACTACAATCAGGTAGCGCATTATCAAAAGAGAATGTTGATCCACAAGATGGTTTGGAGTGGCTGCACATAAATGATAACTACGTGCAACAATATCATCCTAGATATGGTGTATCTATTTTTCAACATGACCCGACAGCACGTACCCTGCGAACTCCAAATACGACTCCTTTAGGTCCAATGTTTAATACTTCAGACTTTTTATATGTCACTTCTTAAATAACCATTATGTATACTAACATTATGGAAACTAGGTACTTTACCAAGTTGTCCTATCGAATGGATTCAAAGTCAGGTAACCAACGATCATGCGATAAGTCCTATCCCAGGTAAGAAAAATGAGATGGCCTACGGTTTGCATCTTTATGCATTTGAATAGTTGGAGAACATGAATCACACTCATTTTTTTGAAAATACCCATGCCATAGGACATAAAACACCTGATGCATCACCAATCAACCTGACAAGATCTACATTTGGAACTCCAAATACTGCACCTTCAGGTACCATGTGTCATACTTTAATTTTTTGCTCCTTTTTTTGCTCATCATTTCCAAAAAGTGACATATCCTTGATGACCAGGTTGCATGAGATCGAGGTACGACAAAAATACGTCAGCCAGAGAAAAATACAATAATATGGATAGAGCCAAGGAGGAATTATTATTGAAACAAAAACGAGAATACAACAAAAAAATGAAAGAATGCCGCACTACAAATCATGAAGAACCTTCAATTCCTGATCTGGTCTCAAATGATGTTACACAGAAAAATGATTTAGAGTTCGACAGCTGTTTATTCGAGCCTACACTTCCTATTGGCGAATTAGGTGAATATATATATATATACATGTGTTGTCAATAAGGTATTGTTTACGAATCATCCTTTATAATTGACAAATTTATTGTTGAAGGTAACATGGTAGAGGGTGAGACATGCCATGATGGGGACATTGTAGAAGCTGATGATGAGGAGTACCGGGAATCTCTCGTTGAAAGTAACAATTATGTATATATTCAAATATACCCTTTGTGTATTGGTTCAAAATAACAGAATTGACTGATAGTGTAAATCTTAATACAATTAATGTTGATCGGTTCAAAATAAAATCATATTTGGAATTGTCTGACTCTACTTTTCTTACAGATGATGACTTTGAGTCATACCGCGTGCAAGTAACATGTGTTGGTGTGCCGGTCGTACATGATCCATATGACTACATCTACCATGACCTCCCGGCTGGACATATTTTGAGGAATGTATCTGACTGCCAATATTGTGCTGCAAAAAGAATTCAATATGAGCCACCTGGATTCTGTTGCAGGAAAGGGAAGGTGCTGGTCCATATCCCTGATGTGCCTGAAGAACTAAAGCGGTTGTTTACCACTCAGGATCATAGTGATGCAAATTATTTCAGAAGCCATATACGGTACTTCAACTCTCATTTCGCTTTCACCGATCTTGAGTCACCCTTGATCGTAGAGTTAGCACCGCAAATGGTATCAGATCATTTCGTGTATGGTACATTTCGTGTGCATGGTGACTTGTACCATCTACTTCTAGATGATACATTGGTGCCAAGCTCTCAAGGGCCTCGTCATATGCAAATTCTACTTCTATGATACGTAAGATGATGATACATTATCCCATAGAGTGAGGAGGTCTCCGACCTTGATATCAATCTCATCCAAATATCCTAAGAATATTGCAAGATAACCCATATGTGCAGACTTTTAAGAGAGTTGGTTCTATCCCAAACCTAGATGAATACGGAATTGAGCTCAATACTAATGTCACGCCAGACCAAAGAAGGTACAATGAACCAACGGCTTCTCAGGTTGCTGCTATATGGACAGTAGGGAATGATCCACAAAAACCTTTTGATAGGAGTGTGATTGTATATCCCAAATGTGATCGCCCCCGCTATATTAAAGCATATCATGGTTGTTATGACCCATTGGCATATCCATTATTTTTCCCAAGAGGGGAAACTGGCTGGAACCTCAAAATATCGTATAATGGAGTACCAACTGTTCCTGAACCACCGACTGTTAATGTGAATACCAATGAATGTCCTACTTGTGATGATCATCCAGGTACGTACACATACATCGGTCCTAAAATTTGTGTTATACATCAGGCTTAATTTCTTTTTAATATATACATATAGCTTTTAATGGTTTGTGACATTTTAAAAGCTCAAAATTGTCATTGATATCTCTAATTATTTTCTATGATGTTTTCATTTTGCTTGATGTAATACTAATTTTGGTGCAAAGCTAAGTAAAAATCCATTGTAAAAGCATTGCAACATTTAAACCATGCGCCACCTGAAACATGGTAAAAGCTCAGAAAATGAAATTAGAGTTAAAGATACATGGTACCTGCGTGCTCACGCTTTTCTTAAATAATACGCTCAATATAACCATTGTTGATAGTGAGTCCTCGAATAATAATATTTCATTTTCTTTGCCATAACATATTGATGTCGCAGGTCATTTTGCAAATGATGAAGGATATAATGACATACAGGCAGGTGATTACTTTGGTAGTGATCTGCATGGAGGCGATTACTTGAGTGCGTTGATAGATGCAGACCCACCTGCTAGGTTTATAACGGCAAGGGAATACTATTGTTTCAGGCTGCAAGTTAGAAAAGGCCTTTTTAACATCTTGTTATTTGGAGGGCGATTATTCCAGCAATGGGCTGTTGACATGTATATCAAGATCGAGACTATGAGACTTGATTGGTACTCGAATCCTGAGAACCAAAAAAAATACGGGCTGAACTATACCAGGTGAAGCTCTCAAATTTGGTATTATAACTACATTTACTGCACGGACAACTGTCATTACAAATAAGCTTTATTCATGTCCATCTTTTAATCTGTCATAGGGTGTGGTTGATGTCATTTCTGTTGGAGAGACACGGGCTTCTGAGGTTGGCAAGAGAGTTGTGCTTCCACGTACTTTTCCAGGGGGCGATCGTGACATGCAGCAAAGATTTCTCAATGCAATGGCTACCGTCCAACGTTTTGGGAAACCAGATTACTTCATTACGATGACTTGCAATCCATACTGGGAAGAGATAACATCAAATCTCGAGCCTGGCCAGACACCACAAGATAGACCAGACCTAGTGGCTAGAGTATACAGGGCCAAGTTGAGGGACATGAAAGATTTTTTGATAAAGAAAAAATACTTTGGAGAGGTAGCTGCATATGTTCATGTTCTGAGTTCGGAAGAGGGCCTACCACACAAACACTTTCTGTTGATTATGAGGCCGGCCAGTAAGTTAACAAGCCCAGATGGTTATGATAAAGTCATTTCTGCTGAGATACCAGACAAGGACAAATACCCCGTGTTACATGGGCTGGTCATGAAGCATATGTTGCACGGACCATGTGGTGCACTGAATAGAAGGTGTGCTTGTATGGTGGATGGAGAATGCCGCTTTCGCTATCCTCGACAGTTTTGTTCTGCAACACAGCAAGGAAAGGACTCCTATCCTATATATAGGAGGAGAGATGACGGGCAACGTGTAAAGATTAGAGGTGCAGAGTTAGATAATAGGTGGGTGGTACCATACAATCCTGGACTTCTTATGCGGTACAACTGCCACATCAACGTTGAAGCGTGCTCAAGCATCAAATCTGTAAAGTACCTATTTAAGTACGTGTATAAAGGCCACGACTGTGCATCATTCTCAATAGACCCTGCTCAGAAGGAAGGTGGAGTAATCAATAAGATTCGTCGATACAGGGATGCTAGATACGTATCACCACCAGAAGCTGTGCACAGGATTTTTGCTTTCCCACTGTTTGCTGTCTATCCTGCAGTTTTGCAACTCCAACTTCATTTGCCCAACATGTAGTATGTTGTCTATGAAGAGTCCGCTAATCTTGAGGATGTTATGAGCGACCGTCTTCTTCTATGACAACACTAACTGAGTATTTCAAAATGAATCAAGTTTATAGTTATGCAAGTAAATTATTGTACAGACAGTTCCCAGAGCACTACCGGTGGATCAAGAGTAGAAAAGCATGGCAAAGAAGAGTACGACAGATTGGACGGATTGTGTATGCAAACCCTGCAGAAGGGGAGAGATACTTCTTGAGAGTGCTCCTGAATCATGTGACAGGCGCAACCTCATATGAGGATTTGAGAACGGTGGCCGGCATCACATACTCCACTTTTAGAGAATCCTGTGAGAAAAGAGGACTCATAGAGACGGACAAGTCGCTTGACGACTGCTTGAGTGAGGCTGCAACATTTTAGATGCCGTCTGCTCTACGAAGGTTATTTGCCACTATTCTTGTATTTTGCGAGGCCACCAATATCCATGCACTATGGGACAAGCACAAGGATTCATTGTCTGAAGATTACAACTGAGATAACTCCAACAGAACGGCAGTTGAGCAGATGGTGCTTATAGACATCTGCGATATGCTTCATTCGATGGGGAAGGATATAAAAAATTATGGTCTCCCTGAGCTTAATGATACAAAGTTAGTCATCTTGATGACCACTTATGCTTAGTTCAATTGGCTGCCTCTCTCATATAATAATTTGTTATATTGTTGTTTATCTTTGAAAGATACTTAAATGATTATTATTTGTCTTTTCTGTATAGTGTTAGAATTTGTATTTAGTGCTTTCTTAAACTCGGAAAAATAATAAACATAAGTAGGTTGTATTGTTATAATCCTACACTCTTTATTTCATCTCTATCTTAAATTTACTTATCTGATTGCTCGATGATTTCGTGATACATTTATTATTTTTTTGTACAATTCAGGTGAATTTTCCAATGACATAATGAGGGAGGTTAGAGAGGAACTTTCTATGCCCATAGACCAACAACATATAGATGGATATAAATCTCTTAACAAGGAGCAGCGTGCAGGATTTGATGAAATCTTACATGTATTACACAAAAAAGGCAGATATTCTTTGTCGATGGTCCAGGAGGCACGGGAAAGACGTACCTATATAAGGCACTTCTGGCCAAAGTGCGCTCAGAGGGCTTAATAGGCATTGCGACAGCAACTTCTGGTATAGCAGCATCCATATTACCCGGAGGACGGACTGCACACTCAAGGTTCAAAATCCCAATTAAGATTGCTAACAATAGCATGTGTAGCTTCACAAAGCAAAGTGGCACTGCATAGTTACTTCGTAGGGCATCCTTGATTATCTGGGATGAAGTTGCGATGACGAAGCGAATAGCGGTTGAGACACTTGATAGGTCTCTACAAGATATTATGGATTGTAGCTTGCCGTTTGGAGGAAAGGTTGTGGTATTTGGTGGAGATTTTAGACAAGTTCTTTCTGTGATACCGCGTGGTACAAGAGCACAGATAACTGATGCTACCTTGCAGAGATCGTATTTATGGGAAAATATAAGGAAGATACGGTTGACACGTAACATGAGGGCACAGTCGGACCCAGTGTTTGCAGATTATCTCCTCGGAATTGGAAATGGGACTGAAAAGACCATTGTAGATGATTATGTTCAGTTGCCTGATGACATTGTGATCGGTCATACGGACACCGACGATTCAATAAGCAAACTCATTCAACATGCGTTCCCATCACTTCATGAAAATGCAAGGTCAGCAGCTTATATGAGCACACGTGACATACTTTCAACCAAAAATGAGCATGTGGATCAGCTTAACGCAAGGATGATTGACCAGTTTCCAGGCCAGGAAAAACTTTACCACAGCTTCGACTTAGTAGATGATGATTCACACAATCAGTACCCTATTGACTTTCTAAACTCGATCACTCCAAACGGCCTTCCTCCACATGTGCTCAAAGTAAAAATCAACTGCCCTGTGATTCTTCTTCGCAATATCGATCCTACCAATGGCTTGTGCAATGGAACAAGACTAATGGTTAGAGCATTCCAAGACAATGCAATTGATACCGAAATTGTGGATGGACAGCATGCAGGCTCACGGGTGTTCATACCAAGGATCCCTATGTCTCCCTCGGATGATATTTCACTTCCTTTCAAGTTCAAGAGAAAACAATTCCCAATACGCCTAAGTTTTGCAATGACCATAAATAAAGCGCAAGGACAAACCATCCCAAATGTTGGGATATACCTTCCAGAACCTGTGTTCTCACATGGACAGCTTTATGTTGCATTGTCACGGGGTGTCTCGAGGCAAACAACAAAATTTTTGGTAAAGCCAAATAAAGAATTAGATCCTACAGGAAAGAGCACCAGGAATATTGTCTATCAAGATGTTCTGGATTGGTGAGACTGGTAAGTACTATTTCACACAATTTTTAGCATGCTGTTGGAAATTTGCATAAGCTTCCTGTTTCTTTGACTTGGACAATCATTTCCTTGTACTTTACTTTCGTAATACCTTATTTGTGGTTATCTGCTCTAGAATCCTTTGTTATTTTGAAAAATGAACTCTTGTTTATAGCCTACATCAGAGTGACGAGACCAAGGAAGAATATTGTGTCGGTGAACTGAAGAGTCTAACCAAACCAAGGAAGAAGATTATGAACTGGAGACCTATGATTAAGATTTATGGGGCATGAATGCGATGGCCAACATCAATGTTTTATTGTTGCTGTCTATATGAAACTGTATCCAGTAGGCACATATATATCCAAAATTGGGGATGGTCTTGTGTCTTGACTCATTGAGTTGTTGCTCATTTACGTCTTTTATTCTCCAATAACTGGTAGCTCAGTAGTAACTGTTTTGCCTTGCGTTCCAGACTGATTTCTTTTTCAGAGAAATGGGTTTTGATAATAAAACAGTGGGAAAGATTTTGCGAATAGAATTCTATTCTTGGAAGATGTGAATAGAATTGATCACATGATTAAGTTGCTGCAAGCGCTTAGAAAGGCACTCGTATCTTCATATTCTTTCTTCCTAGTGTGATCTCATATGCAATAGAATCCTCTAAAAAAATATCTATACTGATGATGCTCTACAATGTACTTACAGGGTTCACCTATCCTTAGGAAGTGTTTCTTAATTGAAATACTAAAATACAAGTGGAATGAGTGCACAGAAAACATCCCTCAAGACATAAGAACAAGTCTTAAGAGCATACGGGAAACATCCCTCAAGACATAAGAACAAGTCTTAAAAAGGCACTCATATCTTTACATCCTTTCTTCCTTGCGTGATCTCATATGCAGGTCCCGGGAATTCCTAACTAAAGAACGTCCAAATGCTGGGACGGAGGTGCTATACCTCCAGCCGTTCGGCGAGGCCGCGAAGCTTTTATGTGCGGCGACGGCGGTCGACGACGTCGGCATACATACATACGCAGGCGTGCGGCGACGGCAACCGGCAACGTCGGTGTACATACATACGCACGCGTGCGGCGACGGCAACCGACGACGTCGGCTCTTTTATGCGTGGACAAAGGTACATACAGAACTGTCTAAATCCAACTTGACCTCATGTGCTTGCTAGCTCATGAACTGATGATCGATATGTGCCAATCATAAGGGATGCATACATCCCTATCAGCCAAGTCCTTTCGATTTGTCAAAGAAACAATATCGTAATCCCCTGAACTGCTATTAAAAATTGAAGTCATGGCAATGGCTTGCGAGCTTTACTCCTCTCAAGCGGAACACGAGGTCTCCCTCTTTACATGCTCTGTAAAGTTATCATATTATTATATATTCATGCATCGTAAAGGGGTCAGCTAGGAATTCACGAACCTTCCCTAATACAAATTTGGCTCTCTAAATTATTTTGTTCTCCTACATCTGCATAGCCGTAAAGGGCAATTTTAAAGCCTTTCAAGTGTTAAACTGCATAGTTTTCTTTTCTTAAGCGGGTGTACTGATCGTCGTAGCGTTAGCACGGACACTATACTAGTTGGTAGTAGTTGTCGCATTTTTGAGGAGGAAGAGACACATCTTCCTCTAGTCTTTGGTTTGAAACTTTCGAAGCATGACCATACAAGTAACCTGCGTGGGGAGGTACTTCCGTAAGGTTGCCAAATGGGAAACCAGACTCGTCTATAACATATATTATATATATATATATATATAGGAAGTCGAAATGGTGCACTATGGTGCTCGGGCACCATGATTTTAAATGCGCGAATTCAAACCATATTCGAGTATATTTTTCAAAAATTTCAGTTTTAGGTTATATACCCATCTATAACAATTCAAATGAAACATATACCTTCGAAAAAAAATACTCGAATTCAAAGATTTTGATCAAGTTTGGATCACATGCTTTGCTGATTTATATATATAATCAGCACATACCTACAACCAAACTATCATCAAAAAGGGAAACTCTAGTTTGAATTTCAGTTCAAACTTGTTTGAACTAGTTAGTAAACTATATATATATATATATATATATAAAAGAATGAGGAAAAAATTTCTTGCTAGCTGTACTCATTGCTACACAAAAAAAATACTGAATATCCACATCGCAAGAATTCTGAACGAATGGAGATTTGAGGTATTTACCTACCGAGAGCACTTTTGATGTGAGGACGTATATGGGATTTTCTTAGCATGATTTCTGAAGAAACAAATCACTTGTTTTCTTCGTTTTCCATGGTAGAAACATCATATTAGTTCATAGCAAGGATTCAAATTTCGATTTTGGATAAAATCTCGCTTAGCATAGAAATCCAAAGTTTCGCTGAAATCTCGGTATTTCGGACAAATCTCGAACGAAATTTGAAAACCAAAATTCAAATCTGATCCATTTGCAATCGAGAAATCCCGAAATTTGGCCGAATAACCCAAAATTTCGGGCGAAATACGCGAATTTTCGGCGTTTTTGCACCGCAAAAAAGTGGGTCAAACAATAACTAAAAATTTTGAATTTTTTTTGGAGAGTACCGACACATTGGTGATATTTCCATAAAAATTTCAGATAATTCTGAAGCTTGTGGAATTTTTGAAAATTCAAATATTGCTACTGTCCTAATAAAACGCTGACTGACAATTTTGAACCGAATGGAAAATAGGACAAACAACGTTAGAAAATTTTGAATTTTTTTTGCATGGTTATGATGAATCACTAATATTCTCATAAATTTTTTAGACGATGATAAAGCTTCATGCATTTTTAAAAATTTGAACAGTGCCCTGTTAAAAGGCTTACTGGCAAACTTGAACAAAATGAAAAATGGTCCAAACCATATTATAAACTTTTAAAAAAAATTGTGAATGGTCCTGATGTAACATTAATGTTTCTATAAAATTTTTAGATGATGATGATGATTAAAATGTTTTTACAAATTCTGACAGCACTACGTCCTGACAAAAGCCTAATGATGAATACATATATTTGCTTTAGCAATGAAAAAAGGTTTAAATTTTTTGAAAATTTTAAAGAAGGGTGATAATGAAATTCTTAATATCTCATAAAAATCTTGAATCATGATCACACTCCAGTGAATTTATAAAATTCTTACAAGGCACAATACCATTTATATTCTTTCTCTTTTTGATTTTTAAAGTATAATATAACAAATGAAGTTCAATGCTTACGTAGATTTGATTGGCCAAACAAAAAAAGTTGAATTTTTTTGTAAATTTTATAGAATGTTACTGAGGAAATTTCTAATCTCTCATAAAAGGTTTAGACCACGATCACACTCGAAACAATTTATAAAATTCTGACAAGTTTACTGTCCCAATTATGTTCATTCTATTTTTTATTTTTCAAAGATAACAAATGAAGTTCAATTATTTTGAAATTTTTTTGTATGATCCTACACTATTAAAGATAGTACCATAAAATTTTTAGATCATTATAAAGCTTGTAAAATTTTATAAAAATTTGACAGTGTTTCTACTAAAATTTTAAAATATCTCAAAAAATCGGTTTTTCAACAAATTTTCATAGAAGATGACTTTTTTAAGGGTTATTGGACCAAATACGGCCTTAAAAGTTCGGAAACCGGACAAAAATCATGAAATTTTGGCAAAAACGAAAATACTATAGTAATTTTTAAAAAATTTATTCATTCGGTAGTTTAGATTTCGTGGTGTCCCGAAATTCAAAATTTCGGCGAATTTCAGCGAAATTTTTTATCCTTGGTTCATAGTATTCATGTGGGGTGGTGGAACCGTGGAAGCATCGGTCATAATGATGTTATTAATGAGCAAATCAGTTCATCGATCACTGATGCAAGAACGGGCATAGGTCTTAATGGTGAACCTTTGTAGCTAGGTCTAGGTCAACTGTCATTAGTGAAGTAGCTGGGGCACAGCCTGTACTTAAAAAAAAATGTACGTAGGCTGGTCTAGCATTTGGAACTGAACTGTAGGAGTAGCTTCTAACAGTGTTGAGATGTACAGAATCACTGAGAAAATTCCAAAACTGATTTGTCTCTATTGGCAGCCCAAAAAGCGGATCGATCTCAAGAGCATCAAAGTCGCAACGGTTGTGTTGACCCAACAAACAACGCTCATTGGATTTGGATCCTAGGCTACCAATCGAATGCTAGGAGTGGAAAAAATTAGAATGACGTGTATCTAGTAACTGACGGAGTATCAAATGAGAACTAACCTTCGAATGGGAAAGCGATCGAGAAGTACTAGTAGTTTAACTGGACCAGACACTATGTAACATTCTAATTTTTGCATTTGAGTTGATTTAATGTGTTATTGCATGTTTGGTAATTTTTTGAATTTTTATTTCAATTTAAATTTCAATGTAGATTTTTCCTTAAGTCAAAAATAATTTAATATGGTTAATGTTCAAGTGAACATTTAATAAAAATATTTTATTTGACTTCCATACACTCTAAGGTATTTTACATACTTTTGGGGATTTTTTTGAATTTATTTGCTATTTTTATTTTCTACAATTTCTAAAAAGAAAAAGTATTTGAAAATCCAGAAAAATCTTTTTGACCCAAACCCATTTGGTTCAGTTCAGTTCTTCACGCCTGGGCCCAGCTCGGTCACACCACGCATCCTAGTTAACTAGCCAGGTCCGTGCCACGCATGTCGCTAACTGATGTGCACTAGGGTTGTCCCAACCTTCTGATGAGAACGATACGATGAACCACAAGATCAGCAACCAAACAATCGCAACGTCACCACAACGAGGCGATCAACCAAATCAAAGACCCGATCGATCCTCGAACCTATTGCAACCAAGAACATGCAAGAACTAGGTGATAGCAAATTCAATCCAATAATCTCAAAGAAAAACAAGATGAGGTTCTGTTTCTCAACTCGGGTGGTCTAGTCGACACACGCAAGATTGAGGAGGGACACATACAGGGTCTACCAAAACACAACAAAACCTAAAAAATGAAGAACAGGGTAAGAACCCAATATAAAGGGGTACCCACACAATGAGGACGTCCAAGAGGGGTGCGGCAGCCAGGAGAGGGGCGCCGACCAAAGGAGGGGTGGAACCCTAAGAGTACATGGGCCTTGGGCCCAAAAGAAAGGTGGTGTAGCACCTGAAATTTTTGTCTCGTGAGATTGTTCTGTGATTTTTCTTCGCTTTAGGAGGAATTTGGCCTCGGGATCAGATCCATTGGAAAGGATATCTCGATACCTTTCAAACGAGTTGTCGAACGTCGAAAACGGAGTTCGGATGTGGCCGTGGCGTCCGTTTGAAGTACTGCTGCTCCTGGATGGCCGAACCGGACTCAGCGACGAATTGGGCTTTATCTTGGGCCTTCCTTGGCGCGTGGGCTGTCCTCGGTGGATGTTCTTGACGTGCTGGTCCAGCAAAGGTGGATGGAAAGGACTTGCTTTCGGATTAAGCCCTCCGGGCGTCGTGAGACAAAGTAGCGAAGCGAAACAAATGACGGTCGGGGACGGCGTAGCGGTCGAGAGGAAGAAGGGGCAACGGTTGTATCCTTGGTTGGGATGTCCTCATCATCCTCCCCTTCTTGAATTGGAGTCATCCTCGACTCCATCTCATTATCCTTCAAAGTATTAGTAATAACAGAAGACAAAGCAACAGAGAATGGCAATGGTTCTATACTATCCATGTTATCTTGTGAGAGAACTTTTGCAGCCAACAATAGTTTACCCTTCAACTTAAGATCAGGTTTTTGAGCAACTGGTGTAGTTGAATGGGTTGATTTACTAGCTACACTTTTAATTCCACTCTCTTCTTTTTCTCTTTGAGCTCTTTTAACATCAATGTCTCTTAGTTCTGTAAGGTTCATGGGTTTCAAAATAATTTTCTTTCCCTTATACAAGAAAGTATACTCATTGGTCCTACCATAATGTATAATATCCATATCATAGATCCATGGTCTACCCAATAAAAGAGAGCAAGCATCCATGGGTACAACATCGCAAACAACATTATCATGATAAGAACCAATCGAGATAGGTACTCGAACGGTTTTTGTTACCTAAACCTTACCAGTGGAATTGAGCCATTCAATTTCATACTGTTGAGGAAGTGGATTTGTGGTCAAACCAAGCTTCTCGACCATGTCTACACTAGCAAGATTGTTGCAGCTACCTCCATCAACAACGACATGCACAACGCGCTCATTCACCACACACCTTGTCTGAAAGATAGTATGGCGTTGATTTTGTTCATCGCGTGCAGGCTGTGCGCTAAGTACACGTGCGACAACAAGAGCCGGATATTTCTCGGATGTTGCAGAAGTGATAATCTCTTCTGCTGGCTCTGCAGTGTTAGTGGCAACAAGAGCATATTCAGTTTCATCAATGTCACTATCACTAGTGTACTTACCATTTTCTCTGATTATTAGAGCACGTTGATTAGGGCAGTCTCGCATCACGTGCCCCATTCCTTTGCATCAAAAGCATTGTGTTTCCCGCATTCGACCGGTGGAGGCAACTGAGGAAGCACTCTTGGCGGGTGTTTGAAGTGTGACTGACTTGTTTGCCTCCGAATGCGTGATGATGTCGAAGTAGTTGGAACAGCGGGTGTAGGTACACATCCAGGTATGAAGATGATGCCTTGGTATGGATCTGGACCAACTTGGATGTGGAAGAGCCTCCAATATTACCTCGCGTTGTCGATCGTCGACCCTGCACTTCCCTTTCGGCTTTCAAAGCAAGATGGTACAAACGAGTGATAGAATTGTATTCTTTATAGTCAAGTATATCGTGTATCTCTTGGTTAAGCCCACCCAAGAACCTAGCCATTTTTACATCTTCACTCTCTTCTAACCCACAGTGCAACATGCCAATTTGTAATTCCTGATAATATTCCTCAACCGTTTTATCACCTTGATTAAAGCGCTGCATTTTATTCAATAAATCACGAGCATAGTATGTAGGAACAAATCTAGCCCTCATGACACGCTTCAACCCATCCCAAGTTGTAGGTACATCACGGTTGGCTCTACAAAGTTTTTTCCACCAAATAGATGCAAAACCAGTAAATTCACTAGTGGTAGCGTGAACCCTTCTACGCTCAGAGAAGTCATAGCAAGAAATTTTTTGATCTACCGCCAACTCCCAATCTAGATAAACATCAAGATTATAAGTACCATCAAAAGGAAGCATAGTAAATTTCATTTTTGCCATAGAGTCATCACGTTCTTCCCTTTGATCATGTTGATTTCTAGGACCTTGCCTGTTATTGCGGAGTCGACGATGAGGTCGGTCGTTGTTCAGATTTACCCTGTAGTCGTCCTCGGTATCGTCGGCGTAGTTGTTCTCCTTTTGATCCACCCCGTTTAAAGTAACAGGGACAACCGGTGGAGCGCCGCATTGGCCCAAAGCATGACCAGCGGCACCATTGTTGGGGGCAGCACCTTGAAGAAGTTGTGCTAGCTGTGCTTGAGCTCAGTGAGGGGTGCCAATTGTGCCTGAATCGCATCAAGAGTGTAACGAGTTCGCATCTCATGCAGATTGTGCATCCTCTCGAAATGAGTGAACCAACGCCGTTCTTTTGGCGTGAGGCTATCCTCATGTTCACTCCCAGTACCGTCGTTGCTTCCATGATTGCTTGTAATACCTGCCATGGTTAGGACCAACAAAACAAAGAACTCACAAGAGGGTTAGTTCCTATGGACTACTAAATATAAGGGCCGTGGATGATCTCACGCACTCAAGCTAACACAAAGTTCTTACCAGTTCTTGCCCTACAGCTTGTCAAGGTCTGATCGGATAATGACGGTAACCTGCACTCAGTGGTGACAAAGCGATTGCAAGGTACTTTTCCTGTAGTTAATAGTAAGTGGAGTTTGGACAGGTATTATTTGTAGTAAAGGAAAAACTAGAACCACACTAGTCAAAACAAGTTGAAAAAATGTTCAACGGCGGTACATGCTGGTCCTAGGCTAGACCGTGCTAGAGACGCGAGCCTAGACACTAAAGAAGTCACAGAACAACAACCAGGACGTTCTCAACGCACAAGCAACAGCTAGAGCTCCTTTCTTCACTCTTTTTTTTTGAATTTTTTTCCCCAATTTTTTTTTCAATTTTTTGTGGGAGCCCTAGACTGGAAACATGACTCAAAAAAGGACTCCAGAGAAGTATTCACCACACACACTTTTTTTGAACAGGGGTAAAAGGGTAATTAAAAGATACTCTCTCTCTCTCTCTAGTCTTTGATCTGTGCACCAAAATTTGATGGATTGTCAAGTGCAGCAAGATGGTGTGGAGAGAGTAGAGAGATGGTTTGGCTCAGCTTCCTTTCCTTTTTTTTATGGAAGGAAAGGCTTGCACGGTTTGATATGGATATGGCAATGACCACTGGATGCGCGCTATATTTGGAGGGAAAAGGTAGATATGGCAAGGAGGAGGATCTCAAATCCTTCTCTGTTTGGATACCACTGGATGCGTGCTATATTTGGAGGGAAAAGTGGATGCGTTTGGCTATATATGGAAAAATTCGGTGAGTTTTGGTGGAACACGGATTGGAAGGAAGGAATCGAGTTGGTTGGGGAAGACGTGGGCTGCTCGATTTGATCTTGCGTGATGGAATTTGGGGCGTTCTGGTGGAACACTCTCGGTTTGATCTTGCGTGATGGAGTTTTGGGCGTTCTGGTGTAAGGCTCTCGGTTTTGTGGAAGGAAGATGGCAGCACAAATAGCTGCACGAACAACACGACACTATGACAAAAACGTGAATAGAACTCGAAACTCTAAAGATCAAATGCTAAGACCAGCAACGACACAACGATGCAACACAAATTGAACAAGAAATAAACTAGGTAGTAATAGTAAAGGCTAAAAGGGGGCTCGGATTAGATCGAATACACGACGAACATATTTTTTTTGGGGCTATTTTTCTGGACTCTAGGATGAACAAGATGAACTAAACAAGGATAAGGGTGTTCTCACCAGGCAACCGTCGCTCTGATACCACCTGATGTGCACTAGGGTTGTTCCGACCTTCTGATGAGAACGATACGATGAACCACAAGATCAACAACCAAACAATCGCAACGTCACCACAACGAGGCGATCAACCAAATCAAAGACCCGATCGATCCTTAAACCTACTGCAACCAAGAACATGCAAGAACTAGGTGATAGCAAATTCAATCCAATAACCTCAAAGAAAAACAAGGTGATGTTCTATTTCTCAACTTGGGTGGTCTAGTCGACACACGCAAGATTGAGGAGGGACGCACACGGGGTCTACCAAAACACAACAAAACCTAAAAAATAAAGAACAGGGGTGAGAACCCAATATAAAGGGGTACCCACACAATGGGGGGCGCCCAAGAGGGGTGCGGCATCCGGGAGAGGGGCGCCAGCCAAAGGAAGGGTGGAACCCTAAGAGTACATGGGCCTTGGGCCCAAAAGAAAGGTGGCGCAGCACCTGAAATTTCTGTCTCGTGAGATTGTTCTATGATTTTCCTTCGCTCTATGAGGAATTTGGCCTCGGGATTAGATCCATTGGAAAGGTTGTCTCGATAACTTTCAAACGAGTTGTCGAACGTCGAAAACGGAGTTCGGATGTGGCCGTGGCACCCGTTTGAAGTACTGCTGCTCCTGGATGGCCGAACCGGACTCGGCGACGAATTGGGCTTTATCTTGGGCCTTACTTGGCGCGTGGGCTGTCCACGGTGGATGTTCTTGACGTGCTGGTCCAGCAAAGGTGGATGGAAAGGACTTTCTTCCGGATTAAGCCCTCCAGACGTCGTAGACGAAGTAGCGAGTGAAATAACGACGGTCGGGGACGAAGTAGCGGTCGTAGAGGAAGAAGGGGCATCGGTTGTATCCTTGGTTGGGATGACCTCATCACTAACAGGTAGGGCCCACATATCAAACGTGTCTTCTTCGTGTATGCGCCAAAGTCTGAGCATGCACACATGTCGCCAGCAGACATTGATGTCATTCCGACAAAGTCTTGGGCTCTTCGTGCTTTTAAGGGGAGCACCGTGTTCGTAAGGACATAAGAAAAACTCTAGATCTGTTCCAAGGATTTTGTTTGTTGGATTTGAGATTTCACCAAAGCACCACGAGGAGAAGAAGCCGTCGATTCACCATTGTTGGTGTTTTTGAGCCTGTGGTCTACATGATGTAGATATGCTCATGTATAGTGTTGAAACATGGTGTGCCTAACGGGAGGTGAGGGAGGACAAGCACCAAAAGGAGATGTCGCGAACATTACTAGTACCGGGAAGCACACAAGAGCACTCGGAGGTGTGGACCATGCCAACTCCATGCAACCCATACATGGCCTATGAGCCATGTCACGAATAATTGATATCTTTTGAAAGTGCAAATTCAAATTTGACTAATGATGTACTGAACATGTTTGTGAAAATGGTATATCATGTATTATCACACAATGATGTTGAGTTATTAATGTGTTGCACGATAATCAACTGGGTGATAAATGATTTAGATTGAGGTAAGTGTCAAGGAGCTATGTGGTAGGGTGGATCTGTGTGAATTGGGTTAGAGATTATGTGTGAATCTTGTTGATATTGGATACTGAGATAATTAGAAGTCTTGCCTCGGTCAATTAACGACTTAACGTTGTAAGCCATTGAATTGAGCTAACCATACAATCACATGTCTGTTATGAGCCAGACCTAACTCAGTAAATTTCCGAGTCTTAACATATGGCATCTCAGGAGGATAGACAACCTTTGTGCACAGTTGGGAAGGTGTGTATTGTAATGACTCCACATTTTGAACAAAGATTGTTCCTAATATAATGATGAGTCCCTCTTATTCTTCTACTCTGTATGAGGAAGGAATAGTGAGATCAGACTTAGTATCTATATTAGGATAGAGTTTCCGAAAGGTTTTATTATGATCTTCTCGTCTCATACTGTTTGTATCCAAGTTTGGCAATGCATGGTTTATTTGTTAGGTTAAAAGATAAAATTGCTATTTTTTGTCGATATCGGTTTAAAAAAGGAAAAGTTGTATTAAGATTACGATTATGGCCGATATTGATTCAAAGATAGAATTTTCATCTGTACAAAGCCGATACATATCATCATTAGCAACGTATCGGAGAAGGATACAATTGGTCGATACACTTGAAAAAGGGGATCGAGAGCAAGCAGACACAACACAATCAATCAAACACCTCGCACCTACTTTTTATTTACTTTCCTGTCAACTAGGAGTAGCTTTGTAATTTAGAATCCCTTTGTAATATGATCTTGATCAATAAAATTGCGTATCACCGATTATTGATCTTCATCGATTACGCCAGATTTGATTTTCTACGATTTTGTTGCGTATCGCCTTCTTGGGGAAAGTCTACCTTTACCAATCATCTAATTAGCCTTAACGGGTTGATTAGACTTATCGTTACCTTATATTTACTCGGCTTCATATAGCTGTTTAGATCTTCACTGATAATCATATTAGGGGGCTGTTTGGGGAGCTGTGTTTCAGCTTTGAGCCAAAAGCCCCCCAAAACAGCATGGCTACAAAGCAGCTGGAAAGCTAAGCCACAACAAAAGCACTCCCAAAAGTTGCAGCCTCTGGAGATGAGCTTTTCAGCTGTAGCTTCGCTCAACCGCTCACCTCGCTAGCTCCGCCTCTCCAACCTTCGCCGCCTTGCCTCGCCGCATCCACATCACCTCCCCGCTCGGTCGCCGTTGTGCTTCACTAGGTTGCTGCCTCCCCCGCTCGGTTGCCCCCAAAAGCTACAGCTGCAGTAGCCAGTTTGCCAAACGGCATAACAAGAAAAGCCACAGCCACCAGCTACAACTGTTTTATAACTCAGCAAGCCAAAAGCAGCTTTTCAGCCCAGTCGTTGCCCCCCAAATAGGCCCTAGATCGGCTTTGAGTATATTTTTCAATCTATCTTGCCGATTGCAGGATCAAATCGGTTAGCACGCCACGAACCAACTTAAACTTGGCGTTTTCGTGTGTTTGAGCCGATAAATCCATCGTCATATTTTTTGGCGCAACACATGGCTAAGAAAATATATCATTGCATGATAATAAGAGATTGATCATATCTTGTAGGTAAAATGTACAACTTCTATAAATTGTCAACCTATTCAAGTAACCGTCTCTATGGTAGGAAAAGGAAGAAGGTGCTGACACTTACACGCCCTCAAATTAGCCATTTTCGTAGTTGAAAGGGATCCAACCAACATTTTTCTTACAAAAATCGACCGAAGGAGTAGTCAGGAGTTTGCTTACCGTGCCATTGCATGCACACAGAGCCGAATTGACGTCTCCTTTGACCTATTATGCTTGCGCATGGCACGCTGGCAGAGCTGTATGCAACTATGCATGCTTGCATATCGCTCACGGTTCACTGTTGCGTTGACTTCACCGGCAGCCTAATTGATCTCCAGCCTCCTAACACGACTAGCAGGCGCTCCCAATGCAGCAGGGCTAACTTGTGCTCGATTCCTTACTCTATCTGTCATCTATATCGTTTAAAGTAAACATTAAAGTTAGTTTCTACAATAGCTATCTCTAAAGGTTGGTTTTAAATACAATGTAATAACTATATCCTCTCTTGTACATAATTAATCTAACTATACTTCCGTGTAATGTTTACTACTAAATAAGAGTAATCTCTCTTATCTTTTCTCACTCTTCCATATAAAATAAAGCTAACGTGAATATACTAAGAGTAAGTTGAGACATTGTACATGTACTTACATGCACCTGTCGATCGCATCACTGTTCCAAATTAATGGTGGTCGGGTCGTCATGGCCGACACATCAGAATCAGTAACGTTCGAGACCGGTAGGCATAATTGCTGTTTCAGTTTGAGCATCGATTATTCGTTCTGAAACCTGTTGTTGCCGATGGGACGATCGATTTCCAATATTATCATCGCTGAGCTTTTGAATTTGGACCATACAGTTCATCACATGAGATAACCTAGCCTCGATCGAAGGTTACTGTTGAACTATATGGGCTTAGCTCATTTAAATGAAAATCAAATAAATCTCAAAGGCCCATTCATGAAGGGAGAGGGGTGGGATGTCTTTAGTACCATATTGCTTTTTGATGTGGAGAGAGACCTACTTAAATATGGAGTTGGTTCTCTCCCTATTTCACATGGCAATGGAGAGAAGAGAAAGAACCCACACGCGCGCGCTCGCCTCGTCGGGCTTAGGCATGGGCGGCAGGGTGCGCGCACCTGCGTGAATGGTCCGCCGAAATCGGACCGGATGCCTTGCGCGGACGCAACTTTCTTTTGCAGTTTTTATCAATTGCTACTCAGGATCAGTTCGAGATATAAAGATAAAATCGTTTTGGTTTTGGATCCAAACTGAAAAATGCGTTTTCCGTCTCTATATATACTGGCCGAGTCCATGAGCAAAATATACGGATCTATACACAAGCTTTTGCCTCCTTCCAGTGCTGCGCCGCCACCGTAGTCCGCCTTCATCCCTGTCGGGACCGGGTTTTCGAATCCGAACCTTCTGTGTATAACCTGTGCTAGTCCAGGAAAAGCTAGCACACACAGTGGAAACAATGATGACAACACATCCATATCACGAAGCATATAATATTAATTAAGCAAAAGAGTATTAGCCTTATGGCCAATTATTACAAATAAGCAGCATCATAGCTTGAGTTCAATAAGAAACAGCGGAAACAAAATAATAAAAGCAAAGTAAGCCCATCCATTTGCCCAACAGGCAATCGACTGGGGTTCGCGTCCTAACATTCCGGATCACCTTCGTCGTAACCACAAGCGTAGAAATCGTAGTCACCTTCAGCTTCTGCGAACTCTTCTGTGGAAAGGTTGGGGATGTTGCAAGGGTAAGCACAAAATATACTCCGCAAGTCATGGAAACATAATGCATGATAACTATATGCAAGGCTAAACAATTGAAGGCATAATATGGCTCTTTTAGCATAAAGCAAAGTTTAACTGTAAATACCAATAGTAATTTCATAAAGCATCATTTGATCAAAAGGTAATAGCATAGTAATTGAATTTGATATGACAATTAAAGCAGGTTCCAGCTACCTGACTGGCTCCATCTGCCAAACTATAACCCGAGAGTTCCATCTGCTCACGAATTCCCAAACCAACATTTTCCTTTAAAACAAAACCATAAAATCTACAATGTGCAAACATACCTCGCCTGCCCTTGACCATGGGCACGACTACTTAAGTAGTTTTAACTCTGCAGAGTGTGTACACTTTACCCACAAGACATGATCGACTCTTGTTGCCATGCAATTAACACACTGCCTTTGGTGTGCCGATAGAGAGATCATGACAAGTCCTTTACAATGTACAACCCCACTATTAACATCGCCCGCTAAGGTTTCACCGCTATTAGGGTTCTAGCTGTCCAAAGATCTGAAGCCCCTCTTGCGCTCGCCAACATCCGCACTCACCAATCGCGGTTAATAATGGGACGCATAAATTATTTAGCCAGGTCGTACCCATATAGACAGTGGTTGTATGGTAGTGCTCGGTCCATGGTAACACACTCTTCGGTCCTTAATTGACTAGGACGGAACATTTACATACCAAGGTCTCGTGCTTTCTGCACCGCCAAACATCCATCTGTCCCGGTCTAAACCATTTCCACTTTATTTTAATTACATCACAGCAGCAACACCAATTGCTGCGATCTCACAAATAAGTTTAAACAACATTTGAAATTATTCCCATAATGGCACAATATCGAAACGCTTAAACTGGACTAAGCAATTCTTCCGTTCCATGCTAATCTACTGATATCACCAAATAAAAAAGCCAGTATATATCATCTAGGGTGTCAAAGGTTCGACATGATCAATACCAATAAGGGTATAACAAACTGGAATTAACTAAACCTTAAGACTACATTTAAAGTTCTTTGCATAAAAGTAAGCATGCATAATTTAAAAACAACATAACATTTTCATAAAATTTGGGATCAACATGTTCGAGGAAGACTTGCCTTCGATGCTTCTTGCTGATTCTACCTCTGACTGTTGATTCGACTGGTCTTCGATTGCGTCGTCTACACGCGAAACGAGAGCAAATAAATAACAAAAATTCAAATAAAATTCAAAATTTGAAAAGAATGGTACTGGAAGATAGATCTTGAATTTAGATGAATTTATAAATTTGAATCACTGGAATCGGATCTCGAACGAAGGAGAACGGGCTCCAGGAAGATTCCCAGATCTGAAAATCAGAGAGGCTGACATGTGGCAACACGTGATTGGCTGGAATTTCGGATTTCTGGAAAATCAGAAAAAGAAAAAGAAATGCCGACTGACATGTGGGGCCCACATGTCAACGCCTGGGTTCACGGTGGACAGCGTCCACCGAGGAGGGTTCGGGTGACGCGGCAGACCGGCCGACGTGGCGTTGACGCGACGGGTTAGGGCAAACGCGGCGGCTGACGAGGCAACCAATGGAGGCGATCGATGCGACGGCACACGCCGCGCATCCAACGGCGGCGCGGGATCGGAGGGCAGAAGGACGAGGCCGAGACGGCGGCGACGTGGCGCGATCTGGTGCGCACACGGGGAAGCGGACGGTCACGGTTCATCGACGGAGAGCGACGGCGCGAGGCGGCGGCGCTGGCGCTGGCAATGCCGGAGGCGGAGAAGAAGGCGACGCCGACAGAGCAAAACGCGACGAGATGGCGCGGGATTAGGGGCAAAAGAGAGAGGGAGTCGCGGGGATCTCGAAACGACCAAAAGCGGCGATGGAGGCTCACCGACGACGGCAAACGACGACGGAGAAGAGCACGGGCACGGCGGAGAGCTTCGGCAAGGTCGTGCGCGAAGATGACGGCACCTCGGGCTACGCGGAAAAGGGCGGCGGGTGCGGCGCGAAACGTTAAACCTCGGACGGGGCAGGGCTACGGCTTAAATAGCCTGGGGAGGTGCGCAAAACTCGGAAACCGAAATGGCGGCGGCGTGCGACGCGAGGACTCCTGGCGCTAGGGTTTCGCTCGGTAATTGCGGGCATGGCACACTGGTCGCGAGAGGGCGAGCGGTCGAGATGGGCCGACCGAGGGAAATCGGGCCGATGCAGAGTGGGCTGGAAAAGGAACAGGGACGGGCCGGTGGAATTCAGCCGAGGAAGGTTTTGGAAATTAAAACAATTTTCCGAATTAATAAAATCCCAGAAATTCAAATAAATTCAAATAAATATCAAATAAATTCAGAAAAATCTCCAAAAATACAGAAAAATTCATAAAATCTTTTGTTTGATAAATAGATTAGCCAAATTAAATCCTTTTATAAATAGAAAATTCATATTAAGCTAAAATTAATTCAAGAAAATTACAAATAGTGAATTTTCAAATTTAAACATTCCAAAACTCCAATTTTTGGGATGTTATAATCCCGTCAAGGCTCGGCGTGCAATTTAACAGAGAGCAGTCTCCTAATCATGCTGCCTTTGCGATCCCGCACCGGAGAAGGCGAATAAGGTTTTTGGAAGCGTTTGCGCGATCGCCACGATCGTCATCACGGCTCGTCTACCAGTACGCGCTCGGGCACCGTTGTTCGTCATCGACGCTCGGTGCCAACACGTTATCGTCATCAACAACGTACCATCTACATCGGCTATTGCTTCCTCTACAGTAGATCGGATGCGTGAGAATCATGTTTAACTCGCTTCTTGTTTTTACTCCCGAGTATAGTAGATCTATTCATGTGTAGCTTTGTGATATGCATGTGTAGATTATACTCTCACAATATGATCATGTTAGTCAATCTGTTCATGTTCATATTTTATCTCGGAATATATATAAACCTGAAAGTGCTAATTATTCCAACAATCCAAAAACCTTATATTAGGCACTTTGATTTAACGATGGCTGGATTTACCGATGCACTGAGGCCGGATAAATTTACCGGTGTGCACTTCAAGAGATGGCAGGTTAAAGTCAATCTGTGGCTTACTGCCTTGAACGTGTTCTGGGTATCTAGTGGTAGACCTGAGGGGGACCTTACTCCTGAAAAGGAGAAAGCGTTCTCAGAAGCCACTACACTCTTTGTGGGATGCGTTCTGAGTGTTCTTGCTGATCGTCTATGTGATCTGTATATGCACATAAGAGACGCTAAGGAACTGTGGGATGCGCTGAATGCTAAATTTGGTGCATCAAATGCTGGCAGTGAACTGTATATTATGGAGCAGTTCCATGACTACAAGATGGCTGACAACCGTTCTGTAGTAGAACAAGCTCATGAGATACAATGCATTGTAAAGGAACTCGACCTCGTTAAGTATTCCTTACCTGATAAGTTTGTGGCTGGGTGCATGATTGCAAAATTACCTTCACATGGAGGAGTTTCACATCGTTTCAAACACAAGAGACAAGAGATCTCTGTTGAGAGTCTCATTGCGTCTCTTGATGTTGAGGACAAAGCTCGGAGTTAAGGATGGATCTAACAAAGGGTGAGGACATTCTAGCGCCAATATGGTGCGTACATCCTCACTTCAAGAACAAAGGGAACAACAAGGCCAATAAAACCACCAATTTCAAGAAGAAGAAGATGAAGAACCCTAAGGAGGAGCCTTGCTATGTGTGCAAGTGAACTTGGACATTGGGCTGCCCATGTAGCAAACCGCGAAGGCAAAAGGCTCATAAGGGGCGAATCCAAAGTCCGCCAACATGGTCATCGGTGACAATCGAGATGCATCCGAGGGTATGGTATTGTACTGCTGTCTTTTCAAAGAGTCAATCTACCAATTGGTGGATTGATACCGAGCTAATGTGCATGTGTGTGCCGATATCACGTTGTTTTCTTCTTATCGTGTCACTAGGAATTCCTCCGCCCTAATGGAGAATGGGTCGCATGCTTCAGCTTCATGGAGTTGGCACGGTGGATCCAAGTTTACTTGGGCAAGATCGTGCAACTAAGGAACGTCAAAGATGTTGTTTCTATTCACAAGAACCTAGTGAGCGGCTCCCTTCTCTGTAGAGATGGGTTTAGAGTGGTTTTTGAGTCCAATAAAGTAGTCGTGTCCAAACGTGGATTGTTTATTGGTAAAGGCTATGAGTGCGGAGGCTTGTTCCTCTTTCTCTTTCTGATTTATGTGATAATACAGTGAACCATATTTGTGGCAATTCTAATGGAGATGAGGCCAGTGTGTGGCACTCACGTTTATGTCATTTAAATTTTGGTTCAATGTTTCGGTTATCCAGTATGAGTTTAATTCCAAAACTATCCATTGCCAAAGGTTCTAAGTGCCAAAGTTGTGTACAATATAAGCAACCTCGAAAGCCTCACAAGACAGCCGAGGAGAGAAATTTGGCACCTCTAGAACTCATACATTCAGACCTTTGTGAAATGAATGGTGTGTTGACAAAGGGTGGAAAGAGATATTTCATAACTTTGATTGATGATGCTTCTAGATTTTGCTATGTTTACTTGTTGAAATCTAAGGATGAGGCTCTAGAGTACTTTAAGATCTATAAGGCAGAAGTTGAAAATCAACTTGAAAGAAAGATCTAAAGACTTAGGTCAGATCGTAGTGGAGAGTATTTCTCTAATGAGTTTGACTTATTCTGTGCGTAACTTGGGATTATACATGAGAGAACGCCTCCCTATTCACCCCAATCAAACGGGGTTGCTGAAAGAAAGAACCGCACTTTGACTAACTTGGTGAATGCCATGTTAGACACTGCGAGTTTATCTAAGGCATGGTGGGGGGAGGCTTTATTGACTTCATGTCATGTTCTAAATAGAGTTCCAATAAAGAATAAGGAGAAACCCCCATATGAGGAATGGGTTGGGAGAAAACCATCACTTTCTTATTTGCGCACTTGGGGGTGCTTGGCGAAAGTCAATATACCGATAACTAAGAAACGCAAACTTGGGCCTAAAACTATGGATTGTGTATTTCTTGGATATGCTCATTGGAGCATAGCTCATAAATTCTTAGTAGTAAAATCAGAGGTATCTGACATGTTTGTCGATACGATTATGGAGTCTCGTGATGCAACATTCTTTGAGAATATATTTCCTATGAAGGATTTACATAGCATGTCTAGAATAAATTTTGAGATAGTTCCTGAACCTACTGAATCTCTTGAACACTTACCTGAGCAAATTCCTGAGGAGGAGGATAGTGAAGCTCCAAGGAGGAGCAAGAGACCAAGGATTGCAAAATCTTTTGGTGATGATTTCACTGTGTACCTCGTGGATGACACTCCCACGTCTATTTCAGAAGTCTATGCATCCCGCATGTCGACTCATTGGAAGGTGGCAGTCCGTAGTGAGATGGATTCCATTATCTCTAATGGAACTTGGGAAGTCACAGAACGACCTTATGGTTGCAAGCCTGTTGGCTGCAAGTGGGTATTCAAGAAGAAGCTTAGGCCTGATGGTACGATTGAAAAGTACAAGGCTCGGCTTGTGGCTAAGGGCTACACACAAAAAAGAAGGTGAAGATTTTTTCGATACCGATTCACCTGTCGCTAGAATGACCACTATTCGAGTGCTACTTTTCTTGGCTGCCTCATATGGTCTTATCGTTCATCAAATGGACGTGAAGACAGCTTTCCTTAATGGAGAGTTGGATGAGGAGATCTACATGGATCAGCCTGATGGTTTTGTAGTAGAAGGTCAAGAGAGCAAGGTGTGTAAGTTGCTGAAATCTTTGTATGGCCTGAAGCAAGCTCCTAAGCAATGGCACGAGAAGTTCGATAGAACTTTGACTACTGCAGGTTTTGCAGTGAATGAGTCAGATAAATGTGTATATTATCTGCATGGTGGGGGTGAGGGAGTTATATTGTGCTTGTATGTTGACGACATACTGATATTTAGCACAAATCTTGATATGATTAACAAATTTAAGACTTTCCTGTCTGAGAACTTTGATATGAAGGACCTTGGAGAGGCTGATGTGATTTTGAACATCAAGTTAATCAAGGGTGAGAATGGGATTACACTTTTGCAATCTCATTATGTTGAGAAGGTTTTGAATCGGTTTGGCTACATGGATAGCAAACCGTCTTCAACTCCTTATGATCCTAGTCTGATTCTGCGGAAGAATAAGAGGATTGGTCGAGACCAATTGAGATATTCTCAGATTGTTGGATCGCTCATGTACCTAGCTAGCGCTATGAGACCTGATATCTCCTTTGCTATGAGCAAGTTGAGTCGGTTCATGTCAAACCCGGGTAATGATCATTGGCATGCACTAGAAAGGGTAATGCACTACTTGAGAGGAACAACGAGTTATGGGATTCACTATTCAGGGTACCCTAGGGTACTTGAGGGATACAGTGATTCAAATTGGATATCAGATGCTGATGAGCTTTATGCCACGAGTGGATATGTCTTCATCCTAGGGGGTGGTGCTGTGTCATGGAGGTCTTGCAAACAGACCATAATGACGAGGTCAACCATGGAAACAGAACTCACAGCATTAGATAGTGCTATCGTTGAGGCAGAATGGCTGCGTGACCTCTTGATGGACTTACCGGTGGTTGAGAAACCCATACCGGCTATTCTCATGAACTGTGACAATCAAACGGTAATTGTCAAGGTGAACAGTTCTAAGGATAATATGAAGTCCTCAAGACATGTGAGAAGACGATTGAAGTCTGTCAGGAAAATGAGAAACTTTGGAATTATTACATGGATTATATCCAAACTGAGAAAAACCTGGCAGATCCCTTTACAAAGGGACTATCATAAAATGTGATAGATAATGCATCGAGGGAGATGGGTATGAGACCCACATGAGAAGTTACACCACAATGGTAACCCAACCTATGTGATCGGAGATCCCGTGAAGTAGGACCTGGGAAAAACAAGTTGTTGGTTAACTGAAGGAGAGTAAAAGACCTTAACCCACTCCATGATGCAATACTCTCATATTCACTAATTGACTAAGGTTAGTCGGTGATTGATCATAGGCGTTGGCTAATGCCTTAATGTGTACTATTGGCTTTAATTAGCGAAGACGCTGTTCTACAGGGCGCTCTTGAAAGTACATACCTATATGAGCTCGATTATTGAACGTCGTAATCTATGAGACTGGGTGTTCTCTAGTAAGCTCATGAATGGACCAAGGAGTACGACGTATATGCTCCACCCGCGGGGTAGGCTACAGGCAGCCTAATATCAGTTTGGTTTTAAGTGAAACTTGTCCACACAAGATTTGCAATTCAAGGTCTAGTTCATTGTTCAAGTTGTGGATCGGTGTAGCTTAATATTCTAGATGGATGTTCAACTTAACAGTGTCCATCGAAACGTTGGTATATCAAACAGTTTTGGAACAGGCAAATCTCTGAGAGGACCTTTGAGATTTGGTGGGGGATTGTTGAACTATATGGGCTTAGCCCATTTAAATGAAAATCCAATAAATCTCAAAGGCCCATTCATGAAGGGGAGGGGTGGGATGTCTTTAGTACCATATTGATTGTGGAGGTGGAGAGAGACCTACTTAAATATGGAGTTGGTTCTCTCCCTATTACACATGGCAATAAAGGGAAGAGAAAGAACCCACACGCGCGCTCGCTCGCCTCGCCTCGCCGGGCTTGGGCTTGGGCTTGGGCATGGGCGGCGGGCGCGCGGCACCTGCGTGAATGGTCCGTCGAAATCGGACCGGATGCCTTGCGCAGACTCAACTTCCTTTTGCAGTTTTTATCTTTTGCTACTCGGGATCAGTTCGAGAGTCCATGAGTAAAAATATACGGATCTATTCCATTGCTGCGCCGCCACCGTAGTCCGCCTCATCCCGCTGCGTCGGCGTGCACTGACGAACGGGAAAGCCGGAATCTGTCGTCTTTGCGATCTTGCACCGAGAAGGCAAATAAGGTTTTTGGGAAGCGCTTCGCGCGACTGCTCACGATCGTCATCGCGGCTCGTCTACCAGTACGCTAGTGCACCGTTGTTCGTCGTCGACGCGCTCGGTGCCAACACGTTCTCGTTATCAACAACGTACCATCTACATCGGCTATTGCTTCCTTTACAGTAGATCGTTACGTGATAATCATGTTTAACCTGTTGCTATTTTTACTCCTGAGTATAGTAGATCTATTTATGTGCAGCTTTGTGATATGCATGTGTAGATTATACTCTCACAATATGATCATGTTAGTCAATCTGTTCATATTCATGTTTTATCTCGAAATATATACAAACCTGAAAGTGCTAATTATTCCATCAGTTACTCCATTCAGTACGTGACGAAGTGAAATATGCTATCAGATTGTTGGGGGATTATGTTCTCGCGAGACGATCGCACACAGCGGCGGAGCTTAGAGGAAAATATATATCTTATATTATATATCCTTTTGCTTATCTAAAGCTGATAGATTCTTCAGCTCCTAGAAGTGTCACGTCAGCCGCTTGGAAGAAAAGTTTCTTGCGAAATTCAAAATCACGTTCAAATTTTTCCATAGCTTTTTTACAAAAAAATCTCGTAGTTATGTAAAATCGTGTATAGCTCTAAAAATTATGTATAGGTCCTCCTCCCTCTTTTTCATGAAAAACTATCTGGTTCTATGCATTCGCATATAGCTTCAGACCCACTTTTGCAAAAAAAAAAAAAAAAAAAAGACTCGCAGTTCCAAAAAATTGCATCTATACCCGAGCTTGTCCTTTTGCAAAAAAATCATCATGGTTTACTTAGCGTGGCGTAGTGCGCGACTCCACTTAGTTTAGATAATTTTGGAAGAGATATCTAATTTAGTATTATTTAACATTTAAATGGTAAAACTAAACACTTCTTTAACAACTTTTTTTTGGGGCAATGGTCTCCTTTGGCTACAGAGAAGCTCTGCCTCTGTTGCTTATCTTTCTTGATTAGTTTTCAATACTACAACTTTACGGTAAAAACAATTAAAGAACTGCACATTTAACTTTTTACTTCATTTTTTTTCAGAGATACACATTTTAGAGCCGAAATTACTAGGAAACGTCACATCCAAAATGGGACAAAATTAGCCTGTGTGGCTGACGAGTGGGACTGAGTTGTCAACTAGCCTCACATTATAGGGGTAAAAACAAGCCAGATATTTATCGCCCGATTCGAAACTGGATTTAACTATTCGATCAGATCGGGACGGGAACCAGATACTTGAATCCGGATCCGGATCGAATATAGAGCAGCCAATATCTCACTACACTGAAAAAGGTCATCAGTGGCGGTTCATAACTGCCATCAAGTGCGGTTCTTGAACCGCCACAGATATAGTGCCACTGATATCAGTGGCGGTTTTCTAACCGCCACAGATAATAGTTATCTGTGACGATTCTATCCACCAACCGCTACAGATAAATATATTATCTGTGACGGTTCTATCTACCAACCGCCACAAATAACAATATTATATGTGGCGGTTCTATACACAAACCGCCACAGATAACAATATTATCTGTGATGGTTCTATCCACCAACCGCCACAGATAGTACCTGATCGAAAAAATAAAAAACCGCATTTTAGGCTAGCCTCAGGTGCTGCTAGCCATGCCCTCTGAAACATATACATCAATCACAGATTTTGCGTATACACAATTACAATGTACAAACAATATACCGATTTGATCAAACAAAAACAATATACCAGTGCGGAAGAAATGATGAATTTGTTGCTAACTGCTAAAACAACCTTCTAGCAAGGGTTTAGCCCTTGTGGCTTTTCTCCATGTTTTCTCATGTCCAGTAATAAAACTGGACTCATGATTCTTCCATGTGCTCTATATACGGGAAAGGTAGAATTTTCGATTCATCCTTTCCTTTCCATCGAGAACATATATGTTTCCTGATACAGTTGGGACCACAACATCAGTGTGACCATCTCCATTGACATCACCAATCAGAGGTCATTGTCATCATATGATAATGACAATCAGATTGCATATAAAAAACATAGCCTAGTAACAAAGAAATATACAGCTAAGAAAATGAAGCGGTGAAAGTACGTGATATCTTCATTTTCACTATAACCAAGTTATAATGTTCTCAATCAATCAGTCAAAAAATAGTAATAGCACAAGATGAAGCCCGAATGGTAGAATCTCTAAGTAATGGATCTAAGCAAGATTATGGATGAATGTATTCTCGTTAGCTAAACTAAGAAAGCAGCTTCAACACATGTAGCAATAGCTGTGTATAGATTGTCAAGAGACATGTATTACCTTTGCATGTGGATAGACAATCTATTTATATAAGAAATCTGTTAACACCATACAAAATAAATGGATGAAACTTGCCTGTGGAATAAGACTCTTCATTGCACTTCCCGCATTTCTTCTCCTCCACATCCATGCCGCTACATTTCCATGGGCATCGCAAGAACCATCTCGATTTTCCCATCATCATTGATGTCCGCAAAGAATGACCGGTGCATGGATCTCAGCCATCTCAAGTGGGAACTTGTTCCTATCCTTACCTAAATTGACAAAATCAACATAAGTAGACACATGGATGTTTACACATAAGTAGCGTGTCGGTCGCCAAAGGTACAAGTATAAAGGATGGTGGGAATTCATTGTTTTCTAGTAAGGATTTCAATGAATTACTGTCTTATTTTCCAAAACAAAAATAGCATGGTAAAACTGATTATTACTTAATTACACCAAAGAAATTATATTATTCTAGTCAAGAAACTTTATGCTATGGGAACTAGATATATATACACAATATATGAAACGACAACTCAAAGATAAAGCTATTTTTGGATACAAAGAATCACCATTTCATGTATACCATCTTTGTCAATATCCGCAATTACTCAGTAGAAAGAATGTGAAAAACAACTCAAGGTTATTTACGTAAGCTAACAACTAAATATAAGCAAAATGATACAAAAGGTTCACTTATCAAGGGTTGCTACTTAACCAGTTCCCAAGGTTGCTACTTAACTGTTCCCTTTACTTCAGCGGGTTTGCTCCTAAAGTGGATTGCTTTGTCTACTTACATTATGGACCACTACAGATTATTTGGACCATTTTTTTCTTAAAAAGCAAGAAATGAAAATGAATCCCACCGCTATGAAATAGAATTAGTCGACTGGAACATACTACGGCAAGTTGCACTGTCTATAAAAAGCTCTACTAGCCATCATGAAAGGGCACGGAGAAAAGCAATAGAGGGAGCGCTCCTCGTCTAGAGCACACACACCACCCATGAACACACACCCACACGCACGGGAGAAGGGCAACAACACACAGGAAGATCAATCACAACTTCTTAAATCAAATGACAGAAATTAGAACATGAGCAAGCCATGCCATCCAATACTAAACTTGACATTCAATGAAACATCATTTTACACCACCGTAAGAAAAAAAATTAACTAGTTTTCTAAACTATAAGCCTACGAGTCTTCAGTGTTGGTAGGGGCCTCAGGAGGTGGTAGATGAGTATGGAAGACTTCATCGTTATTATTTGGGTCATGAAACTCGCCGTTCTTGTTGAGTACTTCCTTCATGATGAAGTAGGCGAGCTGTCCCTGAATGCCTTGGATTTAATTTGGATCCAGTCCTCCCGTAGGCAACTTCAGACGCTATAAATAGAAAAAATTTATCTTAAGAGCTTATATAGAGAATGAGATGTATGAATCAATGTGTGATGTTAGCGTGGCAAACCTCTACGTCATTGTTTACTATTGTAGAGCCTAAGATTTCGCGCATGTATTGGCACACGAAGTACCCACATAAATTTGTGCCTGGCGACTGCTTGTGGCACTGCAAAAAATTGAATAAACTTATACGACATTGAAGGAGTTATTGACTACGAGGTGCGATATAGGAAAATTGTTTTTGTACTTACCGGAAATTTAGTACGGATTGTCAGTGATTTATGGAAAGGACGGTGTCTCGAGCTCTTTTTATAATATGCTTGGAACGCCTTATTCACTAGACTTGTCATATCTTTGTAGTTTTTTAGATCTTTGTCACGCGGGTCCAAGATCAGCATCTTGCTTTTATCTGGAGTAATTACTACGAGAATCCAGTGGAAACTACATACACATGTATGATGCCGTAGTCATTAGTCCTAAGCTGAGCAAAGAACGAGATCAACAAGTAGTTGAACTAGCTAGTGAGCCACTTACTTGAAATTGTATGGTAAAAGTATGAACTCCTTGTCTTGGAGTTTGATGAAAGCGTTATATATGTATTCCTCGACCTCCTTTGGTACTCTTTTGATTTTCGGCTGGCAAACCGTTCCCGGATCGAGGAATGCCACTGGCCCTTTGGTTCTTCCTAGTTCTACCAACTCGTATCTACATAAGAAATGATTTAGACATCAAATTTATCGGTATTACATGAATGTAGACAATGATTTTTATATTGACACTTACAGGACCAAATCTCATAAGAGACACGTCGAGGGCATCTTGATAGTACATGTTGTGCAACTCGCTGAATTCTATCATGAAGTAGCTAGACCCCTCATGGTGGAAATGTTTCTCTCTGAAAATGGCAATGATCACCTTCGGGAGTACATCTTGGTTAGATCGCTCCATATACCATTCATGTAATCGCCTTAGCTACACTGTTAGGCTATCAAGCTTGAAGGGGTGACAAACGGCTTCCCAATTCAATTTCGCCTTTCTTCAGCAGCTTGACCTTTGGAGACCGCTTTACCCTTACTTTTCGCGACAACATCATACTGCTCGCTTCCGCGACCTCGCTGCTATGGCTTGTCTATTCTGCCATGCCTTCAGAGGGGGATTTTTAAGTCGGTCAACTGAAGTTGTCGCAGTAACTTTTGTACGCTGATGTGTTGGTGACGACAGTGCGCTGTGGGATAGGGCGGCAAGTTCACTGCAGGAGAGGCTGGCATGGTCACCTCAGGAGGGGCTGGCAGGTTCACCTCGGGAGGGGCAGGCACTTCATGATGGTCCAAGACGATGTCACGTTTGCACCACTGGATGAATGAGTGGACGGCACTTCCTAGAGTTGTAACCTCGTCGTTCAGGGGCATTTCTAGCCCGAGGTTGGCAAACTGGGGATTAACCGTGTCCACCAGGACCTTTGCATAACCTGACGCTATCGCAGAGTTGTGCAATACACCTCCTTCTAGGCATGGGTACGCTATGCATGCATCACCGAATGAATATGTTCATGACGGGCAAAGTGGTGCACGCACTGTGGGGTCATGTATGTCGTCCACAGGATAATGGCCTATGCCCTGTTCTACAAGTGGGGCGGATGCGCAACTGCTGCGATGATTCGGAGGGCTGGTCGTAACAATGTTCTCAGCTTGCGACTGGCTCATGGCTTGTTGTACTTGTCGTTGTACTTGTTGTTCTATTGTGCCTTGCAATTCTCGAAGCATCTTTTCCTTCATCATTTCTATTTCAGCAAACGCTTCTCTAGCTCTCTTTCGACTCTTGTAAGTGTGGAGGTGCTCTGGGAATCCTGTCTTCCAGGGAACTTTAACCTCGACACCTCATGTCCGTCCAGGATGCTCCTTGTTTCCCAGGGCACATGTTAGTTCATCGTTCTCCCTATCTAGGTGGAATGTTCCTTGGGAAGACTCGACGTACAGATCCTGGACCCTTTGCGACATTACTTCGTCATCGCTATTTCTGAAGGATAAGCCCCCACTAGATGTGACACTTTCCCTCGCTAACACATAGTGCTTGACTCGGTCTGGTAGTCCGCCAATTGACTTGTACCAGTCGATTGTAGTGATTCTGCTTCCTGCCTCTCCCATTGAGGGATTTTACGAGCGTACCCACCTGTACCAAGTCTGTGTGGATGGATGTTTCTTCTTCCGATGTTTATGTGGTCCTCGCTGGACTTCTTTGCTGCTTCACTTTGCTTCATCGACACAAATTCATTCCAATATGGTTCTAAGTTTGGGTAGTCCCCGATGGCCGACCGGTTTTTCTTCACATAATTAGTATTCAGCCAGGCCTTGAAGTTCCTCCATGCCGCATCCATTGTCATCAACGCATCCCGACGCACACGGTGTTCATCTTCTTCGGGGAATTCGAAGGTTTGTTTGAGCTCCGTCCATAGATCCGTTTTGATGGTATCGGGCACTTTGTGCCAATCCAAAAAGGTGATTGGCACTCTCTCCCTTGTGATATACCCGCAGGTCGTTCTGTACTTTGCTACAAACTTTGGCAGTGCAATAGGGGCCCCAGCATCTAAGACCTCAGAGATGGTATACCGGCCTTCGGGCTTCTTATTTCTTCCTCGGCCACGAGGTCTTGCCATGGGTACGTCAGCATCGACGGCACCAGCGGTGGTTGGGTGGAGGTTGAGGAACCTGCTAGGGCTAGGGCTCGGGCTCGGGATGGATTGCTCCTCCATATCAGCCTTAGATGTGCAAACTGAAAGAGGTAAAGTATGAAACCATTAGAATTTAGCGGTCATTTGGGTTAAGTACGGAAGTTTAACTCTGAAAACTAGAAATAAGAGTAATCGAAAAATAGGGCTTTCAATAGAATAACTTATCTTTTAGAAGAACCGTCTGTGATGAGCCGTCTGTGATGATTACATATCACAGATGGTTCTACAAGAATGGCTCTACACATAATGTGACTTACATATCTGGAAAAGATGGCACTCAAATATTTGCAGCGTATTGGATAACTCTTTTGTCTAATTACTTGCACTGACTAAGTTTATGTGCAAGTCATAGTGCCAGCTTATACGTGTAAATGTAATAACATGCCTAAAGAGTTTATATATTCATTGATGATTGCTTTCATGTTGGCATATTCTCCCAACTGAAATCAAGTGGGGACAAACATAAACATGTATTCATTGCTTGTCAATTTCATGTCTTTCAAATGCAATTGATTTTGGTCTTCAAATTTTACAAGGTTGTAGAAGCTCACCTCCCTGATTTATGATAATTATTTTAGAATTTTCTAAAACTTATATATATGATTTTCACAGAGTTTACATGATAAAAATAGTTTATAGTGGATATCTCCCTTATTTAACCACAGCTCAAGTGTTCACATGACAACTAATACAGCAGGATGGCATGATCAAGTGGTACAGTCATGGCTACATTACTTTGTGCAGTAGATAAAGAATAAAGAAAAAATGGACAATGATAACAATGTCTTTCCTCGGTGATTTCGACCTTGTGACAAAATACCAAAGCTTCATGCAAAGTATGCCTTGAAAGCAGAAATGGTCACGTATATAGTCACCTAGCTCTCCGTTTATTATAAATCTAGCTCTCGTGGTAGGCTGAGATTTGCTAATTTTTTGCACATTAGCTAGATCTAAAAAAGTTACAGGGCAATATAGTGAACACTTCGAAAGCGGCAAAATGTTGTCTGATAGCAAAAGCAGCAAACACTCCGAGTCCGGTAGCTCTAATAGCAAGCATTACTGAAGCCATGAACTTGATCACGGCAAAAGCGGCAAAATGTTGTCTTCACAGGCCACAAGAAAAATATGCAGGTTTCAACAATCAACAAAGTTCTTAGAACGGGAGCAAGAAAAATCCCCAGGTTTCAGTGAACAATTAAAAGGAACGCAGAACATACAAATATGTGGCCTCAGTCAAATACAACAAGAAATTTGGTGATATCTCTTGATGTCAATATCCTTGCAATGTGGTTCAGGGTTTAATCCGCCTAGGAAGCACACAGCAGCAAGATCGATACTAACGTCCTAATATATTATAAATTTTGAGTTGGTCAATATGGTTCTTTAACGGAAATAGACAGACAATTCCCAATATATTATAGGTAACATTTCGTGGGTTTTTACACCGTGTTCTAAAAAATGCAGTACGAAATAAATCAGCTGAAAAAGATTTTGACTATACCCTTGGGCGCGCTGGCACGGAGGGCGGTGTCGGCGGGGCGGGTCGCTGGGAGGGCGGCGCGGGCGCGGGCACGGGGCGTCGGGGCGGCATCGGGCGTGGCGTGGGGCGCGTCGGGGACGGTGTCGGCGGGGCGGTGTCGCCGGGAAGGCGCGGTGGGGCGGCGCTGTCGGGAGGGCGGCGCTGTCGGGCGGCGCGGCGCGGCGCTGGGGTGTCGGGGCGGCCTCGGAGCGGGCGCGAGGCGTCGGGGAGGGCGGCGCCGGGCGCGGGCGCTGAGCGCCGAGGGCGGCGACCGTGGCGGCGCTCAGCGAGGGCGACGCTGCCGACGGCGGCGGGAGTTTACGGTTTAGGGCACTCGGTGAGAAGAGTGATTGTATCCATTTTATATATAGAGCATATTATCAGTGGCGGTTCTTAAGAAGAACCGCCACTGATACACTTATCTGTGGCGGTTAGTATAAAGAACTGCCATTAATACATACATTATCTGTGACGGTTCTTTATACAAACCGCCACAGATAAGTGTATCAGTAGCGGTTCCTGTGAAGAACCGTCACAGATAGTGTATCAGTGGCGGTTCTTAAAGAACCGCCAATGATATAATTATCCTATTATATTAATTACCATATATAATCTTAATATAGTAATATACCCTATATAATACTAATATATTAATGACCCTATATAATCCTAATATATTAATGTCCTTATATAATCCTAATAAGTATTATATACCCTATATAATCCTAATATAGTAATGACCCACATTTCCATTACTCCACACAAATGCATAACACCACATTTCCATTACTCCATACAAATGCATATTGTTTACATCACATTGTCATTACTCGTATATAGCTAATTATTTTCTTTCACAATTTGCCCTTCTTCATGATCGTCGCGATGATAGGTAGCTTCCTGAGTGGTTTCTTCCTCGAGCCTGATGTTGCCATCTACGAAAGGAGGCAACTCATCAAACTGGTTGTACTCATCCTCATCCACGACATTCTCAACTCCGACGATCCTTCTTTTTCCCTTAAGAACTACATGGCGCTTCTTATCTGCCGGATCGATTACATAGAAGACATATGCTACTTGCTTCGCAAGTACGAATGGTTCGTCTCTGTATCCGACATGTTCGATGTCCACAGTAGTGAAGCCGTACTTGTCCACCTTGACACCCTTTGGGAGTTGTACCCAACGACACCGAAAATCGGGATCTTAAAAATACAATAGTCGAGCTCCCAAATCTCTTCTATGAACCCATAGAAGCTACTCTTCTTCTTTTGTGTTGTCATAGGCATCTATGCGACACCACTATTTTGGTAAGTGCTTTTGCTATCCCGAGATCTCGTGTAAAGGTATATCCATTTATGTCGATCCTTGCCATGTCAAGATTGTACCTGATGGCCCTTTTGCCAACCACCTCAACATAACACTCGTTTCTTTCCCAGTCATATGCTCTTTGAACCAATGATTGAACAAACGGTTATGCTCTTTTGTTACCCAAACCTCTGATCGTCCACGATTTTCCTCTCGTAGCTTATCCTTGTGCATGTCCATAAAAGAGGACACCTCAACTGACTGTTGCAAGACTGTGAAATGAGCTTTTTCGAACAATCCATGATCGTAAGAATTTGTTGATTTCCTTCCAATTGTCCCTTTCCCAGTTAGCCTACCCTCATGGCGAGATACAGGCACTCCTACCGGTTCCACCCCCTCCATGTAATCCACGCAAAACTCGATAACCTCCTCAGTTGCATAACCTTCCACAATGCAGCCCTCCGTGAGATCGATTGCGCACATACTTCTTCAGATACCCATGTACCTTTCGAACGGGTACATCTGATGCAGGAATACGAGGCCACATACATTTATCTCATTCACAAGGTGAACAATGAGATGAACCATTATATCAAAAAATGATGGAGAGAAATACATCTCTAGCTGGCATAGTGTCTTGACCACATCATTCTACAGTTCAGAAAGTCCGATGGGATCGATGACCTTCTGTGAAATCGTGTTGAAGAAGAAACACAACCTCATGATTGCCTCTCTGAACTTTTCAGGCAAAATACCACTAATTGCAATGGGAAGCATTTGTGTCATCATCACATGACAATAATGAGACTTCATGCCAATTAACTTCAAATCTTTCATCGAGACCAGTTTCTTGATGCTTGCGGAGTAACCAGACGGAACTTTCACACCATGCAAGCATTTGCAGAGGTCTGTCATCTCTTTTTGGATAGAGTGTAGCAAGCTGGGGAAGGTAAAGTCACCCTTTCCCGGTGTCTTGAGGATGTAGCTCAGCTCTGATTTTCATATCTTCCAAGTCCCTTCGTGCCTTCAGTCCGTCCTTAGTTTTGCTAGGAATGTTCAGCAAAAGACCAATCAAGCTGTCACATACATTTTTCTTTACGCGCATGACGTCTATGCAGTGTCGAACTTCTAAGTCCTTCCAATAGGGCAAGTTCCAAAATATCGATATCTTCTTCCACGTGGTCTTCTTAGTACGAGACCTCTATTTATTATTACTATCTCCCTTTCCAAGTACAACATTAATATCCTTAACCATTTCATATACCTCTTCCACACGACGAGGCCTTGGAGCTATACCATCCTCTTTTGTCCCGTCAAATTGTTTCTTCATATTGCGGTAGGGGTGATTCCTGCGAAGGAACCTACGGTGATGCATGTACATAGTTTTTCTCGAGTTATTGAGCCACACACTAGCGGTTTCATCCATGCACTGGGGGCATGCTTTAGCCCCTTTTACAGTACGACCAGATAGGTTACCAAGGGCAGGGAAATCATTGATGGTGCAAAACAACAATGCGCGTAGGATGAAGTACTCTCACTTATACTCATCCCATACATGTACACCTTCGTTCCACAGTACCACAAGATCTTCCACTAAAGGTTGTAGGTATACATCAATATCATTGTCAGGTTGTCTCGGCCCTTGGATAAGCAACGACATCATAATGTACTTTCGTTTCATACACAACCAAGGAGGAAGGTTGTAGATACAGAGAGTCACGGGCCAAGTGCTATGAATACTACTCATGTTACCGAAAGGATTCATTCCATCCGTACTCAACCCAAACCTTATATTCCTCGGTTCATTCCCGAAGTCCTTCATAAAGAGCCTATCGATGGTTCTCCATCGGGCGTAATCGTGGTGTCTCAGCTTTCCATCCTTTTTACGCTCTTCTGAGTGCCATCGCATCAATTGGGCATGCTTTTTGTTTCCAAATAAACGTTTCAACCGAGGTATTACTGGTAAATACCACACCACTTTAGCGGGAGCTCCTTTATTCACCACGGTGCCCTCGCTGTCATGGCATTTACGCTTGTATCGCGATGATTTGCACACCGGACATACATGCATGTCTGTATACTCTTTGCGATAGAGTATACAATCGTTTGGACATGCATGTATTCTTTCTACTTCCAATCCCAATGGACATACAACCTTCTTAGCTAAATAAGTGGTTATCGCCAATACGTTTCCATCTAGAAGCATGTCCGCTAAGAGATGTAATAGCGCCGTGAAACTTTTATCGGACCAACCATTGCTTGCCTTCAATTTTAGAAGTGAAAGCACGGTGTGCAACTTTGTGTATTCCTCCTTGCAACCCGGGAACAAAGGCGTGTCCGAGTCATCCAACAAACCCTTGAATTGATTAAACTCTCTCTGACTAGTGTAGTTCCCTTCTGCATCGCGCAACATCTGAGCAAGATTATTATCGTCATCAATGTCCAACCTATCCTCATCAGATCCATAACCGATGTCAGCTGCCATAATGCCTTCTCCATCATCCAATGCGTTATCACCTTCATGTATGTTTTCCTCTTCACCGTGACTTGTCCAATGTGTATAGCCAAGTACAAAACCCCTTCGAATCAAGTGCAAGTGGATGTGCTCTTTGTCTGAAAATATTTTCTCATTCTTGCAATCAATGCATGGACAATGTATGTATTCCGTCTTCTTGTGCAACTTGTTCTCCTCAGCGGCTCTTAGAAAAGCAGATACCCCGTCGATGTAATCTCGACTGTAACGGTTCGCATTGTACATCCATCTCCGGTCCATCTAAAATTAATTAACATATAAAAATTGATTAAAAAACTAATCTAACTACTTATCATCTAAAGGAGCTAGATAATAAATTCATCATCTAGAAATGATGAGCACCGACCTACCAAATTAACTAAAATTTCATGTATATTAATATCCACTAATCTTAATTAAACAAATTTAATATATGCAAGATGTATATTATATGTTCAAACTAATGGAACCAAATTAATAGTAATTAAAAAACTAATCTAATTACTTATCATCTAAAGGAGCTAGATAATAAATTCATCATCTAAAAATGATGAGCACCCACCTACCGAATTAACTAAAATTTCATGTATATTAATATCCACTAATCTTAAATAAATAGATTTAATATATGCAAGATGTATATTATATGTCCGTTCACTAATCGAACCAAATTAATAGTAATTAAAAAACTAATCTAATTACTTATCATCTAAAGGAGCTAGATAATAAATTCATCATCTAAAAATGATGAGCACCCACCTACCAAATTAACTAAAATTTCATTTATATTAATATCCAATAATCTTAATTAAATAAATTTAATATATGCAAGATGTATATGTCCACACTAATGGAACCAAATTAACAGTAATTAAAAAACTGATCTAATTACTTATCATCTAAAGAAGCTAGATAATAAATTTATCATCTACCAAATTAACTTAAAATGCAATTTATATTAAATATAGGCTTGATCATAATTCATCATCTATAAAAGGAACACAACATCATCTAATGAACCTAGCTAGGAAATAAATTCATCAACTACAAAATGGTAGGTAAATAAAAATAAACAAAATCTAAACTGTTCATCTCATCTACATATAAACCTTAATTAAACTAGGTTTAAAAATTAAATTGAAAAAAGATTAACACAAATCAAGAGAGGAGAAAAAATAACTCACCAAGGAACAACTAGAGGAAGTACAAGCACAAGAATTGGAGAAAACGAAATCTGAAAATTAGAACTTTTGGTTTGCTCTCGGGAGGAAGAAGACCAGTGCTGCTATTGACCACCTATTTATAGGCAATATTATCAGTGGCGGTTGTTAACTAGAACCGCCACTGATAACATTATCTGTGGCGGTTCTATCCTCGAACCGCCACTGATAATTCAAGATAGAACCGCCACAGATAATCCAATAGTATCAGTGGCGGTTGGAGGATAGAACCGTCACTGATAACTAATGATTTATTTGTTATCAGTGGCGGTTCTATCCTCCAACCGCCACTGATAATGAATTATCAGTGGCGGTTGGAGGATAGAACCGCCACTGATATTCTTCCCGCTATTTTCAGTATAGAACCGCCGCTGATAATTATATTTGTGGCAGTTCAAAAAAAACGCCACAAATAGACCGTCACCTATTGCAGGTTTTGGCGTAGTGTCTAGTAAATACGGGACATGATCCGGATATTAGGATTTTTCCTATTCGGATTCGGATATCGATTTTTTCATATTTTGATATCAGCAAGACCCAGTTCATTTTCATCACATTTTTTTCATGGCAACCCATTTATATAAACAATTAGTTGGTTCTATTGATCATCAAGTAGCATATTCTTTCTATAACATCTATGAATTGATTGATATATAACTTGCTACTATGGTCATGTAGTCGTATGGTTTTAATTCAACATATATTACTCTATATATACGTGCATTATTTGCATATCTTTATCCGTTTTCTACCCGAATTCGTCACATGTCCGTATCCTCAATAACCCGGATTCGTATCCGTATCCGGTTCCGAATCCAGAGAAAAAAATATGGATTAGGATACGGAAAGAGCTGTTTTCACCCATATGCACATATACATACTGTAGTTCCTTGGTAATTATTCCTCTTAAATGTGTAATTATCTGAGATAAACAGTTAAATATGTAGTTTTTTTTATAGTTTTGCTAGAAAAGTTGTGATTTTGGCCCAAGCAAAATACATATCAGATGCAGTTGTACGGTCCTATTGCTAACTGATGATGCATAGAATATGATGGATTGGAAGTAAAAGATCCGAAGGTAACAAATATTTGTTTGTTGGGTAGATAGATGGCTTTTTAGAATGGAAGTCGGAGAACTGGGACCTGACCTTGGAAAACTATTTTGGAAGAAAAATATCTCAGAGGTGTCGAAAACAGGTCGATTGTGTGGATATTCCCGGTTTTAGTCAGGATTGTGTAAAATTAGAAGATTTTTCCAAAAGACCACTCATAAAATGGGGGAGTGCGTCAAGAACTCACCAGGATTTCGAATTTCGTTGGCCACGCACCCATAAATTTATACAATCGCAAATCCCCCACCGGGAAGTCTAGAACTAGCTGACGAACTAACTGTACGACGAGGCGCATATGTGACATTCAAGCGCGAATCTTTTTATAGTCATATATATCCTCGTCTAGACCAAAAGATCCAAAAGGTTATTTCTTGTTTATACTCGTCACCTCGTAGACGACGCAACGAGGTTCGAGGCGATGAAATATTGGCACATATCATCGTACCTCCATGTTGCTCGCACCAATCGTCCTCCTCGACGTGCCCCAGCACGCCTTCCTCTGCATAGACACTCCACTACTCAAGTAGGTAGTCGCACACAACCCCAAAACCCCCATCTCCCACAGCTGGTAACAGCTCCTTTATCCTTATTCTTGAATTGGTCATTTGCGTGTGTAGCCGCTGCTTTGCTTTAACTGATCCATCAAGATGCTGCCTTCGGGGATGCATTTCATCTGCTGCTACTAGCTTAATTAGCTATGCTGAGGATTTATGTAGTCTGTTGAAAAGTTGGACCTGTTAAGATTGAAATTTTTAGTGTCCCTTCACCGTTCCAGTTCTATATCACTCCTTTCCCACTATGCAGTTTTAGATATCTATCCACCATATTCATGCAGAGATTTGAAGTCCGCATCCATTAAATCTTTTCCTGTTTTCCCTTTTGTTATTTCGTTGTCCTCTATTTATTTTGTTATTCCCTCTTATTTTGTTCTGCGTTGGCTAATGTCTTTTCTTTCTGTTATAGGTACCGTTGGTGTCTTTGCTTCTGTCTCAATTACGCGATCATTCATTACTCCTACACAGAGTTTCCTAACAGACTCTTGTTTTTTTACTCATTCAGACTCTATTTTTGCCTGCCACATCATCTTTTTTTCCCTTCTGACAGATAATACCTACTGCACAATTTATGCAGACCACAAAAAAAATATTACTGTATGAGGTAAGTTAATTTTCTTCTAGAGTTATTGTTACTGCTCTCCCGCTTTATTACCGTAGTTTTACATGCAGCTTCTGCAATGAATAGCACTGTTTAGTAGTCTTCATCTGCTGCCACTGGTACAATTTTAAAAAGGAATACAACATAAGTATATTCCCGCACATTTTGTCTAACATTGCACACACGGTTTCTGTCGGCGTTTTCGAGCGCCGGCAAGTAAATTTGTAAGTCTAGGGGGTCGCGCGTTCCACTCCCTGAATGGTTAGACTCGTGAGTCCAAGATGTATACTAGTTCGGGCTGAAAGTCCCTACTCCAGTTCAGATGGCCGTATTGTATTGCTTTTTTGCCCTATGTTTTTACAGACGAGGCCCCTAAATGACTTAGTCTCCTCATGTTCTTATGTCCCCTCTCTCTCCCTGAATCGTTTAGTCCTGCTTCCTTTTATACAGAAGGAAGGGGCAGGTTACATCGAGAGTTGGGGGGAAGAGCGAGGTGACCTATGTTAGGAGCTTCGGTCCTTCGTCCTGTGGACTGGTCGCCACCCATCTTGCCCATGCTGGGTTGATAGCCTTGGTGGTCAGGGAGGTTAGGTGTTCCCCGGGAAATAGCGTACTTGCCCTCTGTGATCCTTGCGAATGCTGACGTCGCGGTGCGTGACGTTGGTGCTTTGCCGGGGGAGCGCGCGTGCGATCTTGTCGTGGATCGTTGATGGGGCCGGAAGCTTTGTCTTCTGCAATCACCGATCTTCTTGGGAAGGAGCCACCGCCCTTGTATAGTCACTCGATTGACCTCATTCGGGGTGCGTGGCGGTAGGCCGATGAGGACCGACACGCGCCCTCGGCGTCCGCCACCTTGGTTCGGTTGAGTCGGGGATCCCGCCCGCCAAGAGGGTCGGGGCGCTGTCCGGCCGGTCGGAGATCCCGCCCGCCAAGAGGGGGTCGGGGCGCTGTCTCGGTCGGATTCGCTTCCCTGCCGGTCGGGAGCGGATGTCTTGTATGGTCTTGCAGCGATTCGGTCGGTGGCGGGCGGGCGCGCTGTTGGATCGAGATATGCTTGAGGCCGCCGCTCGTTGCTTGGGCTGTTGGGGTACCTCGTTATTAGTATTCGTCGAGAGCCCCGAACTCCCGAGCGATTTGGCAGTCGGTTGGGGTTGAACTTGGACGAAAGTGGTGGCCGGGCCTGGTCGGTCGGTCCGCCCGATCCGGTTAAGCGATTTCCGTCAGGTGTGCCTCGTTGGATCCGACGGCTGCCCTGGAGCTTGGCCGGGGGCATTTGAACCGCCGGAGGCTTTTACTCGCCTCGTTGCGCATGCCGAGTATAGTTTGGCGCGCCACGCCTGCTCGTCTTCTTGACTTCTTCGGGTTCTGGTGAAAGACACTTCGTTTTCCGGCACCCGCATTTACTCTGGAGACGCTTAGCCTCCCTTCGTCCGGATATATATATGTGCGCTGTAGCTTGCTTGAAGGGGATGAGAGCTCTTTCTTCTGTTCTTTCAAATGGCTTCGAGACACCCTCTAGTCTTTAGCTTCGGCGATGGCGTCGTGGTGGAAGAAGAAGATCCTCTGGCCGAGCTTTGGGCTGAGTTCGACCAGGCGATGGCCGAGCTTAGGGAGGAAGAAGGCGCAGCCCGTGACGCCGCTTACGTTGACGCCACGCCGAGGCCGCCCGAGGCTCGAGGTGGTAAGGGGGCCCTTCGAGGCGATGGCGCAAGGCGCGCCGATCAGAAGCGGTGCGGCCGCGTCGATGTCGCTGAACGGCGTGAAGCATCGGCGTGTTACTTAGCGGCGCGGCGGCTATCCGTCGACTGTGCAAGGGCCTACCAAAGATGCCGTAGGTGCCACCGATGCCGCACGGATGTTTGATAGGTTCTAGGCGCGGGTAGAGTCTGCCGTGGTGCAGCGTGGCCACTCTTGTATCCGCTGGCATCGTGTGTAAAGTCGTGTAAAGTCCGAGCTGTTGGCCTATAATGAAATTTTCTTTTCTTTATGAAAATGTCTTGCGATGAGTTTGCTTTAATTTTAATCGCTGTGGACGGCGCCTTGGTCGGCAGAGCGACCGGATGCCTCTGTGAGGTTCGGTGTTTGAGTGCTCGCTTAACGTCGAGCTGACAAAGGCCTTGGTGGCGGGGACGGCCGGATGCCTCGATGAGGTTCGGTGTCCGAGTGCCTTGGTCGGCAGGATGACCGGATGCCTCGAGGTTCGGTGTCCGAGCGCTCGCTTAACGTCAGTAGCTAGACGAAGCCTTGGTCGGCAGGGACAACCGGATGCCTTTGTGAGGTTCTCGTGTCCGATCGCTTTGGTCGGCAGGACGACCGGATGCCTCTGTGAGGTCCTCGTGTCCGAGTGCCTTGGTCGGCAGGACGGCCGGATGCCTCGAGAGGTTCGGTGTCCGATCGCTTTGGTCGGCGGGGACGACCGGATGCCTCTGTGAGGTTCTCGTGTCCGAGTGCCTTGGTCGGCAGGACGACCGGATGCCTCTGAGAGGTTCGGTGTCCGATCGCCTTGGTCGGCGGGACGACCGGATGCCTCTGTGAGGTTCGGGTGTCCGACTTCCTTGGTCGGCAGACGACCGGATGCCTCGTGAGGTTCGGTGTCCGAGTGCCTTGGTCGGCAGGACGACCGGATGCCTCTGAGAGGTTCGTGTCCGATCGCCTTGGTCGGCAGGACGACCGGATGCCTCTGTGAGGTTCGTGTCCGATCGCTTTGGTCGGCAGGACGACCGGATGCCTCTGTGAGGTTCGGTGTCCGAGTGCTCGCTTAACGTCGTAGCTAGACGGTGCCTTGGTCGGCAGGACGACCAATGCCTCCGTGAGGTTCGGTGTCCGATCGCCTTGGTCGGCAGGGCGACCGGATGCCTCTGTGAGGTTCGGTGTCCGATCGCTTTGGTCGGCAGGACGACCGGATGCCTCTGTGAGGTTCGGTGTCCGAGTGCTCGCTTAACGTCGTAGCTAGACAATGCCTTGGTCGGCAGGGACGACGGATGCCTCTGTGAGGTTCGGTGTCCGATCGCTTTGGTCGGCGGGACGACCGGATGCCTCTGTGAGGTTCTCGTGTCCGATCGCTTTGGTCGGCAGGACGACCGGATGCCTCTGTGAGGTTCGGTGTCCGAGTGCTCGCTTAACGTCGTAGCTAGACAAAGCCTTGGTCGGCGAGGACGGCCGGATGCCTCTGTGAGGTTCGTGTCCGATCGCCTTGGTCGGTAGGACGACCGGATGCCTCTGTGAGGTTCTAGTGTCCGATCGCCTTGGTCGGCGGGACGCCGGATGCCTCGTGAGGTTCGGTGTCCGAGTGCTCGCTTAACGTCGTAGCTAGACGGTGCCTTGGTCGGCAGGGACGACCGGATGCCTCTGTGAGGTTCGGTGTCCGATCGCTTTGGTCGGCAGGACGACCGGATGCCTCTGTGAGGTTCGGTGTCCGATCGCTTTGGTCGGCGGGACGACCGGATGCCTCTGTGAGGTTCGGGTGTCCGAGTGCTCGCTTAACGTCGTAGCTAGACGGTGCCTTTGGTCGGCACGGACGACCGGATGCCTCTGTGAGGTTCGGTGTCCGATCGCCTTGGTCGGCAGGGCGACCGGATGCCTCGTGAGGTTCTCGTGTCCGATCGCCTTGGTCGGCAGGACGACCGGATGCCTCTGTGAGGTTCTAGTGTCCGAGTGCTCGCTTAACGTCGTAGCTAGACAAAGCCTTGGTCGGCGGGGCGACGACCGGATGCCTCTGTGAGGTTACGGTGTCCGAGTGCTCGCTTAACGTCGTCCGATGCCTTTGGTCGGCAGGACGACCGATGCCTCGTGAGGTTCGGTGTCCGATCGCTGGTCGGCAGACGACCGATGCCTTTGGTGTCCGATCGGTCGGCAGGACGACCGGATGCCTCTGTGAGGTTCGGTGTCCGAGTGCTCGCTTAACGTCGTAGCTAGACGGTGCCTTGGTCTGCGAGGGCGACCGGATGCCTCGAGAGGTTCTCGTGTCCGAGTGCCTTGGTCGCGGGGACGACCGATGCCTCTGTGAGTTTCGGTGTCCGATCGCTTTGGTCGGCAGGGCGACCGGATGCCTCTGTGAGGTTCGGTGTCCGAGTGCTCGCTTAACGTCGAGCTAGACAAAGCCTTGGTCGGTAGGGACGACCGGATGCCTCTGTGAGGTTCGTGTCCGATCGCCTTGGTCGGCAGGACGGCCGGATGCCTCTGTGAGGTTCGGTGTCCGATCGCCTTGGTCGGCAGGACGACCGGATGCCTCGTGAGGTTCGGTGTCCGAGTGCTCGCTTAACGTCGTAGCTAAACGGTGCCTTGGTGGCGAGGACGACCGGATGCCTCGTGAGGTTCTCGTGTCCGAGTGCTCATTTAACGTCGTAGCTATACGGTGCCTTGGTCGGCAGGGACGACCGGATGCCTCGTGAGGTTCGGTGTCCGACCGCTTTGGTCGGCGGTGACGACCGGATGCCTCTGTGAGGTTCGGTGTCCGAGTGCTCGCTTAACGCCGTAGCCGGACGTGAGTGCTCGCCACCGTCGTAGCCGGCGTGAGTGCTCGCTACCGTCGTAGGCGGACGTGAGTGCTCGCTACCGTCGAGCCGGACGTGGGGCATCCTTCTCGAGTCCTCGCCGCGGCGGGTAGTCTGCGAGAGGAATGGCCACCGTCTATCCCACATGTATACCCCATCCGCAGTGTGGGACCCGAGGGGATGAGCGGCGCGCGTTTACTGCGTTGGTTTGAACGCCGTGCTCGTGGAGCTAATAGCGGTAGTCCGAGTGGGTCCCGGGAGGTCCGCCAAGGGGGACCCTTCCGAGCGGACGGTCCCGCAGTAGGGTGTCCTGGCCTGCGCCGTGGGGTGACCCATAAAAACCTTTCTACTCAATCTCAGATGGACTCGGTCGTCCGCGACCCGAGCACACTGGTCGCCGCTCATTGATGAGCTCCCGAGAGTGTGAAGTATGGTCTCGGACGCGAGTAGAGGTGATTAGGCCGTCAGCCGACCTAACCGAGGGCCCACCGTGGGGCTCACCTCATACCTGCCCCTTGCTCAAGTTTTGCTGGGGCGGCCTTATACCCATCTGGTGGGGTAGGCCTTTTGAACCCACACCGTCATTTGGGCCCTGGCGCAAGCCACAAAGCTTTGCCGTCCCGAGCAACTGCTTCGCCTAAAGGCGGAGACCGAGAGGTTACGGACACGTTGTTCGGGCGCGTCTTTATGGCCCTTGTCGCCGACATGACAGGATTAAAAGCAGAGTGGTATTAGAAACTGGAGTTACCAGTGGGCGCAACAGCGAGGGGTGGGCGCGACGCCGCTTGACGGGTGCTCGCTTGGCGGCGTTCGCTCGTCCTCTATAATCGCCCGTTAGGTGCTCTCGTGGTCACGCTTTCTTGCCTTCTCTGTCTCTGCCTCTGAAACAAGAAAAGCACCAGAGAGCTAAGGAAAGAAAACCCCAGCCTTTCTTTCTCACCTTCCAGTCGTCTCCCCTGTGAAGATGTCGTGGCCGGAGTGCTCCGCGCAAGACAGCCGTGCGCTCGGCTTGGTGAAGAAGGGCTTCCTCATGGCGCAGGACCTTTCCGGCTGGAGGGTGCCGACCGGGGCTGCCACCCCCGCGCCGCGGGGCGACGAGATCGTGGTGCTCGCCTCGTTCTTCGAGCGCGGCTTTGGCCTGCCGCTGCACCCGTTCGTCCGGGGGCTGCTGTCTCATTACAAGGTGGAGGTGCACCATCTCAACCCCAATGGGGTCCTCCACATCGCCATCTTCATCACGATGTGCGAGGCCTTCCTGGGGATCGAGCCGCACTGGGCGTTGTGGAGGCACTTCTTCCAGGCAAGGCTCTGGAAAGACAGGCCGTCGGACGCCGTGGCGCCTGGTGGCTCGCCTCCAGCACGGAGTACCGAGGTAAAGCGCCTCGTCCAACAAGGGTCGGCGTTCAGTGGCTCTACGCTCAAAACATCGGCGACAGCGCCCTCGTTTCACCGGCGAGCTACCCATGGTGGAGGAGCGGTGGAACTGGGCGCCGAAGAGGGAGAAGAATAAGCCGCCCCGATCGTGGAGCGATCGGGGCTCAAAGGAGGCGGGGGCTCACCGGGGACGTGGTTGTGCACGCCTTTATGGGGATGCGCGTGCAACCACTTGTGCAAAGGCCGCACCCCCTGTTCGTCTGTGCGGGCCGTCCGACCGGGCGAGGATGGCAGAACCCGAGCTGGCCGCGTCTGAGGTGGAGGCCCGGGTGGCGGCCGTTACGGGCGGAAGCGCCACGGTGGCCGCGGATGGCCACCCGGAGCCATTCTCGGCGGCTTTTCCGCCAAATCTGGTAAGCCGGTGAAATTCCTTTCTGCTTCTCTTTTCTTTGTCCTTAGCACTTGACCGACATTCCTGCATCCTCTTAGGGGCTCATGGGGATGTCTTCCCGGGCGCCGCTCCCGGGGGATAAGGAAGCGCAGGCGGCCGCCCGGGCGAAGACGGCAGAGGCTGACTCCTCCCGCAAGAAGCGGAAGGAGGAAAGGAGGAGGAAGAAACATAAGGAACGCGCGGCGAGGATGTGTCGGAGACCACCGCCGTGGGGACAACCTCCATCGACAATGGCGGAGTGCCTCGGCCACCCCTATGGTGGGTTTTTCCCGACCGCCGATCGGCGGCGGCCGAGCGGACTCGGCCGAGGCGGCATCACGGGCCCCGTGGCCACGGATCCCAGTGCGGGGTGATCTTGCGCTTGTGGTCGTCCGCAGCTGTCTCTACCGAGGTGGCTTCGGGAAGCGACCACCGACTTGACTTTGGCGGGGGTCGGCAAAGAGGCGCGTGCCACGCACCCGCCGGCCTTGTAAGTGTATTCTTTTTATTGGAGCATTTTTCTTTTTGGCAAAGCCGCCGAGCGACTCTTGAATCTTTGCAACGTGCAGCGCCTATATTGGGGTGACCGTGGGGCGTGCCGCATCGGCTCCGCAAGTAACGGCGCCGGTGATTTCGGTGACCCCGATCGGGTCGGTGGAGGTCGCGGCGTCGGCGTCCGAGGGCGCGCCGCCGAGGGACGGGGCCTCACCCGAGGTCGTGGCCAAGAAGAACTTCCGCCGCCTCGGCGGGACTCCCACGGACGACGTGATCGTCTTTCGAGGATGAGACAATGGCGCCGCCGGTGATCGCGCCCGATCGTGGCGAGCCGGCAACGGAGGTGCTCGACCCTCCCGTGGGAGGTGCCGACCGATGCTCCTCAGCGCAGTCGCCGAGGGGTTTCGAAGGTTGACCTCGTCACCCTTGCCCATGGTGCTTTGGACGGCGACGTCCCACCCGAACGGGCGAGCGAGGGCGCGCCGTCGGGTGTAATCCCCGGGTCGGGCGTCATGGGTCAGGCGGAGGAGAGCGAGTGGGCCGCCCTCTGCAAGGCGCTACTGGATGCTTGGCCGAGATAGGGCGATCCGTGAAGGTCCGCTCTTGCTCAAGTCTTCTACCGTATACCGGATACGATGGTCGGGGAGTCCACCCGATCGCCTGAGTAGGTCACCAAAAGTTCTGACTCGTTGCACATTTTTGATAGTTCTTCCGCGCGACTAACGGAGTGTCCACGTTTTGCAAAGACTTGCGGGCTCGCCGGCGCCAAAGTTGAGCTCTGCGCTCTCGGTCAACAATGGTGGTGCGGCGGAGGAGTGCAGTCGGCTGCGCCTTGAGCTGCGCCTAGCCCAGGAGGCCCTGGGCATTAGGCGGTCGGAGGCGGTGGTGATCCGCCAGGGATTTGAAGAGGCCACAAAGGCCCTTCATGATGAGCGCCTAGGAGCCAAGGCCTTGAGGGCGAAAGTGGCGGAACTGGAGTCCTCCCTGACGGAGGTCACCGAGGCCAAGGATGCCGCCGTTGCCGCGGAGGGGACCGCGTGACGCAGTAACACGCTCGCGACCGAGCGAAACAAGGCTCGGGGGACGCCGCCCGAGTTCGCCCGAGCGGGCGACTCTCGCTCAAGGAACTGCCGAGCCAAGACTTCATACGAGGCGCCAAGTCGGAAGCCGCAATCGACCAACTCGCGCCGGTAAGTGTCTCAATTCTTCAATTAAGTTTGGGGGTGCGACCCACTGTGGCGAACTTATCCAAAATCTCCGCACCGCAGAGGCGCAGAAGAATCTGAGCGTCGCCGTGGAGGCGCAGAGAACGGCTTCGGATGCTCGCGACGTGGCGATCGTGGCCCGGGACGAGGCCCGGGCGGCGTTAAAGGTTGCGGAGGACGGTCGGGCCGAGATGAGCGCCGAATCGAGGCCCTCGCAAGGCCGGTCGGGAGGTTCGCGATCGCATCCTTGGAGCCGGGCAGCCCGAGTGCCTTGCTCGCTGGCGCCCGAAAAGCGGACTTAGAGAAGAGGCGGTGGTCACCGCGCCGCGCTTGGAGCCTCGTCGCCGGGTCAACACCATCTCGTACTACGACGGCATCGACCTCGCGGTGGTGGGCAGCGGCGTGGCGGGAACCGGATCGACGAGAAGATCGACCGGTTCGAGCTCTGGTCGAGCCGCGCGCCCGAGATCGCCACCGCATCCGCCGCGCAGCCGCCTCGAGAAGCGAGGCGCCAACTCTCTGTCTCGCCACCGGCCGCGCGCCAAGAAGAATAAAAATATAGTTAGCTTTATCCTTTTAGATTGTAAAGACCGCTATTTAAACAATCTTGAATTTATCAAGTTCCGAATCGTCCCTCGCCCTTTTCGTATTTAGGATGAGCGTTTGGCCGACCATAGCCTTAAGGACCACAGGGTCACTTATGCGTGGGTCGGGTCGCTTTGGGAGGAGCGAGGTGGATTGGAGACTTGGCTATGCAATGTTAGGCGCACTTGTGAGGATAGGAGTGTTCTAGACCGCCAGGATCTTTCCACTCGGGCACTTCCTTCTTCCGCGAAGTGCTACTTAGCAACCATAGCCGGGGCGTAGGTCGTAACACTTGGGTTGAGAGGGTTACCGCCGATAGACATCATGACCACCGGGTCACGTGCCCTCATAAGCGCGTGGAGACACCGAGTTCGTGCGGGGAGGAGTGTTCCTGCCGACCCAAAGGTCACCCCACTCGGGTACTTCCTTCTTCCGCGAAGTGTTAGCAACCATAGCCGCGGGGCGAGGTCAGAGCACTTGGGTCGAAGGGTTACCGCCGGGAAGGACCTTGTGGTCGGTCGGGTCATCAACCCGCATAGCGCCGATCGAGTAGCCTCGAACGGGCGCCAAGGGCAGCCCCAAGTCGTCGCATGGCGCTGTGCTCGGAAGGAAGAAAGTAAAGAGCATGCTAGGAAGAGGAAAAGAGTTTAGGGATAGAATCGCCTTAACTTTTCTATATTCCGCATTTGGAAGGATGCGCCGTCGGTGTCCTTGAGCCGAAAGGTGCCAGTCGAGGATCTGCACGACGGTGAAGGGCCTTCCTGTGGGGCGACACCAGTGCTTATCCTTGCCGGTCCGACCCGACGCAGACCGTGTCGCCAAGATCAAAGACCGCCCTCGAACCTCGGCGGCCGTGATAACGCCGCGAGCTTGTTGATATCCGACGATCGCAGGGCGGCCACGCCATGCGCCTCGCCGATCCGGGTCGACGGAGTCTTGTTGTGCGGCGAGCCCCGAGCCTCCTCGAAGGCTTGCGTCTTGGGGCGCCATACTCCAGGTCTGTCGGCAAGATGGCTTCAGCACCGTATACCATGAAGAATGGTGTGAACCCGGTCGCCCGGGTCGGCGTGGTCCGTAGACTCCAGAGGACGGAGGGTAGCTCGGTCACCCAATACCGCGAAGTGCTTGAGCCGACTGAAGATCCGCGGCTTGAGCCCTTGAAGGATCATGCCGCTTTGCGCGCCGACCGGCCGTTGGTCCGCGGATGGGCCACGGCTGCCCAATCGACGTGGATGTTGAAGTCATCGCAGAACTCGAGGAATTCCTTCCCCGTAAACTGCGTTACGTTGTCGGTGATGATGGAGTTTGGGACTCGAATCGAAAGACTATGTCGCGAAGAAGATGGCCGCTTGTGCCGACGCGTGGCGCTACGACCGCTTGGCCTCTATCCACTTGGTGAACTTGTCCACCGCGACGAGCAAATGGGTAAAGCCCGGCGCTTTCTTGAAAGGCCCGACCAGATCGAGCCCCAAACCGCAAAAGGCCACGTGATGGGGATTGTGCAGAAGGCCCGAAAGGCGGATGTGTCGCACGCAAAGAATTGGCATCCTTCGCAGTGCGTGCGATGTGCTCTGCGTCGGACACGGCGGTCGGCCAATAGAAACCTTGCCGAAAGGCCTTTCCCACCAGATCGGGCGCAGCATGGTGACCGCAAATTCACTGTATGTCGTCCGGCCAGCTTGTTTTCCTTGGTCGCCGTAATGCACTTTTGGAGGACCGGAGGCTCCTTTGTAAAGGTCCGACCGACCAGACGAAAGACTTTGCTCGCCGGGCGAGGCGCCGGCCTCGGCGGGTCGGGAGGAAGCGACCCGTCCGTCAAACGATCTATGAATGGCTTTCTCGGTCGGACTCGGTTGCTAGCACGCCGTGGCTCGACCGCCAAGTCTACGCTCGACCAGCGCGGCGGTCGGCGACCGCTAGGTAGGTCGGGGACGGTTCGCCACCGGGCCCACCGGTGGATGGAAGGTCGCAGAGGTCGCAGACGAAGATCCCGGCGGGACCGGCTCACTTGGAGGCCGATTGGCAAGGTAGTCGGCGCCGCTATTGTAGCGTTGGTAGCTATGGTGAAGCTCAAGCCCTTGAACCGCGCTTCGAGCCCACGCTTCCCGACAAGACGCGCCATACGGGCGTCTCGGGGCTCCGGCCTTCATGACTTGGTTGACGACAAGCTTGGAGTCCCGTGGACGAGTCGGCGAGCGCCGAGGTCGGCAATGATCCGGAGACCGCTGACGAGGGCCTCGTGCTCGGCAACGCTGTTGGTGGCATCGAAAAGCGGCCGATGGCGTCTTCGAGCTTGTTCCCAAGTGGGGAGATGATGATTTACTCAGCGCCGCGCCATTCTTGTTGTAAGACCCATCAAGTACATTGTCCAAGACTCGGGTCTTCGATCACCGGTGGTGCACAGGTTTCGTCCACTCAATGACGGTCGGCTAGGGCTCGCGACTTGATCGCCGTCCGAGGGACGATGTAATGTCGTGGCGGCCGAGCTCGAGTGCCCACTTGGCTATCCTTCCCGAGGCATCGCGGTTGCGACGATCTCGCCTAACGGGACGTGGTCACCACGGTGATGTTGTGCCGATCGAAGTAGTGGACGAGCTTTCTTCGCAATGAGCACCGCGTAGAGTAGCTTCGCACTGTGGTACCGAGTCTTGACTCGGAAAGGACCTCGCTAATGAAGTAAACCGCCGTTGTACCTTAAGTTCGCGCCTTCTTCCGCTCGCTCCACCACGAGGGCCGCACGACGACTTGGGTAGTGGCGGCGATGTAGAGAACAATGCTCCCACAGTGCCGGGCGACCAGGATCGAGGCGAGGACAGAAGGCCTTCAGCGGGTGAGGGCCTCCGAGCTTCGGGTCTAGCTAAAGCGGTCGGATCTCTTGAGTAGCTCAGAGTGGCATTCGCGCCGCCGAGGCGAGACACGAACGGCTCAAAGTCGCTAGGCATCCGGTCGACCTCCGGACCCCTTTGAGGTTGCCGATTGGGCCCATCCTTGCGATTGCTAATATCTTCTCCGGTTGGCCTCGATGCCTCGCCGGAGACAATGAAGCCAAGGAGCTTCCCTTTGAGGACCCCAAACGCATTTCTCGAGATTGAGCTTTATGCGGAATCGCCGAAGGTTCGCAAAGGTCTCTTCTAGGTCGGGGACAAGGTCGCCGGCCTTCTTGGTTTTCACGATAATATCGCCGACGACACCTCAACGTTACGGCCGATCCGGTTATTGAAGCACGCTTGCATACATCGCTGTATGTAGCGCCCGTTTTTAGGCCGAACGGCATCGTAACGTGGCGTAATGAGCCGAACGGGTGATGAAGGAAGTCGCGAGCTGGTCGGACTCCTTAGCGCAATCGTGGTAGCCCGGTAGGCATCCGTGAAAGAGAGGGACTCGCACCGCGGTGAGTCGATGACTTGGTCGATGCGGGCAAAGGAACGGATCCTTGGGACATGCTTTGTTGAGACTCGTATAGTCAACGCACATCCTCCATTGCCCATTTTTTTTTTACAAGTACAGGTTGGCTAGCCACTCGGGTGGCGCACCTCTTTACTTAACCTGCAAATGAGAAGTTTGGCGATCTCCTCCCTATGATCCTGCGCTTCTCCTCGCCGAGCGGCGCAGCGTTGGGCGACCGGCTTTGAGCCCGGTCGGATGCTCAAGGAGTGCTCGGCGACTTCCCTTGATTCCGGCATGTCGGAGGACCTCCATGCGAAGACGCCTTTGTTGGTGCGGAGGAGTCGACGAGCGCGCTTCCTATTTGGCGAGGCGTGGTTCGATCCGCACGGTCTTGGTCGATCACGAGGATCGACCGCGACCTCCTTCGTGTCCTCGGCGGACTTGAAGGATCCCGCCCGACTTGCCGGACTTAGGGCGGATTCGAGGCTTCCTCCCGAGGTTGTCGAGCTCGGCGACGTGATGACTACCGAGGCAAGCTCACAACTCACTGCGCCGCGATTGTAGGCAAGTCGAAGACGATGCCACGTGATGACTCCCGTGGCCCCGCATCTTCACTTGAGGTAGGCGAATGGGGACCGCCATGAACTTGGCGTAACATGGCCTTCCCAGATGGCATGGTAAGAACCGGAAATCCACGACCTCAAAAGCGAGGGTTTCGTGCGGAAGTTTCCGCCCAAAGGTAACCGGCAAGTCGACCGCCTGAGTGGATGGGCTCACGCCGTGAATGACGCCATGGAAGGGCGCCTTCTTTGGTCGGAGGGTTGAGCGCGATCCCATAGCGTCGACCGCCTCGACGAGGATGTTGAGGCCGCGCCTCCGTCCATAAGCACCTTTGAAAGGCGCTCTTCCCCACGACGGGCCGACCACCGTGAGGTATCTCCCGCCGTGGAACGTGGTCGGGTGATCGGTCCGATCAAAGGTGATAGGAACTCCGACCACCGGAGGTATTGGGGACGATGGCGCGACGGTATGAACCTCGCGATAAGCGAGCTTGAGCCGCGCTTGTCGGCATAGCAGGCCGGTCCTCCAAAGATCATGAGGCAGCCGTCGGGTTCAGGGAACTCGCCGTCGCTTTTTCTCTCGCGACCGCGGGCCGCAGCAGCTTCTTCCCTTGCCACGCGCGTTGCGGGACGCCGGAGAGGTAACGCCGTAACCTCGCAGTCCGGTATTTGTGCTTGACGGAGAACCCGTGGTTTGGGCACGGGCCGCCCATCAATTTCTCGGTGGTCGGGCGCGACGGCCGTCGCACTGCCGCTGGCGAGGCGGTCGACGTGGCGACCACTTGGGGCTCGCGGATCCGCTTCCGTGCCGCCTCGCTTGTCGGAGCGGCCGAAGGGGACCCGGCGCGACGCCGTGTTCGCTGTGCCTTTCCTCCTCGAAGATGGCCCCCACACCTCCTCGCCGAGGCGTGGTTGGTGGCGATATCGAGGAGCTCCTTGGTAGTTCTCGGGCTTGAGATGGCCTAGTTTGTGTACCAAGGCCTTGCAGAGGTGCCAGATGAATGCTCCCACGACATCGGCGCCGGAGATGTCGGGAGCTGTTGCATCGGGCGGAAAACCGCCGATGTAGTCCCGAGGGTTTCCACAGCCGCTTTGCAGCCCTTCAGTCCTGTGAGTTTCGTGGCGCTTGTAAGTGCCACGAAGTTGCCGACGAAGAGGGCCTTCAAGTCGGTCCAGCCTCGATGGTTTTGGTGGCAAGTACTGAGCCGCCTTGGGCGAGTCTGCGAGGTAGATGGGAAGGTATTGGATGATGAAGAGGTCGTCTGTTGCTCCTCCCGCCCGACATGCGAGCCGGTAATCTTGAGCCGACACACGGGTTTGTGGCCCTGTATTTGGCAATGTTGGTAGGCGCCGAATCGGCAGGAAGTCCGCTGGCGGATCCTGGCGAACACTCGCGTCCGGGACCGCGGGGCTCGGCCGCGGTGGTGGTGCCCGCCGCCGCAACCCGTGAGTGGGCGCCTCCTCCGCCATCTTTCTCCGCGCCTCAAGGGTAGCGCGAATGTCGTAGGCATCACCGAGGCGTTGGCGCCCGGCGCGCGAGGCTGGTGTGGCTCGCGGCGCGGCGACGCTGTCTGCCGGACCCATCCGGCCGTATCGCGATACGGGCCCGGTGGCAGGTGGCTCCGAGCGATAGGGCCGGGGCGTGCATGTGCCGCACGGCCGCGTGCTCTACCACCCCGAGGTTTTGGTAAGTGGCCTTGGCCTCCGGTCGGTCGGCCCGGAGGCCTCGGCGAGATTGCGGCCGCGACCACGCTTTGACCGGGCGTGGGGAAGAAGTGAGGACCGCCGGACCTTCCGCCTCGGGTGTGCTCGACGCCGCGCGCGCTGCCGCCAGCACATGCGGGCCTCGAGCCCCTCCGCTCCAGTTGGCCTCGAGCCGGCCGAGCTCGGGCTTGTTCCTCCAACTCTTTGCGCTGTTGTTGGAGCTCGTCGCGCGGTCCGAAGCGCTGCTCAAGACGCTCAGCATGGCTGGTACTCCTCCTCCTGCGCTGAGTGCGCCAGACAGAGGCCCGCGGCCGCGAGGGCCACGGCAATCGACGGTGCCGCCATGTTGCACTCACGAGTGCCGTCATGGGCGGGTACTCCGTGTCGGAGCCGAGTCACGGCCAAGAGTCTTCCAAAGAGCTCGTGGATGGAGGTCGGCAGTAGCCACCATCGCCACCGGGCCGCGAGCCTACGGGGATGACATGGTCACCGCCGGGCCTACGGAGTTTTCGCCGACCGTGGCGGAGCACTCCTCGGGTTCGGCCGGGGCTGCAGGCGCCTGCCGAGCTTAGCAAAGTCGCCGAGAGGACGCCCAAGCTCTCGTGGCGCTGTCCTCCGAGGCGGCGGACGAGCGTGAGCCCTCCCGCCGGGTGATGGCGGTCGAGGAGCCGGCGGATCCGGTTCCCGCGCGCCATGACGTCGCAGCGGTGGATGCCATCGTGGAGATAAACGGAATCCGGAGATGGTGACGAAGACGCGCGAAGCCCCCTACCTGGCGCGCCAACAGTTTCATTCCCAGATTTATGTCAGCAACTACATTTCAGCACCACAAACTAGATTTACCATTATATTGTTCAGCTATGTTTAGCCTTGTTCGCCCCGGTTATCTGCTCGATTCGACGTTGAGGGATGATTTGGGTGCGGGATTCGGAGGGCAATTTGAGGACGTGGGTAGAGGCCACTGAGGGGAGCAGCCATCAACGAGGTATTCGAGGGTCTACGAGCAACAATGCTGCGAGGCCTCCGCCTCCCTCTTCCGCAAGTGCACCGCCTCCGCCATCGATAGAGGTACCCAGTCGACTCCCTTTGTCTAATCTGATATGCCTTCGCGGTACCATGGGGGGAGTGCCCCCTTTTTTGTTGCTGGTTTCGTCTAACATGGTGAGATCTCCGCAAAGAAGAAAAAGCAGGAGCTCTCCGAGATCCAATCCGGCGTGGAGGAAGATGAATCGCTGGTAAATACCGCATCACATTTTATTTTCTTTATGGGATCCATTTACCTACACGGCTGTACGATTCTGATGCCTTATGTTCTGCTGAGGGTGAGCAATTAGAATTGGATTAGTGATTTTGTGAGGTGTCACTTGATCTAGCTACTTTTTGGGATTTTATTTTTTGAAAGATAAAAAAGTATTTCTATCTTTGGCTAAATTATCTACAGAATGCTTTCCGTCCTAGAAAGACACAATGAAGCATACTGTGCGAAAGCAGTGTAAGTTTTAGTTATTTTGCAATTTCTCAGCAAACAGAATTTTAAAAATTGTAGTACAATAATCTGCATTTGCATGTAGTTTTCAAAGAATGGTTTTATTTCAACATCGCTGTAACATCCCAAAATTTGAGTTTTGGAATGTTTGAATTCAAAAATAAGCCATTTGCATTTCTCTTGAATTAATTCTAACTTAATTTGTATTTTCCATTAATGCGAGGGATTTAATTTGACTAAATTATTCATAAAAATAAAGATTTTCAGTTTTAGTTGGGTTCATTGTGCTCCAAGGAATTTTCTGTATTTTTGGGGATTTTTCTAAATTTATTTGCTATTTATTTGAATTTATTTGCATTTATTTGAATTTCTAGAATTTTTCTCAATCGGAAAATGATATTAGATCTCAAAAAGCCTCTCGGGCCGAATCTCTTCCGACTCGATCCATTTACGCTCCGCTCAGCCCGCACCCCGACCCAGCTTCACCTCGCGGCCCAGCCAGCCCGCGCGCGCCACGGCCGTCCGATGCACGACGCGTGTGTGGCCGAGATTGCACCACGTCGCCGCGCTCCGCTAAACCCTAACCCTAGCCGCCGCTGTCTCGGAGTCCCGCCGCCGCACGTCATCGGTCTCGGATTCTGCGCTCTACACGCCTCCCTAGACTATAAAAGCCCGTGCCGCACGCCTCCCGAGGTTCCCCTCGCGTCGCCGCTTCTTTTGCCCCCTCTCTTGCTGCCCGAGCCGCCGCCATCGTCGAGTTTTCACTCGCCGAAGTTCGCCGCCGTGCCCAAGCCTTTCTTCCGCTTGGATCTCCGCCGCCGGTCCTCCTCCGCCACTGTCGTCGGTCTCTTCGGGTGCGTCGCGAGACCCTCGTCCGGATCCACCTTGTTCCGGGTCCGATCCGTCGCCGTGCGCCATTCGCCGCGTCTTCTTCCTCGCCTCCGGTAAGCCCCGCGCCGCCGCTCGCCGCCGTCCTCCTTCGCCGAATCGTGGTCGCCCGATCTGCTGCGGACGTCTCGGATCCGGCCACGTCTCCGCTGCCCGAGCCTTGCATCCCCGCCGCTCGATTCCATGCTGCCGTCAGATGCGCGACGCATGGACAACCACGTCTACGCCAGTGTGCGCGTGTGGTCACCGCCGCGCTACCGCCATCTCGACTTCTTTCTCGCCGACGCAAGCGCCGACGTCAGCCGTGCACCGGGTGCACGGTGAACCGGGCAATGCCGTGAACCCAGTCTACCGTGAACCCGATGACGTCAGCGATTGTGCAATAAATCATTTTTTCAGTACAAAAATAAATCCAGAAATTCCGTTTTTCTGATTTTCAGCCTTTTTCTCTGAATTTAATCTTTTGGAGGCCCGTTCTCTCTCATGCGAACTCCGATTGAGGCAATTCAAGTTTCTAAATTTTTCTAAAATCAAGATCTATCTTCTAGAGTCATTTATTTTCAGTTTTGAGATTGTTTGAGTCTTTGTTTTATATTTATTTGGTTTCGTTGCTTCTTTTCCGGTAGACGCTAATTCCGAGGGAGCGAACGAAGACTTCGAAGACCAAGACTCAGCATTAGATCAGCAAGGCAAGTCGTAACCTTTGATCATATTGATCCTATGTTTGCAAAAGTAATTACTTTTATACAATTGCATGCTATTTTGTGTATCAATGCTTATTTAATGGGAGTAGATGTATACCTAGTTGACATTACGCCACCTTGATTAATTGTATGCCATGTATCCATTGTTAAACCTAGGTTGGGGCATTACTAGTTGAACATAATCATTATACCAACATTGGGTTATCGTAGCTATGCTTAGACATGCTTAGTGGTACAAAGGGATTTCATGTCACATATTGAATAATGTTAATATTGACTTAATGAGATATTGAATTGTGGCCATTAGCCACTGTTGTAAAATTTGTTGTACCATGGCGGGGTTTGCCATTGGTCTTGGTTGAACGAATTGTTTTCCCTCGGGCAAGTGATCGTGCAGTAAAGGGGGTGCTTTCTAGCACATTGGGATGTGGATGTCTTGCCTGAGACAACTTAAGGACTTAATCTTGTGCGTCATTGAACTGGGCCTAACCGTACTACCACGAGTCTGGTATGGGACAGACTTAGCTGATTAATTTGCAATGTCTAGCCTTGAGTACTGCCAATTGGTGGTGTGGGTTCCGGGATGGACGGGTAGATTCGCAAGGCGCAAGAGGGGGCCCTAAGGGGCGAAACCTTAGCGGGCAGTACCAAGTTTAGACAGTGCATTGTAAAGGCTTTGTCATGATATCTCTGCGACACACCAAAAGAAGTGTGTTAGTAACGTTTGCACAAAGAGATGTTCATGTCTTGTGGGTAAAGTTGTACAACCTCTGCAGAGTGTAAAACTATTCGAATAGCCGCGTCCGCGGTCACGGACAAGCCCGAGAATTTCACACAGGGTATAGAGTATTTTCTTGAAATGTGGAATTGTTGGGATGTGAACGGGGAGTTCACTGTTGTTTTGTTGTATATCATTGATTTACCAGTTATTTATTTATCTTTTCGTAAATATGCTTTCAATCTATTTATTGTATTTCAATTCAAGTTATTGCTTTCTGCTAAATGAACCATATAGCCATCCTTTCAAGCCGTGCATGAATATATTGCATCAATTCCCTACGGCTTGCTGAGTACTTTTTTGTACTCACGGCTTTATGCCCTTGTTGATCAGTTGCTGAAGGAGATAATGAGTATCATGAGGAGGAATTCTATGAAGACTACGTGGATTCGGAAGGCATTCCCCAGACGATTGCCTGTGGCATGTCGAATGGCTCAAGTTATCTTTTTCGCTGCAATAGTATTTATTTCTTAAGCCCTTAAGGCATAATGGTGTAAACATTGACTATAAGGTCGTTTGTTTTATTTAATAATAATTTGCTTCTTCTTAGTTAATTCGTTGTATGGAATGATATTTCATCTATGTTTCCACTGTGTGCACTAGCGTATTCAAATCAGACAGAACCTATCAAAAGTACTCATGTAATAATCCCTTTGCCAAGTATATGAAGATTGAACTCAAGGTGAGAAGCATGTCATCCTTTGATGATTCAATCCATCTCTTGTATCCGTGATATATTAATAAGTTGTGATTGACTCCTCAATCACGGCATGGCCATGCACTTCCTTAATCATATCACACGAGTGGCCTTGTCATATATCTCTGTTTTATTGGAGTGGCATATTCCATCTTGACTGCTCACTTCCCTCTGCACGTTTCATAGTAAACATGAAAGCTACCTTTATAACTATCCTGTTAAGAAGTAGTGTTTGATAGTCCCAAGGAAAACTATTACACATGTAGGGAATATGACAATCTCAGGTCTAAGGATTATACATTACTATGCATGAGATGCACTGATGACACATAAGAATGTAACATTCTCACAGTGTCCCATGGCAGGTCTATCTAACCCATGTTCTTCAATATGAGTCCACAATGTATAAATGATATCTCCATATCCCATGATCTATGAAGCATGATCATCGATCACTACATGTGCTGATCTATTCATCGTTGTCCTATACGATGATATCTGATCAGAGATATTTATCGAATTACATCAATAAGTAAAGAGCTTCATAAGCAAGTCACATACTTGTTGATCAATACAATGATATACATTCATTGGACCAATAATCATATTATTATTTATAAACATAGTTATGTTACAATCATCTAAATAATTGCCTCAAGGGCATAACACTAACAATCTCCCACTTGCACTTGAGTCAATCAATTAAATATCTAATACCAATAGACCTCGTGTGCGCCTCATGCTTAGGCTGTGGCAGTGGCTTTGTCAACGGATCGACCACATTGGCTTCCGTATGTACTTTACATACTCTCACGTCACCTCTATCCACAATCTCGCGAATAAGGTGAAAGCGTCGGAGTATGTGTTTAGACTTTTGATGAGATCTAGGCTCTTTAGTTTGTGCAATGGCACCACTATTATCACAATATATGTCCATTGAACTAGAGGCACTAGCGACCACACCAAGCTCTATGATAAACTTCTTAATCCACAGCTTCTTTTACGGCCTCCGAAGCCGCAATGTACTCCACTTCTGTCATAGTAGAGTCGGCCACCGTGTTTGACTTGAAACTCTTTCAGCTTACTGCTCCTCCATTTAGTGTAAACACAAACCCGGATTGCGATCGGAAATCATCTTTGTCAGTTTGGAAGCTTGCATCAGTGTAACCCTTTGTAACCAGATCTTCCTCACCTCCAAAAACAAGGAACATAACCTTAGTTCTTCTCAAGTACTTCAGGATATTTTTTACGGCTATCTAATGACAATCACCAGGATCCTCTTGGTATCTGCTCGTGACACTTAGAGCATATGAGACATCTGGGCGCGTGCAGATCATGGCATACATAATAGACCCAATAGCTGAAGCATATAGAATCTTTCTCATCCTATCTCGCTCATCAGTTGTCGAAGGACACTGATTCTTGCAGAGACTGATGCCATGTGACATTGGTATGAAACCTCTCTTGGATTCATGCATATTGAACCTTTTCAATATCTTGTCAATGTACTTTTCCTGACTTAATCCAATTAACCTTTTTGATCTATCTCTATAGATTTTTATGCCCAAGATATAGCATGCTTCTCCCAAGTCCTTCATTGAGAAACTCCTTTTCAATGAAGTCTTAACATTTTCAAGGATAGGAATATCATTCCCAATCAATAATATGTCATCCACATACAAAATCAGAAACACAAGTGCGCTCCCACTAACCTTCTTATAAACGCAAGGCTCTTCTTCATTTTTGATAAAGTCAAACCCTTTGACTACTTCATCGAAACGAATGTTCCACCTCCGAGATGCTTACTTTAACCCATAAATGGATCTTTGAAGCTTGCATACCCTTTTATTATATTTAGGATCGACAAAACCTTCAGGTTGTATCATGTATACATCCTCAGATAGATTCCCATTAAGGAAGGATGTTTTGATATCTATCTGCCATATTTCATAATCAAAATATGCAGCAATAGCTAAAATGATCCGGACAGACTTCAGCATGACTACCGGTGAGAAGGTTTTATCATAGTCAACTCCTTGAATATGTTTGAAACCCTTTGCCACCAACCGTGCCTTATAGATCTGAACATTTCCATCTACGTCTATCTTCTTCTTGAAAATCCATTTGCATTCAATAGTTTTTACACCATCAGGAGAATCGACCAAGTTCCAAACTTGATTGTCATGCATGGATTGAATTTTGGATCTCATGGCTTCAAGCCATTTTTCAGAGTTTGGGTCCATCATTGCTTCTTCATAAGTCGTGGGCTCATCATTATTCAACAATAATATGTCATTCCCATATCTTATAGGTACATGACGCAGCCTCCCCGACCTACGTGGGGCTGGTGTCTCTTCCACATGTTGTACAACACTTTGTACATCTTGTGAAGGTTCAGTGGTAGCTTGAACATATTCATGTGATTCTCGAACTTCATCGAGATACACATCACTCCCACTGATTTCTTTTGAAAGAAACTCTTTCTCTAAGAAGACACCATTTCGAGCAACAAAAACTTTGTTCTCGTTTCTTTTGTAAAAGTAATATCCTTTTGTTTCTTTAGGATACCCCACAAAAGCATTTTTCTGATTTAGGTGCGAGTTTATCTGATTGTAAATGTTTTACATAAGCCTCACATCTCCATATCTTGAGAAATGACAACATGGGTCTTCCCCAGTCCATATCTCATATGACGTCTTCTCAACGGATTTTGATGGGACCCTATTCAAAGTGAATGCAGCTGTCTCTAGAGTGAAACCCCGTAAGGATAATGGTAGATCTATTTGGCTCATCATTGACCGAACCATATCTAATAAAGTTCGGTTTCGTCGTTCGGACACGCCATTCCATTGAGGCATTCCTGGCGGAGTAAGTTGCGAAATGATTCCACATTGCTTTAGATGATCACCAAACTATTGGCTCAAGTATTCGCCATCACGATCTGATCGTAAGTGTTTTATTGATTTGCCAAGTTGATTTTGTACTTCGTTCTGAAATTCTTTGAACCTTTCGAAAGTTTCAGATTTATGCCTCATTAAATAGATATATCCATATCTACTAAAGTCATCGGTAAAAGTTACAAAGCATCAAACCCACCCTAGCAATGAGCTCATTGGTCCACATACATCTGTATGTACTAGGGCCAATAATGCACTTGCTCTCTCACTAAAACCTGTGAAAGGGGCTTTTATCATCTTGCCAAGTAAACAAGACTCAAATGTTTCAAATGATTCAAAATCAAATGAGGTTAGAAGTCCATCACTATGGAGCTTCTTCATGCACTTCTCATTTATATGACCTAAGCGACAATGCCATAAAAAAGTAGGGTTCAAATCATTAGGCCGAGGCCTTTTTACATTAATGTTATAGACATGTTTTTCTTCGAGTTCAAGTACGTACAACTCATCCACCATGGGGCAACGACCATAATACATATCATTCAAAAATATCGAACAAACAAAGTTCTTTATTATGAAATCATAACCTTCATGTTCTAAACAAGAAGATGAAATAATGTTTCTACTCAAAGATGGAACAAAATAACAATTATTGAGTTCTAAAACTAATCCTGAAGGCAAATGTAATGGGTACGTGCCAACGGCAAGACCAACAACTTTTACTTTATTCCCCACGCGAAGATCCACTTCTCCTTTTGCCAAGTCTCTACTCTTTATCAGCCCCTGCATCGAATTGCAAATGTGAGCAACCGAACCGGTATCATATACCCATGAGCTGAGTGAAGAAGTAGCAAGATTAATTTCTATAACATTAATACCTAAAGTGGAAATCACATTTCCATTCTTCTTATCTGCCAGGTACTTTTTGCATTTCGTTTCCAATGTCCTGACTTCTTGCAATAGAAGCGTTGGGTATCAGGTTGAGGGACAACTTTAAGCTTCTGAAGCTTAGTTTTGAGGCTTGCGATCTCATCTTGAGCCTTGCCCATGCCCTTTCCGTTGCTCTTTCCCGTTCCCTCAACCTTAGCCTTCCTCTTTTTGAATGCAGTTGTTTTTTGAACCATCATCACATGATTGGGTTTTTTCTTAATGCTTTCCTCGACAGCCTTGAGCATTCCATGTAGTTCGGTTAGGCTCTTCTCCATGCTATTCATATGAAAATTCATAATGAATGGCTCAAAGCTTTGTGGCAGAGACTGGAGAATAACATCTGTGGCCAAACCGAGGCTAAAGGGAAACTCAAGTTTTTCCAATCTCCCAATGTAACCAATCATTTTGATCACATGAGGGCTAACCGGACTACCTTCAGCCAGCTTACAAGCAAATAAAAGCTTTGAGATACCATACCTCTCAGCTCTTGCTTGATTCTCAAACATGCCCTTCAAGCCCACAATCATATTGTAAGCATCCTGGTCCTTATATTGCTTTTGGAGCTCAGAGTCCATAGTGACAAGCATGAGATAGCTGACCTCTACAGAAGCATTAACATTTTTTCATATTCAACCTTCAAATTGCGAGGAGCATTTTCGGCTGGTTCATCAGGAATTGGATTCTCTAGAACATAGTCCTTCTTTTCATGCTTGAGAACAATTCTCAGGTCACGATAGCAATCAACAAAATTAGTTCCATTAAGTTTTTCCCTTTCCAAAACCGATCTCAAAGCAAAACCAGGTGTAGCAGGAGTAGGAGAAGGTGCCATTGAACTACAACAAAAACATGCAAAGATTCTAAGCACTATGTTTATGTAAAACTTTTATTAAACATTTTAATAAAAGACACTCCTATTTTATGTCCTTTTTATAGACACATAGTGAGTATTCAAGATCCATATTCATCAAACACTAGTGAGTTTTGGCATCACTGCTAGAAATTTAATGACATAGGTAAGCAACACCTTTGCTAATTACATCTTATGTAACTCTTGTTTGTTGAGTATGAAAACAAGTAATGAATGCCTCCACAACTTGACTCATGGCCAGTCAACCTGCCCCTAGGGCTCACACGAGGAGGAGCACTTCCGTTTTCGGGTGCCAATTAAGAAACTTGCCTCATGTGTGTTTTTCTAGACACCAATTGTCTTGTATAGGTTCCTTCATTACTGAAATCAAATCACAACCACTTATGTCCTCAAGCCCAAAACCGTTTTGATAGCTTGATTAAATCTACCATTGTTATGCGTGATGTGTCCAACACATCCCTATCATCAATAAAGATAGCCATTGATATACTACTTTGGCAGTCATATCAATAACGATCTAAATTCTTGATAGGTGCAACAATTGGATGGACATTTTGATTTAAAATTTTTAACTATAGGGATGAACAATATTTACTATGAACATGGCATCACATGCAATGAGCATAAAGAAAATAGCAAGGATTAAACACACATCCACAAAAAACAAAATAAGCTGTGAAATAGCATGACCCTTAGCATTAAGATCTCCATCATCATGCTTGTTTGTTCACCTAGCCACCTTGCTTGATTTTTCACCTAATCATAATGTTTGATACCATCGTCTTCATCATTATGGATGCAACGCCTTACACCTTTTGATAATGAATTTTACATGAGGGTTTGAAGCATCACAAGTCGACACGCAGGTCGTTATACAATTTAAATAGCCTTATGGCTTGACACAGCACGCAGGCCATGCGAAAATTACATGCATCACATACACATAGGCCATACTATTTCACATAATTGCGCCCTTGGAAAAAAATTTTAGAGGCATGTCTTCAATCAAAAGAAAACACCCTCAAAATTTTCACGGATCAACCAGATTGACCCAATCCGATCTAATCTGATTGGCTTGGTCTCATATGGTTACGTTTCAAAAACCTGATGGTGGTAACCCGACCGGTAAGGGCAACGTCGTACCATGAACGGACTCACCCAAAACAAGATTTAATCGGTTTGCACTTTCCATGGATCAACTAGATTGACCCAATTTGACTCAATCTGATTGGCTTGGTCCCATATGGTTACGATTCAGAAACCCTGATGGCGGTAACCTGACTGGTAAGGGTAATGTCGTACCATGAACGGACTCACCTAAATCAAGATTGAGTCGGTTTGCACTTTCCTCAAACCCTAAACCGATCGATTTCATCGATGGCTACCGTCACCAATTCATCACATGAACCGGCTGAACATGTAATAGATCCAATCTACTAACCTCACACATCATATGTGCAACATCCAGATCACAAATCTATACGAGATGGCTCTGATACCATTGAAGAGGAACGCGGTATGCTACGCTAGCACAAAAAAAATCTACCGCATAGCCAGAAAGCTACTCGCAAGAAGGGGATCATAGATTAGATTACCACTAGACGCGCAGTTGCGGAATCCTTCACGCGTCGATGTAGTGGATCGTCCTTGCCTCGCTGTGGATCGTCCTCCCACGCCGCAGTCACAGCAGCGTCACCACTGTAGTCCACACGTCCAGGGATGGAACGTCGTGCGTCGGTGTGCAAGCACCTGATCGCTCGGTAGGGGCAGTGAGAGGAGGACGCTAGGGTTTCTGGTGAAACACTTCTAAACCGTGGAAAGCACACCCTGCGCCCACCCTCCTCCACTCCTTATATAGCCACGAGATGAAACCATAAATCAGGGCCCATTAGTGTGCTAAGCCCACGAGGTCCATTAATTACGGATCCAATCCAAATTAATGCGTCCCAGCCCATTAAGTGTGTGACCCTGCAGAATCACGTACGTTTGGACATGGATTCGAAAAACTCCTTTTCAATCCAATAGTTGGAGCGGCTCCTTACAAAGCATGCTAACTCCCAAACATACTATGATCAAATCAGACATAACCTATCAAAAGTACTCATGTAATAATCCCTTTGCCAAGTATATGAAGATTGAACTCAAGGCAAGAAGCATGTCATCCTTTGATGATTCAATCCATCTCTCGTATCTGTGATATATTAATAAGTTGTGATTGACTCCTCAATCACGGCATAGCCATGCACTTCCTTAATCATATCACACGAGTGGCCTTGTCATATATCTCCGTTTCATTGGAGTGGCAAATTCCATCTTGACTGCTCACTTTCCTCTGCACGTTTCATAGTAAATATGAAAGCTACCTTTATAACTATCCTGTTAGGAAGTAGTGTTTGATAGTCCCAAGGAAAACTATTACACATGTAGGGAATATGACAATCTTAGGTCTAAGGATCATACATCTACTATGTATGAGATGCACTGATGACACATAAGAATGTAACATTCTCGCAGTGTCCCATGGCGGGTCTATCTAACCCATGTTTTCAACATGCGTCCACAATGTATAGATGATATCTCCATATCCCATGATCTATGAAGCATGATCATCGATCACTACATGTGCTGATCTATTAATCATTGTCCTATATGATGATATCCGATCAAAGATATTTATCAAATTACATCAATAAGTAAAGAGCTTCATAAGCAAGTCACATACTTGTTGATCAATACAATGATATACATTCATTGGACCAATAATCATATTATTATTTATAAACATAGTCATGTTACAATCATCTAAATAATTGCCTCAAGGACATAACACTGACATGCGCCTTTGTAGAAACTCTGACCAATGTTTTTTAAAGACAACTACACTACTACTGCTATACAATTAGTACACAGATATAACAGAATACATTTATCTATTAGTTGTGTTTACACTTTAGACTTATTATTGTTTTATTTTAATAGGAAATGCTAATTAGGAGAGTGATAACGATGCAGCTATCTTATTAATAAAACAAGGTACCCCTCTACAGAAAGATCTCTGGTATTTGGCTTCTTCAGGTATTGTCGTTTTCTTTATGTGATATACACCATGTATAGAATAAATATCGTCTGGCCTATATAGCAGTGTAAACAGTTTCCTACTACAGCTTGCCAACACATTAGATACTTAGTTTTCCTACTCGTTCTAGCTCAACATATTCTGTATTAGTCATTAATTTATTACTTCTTTAAGTTAATAAATCAAGATAAAACTATCTTATTGATTTTGAATTAATTGAGCCAACAAACAATCTTAGCTTTCGCAGTTTACTGATATTAAGACAGCTGCACGATTACATTGCAAACTATTGCTATGCTTTTTAAGAATTTTATATATCTAGAGTTTTAAGTTTTTTTTATATATCTACTTTATCGATACTGATATTATTTTGTGAGAATCATCGATCCAAAAGATAATGTGAAAAAAGAGATTATCATCTCAGCATATAATGAGGTCCAATCGCACAAAGGCGCTTGCAAATTTTGAGACTCGCATCAGAGTCCGTTATGTTTTGTATTACCATTTATGCCTGCTTAGATAAAATATCTACTTCCTATCCACAGTTGCTAAACTATCTACCTCTACTTTTTCTTTACAGATCGGTGCATACAAAAAAAAACAGAACTGTAAAAGAGCTTTTTCCTGACGGCGAAAACTAATAGCCCACCCAAGGAACACCGAACTACCCACGAATGGCCCGAAATAATTATTATTGCATACAAATTAGTTATAGATCACACATGTTAACTTTATTCCCAAACGTTTTGTTTACAGCAGCCGGCCTAGATCTACCCACAGAAACCATCTGCTATTACTTTTGCAGTGGTGCCTACGGCAGCGTATTACTCCTCTGATATACAAGATGCTACCGTATATCGTACTACTCAGCACCACCGGCATTTCCTGCTTTCGCCTCTCTGTATTGTACTTTGTGCAACTATTTCTTGTTCTACTGTGCTGCCGAATGTACATGCCAACCCTACGCAACAAATCCTTTTGTTGTACCATCTATTGCTTTGCTTACACTTAATCTGTTTCCTGTTGATGGTTACTTTATCCATTTACCAATTGTTAGAGGCTATCACCACTGCTGCTTCCCTACACATGTATAGCCGTCTACCACGATAATCATATACCTACACAAAACCTCTTTCGGATCGTCCATCTACCACACTCTATAGAATTTGTATCTCATGCAACCGCATATATCCACGCAATCCAACAGATAAAACGTAAAAATCCTAATTAGGCATCATGAATCCACCCCCTAGGTCTCTATGTTTTCCCACGGATCATTGTGTCTTCACACATGACCAACTTAACAATCGCAGCTTAAACATTATAGATTCACGTCTACTCTAACCAAATACTTTTTAATATATATAAAAAATCATCGGACGCGATCACTTTCCTTGTGTCGACGATCGGGACCGTCGACCGCAAAGAAAAAGGGTGCAGGATCGTACGGAGGGCGAGGCCCAGAGCTTCGCTCGTCTGGGAGGTATCCTTGGCGGGCGTACTGCACAGTGGGGGACCGACCCAAACAAACAGGGGACACCAGGTTTATATTGGTTCGGGCCGAACGTCCCTACTCCAGTTCGAGTGGTGGTGCTGTATTTCTCTCGATGCAGATGGGTGCACAATGTTTACAAATGAGTGCTGGGGGCTTGGACACCTGAGACACTAGCTCGTGGAGGCGTAGCCAAAAAAAAAGGAGTCCCCAGAAGACCCTGCCCCTCCTTATATAGTCGAAAGGGGCAGGTTACATTGAGAATTGGGAGCGGGGAGGACGATGGGACTCACGTCAGAAAGCCTTCGTCTTGGTGATTGGTCTCTGTCCGGCCTTGCCCACGCCGGGTTAGTAGACTCACCGAGCAGAGCAGGTTGCCATCTCCTTGGGAAACAGCGCACCTACTCCCTGTGGGTCTGTCAGATGATGACGTTGTTATGCACGGCCCCGGCGCTGCCTGAGGAGAGTGCACTTTTATGCCGTATGCGACTAGATGATGGGACCGGGGTTTTGACTTTGGCGACCTTCATGCTGCCTTGGGAAGGGGCTACCTGCTCCTGTGCGGTCACTTCAGGCGGTCGTGATCATTGGGCACGTGGTTAATGGCCAGCGGAGGGCCCGATGCTCGACCCTTGGTGGAGGCCGAGATCGGGATGGTCGGAGGTCGGGGAAGAGTGTCCTTGGTGGCCTCTTGGGACCTTTGGTCGGATCCTGACTTGTAACAGTCCGCCTGGTGCCCCGGGCCGGTAGCTCGGAGACGGCTCCACCCGAGCTTAGGAACAGTCCCCAAGCTTAAGGGGGGAACGAACGCGTGTCAGAGGAACACGTGTCAGGGTGTCCGATCCCCGACAACCAGCCCCCGGGGCTCAAGAAGTGGTCTGAGACTCTAGGCGCTCTTGAGTCTGAGGTCTTTTTTGAGGAGGGATCGCACCCCCTGCCCCCCCTGCGGCCGGGTTCGAGGTTCCTTGGGCTTACCTTCGGGCCCAGAGAAGGCCTCCCCGGGGCGCATACTTAGATTTCGCCATTTTTGTTTTCCCGGATGGGCTCAGAAAGCCTGGGGGGCCTCGTGGACAGGGAAGTTGGAGGAATAGGGTCTGGCGGATGCGTGGAGAGATGCGCCCATACGGGGGTTTTGAAGGGCCCCTGGCGCCTCGGCTTCGCCGCCGGCTACGGGCGCGCCTTTTTAGGCGGTGGTGAGCCGGTAGACGAGGAGTCTTTAAAAGCCAGAGGGGTCCTTCCCTTCCGGATTTCGCTTTCCATTACTCGTGCTTGTGCCTTCTTCTTCCTTGCCCCTCTGCGTCAACGCCTTCTAGCCTTCGTTTGCGACCTCGTACCCCACTTTCTTCGACCTCGACCCCATGGCGAAGTTCGGGAGGAGTACGCTCACCGCAGAACGGATGAGGGAGATGGAGACTTTGGGGCTTCTGGACCCGTTCACCTGGCGGCTTCCGTCCGGGGAGAACGTGCCGCGACCTCGGGATGACGAGATCGTGAGCACGGAGCAGTACATGCTCTTCGGGCTGCGAACCCCGGAGAGCGACTTCTTGGCTGCGGTCCTTGCGCAGTGCGAGATCGAGCTCGTAAACTTGGTGCCGAACTCCCTTCTTCTCCTTTCCGTTTTTGCACATCTTTGCGAGGGGTTCTTGGGCATCCTCCCCACCCCCTCGCTTTTCTTCCGTTTTTACTCCCTGTCCCGCACCGCGAAGGACCCCGTCGTCGGGTGTCTTTACTTCCGGCTGCGGGCAGGGCTCCCTTGTACCTTCCTCCAAATCCCGACCCAAGACTCGCTCGGGCCGTGGTCGGAGAAATGGTTCTATCTGAAGAAGGGCGAGGGAAGCGGGCTCGCCTATAATGGCGCCGCGGTCGAGGGAAAGCGGGAGATCCCCGAGCCCGAGGACTCGACAGACGACCTGGCAGTGGCCGCTTTCATTCATACCTGCGTCATGCGGGCCTTAAAAAGCGGTCGCTCACGACTACTTATGAACCAGTGCTCCCTCTCCGGAGGAGGTTGCACCCATTCTTTGAGATCACCGGGAGGTGCGACGCCACCCGGGAAAGCCACGAGGGTAAGCATTGTCCGACCTCAAATCCTTTCGGGCCTTGATCGGAGTTCCCTTATTTCTTGTCGCTCTATTTCTGACCTTGTAGCACCGAAGTCGGCCTGGATCGCCTCGAGGATGCAGGAGATCTTCGAGAAGGCCGCCAACGCCACGACCTCGGCGGCAACGCCCCAAGAACATCTTGGGACGAGCAATGAGGTAATAGCCTTTTACTTTGATCTTTGTCTCGGGTGTCCGGAGTTGGATGCTTATTGTGGTGAGCTCGTGCAGGTGACCAAAGAGCTCTGGGATACGGCGAAACAATTGCTACCGTTTCCCGGTCCAAACAAAGGCAAGAAGGGGGGCAAGAAGCCGGCTTTTGACGCCCCGAGGCAAGTCGCCAAGAAGCCCCACGTCGAGTGGGGCGATCGGGTCGTGGTGAGATTAGATTCCCCGAGCTTGGGGGTATCCGAGTCCGAGCTCGTTTCCATCGGACCGCCTCTTTCGGTTCTTTTACTAATTCTTGCTTTTTGCCAGCAACAGGAGGCGGCTTCTGCCGCAAGAGCCCTGGCTACGCAGCCGGAGCCACGGGCTCGCAATAATCTCGAAGGGAAGCCCTCCCGCCATTGCCGAGAACAATCGCGCCAGTGCACGGCCCCGATATTTTTCGCCATCCCGCCCCTCGCGTGTTCGAAGGCCCGAGGGCACCGACCTTTCCTGTGGTCCAGGGCGAGGTCGGGGAGGAGGACCACGAGGACAATTATCGTCTTGTGCCATGACCCAGGACGCGGCGGATGCTGCTTGCCGCGTCCTCCGAGGTGGACGAAGCGGCCAAGGGAGGGGCGGTTGAGAGCGCCATGACCAAGGACGTCGTGATCGGGGGCGCTGCCGCCGGGAGCGTTATAGCCGAAGGGGCTGCAGTTGAGGACGGCATCGTCATCGCGCTTCGATGGGGCGCCCCGGGTGGAGTCTCGAAAGCGGCGGGTCGAATCGCCTCGCAGGGGGTCCGGCAAAGAAGGCGAGGTTGCCGCGCATCCGTTCGGCGTAGTAAGTTTTCCTCCTATTTCTTAACTTCGTGGTGGTAGGGTCGACCGAACATCTTCTGATAACTTGCTACGTGCAGGACATATGCCGGGGTGGTCGTGGCGGCGACCCATTGTCCGACCCCGGTACCTCCGACCGGGGCGCTTTCGTTTGTTGCGCCCATGATCAAGGGCGGCGTTGCCGCTGTACCTCGGGTGGAGCCGCCCCCCGTGGAGTCAGAGTCGCCCAAAGAGCGAGCATCGACTCCAGAACTGGCAGCCGAGTTGGGGCGCGGGGCGGACCCGACCACCCTTGGCGAGCCGAGGCCCCTTCCTGCGATCGAGGGTGGCCAGTGGGCCACCGAGCGCTCGCCGGCCCAGAGGGTCCGGCCGCCATCGCCCTGGCCGGAGCGGATCTCCCTGGTCCTTCGAGGGGTGCCAATGCTACAGCGGCGGCGGAGGCCGCCGGGGACGTAGCCGCGGGGGAGCTTCCCTGGGGTCCCGATGGCGTCGTCGACCTGCCTTCGCTGGAGGATCGGTTAGTGGAGGTAAGCACGGTCGTGGTGTCCCCTCCTTCTTTTCCCCCTTTTCTTTGTGATTATGGTGAGCTCTTCTTTGCCTTCGCAGGGTCTGCGGATGGTCTCTCGAGGGTACAACATTGCGCGCGAACACGTGCTCATCTTCCGGTCCCTATGTGGCATCCTTGAAACCAATCAGAGGGACACCGCTGGGCTCGAAGCCGCTGTGCTGCGTGGCCAAGAGGAGGTCTCGCTCCTGAAGGAGGCCCAGGCCCTCGAGCTCGCGCAGGCCGTCGAAGCCGAGCGGGAGCGCGGGGCCCGGGAGGTCGAGCGGGAGTTGAACACCGCGAGGGACCTCCATGCCACAGCGCTCTCCAAGGCCATCGAGGAGGGGCGGAGGGGCTCGGTGGTCGAGATCCAGCGCCTTGAGCTCGAGGTCTCCAACGTTCGATCGGAGATGGAGGTCGTCCAGCAAGGGGCGTTCTCCTCCGAGCTCGAGGCTAAGGCGGCCGAGCTTGAGAGAACAGTTGCGGGATTGGAGGCGAGGGCCACCGGAGCGGAAGCCAAGGCGGCTGAAGCCGAGGCCAAGAATGCCAGTCTTGAGGAGAAGCTGGCGCAGGTGGCTCGTGCGGGGAAAGACGCCTTGGCCCAGCTCCAGAGCGACCGCGACCGGGTTGACAAGGCCGAAGCCGAGGTCATCGCACTGCGGCGGAGGGTTTCCGACCTCGAACGGGAGAAGCTCGCCCGAGACATGTCTCTGTAAACTGAAGTTAGTGGATGGGTCGGGGGGCGAAAGATCCCCCCTTGTAAAGACAAAGTAATTTTTTGCTAAGTCTTATAGAGTCGCGTTTCTTTGGAGGACTTAGTTCGTTTGTTGGTCTGTGCCATCATTGCATACTTTGCGTGGGCTGCTTCATGGAAGGGTCGAAAAATACTGGGTACGTGGCGTGTGGCGAGCACGTTCCTGCAGACCCCCATGATGAGACCCACCGCTTTTCGCTTGAACTACCCAGTTTAGGCTGGCCGGGTTGTCTGATGCCCGATGTTAATCCAACTGAGGCCTCGCCCGAAATCACTCGGGCTCGGGCACGACTCGGGTTGACGGGCTGACCGAGCTAATTGATGCTCGAGGCCAATTTAACCGAGGCCTCGCCCGAAATCACTCGGGCTCGGGCACGACTCGGGTTGACATGTCTTGGTAACTTGGCTATGGGGAATTAGTCGGCTTGTTGCGACAGAGCGACTTATTGCGACCGAGATCATCCCTGGTAGTAATCTTAGGGGTCGCGACCTCCGGATCTGGGAATATCATCAGACCCGGGGCGCTCCTTGAGGACGTTCGCTGGTCGGTAACGCAGGGGAATAGCCGGCTTACTCCGATAAGAATCGTTTTACCGCAGCCTCCGAGCCCGGGAATGCATCGGGCTCGGGATGCTGACATCCCTAAGGCAAACCCAGAGAAAACGGCCCCAACCGAGGTCTCGCCTGGCAGTACTCAGGTTTGGGTACAACTCAGACTGGTCGGTCTGGGATAGCTCAGGCTGGACCAGATTTTAGGCCTTGGGTCTGACTCGGCGAGCTTGGGAATGCATCAAGCTCGGCAAGGCCCCCTCAGAGGCGGTTTAGAAATTCGAACCTGGCCACTCGGCCCCGGAGGAAAGGTCGGCTTAGAACGACTGAGTCATCCCCGGTGGTGAATTCCCAACTGCGATCTCCGAGCCCGGGAAATGTCATCAGGCTAGGGGCGCCCTCTGAGTACGTTCAATGGTTGGCAGCACGGGGGGATGGCCGGCTTACCCCGATAACGATCGCTTTACTACGGCCCCCGATCCTGGGAATGCCCAGGCTCAGGTTGTTCATCCCCGAGGCGAACCTAGAGAACGTGACCCTAGGCGCTGCAAAAAAGAGCACGCATGGACGCCTCGAGGTCAAGCCCGCCGCGTGACCTCATGGTTGCCCTTATGGTCACGCCGCGGGGTCGCGCCGTTTGAGGCGTCCTAAAAGAAACTTCTTCGGTTAAAAAGGAGGCGAACAGGACCCTGGGCCCGAGGCCTTTTAGGATGGCGCGACCTTCGGTCGAAGGAAACTGCAACTCAAGGCTGTGAAGGGACGCCATCCTTTCCACAAATCAAAAGGAGGTTAGTACCGGGAGCGAAAGAAACCTTTATTATGGGCGCAAACCTGGGCCGGACCAGGGCATGGCAAAACAAAAAGCCCCGAGCACGCCCCGAATCGGGTTTGCTCAGAACACAAGAACGAACACATGAGCAAGGCAGGAGACACCTTAACTTAGAGGCGGGTGAAAGAAGAGTGCTAGGCGTAGAACCTCCGGAGCTGGCCTACGTTCCACGAGCTCGCGAGCTCCCTGCCATCGGGGACCGCCAGACGGTAAGCTCCTGCGCGGCTTGCTGAGACGACTCTGAAGGGGCCCTCCCACAGCGGGGACAGCTTGTTGGTGTGGGAGCGATCTTGGATTCGCCTTAGGACCAGGTCCCCAACGCGAAAGTCCCTGGGTCGGACAGCTCGGGCGGCATGCCTGCGGAGATCTTGTAGGTAACGCGCCGAGCGCAGCAGTGCGCGACACCTTACTTCTTCTGCCAAGGCGAGGTCGAGGGGTCGCTCCCGCTCGAGGTCGACCTGGTCGACCGAACTCGCCCTGACGGAGCGGAGCGTGACTTCGGGCGGCAGGACAGCTGATGTGAGGTTGTGTCCCGATCTTTCGATGAGAGCGATAACTATCGATTTGTGGAACCGACTTTGACGATCCGACTACAACGTACGACGACGATGCGCCTTAGCAATCGCTAAACCAACTCCGGAGTGTTATTGATCTTGCCGTGGGCACGATCAACCTGAACACGATGTTCAATTCCTGCAAACAACCGAAGAACAAGCAAGAACAATGGTAAAAGCAATCTGAAATTGCGAATAAGAATTTGAAGGACAAAATAAGTTGGGGTTCTATTGAAGGTCTTGACAAGGTGGTCATCCAAAGACAACTTGAAGACACGAAGTTTGCACTTAGCTAAACTAATCAAACAAAACCCCAAAACCCTAGATGGGGTTGCGGCTGGTTATTTATGAGATAACAAGAGGAGGTGGTCGTTCAAAACCCTAGGAAACCAAATACAATTCGATTACAAGGCCCAAGGCCCACTCTGACTCGTACTGGAAAAGTGACATGACTTGTTTTGCAGTTTCCGGACAGCTCAGAAGGAATTTGAAGGTGAGACTGGATCCATTGGAAAGAGGGCGACGAAAGCTTTCAATCAAGTACTCATGTGCCCCGAACACCCTTCTGGATCAAAAGTTATGGCCATTTTAAGTTGGTGCTGTCTCAGGAGGCCGAATTGGATTCCAGAACGTGATGGATTTGATCTCTCTCTCTTCTTGGCCCGTGGATGATGTGTTGGAGTAGGCACAACCAAATGTGGTCATATCCGTAGTAGTGATGTCCTCATCATCCTCCCTTTCTTGAATTTGAGTCGTCCTCGACTCATGCTCAGCTTTTAGCTTGACCTCAACAAAAAGTATTCTCATGTTCAGATCATCCTCCACAAAGCTCAATATTTCTTTCCAGCATATAAAGGCATGTTGAAAGCTTGCACTCTTGGACGCTTCCTCCCCCCTGTGAAGGAAAGCCATCCTAGTAGATGTAGATGATACAGAGGATGCCGTGAAGTGTCGCCAAATTGATATAGCGTTGATCATATCCGGACGAGCATGGTCTCATCATTCTCCTTTCTTGAATTGGAGTCGTCCTCGACTCCATCACATTCTCTTGCAAAATGTTAGTAGCGAGAAAGAGCAAAGCAACATGCATATCTTTTGTGCTCAAATCAATGTCTCGTGAATCAAAATCACCCAAAACTCCCTTTCTTGAAAACTATCATATAGATTATAATCGATGTAGGGGTACTTGATATGATATTAGAATTATCAAATTGATCACATTGTTGCATAGGATGTGGAGGTCTCAGATCTGAACAAATGTATAATCTATGCACTTTGTATTCTCCTTTATCATTATGTTTGCCAACAACATAGAAAATATTTCGTGATAACCATGGCAAATCGAATGTACAAAAATCTTCTCCTTGAAACTATCCGGATCACACGAACATCAAATTCAATGTAACCTAAAGTATCTAAAGAAGACATCAATTTAAGCTCATCTTCTTCACTAGCGATTTGAATAACATGTCTATGTTCAGCGCAAGTGTTTTGTTCAAATATAAATATTTCATGTTCATTCACTAATTGTGGCGTGGATATAAGTGAAGCATTATGACACAACTCTTCTTTATCACTAGGAATAGCAACAAAATCAGCAATGGGTTCCATTAATAGTTGCTCTACGATAGCACGATTCATGGACAGCTTTGTCTCTTCAAAATGATTTTCACCATGTATACAGTCCATACCTTTGACATTACCTTCTAAATCATTCTCCGTGGTTGTAGGTGCAACTTCAATTTCCAACTCTTCACATACGTATGGAGCAGCAAATATCTCCTCTTTTTTCACATTTCCTTCTTCATCTTTCTCCGATGGTGCTCACTTTTCTCGCAAAATGTTAGCTACAACAGAAGGTGCAACAATGGGCACCTCAAATAAAGCTAAAGGCTCTTTCAAAGATTCAAGAAGCATGTTTTCACTCTAAAAGCACATTCAATCAATTCGAAAGACAACTATATGTTTCATCAACAAGAACATCCTGAATTTCATGATTAAGTCCACGTATGAACCTAAGCTCAGTAGCTTCCTCACATTCTTGCAAACCACAACGCAACAAACAATTTTGCAAATCATGAAAGTATTCTATAACAGTTTTAGAACCTTGTTTTAAGCATTGAAGTTTAGTAAGCAAATATTTAGCAACATATTCAGAACATAATCATTTCTCATAAGTCTTTTCATTGCATTCCAAGTTTTAGGGTCTTTATCATGTCTAGATATATGCTTCCACCAATATATCGCATCAGACGTTAACACTTTAATCTGCGCACTAATCTTTTGGTTTTCGATAAGTCATAGTTTGCAAATTCTTTATCTACCGCTATCTCCCAATTAATATATGCATTAGGATCGAACTTTCCACCAAAAGGAGGCAACTCAAACTTGATTTTACCTTGTTCATCATCGCGGATGAACCCGTGGCGATGTGTGGTGGGGCGACCGATGCAACAAGGCCCATGCCGGGAAGTCGGGCAGCAATGAGAACCCGTTGTGCACGTAGTACACCATTGTTGTTGCTTAGGAGACGAGGCGGAGGACTGGAAGTTCCAGGGACAAAGAATGCAAGCATATCATCAAGTCTAGACAAAATAGTAGCAAGGGTAGTGTTAGCAACTCCTCGAGCAGTCTCGATGGACCTAAACGGTCTTCTTGCAGCAACATTTGCTCATTAGTGAGTTGTACATTGCCCTTCGTGCGTGGAGAATGATGCAGATGAACTCTTGTCACCGACATGGTTAGTAGCATAAAGGGAAAGACAAAGGTTTATGTAATTCCCAATCAACTACTAGGAAGTGGAGAAAAGTCGCTCAACTCTCAAGCCTTAACCAAAGCTCTTACAAGTTCTTACTGTGCTGCAGGAGTTGTCGGCCGTTGGCGGTGTCAAAAGTTCTTCAAGCTTGGATAAAGCGATTGCAAGGGACCGAACAAACGTATAAGGTAAAATATGTGGAGCTTGGTAGGCTATACTTATTTCCTATGCAATCTGATAATTCTAGTTATTGTAATGACAAGTAAGGACCCAAAATAGAAATCACAAGTCCTAGTTGCCGATCTCAAAGATATAAGCGAATTTCAAGGCAACTCACGCAAAGATGATGTAACTTAATGCAACCAATGGAATGAGCTAAATAAGAAAAATTTCAGTACCAAAGCTCGTGTTGCATAAGTTATAGAGAGACACTAGCTAATTGCTTCAGAAAAGATAAAAGGGCACAAGATTGCTCACTAATTAATACAATTGCACAATATGAAAATAATGAACACAAATTAGGGTTTCGCTCAATGTAGTCTTTGCACTACCACTATTATGTTTTCTTTTCTTTTCTTTTCTTTTGGCCTTTTGGCTCTTTCTTTCTCTCTTCTTTCTTTTGGTGACTTATGCCAACACTAGTATGAGCAAAGTTTTGGAATCCCTAACTTGATATCACAAGATAGTATGATATGATAATTCAAGATTATGCAATGTATCAATATGAACGACCCTAAGCAATATCAAATAGCTAGTCTCAATTGGGATCAAAGTATTCGCAAAGGATGAATTGGTTAACAAAGGTATGTATACTGATATTTTTGGAGTTTTATGGATTATGGATGCTACTGGACTCAACCAACTCAAAGGAACAAAACTAGAACACGAATTGAAGCAAAACACCCAAATTCAAAGTTTCTAGGGCAGCAGATTTGTCGCCTAGATTACAGATTCAAAACGACCGAATTTAGAAGGTTCACTATGGAAAGAATTGAAGCTTATGTCCTCAGCTTTCAAAGGAATACAAGAACATGCAATTTGGAGCACGGGTGTGAAAGTTATGGCTCAAAACCGAACTGCACAGAATACTCCCAATTTTAGCCCGCGGACCAATTCGAATCCGAATCAAATTCGGTTTGATGGAATCCGAATCAGAAAGGACACCCAAAAACGTTTTTGTAGAGGACTCTTCAAGGATTCAGGAAAGTATAAAACTTCCCAAACGGAGTTCGACGTGAGAATTATGATCAAAATACCGAACCGATCTGGATTGGAAGTACAACTTGCTTCAACAAATTTGATATCCAGATTAAACAGATTTAGCTCTAGAATTAGAGTTCATGCCCAACTAGGTTTTTGTAGAGATCGTTCCCAGGTTTTAGAAAAGTACAAAACACTAGAATCCGAGCTCGTATGCGAAAGTTATGAACAAAACAAAGTCTGGACAGATTGAAAGAAAAGCTACGCGAAGGAAAAGCGATCAAGAACTAAAACAAGGACTCTAATGGATCAAAACCTAACAAAACTCACTAAAATACTAGATTGAATCTAAAGGTTGAATTTTTGTGGGGTAATTTTCAATTTAGGACAGAAAACAAAAACTAATCTACGGTACAGAATCTCTCACCGAGAAACTTGGCGCTCTGATACCACCTGATGTGAGGTTGTGTCCCGATCTTTCGATGAGAGCGATAACTATCGATTTGTGGAACCGACTTTGACGATCCGACTACAACGTACGACGACGATGCGCCTTAGCAATCGCTAAACCAACTCCGAGTGTTATTGATCTTGCCGTGGCACGATCAACTGAACACGAGGTTCAATTCCGCAAACAACCAAGAACAAGCAAGAACAATGGTAAAAGCAATCTGAAATTGCGAATAAGAATTTGAAGGACAAAATAAGTTGGGGTTCTATTGAAGGTCTTGACAAGGTGGCTGTCTAGCACAACTTGAAGACACGAAGTTTGCACTTGGCTAAACTAATCAAACAAAACCCCAAAACCCTAGATGGGGTTGCGGCTGGTTATTTATGAGATAACAAGAGGAGGTGGTCGTTCAAAACCCTAGGAAACCAAATACAATTCGATTACAAGGCCCAAGGCCCACTCTGACTCGGACTGGAAAAGTGACATGACTTGTTTTGCAGTTTCCGGACAGCTCAGAAGGAATTTGAAGGTGAGACTGGATCCATTGGAAAGAGGGCGACGAAAGCTTTCAATCAAGTACTCATGTGCCCCGAACACCCTTCTGGATCAAAAGTTATGGCCGTTTTAAGTTGGTGTTGTCTCAGGAGGCCGAATTGGATTCCAGAACGTGATGGATTTGATCTCTCTCTCTTCTTGGCCCGTGGATGATGTGTTGGAGTAGGCACAACCAAATGTGGTCATATCCGTAGTAGTGATGTCCTCATCAATAGCCTCGGCCACGAAGACGAGCTGGAAAGGGCTTGTTCCTGTTGCCCGGCTGGTCGAGGTGCGAACAGACCAAAGGACTGTGGGGAGCTAGTCCACCCATGCCCGGCCGGCGCACGGAGCTCGTCGAAAACTCGCTTCTTGAGCCCTTGGACGAGCTGCCCGTTGGCACGCTCGGCCGCCCCGTTGCTCTGGGGGTGGCTTACCGAGGCATAGCAGACTTTGGTTCCCATATCTGCGCAGAACTCTTGGAACAGCTCACTGGTGAACTGCGTCCCGTTGTCGGTGATGATCCTGCAAGGGACTCCGTACCTCGTGACCACAAAGGAACGGAAGAACCTTACCGCGGCCCTGGCGGTGATAACGGAGACCGGCTCTGCTTCGATCCATTTTGAAAAGGTGTCGATGGCCACGAACAGGAATTTCTTCCCCTCGACCGACCTCGGGAAGGGACCGAGGATGTCGAGGCCCCAAGTCGAGAATGGCCAGGCGAGGGGAATGGTCTGCAGAGCATAGGCCGGTTGCCTGACCTTCCGGGCGTGAAACTGACAGGCCTGGCAAGTACGAACGATGCCCCAGGCATTTTCGAGCGCCGTCGGCCAGTAAAAGCCCATCCTGAAGGCCTTCCCAACCATGGTCCTGAAAGAGGAGTGAGCGCCGCATAGGCCGGAGTGTATGTCGTTGAGCAGGTATTTACCTTCTTCTGGAGTGATGCATTTTGACAGAATGCCCAAAGCCCCCCCACGATAAAGCTGCCCGCCGACGAGCCTGTACGAGCCCGCACGTCGCCGGAGCCTGCTTCTTTCGGCTGGGGTGGCGGGGAGCTCCCCTTGGTCGAGGAACCTGATGAATGGGTCCATCCATGACGGAACGCTTTCGAGGAAGGCCACCGGGTCCTCCTACTCGTTAACGGACGGTGTGGCCAAGGTCTCAAAGATGACGTCTGGCGGAAGCTCGTCGCCGGATGATCCGAGCCTGGACAAAAGATCGGCGGTGGAATTGTCCTTCCTGGGTACGTGCTGGATTCTCAGGTTCCGGAACCATCTTTCCATCTTGCGTACCTCGGCAAGGTACTTGGCCATCAGAGGTTCCGAACACTGGTAGACTTTGTTGTATTGGTTGACGACGAGCTGGGAGTCTCCTTTCACAATTAGGCGGCGGACGCCCAAGGACTTGCAAGCTCGAAGGCCGTCTAAGAGGGCCTCATATTCCGCCGCGTTGTTGGTGGCGGGGAAGCCGAAACGGACCACATATCTCAGGTGGTCGCCCTGAGGGGTGACGAGAAGAATGCCGGCCCCCGAGCGCTCAAAGGACCTTGATCCGTCGAAGAACATGGTCCAAGGGTCTTCGGTCTCGACCTCGGGCTCGGGCTCGGGAGCAGGTTTCGCCGTTTGTTCGGCGACGAAGTCGGCCAGCGCCTGTGATTTGATGGCGGCGCGGGCCGTGAAGCGGAGATCGAACTCAGCCAGTTCCATGGCCCACTTGGTGACGCGACCTCCGGCTTCAGGGTTCTTGAGGATCTCCCCGAGCGGGAGGTCGCTCGGGATAACCACCGCGTGCGCTTGGAAGTAGTGCCGAAGCTTCCGCGAAGCCATGAAGAGTGCATAGAGTAACTTTTGGACCAAGGGATAGCGCTCCTTTGGCCCGTGGAGTACTTCGCTGATGTAGTAGATTGGGTGCTGCCGCCCTGCCCGCTCGGCTACCAGGACCGCGCTGACGGCCTGGGTCGTGGCCGTGAGGTAAAGCAGCAGCACCTCACCCTGCTGCGGAGTCGTCAACAGAGGAGGGCGCGAGAGGTATGCTTTGAGCTCGTCGAATGATCGCTGGGCTTCGGGGGTCCACTTGAAGCCCTCATGTCTGCGTAGGATCTTGAAGAAAGGGAATCCTCGCTCGCCGAGCCAGGAGATGAAACGGCTAAGGGCGACGATGCGGCCTGTGAGGCTTTGTACCTGTTTTACCGAGGTCGGAGCGGTCATTTGCTCGATTGCTTCGATCTTCTCTGGGTTCGGGCCCACGCCCGACCCCCCGATCATGTAGCCGAGCACTTTTCCGGGGTTGTACCGAAAACGCATTTTTCGGGGTTGAGCTTGATGCCGAACTTGTTCAGATTGGCGAAGGTCTCGGCCAGGTCGTTGACTTGGCTGGCCCTAGAGGAGCTCTTGATGAAGATGTCGTCGACGTACACCTCGAGGTTCCGGCCGATCTGTGGGTCGAAGGCTTTAGCCATTAACCGCTGGAATGTGGCGCCTGCGTTGCGAAGGCCGAACGACATGGTTGTATAGCAGAAAGTTTCGAACGGCGTGATGAAGGCGGTCTTGTCTTCGTCTTCCGTGGAGAGCTTGACCTGGTGGTATCCGGAGTAGGCGTCGAGAAAACTTAACATCTCGGCGTTGGCAGTGGAGTCCACAGTCTAGTCTATGCGGGGAAGTGGAAAGTTGTCTTTGGGGCACGCGGCGTTCAAGCCCGTGTGGTCGACGCACATTCGCCACTTCTCGCCCTTCTTCTGCACAATTACAGGGTTGGCGAGCCACTCGGAGTAGTTGACCTCGCGAATGAAACCGGCCTTGAGGAGCTTATCGAGGTGCTTCCTAATTATCGCCGCCTTCTCGGGGGAGAAGCGCCGCAGCTTCTGACGTGCGGGTCTGCAGCCGGGCTTTGTTTGCAGTCTGTGCTCGATCACCTCCCGTGGGACCCCTGGCATGTCCGCCGGTTCCCATGCAAAAATGCCTTTGTTATCTCGGAGGAAGGTGACGAGCTCGCCTTCCTATTTGGGATCGAGCTGGGCGAAAATGCAGACGCATTTACCCAAGTTTCCTTCTTTGAGCTGCACGGCCTTGGTCGGGCCGTTCGGCTGGATGGCCGTCTTCCGCCGGGTGCCCTTCGGGGTGATCTCGGGACCTGGCTGGGGCAATATGTTGGCCAGCGCCAGGGCCTTTTTCTCGCAGCCGTGTGTTGCCTTCAGGTCGTCGCGGACCGTTATGACGCCGCATGGCCCCGGGAGCTTCATGCATCGATGCCCGTAGTGATTCGCGGCCATGAATTTAATCAGGGCGGGGCGCCCGAGGATGGCGTTGTAGGGGAGGTCGCCGTCCATGACTTCAAAGGTAATCAGCTCGGTGCGGAAGTTTACAGAATCGCCGAAGGTGACGGGGAGCCCGCGTACCACCTTTCCCTGTCGGTGAGGAGGCCGGTGATCGCGCGGCAGGGAGCCGCTAGCCGTCAGGGGGTGAGACTCAGAGCCCAGGGAGCCTACTCGCCGCCGGGGCGTGACGCCGTCGGTGGCCTTGTTGAGTTCTTCAACCAAGGACCGTCGAAAGAGGGCCGAGCCGGCCCGAGCGGGGTCAGCCATGACCCGGACGATGGCCCACAGGCGTTCTTGGGCAGGTTCGTCTGGACGGGGAGGGCTGAGCTGACCGGACTGGGAGCGGGTCGTACCACGCTCTTCTCGCCGGATAGCGGCGATAGCTTGGTCGATCGCAATCTGGGCGAGCCGATGCGCCTCCTGAGGAGTTTCCGGGTCATCCCCGGCCGCCCCAGGAGTCGCCTCACGTCTGTCGGCCGCGAAGGCCCGGCGTTCGTGGGGCGGCAAGGAGGGCGAGAGCATGGATGTGGAGCCCTGGTACTCGGGGACAGCGTCTGAGCCCAGGCTCGCTGTTCGTGACATGCCGGTGGTGGAGCCGGATGTGCTGACGCTACCGAGGCGACGAACTTTGGACGAGCGAAACTTCGGGCCCCACGGTGGGCGCCAGCTATCGACGATCGGGACCGTCGACCGCAAAGAAAGAGGGTGGAGGATCGTACGGAGGGCGAGGCCCAGAGCTTCGCTCGTCTGGGAGGTATCCTTGGCGGGCATACTGCACAGTGGGGGACCGACCCAATCAAACAGGGGACACCAGGTTTATACTGGTTCGAGCCGGACGTCCCTACTCCAGTTCGAGTGGTGGTGCTGTATTTCTCTCGATGCAGATGGCTGCACAATGTTTACAAATGAGTGCTGGGGGCTTGGACACCTGAGACACTAGCTCGTGGAGGCGTAGCCAAAAAAAAAGGAGTCCCCCCAGAAGACCCTGCCCCTCCTTATATAGTCGAAAGGGGCAGGTTACATTGAGAATTGGGAGCGAGGAGGACGATGGGACTCACGTCAGAAAGCCTTCGTCTTGGTGATTGATCTCTGTCCGGCCTTGCCCACGCCGGGTTAGTAGACTCACTGAGCAGAGCAGGTTGCCGTCTCCTTGGGAAACAGCGCACCTACTCCCTGTGGGTCTGTCAGATGATGACGTTGTTATGCACGGCCCCGGCGCTGCCTGAGGAGAGCGCACTTTTATGCCGTATGCGACTAGATGATGGGACCGGGGTTTTGACTTTGGCGACCTTCATGCTGCCTTGGGAAGGTGCTACCTGCTCCTGTGCGGTCACTTCAGACGGTCATGATCGTTGGGCACATGGTTAATGGCCAGCGGAGGGCCCGATGCTCGACCCTTGGTGGAGGCCGAGATCGGGCTGGTCGGAGGTCGGGGAAGAGTGTCCTTGGTGGCCTCTTGGGACCTTTGGTCGGATCCTGACTTGTAACAGTCCGCCTGGTGCCCCGGGCCGGTAGCTCGGAGACGGCTCCGCCCAAGCTTAGGAACAGTCCCCAAGCTTAAGGGGAAAACGGACGCGTGTGAGGGAAACACGTGTCAGGGGTCCGATCCCCAACACCTTGTATATACTATCTAACACTTGGAGGATGCTTGGAAACTGTACTGTGTTGTAAATGTTAGCAGTGCGGCGCAGTCTCGAATGCAGTTTTGGAATGACAAATGTCGAGTCAGTGCGAACGGAGGTGACGTGCCGGAACGGAAGGGGCTGCGTGCGTGCGTGGCTGTCTTGACGCGTCTCGGTTGATGACACGGCCCCGTCGGCCCGGCTGGAGGCAGCGAGGCCAGGTATTGGCGCCGCGCGCGCGGCACACAATGAAATTCGAAGGGGAAAAAACCACTTAGTTCCGGTTTAAATGAGTGATAATATTTTAGAGGGTTTTAAGAGTTATTTTAAATTTAAAATAAATTCTAAAACATTCTAATAAAATATGTCTAATCCAAATACCCCTTAGCCTTGAATTAAAAATATCGACGATCGAAACCGGCGACCACAAAGAAAAAAGGGGATGCGAGTAGATCATTCGGGGGCGAGGCCCAAAGTCGTGCTCGTTCGGGAATGACGAGCGTCGCAGGATGTATGTCGGGGAAGAAGCAATGAACACAAGGTTTATACTGATTTACTTCAGTTTTGCCCTGAGGCGAAAGAAGTAAATGAAGTTCTGCAGGGGAATATAGACGGGACCCGAGTTAGGGATCGCTCAGAGGCGAAGTTGCCGGGAGAGTTCGGGGACATTTTCTTGTTCTCTCTGTCTTTCTCCTCTCCTCCTCGCTTGGCCGTCCTTCTCCTTGTCGGGGTGATTCATCGCTTTTTTAGCCTCTCAGGAGCTCTGCTGCTTGGTCCCGAGGTTGACGTCAGATGCCCGTGGCGAGTCGACGGGGGTTACTGAGAGGCGTCGATAATCGTCGAGGGCTGACGGTAGCTGTTGGAGTTGACGGGAATTGCTGGGCCCTAGTTCCCGCGCAGGGGCAGGTATAGCGCTGATTCCCACGCAGGGGAGATTTTTTAATGAGATAAATAAATTGTTACAGATGTCTTTTACCACCCCAGGGGAACATAGAGATGTAGAGGTCGTGCCATCGAGATCGAATGGGGCATTTGTCCTTGCGCCCGAGCCTAAGCTTGGGGAGAACACCTCCTAGGTCGGAGACAAGCCCTCGGGCCCGTTGGAAGTTGTCACGAGGCCCGGGGAACGCTTACACGTGGTGAGGTACCGATCCCCGATAAAAAGCAAATGCCTTTTTTAAATCTAGCACCTATCTAGTGTAATTGTAAAAATAGCCTCGTCTCTCTAACCACGAAAGTAATAGTTGGCTAGGACTCGAATTAAAACTGACAATTTTTTTTAAAATCTGGCGCACTTGACCAGATTTTTAAAAAATTATCCTCCTGCTAAAAAAAAAGATGATTTCCGCGATAGACAATAGGAACAGGGAAGCGGCATCCTGAGTGGAGGCCGATCCGCATGCGGCTCGAGCGAGTTTCCTGATCAGAATCTTTCGCGGATTTACTGCGCACTTGCAACCCAACCACATGATCTGGTCAAACGTGACAGCTAATACACAGCCTCCTGATGCATTGGCTGATCCAGTATTTTAAGTTCAACATAAAATATAAAGGTCAAAATACATGTTGTTCTTACTAGAGGCAACAACTGAAATAAATAGAGATTTATAAATTGGAGATTTCAAATCTACATGTTTACTCTTTATTTTTTAATACTCTACCTACTACATTTCAAAAATCACAATTCACCATATGTGAATTGGGGATTTCGGATTTGAGAATCAAGAATGAAACTCACCTATGTGGTTGTCGATGACGAATGCTCAGATGATGCATGTTGTTTTAGCTCCGCTTCCTGCCTCGCCAGATGTCATCGTGCTGACCCACCGGTCACCACCGGCGTCGCACCTTTCATCCATGGCTCGATGCTCGCTGCTGCCAAAGGGCTGCCTTGCAACGTGCCTCGCACTACTCCCTGCCCCACCAGACACCACCGCCCTAACCTACCGGCCATCGCCGGTATCGCACCCTCTATCTTTGAGTCGGTGCTCGTTGTGACCACATGCACTAGGGCTGCCATGCTGCACGCCCGTTCGCCAGTACTGATGGCTGCTCGGCACTTGTATGCTACCTTGATGTGGATATGTATACGCCTAATACTTTTCAGTATAATATCTTAATTAAATAAAAATAATTACAAAACCGCATTAAATATCAACAAATGAATCATTTCCTTAAACAATCTTCGTTATATTTCCATGAGAATTATATACTACCTACCAGCGGGTGCTAAATTGTTACAAGGTAAGAAGATTGCGCAAATGTATATTGGAGTAAAATTGCGTTATGTTGGACTCCAGTGGAAGGGGAGGGAGGACAGGAGCCACATGGGAGATACTATTCATACGTATTATTTATTATCCATATATCCTTCCATGTATACACTCTAGGGAAAAAGAAAGAAGAGAGAGAAGGTAGGAGACATTTCAATCATCCTCATGTAAAGGAAAGAAGCAAGAAGGAAGGAAGGAAAGATTTCAACAATTTTCAAGCAAGGAAAGTGATCACCATGACTTGGCAAAGAAGAGATTTAAGCAATCTTCAAAGAAGGAAAGTGTATACGATAGGGGGTGTACTATCTATGTGCACTGTTCATATGCCCCCATGCCTATATATATGTTCCATCTATTCTAGATGTAACTACGAATTTTCAGATTAAAGATATACTATTTTTCTATGGCTTGTGCTCCAATGCCCCATTAGAATAGGTCGTTCCAGTTATGAGATTATCACCGTTGTTTTTGCAACTTCATAGTGATTTCAAGGAAGCGTACGTTTACTTTCGTGTGGTCAAGTAGATGAGGATCAAAGCATGTTCTTAAGCGAATTCATGTGTCGCAGATTGCCGTATTGAGATTGTGGTTAGCGCCAGTGTTCGTTAGGATTCATAGATCCAAGTTGTCATATTCATCATCGCAAGATCGGGCTACACCTCTTATCATTTTGGTATCAGAGCATGGTTGAGAGATGACGAATTTCTATACCTAGAGTAGTTTATTTTTCTGTCCTATTTTTGAAAATTGCCTCACAAAAATTAAACCCATAGTTTAATGTAATTTTGGTGAGTTTTCCTAAGTTTGGTCCATTAGATTGCTTGTGCAAGTTGCTGATAATTTTTTCTTCATATGGCTTTTTTGTTTTAATTCTGTCCAGTTCGGTGTTTTGCGCATAACTTTCATATATGAACTCGGATTTTTTGCGTTCGTGTACTCTATTGAAAGCTTAGGACATAACCTTGAATCATTCCATAGTGAACCTTCCATATTATGTTGATTTTCAAACTTTAATCTATGCGACAAATCTACTGCCCTAGAAAAGCCGAATTAGGGCTTCATGGATTTTTTTTAGTTCTAGCTTGTTCCTTTGAGCACAATAGCATTCACAATATATAAAATAAAAAATATTAGTAACTACCACTTTTGGGAACCATTCTTTCATCATTTGCAAAAACTTTGATCCTATTTGAGACTAGTTTGTTGATATTTCTTAGGGTTGCTCTACTTGATACATTGTATAATTATATTATTTTGTAACATCGAGTTAGGACTTTTAAACTTTGTACATACTAGTGTTGGCTTAAAGTCATCAAAAGAACGAAAAAAAGAAGGAAAGAGCCAAAAGGCCAAGAAAGAAAGAAAAACATAATAGTGGTTGGCAGCCTACATTGAGCAAAACCTAATTTATGTTCATTATTTTCAGATTGTGCAACTATATTAATTAGTGAGCAATCTTATGCTCTTTTTATATTCTTAAAGCAATAAGCTAACGTTTCTCTATAACTTGTGCAATAGAGCTTTTGGTGCCTCTCTTATAATTTATAGCTCATTCGTTGGTTGTATAAGTGCCATTATCTTTGCGCATGTGGTGCCTTGAAATTCACTTATATCTTTGAGATCGGCAACTAGAGCATGTAAATTCTAGTTTGAATTTTTAATTATCATTAAAATAGCTATAATTATGAGATTGTATAGGATATACATTAACCTCCAAGCTCAACATATCAGCCATTGTTTAGTGCAATGCTTCGATTGTGAATTCGCTTGAGTATCACCTTTGTCTTGTCTACTGCCACCGGAGTATGTACACCTTAATCCAAAGGAGTAATAAAACTTCTGGTGGTAAGTAAGAGGGTGAACTTGAGTGATTACACACATATTCCACATATACAATTTGCTTTTAGTTGCTACTAATCATGGCAGGTTATGAGCACGAGGAACTTCTATTCTATGGAAGTAATGATCCGGAGGAGTATATCACTTGGGAAGAACAAATAAAAAAGGTGATCAAATTTTAGAAGCTTCCCAAAGACAAAGAGGTGATGCGTAACACTATTGAGTTTGAGGACTATGCTTATAATTGGTGGCAACAACTTTTGGGAAAAGCCTCATAACATCTTGATTGGATTTAAAGATAATCATGAGAAAAGAGTTTGTCCAATCTATTACAAGAAAGAGTTACTTCGCCACTTAGAGAGCATTACACAAAGGTGCAAATCAGTCCAAGATTATTATGTTAAGTTGAAATATGCAATGCGACGTGCTAGTATCACTAGTGCATTAAAGAGAAGGCATACGTCAAAAAGGTTTGAATTTTAATATTGTCGATGCATTTCAACATAAATATTTTAGTAGCATGCTTGATCTTGTGGATTGTACTATTAAGGAGGAAAGAAAACTTAAGGAGCATCATATACCTAGGTTTAATCTTAAGGTGCCAATTCATAAGGTTTTTCATACGACCGAGGTGTCGTGTAGTGCTATCCTATTGCTACATGCAACACATGAGATCGTGGTTGGTGGCAATTGTGCCATTGATGGCCCACGGTCTATTAGAGATGCGATGCATAACACCCATGTGAAGATGAGAGCCACATAGCCAAAATAAGTGAGAGTATTGAAAAGAGTGAGTTGTGTGATTCCACCAAACGGGAGGTTAAGAACATCCAAATTGAGAGTGTGAGAGATACACATCATGAAAAGGAATAAGAAGACTTACTCTCTATTTCTAGTATTGTTTCTCATATTGTGCAGGTTGACATTGTTAATGAGAAGATGAACGATACAGAACCCGTACCTCTTGGGATGGAAGACGAGGTGATAATTAACCACAGTTGGAGAAAGAACAAATGTTGTACCATGTTAGATCATGAAGCTATACTATCTACAATATATACATGAACTGATGAGAATGTTAAAGGTAATTACAAAGGTGTTGAATTGATAGTATATCAAGAAAAGGTGAGTGAAAGTGAGAATTCTTGTGCCAATTTAGAGATTCCATGTTCTAAATTTGATATCCTTAATTTACGTAATGTGGAATTGATTACTCATAAAGAAGTTCTTATTAGAATATCCACTAATGATTCTTTGTGCTATATCATGTTTGATGAGCCTTTAGAGTTATCTAGCATGATTGAGTTTTTTTTTTAAATTGCATGCTTAGAATCCCTAGTTAGCAACTACAACATTTATAAAATCAATTTGATTGGAGATTATGATGTAGACCACAAATTTCATGTTTATCGAATACGCATTACTTGTGATAGACTTACTGAATTGAAATTACATATTTTGGACAACTCATCTTTTGTGCGATGTTTTTGTAATCAAAGTAGCGCAGTTGATGCATGGAAGACGCTAAAATTTTTTACTCATCTTAAAACGATTTGATGTGTTGTTGTCCACTACTAACTTGTATATAGGCTTACAAAAGTTAAGGAAAACTTTTCTCGATGTGAGGGGTAATGCTTGTAATTGCCAATTTGATATATATACATGCCTCCTATGGTTGTTGTTGTGGTAAACATCATATGCAAATGAGTGATAAAAAAGATGATAAATATATATACCATGCATACACATTGTCCTGCTTGTTTAGTACATTTTCAGATTATCAAAAGACAAGGCAAAAGCCGTGGATGGCTTTTCTTGAAGAATGGGAGGATGATGCGGATATGTATATGTCCAGTACTTTTCATTATAATATCTTAATTAACTGGAATGAATTACTAAGCTACATCAAATATCAACAGGTGAATCATTTTCTTAAGCAATCTTTGTTATATTTTCACGAGAATTATATACTACCTAATAGAGGGTGCAAAATTGTTACTAGGTACAAAGATTGCATAAATGTATATTGGAGTAAAATTGAATCATGTTGGACTCCAGTGGGTAGCGAGGGAGGACACGAGCCACATGGAAGATACTATTCATGCACACTATTTATTATCCCTATATCCTTTCATGTATACACTCCAGGGGTAAAATAAAGAAGCAAGGGAGAAGGCAGGAGAGATTTCAGCCATTTTCATGCAAAGGAAAGAAGCAAGAAGGGAAGTGATGAAAACTAGTTTGGACTGATCTTCTGATGAGAGTGATAACTACGATTGATCAATGTGACGTTGATTATGAGGCTACTTGACCGAGACAATCAAGTCCGTCCTACAATTGTTACACCACACCCTTTTTCATTATCAACCGTGCCCAACATAGTTGATCTTTCCTGCAGGCAATCGAGAATCAAGCAAGAAAGAAACAAGTCTTTTTCCTGCAAGCAATCGAGAATCAAGAAAGAAATAAACAAGTGCAATTTGAATTGAATGATGAAATATGAAGTTTTATTGACTAATGGAGAGGCCTAAAGTTACCGTGGTTGGTCTAGTCGACACAAGTACACAACTGATATTTTCTAAACAAAAAACCAATCTAAACAAGCCTAAACCCTAAAAGTAGTGGCTATAAAGGATACAAAGGGGAGCTGAAGTGCTCCAATAGGATGGGGTTGAACACACAAGTGGAGCCGGAGTGCTCCAATAGGATGGGGGTGAACACACAAGTGGAGTCAGATTTCAACTCTATTACAAGGATCAAGTTGGCCTAATAGGTGGCACAACACCTTCATTTGACAATTGTGACCTGTATGCAATGAATCTAAAGGTGGTGCTAGATCCTTTGGAAAGGTCTCATTGTCCTTTTCGATTCGAGTACTTGAACGTCTCGAACGGACTCTGTATGTGAAAGTTATGATCATTTTACTCGGGGGTGTCAGGCTAACTCCGAATTGGTCTGGAATTGAAACAGGGTTAGCCTGGACTTGTTGTGGTAATAGTGCCACTTTCCTCATCTTGGTTTCTGAGTAGAATAACATTAAATGACTTAGGTAGCAATCCATCCTCAATAGAAAAATTATGAACTCCTAGAAACGAGTTCACCTGATAATTCAATTGTCGTGCACGTGCCTTTGTCATAGGTCCTTGCCTTGCATCTTGTAGAGGATTGTTGTATGTATTCAAAGAAGTGATGTCCTCATCATCCTCGAATGAAAGATTTAAGCAATTTTTAAGCAAAGAAAATGATCACTATGACTTGGTAAAAGGAGATTTAAGCAATCTTCAAAGAAGGAAAGTGATCACCATGACTTAGCAAAAAGAAATTGTATCTAAATTATAAAAATTTCTTTCCAAACTTTTGAGATTGTTTCCAATTAGATGGAAGAGTGTATATAGTAGGTGTGTACTATTTACATGCACTGTTCATGTGTCCCCACCCCTATATATTATGTGTGTTCCATTGTAGATGTAACCATGAATTTTCTTATTAAAGATATACTCTTGTTTCTATGCCATGTTATAATGTCCCGATTAGAATAGGGAGTTCCAATTCTGAAATTATCACCATTGTTCTTGCAACTTCTTCGGGATGATTGCAAGGAATCGTGCGTCTACTTTCACATGGCCAAGTAGACAAGGATCAAAGCGTGTTCTTAGGCAAATTCACGTGTCTCATGTTACTGTGTTGAGACAGTGGTTGGCGCTAGTGTTCGTGAGGGTTCATGGATCCAAGTTATTATATTCGTTATCGCAAGATCGGGCCACCCCCTTATCTCTTGCGCCCTATCGACTTGCACTAACCTGTGGTCCCTGTCTGTTGTTGTTGGGCTGCCACCTTTCGGCTGCGTCGCTGCTATAGAGAAAACAAGAGAGCTAGGGGCGTGTGAAATGGAGAGAGAGTTGGGTGTTGAACTTGATGAATAAAGGCAGACTAATAAAGGCAGACTAGGCCTTGGATGATTGGGCCATGCAAAGAAGATTGGGAGAGGGTGTGAGTGGGATGTGTTGAAATGGAGTTGAAGGTTGCCCACTTATTATTATATGCATCTAATGTACCTCATATACTCTAGCTTTTCTTTTTGCAAAAAAATTAGTCTACACCAAGTTTAAAATTTTGTTTTTGGATCACATCTTGGAGGCTGTCGGAATATGAAATTTTGACGAGATTTTGGAATTTCGGCCGAAATTCGAACAAAATTCAAACAACAAATTTGAAATCCGGTAAATTTGAAACTGAGAAAAATAAAATTTCACCAAAATTTCAGTGAGTTTCAACCTCTTGTGAAATGGTCTCCCGAGGCTAAAAAATATGAAAAGAATCATGTAACCACTTATCTACATTTCTTGTCTGTTTCAATGGAAAATACTAAGTATTTTCACATATAATTCCCAAGTTAGGGTTTAGGGTTTAGGTGAAATACAATTTAAGACCGAAATACATCATGTAACGCCGAAATCCAAGTTAAGGTTTAGGGTTTAAGCTGAAATACATTATCTAAGGCTAAAATCCAAGTTAGGGTTTAGGCCGAAATACATCATTTAAAGCCAAAATTCAAGTTAAGGTTTAGACCAAAATACAATTTAAGACCAAAATCCAAGTTAGGATTTAGGGCTTAAGCCAAATTACATTATTTAAGGCCGAAAACCAAGTTAGGATCTAGAGTTTAGGCCGAGTTACATCATTTAAGGCTGAAATTCAAGTTAGGGTTACATAATTTAAATATGTATTTTTTACAAAATTTTCACATGTATTCCTCATAAAAGGTATTGCAACTCGCCATAAAAAAATCGGTGCCAAATCCGGTCCTAAAAACACCAAAACCGATCGAAAAACCAAAATTTCGCTAAGAATTCCTAAAAATACTGTAGCTAACCTTGATTTTCAATATTTTTTCATCCCGTCAGGATTTTAAATCTCGGCTCTGACTGAAATCCAAAATTTGTAAAGATTTTGAACCCTAGTCTACGCTGTGCAGAGATAAAAACTTATAATAAGCATATCTGTTTGGAATTATTCGCTGGTGGCATTGGCCCAATTCTTTACTCGAAGATGCAACCTTGCCGCTGATTTTGGACTTGCACGATTGGAAAACCATGCTCACTTATAATTGCAGCCGTCTCAATAACTGTCCGACATCAGGAATGCCTGGCCATTCGATCGAGATTTCTGGAGCCTAGCTATACAAAGTTAGTTTCATTTCAATTCATACTTAGATCGATTCGGTGTGTCTCATTTTATTTAGAGTATATATACATATGTGTAAGTGGCAAACCTTGAAAAAATTATAGAGGGTGGTCTCAAATAATTGGACTTAGGGTTCGAATTTAATTATGCAATCAACAAGCGAAGTCATCAATTGCCCAATTAAACCTCCAATAAGTAGCGACCCATCATACCATATGATACATGAAGCAGCTCATTTATCAAGCAAAGCTTCTTTCGAGCACATGTACATTTGCTATCACCTATACCAAAAATTAAGTACTAAAATTAAAAAGAGTACTCAAGGTCCGGTGGCTAAATGAGGACTCCTGCACTGGCTATGCCCTAGCACGTGTATAGCGGTAAACCATGTGTCCATGCTGTGTCACACATTAATATCCTTGCAAAATTTCTAGTATGAGAGGTGCTTACACATGTGAATAACTGTACTACACCGTACTCTAAAAAAACATAGTTTTCCGTAGCAGCTAAAAAACAATCCGCTCTTTACGGTTTGGTCAGAACACTCTCTGTGTGCCAGGGGCAGTGTCTACATAGATATACCTAGGGACTAGGATCACCTGTAGTTTGAATAGAGACTAAGTTTAGCTGTCCTCATTCAATAGAGTCGTTCGATTCAGCTAATAGACGGTTCAGAAACCGTGCTTACAACAATTTGTTACAGTGGATGCTACGTTATGAGTACGAGTACTGATACCTGTCCATATACTTTAGTTCGCACCGGTTCCGTTGGCTCACACTGTGTCACACACACTCTATCCCCCTCTCGTCAGGACACAAATCAGAGAGAGAGAGAAAGAGGGAGAGAGAGAGAGAACCGCTTCAACATGGTGAAGGAAAGCGTCGAGGAAGCTCTCCTCCTCGCAGATCCAACAGACGAGAGCGAAGAGATAGGAGTCTGTGAGGAGGTGAAGAAGCAGTTATGGCTGGCTGGGCCGCTGATCGCCGGCGCGCTGCTGCAGAACCTGATCCAGATGATCTCCGTCATGTACGTCGGCCACCTCGGCGAGCTCCCCCTCGCCGGAGCATCCATGGCCAACTCCTTCGCCACCGTCACTGGTTTCAGCCTCCTGGTACGTACGTACGAACTTTCCCAGCTCACATGCCCAGTTTTAAGTTGATCGGAGTTGCACCGGGCCGGGAGTTCGTGCAGCTTAATTAAGGGACATCGCGATCGATAAGGTTGCGCTTGAAAACGGAATTTCATTCGGGTTTCGGCGTTGAGATTTTTGCGCAAATAGCATGGCCGATCTACACATCTTGCTCTAGCTAGCTCAAATTAAGACATCTGGTAGTCTGTGATCACCAGGGACATTGCTTTAGCGATCGAGGCCATTCTTCTTTTTCCAGAGGATGATACTAGTCTTCTGCAGAAAATGTCGAAAGTGTCTAGACGGTCACTACAATAATGGATCTATTGAGTTGCTTTCCAGCATTTCATCCATCATCATGCGACTTTAGGACTTGCTCGGCTCGGATGAGGCAAAGATCAGCGATTCTCCAATATTAATTCATTCAGTCGCCATCTAAACCTTCTCCCTGTTTGACTCATAGGACCGTATCATACTGGAGTACATGTATATCCAATTATAGGGGAAAGAATCCCCGGCGCTCCCACGTCAGCTCGCTCGCCTTCTCGGCCAATCAGCGGGTCGAGTATTTGTTATGCATGTTTGATTATAAAGACGGTAGACACTTGAACCACCCATAAATTTAATTAACCACCACAATCTCATACTCTACTTTACCAGTAGTCAGTGGACTACATGGGTGTGCCTAGAAATGTAAGAACAAAACAACAAACATATACTACTTAAATATTCATGAGGCCACGTGTGGATTCTTCATAGGACTTTTGTACTCTATCATTACTCAGGTAGAAATTTCAGGAAATTTGACCAGTGCCACTGGTGACATGTATATTGTTGGGAAACCCTCGTGGCCCATGGAAAGCCCACGTTGGCCCTTTTGTCGAAACTCTAGATGAGCGCTATAAAAGGAGGAGGAGGGTCGCCCCTATGTACAAGAAATCATTAGCAATAAAGAATTTCCGCTGTTGCTCTCCCTAAACACGTGTCTCTCTCTCTTTCTGTTCTCCAATTCAAATCTGTTCGGGAACCCCGGACTATTCGATAGCGAGGTTCCTTAACACGTTATCAGCACGAAGCTCTACCGGAGATCAGAATTGAAAGGTGAGAAAGGTGGGGATTTCGGCAATTGAATCTAAACGCTTGTCGTTTCTATGCATACATCTAACCTACGTATCCGGTACTGATCGTTGCGTGGCACGAAGCTACAAGACGGCTCGAAGCAACAGTACATGCGTATTTTCTGTTCATCATCACACAAAAGAAAAAAAAACCCTGGCAACAAAAGCACGAAGCACCGTTGTCGCCTCGGTTCGCGTGCACGACATGAAGTCGCCAAAGAACAGCGCGCAACCTTGGTTCACGCCCGAAGCGCAGCCGCCGCGGCTCGTAGCCGCCACGGTTCAGATGGTCGTTGCGGCCGCACGAGACGCCACCGTCCGCACGGACGGTTACGCCGCAACCCGGCCTCGGCCGACCGCCACCGATGGCGACGCCCCGCCGTCCGCTCGCGCCGCCGCGGCTAGCTCGGTTACCTCCGCGTCGCCGGCCCGGCTCGGTTACTCCGCCGCCGCCGGCAGTTCCGGCCCGCACGCCTCGGCCGTGCCGCGGCCGCCGCCGTCGACTTCGGTTGGTGCCAGCGCCGACGAACACTGCCGGCGCGCTAAAGCCGTCGTAGCCACTCGGCTCCGGCTGCGCAGACGCCTGCGCGCGCCGCGCTCTCGGCCGCTCCTCGCCGCGAATCGCCCGCGCGAAGCGCCGCGCGCCGACCGGACGTCGCGCCACCCGGCGTGCGCGCGCGCGCCGCCGTGCCGACGGTCCCGGCTCGGCCGCCGCCACACAAGACGCGTCGCCACTCGGCCCGCTGCCGCCCCGCCACCGCCATGGCTTGAAGTCGTGCTCGCCGCACCCGGTCGCCACGGCGCCCGGCCGCCTCGGCAACCCGGCGCTCGAAGCGTCGGAGACGTCCACGCGGCACACGAAGAAGCGGCGCCGTCCTTCGCTCGAACCGACGGCGGCGCTTGCGGCGGCGCCCGGAGCGGCGGCGGTGCCCGTGCCACGCTGCACCTCTCCTCCTTGCAGCACCCCGTCGGCCGGAGCAGCAAGCACCGGCTGAACTCCTTGCTCCCACCGGTGTGCCCGTGAGTTTTTGCATATGGAGCATGTGGCGGCTAGGGGATGGGAACCCTAGCCGCCGGCCTTTTTTCTTGGCTTGGTGAGCTGTTTCGGGCTAGGCAGGCCGGGCGGGCCAAACGATGGCCCAACAGGCCGGTTTGGCTCTCCAGAGAAAAAAAAAAGAAAGAAGAAAAAGAGAGAGAAAAAAAGAAAAATTGCGAAAAAATTGCAGAAAATTTTGAAAAATTGCCACAAAATCAAGAAGATTTATTTGGCTCTGTTTTTAATTTTTCTTGCTTTATTTCTCTGTTCTATGAATTTTCTTTATGAATTTTGAATTCTTTGCTTTATTTTATATAATGCAATGCACATGTATTTATTTTTCTGCACTTTATGCTTTTTGCAACCATTTTCTATCAGATTACACGCAGTAATCTAAACCAGAATCTTGAAATCATGCAGATGTCTGGCATTGTGAATCGTGAGTTTGAAGAACGCCCCTGACGTCGTAACTACCTCACTTGGGCATCGGACGTAAGATTGTTCTTGGGAGCAAGAAGCTCCGTTCAATGATTGGTCTAGGGTCCTCGCAGGGCGCAAAACCTACCACCGAAAGCGTAGCGATCAAGCTCGCATTTTCTCGAGCACCACCTCTCACCCACTCAAGAATGAATATATGGTGAGGAGAGTGCACTTGAGCTTTGGACCGCACTTGAAGCGGTTCGAAAAGCTCAAGTACACCATCTTGCCCAAGCACGGCAAGATTGGGTTCGCTTTGAGGTTTGCGACTTGAGCGATGGCCGAGTACAATTACGCCTTGCATGAATTTGTACCAATCTCTCTATGTGGCAAGAAGATCACCGATGAAGAGAAGATTGAGAAAACTCTCTCTACCTTCCACCCTAATGCTATCCAGAGTGCACGCACTATCGTCGGGGCGCATACAAGGAGTATAGCGAATCGATTGATGTAATGCAAGTTGCGGAATCGCAAGACGATGTTCTACGCAAGAACTATGTCTCGCAGACCACTGACGCGAGGCACCGCACGTAAGTCAATGCCAATAGCTACAAGGTGAGAAAGCCCACTCATAGAAGGAAGGGCAAGCGGGGTGGAAAGAGAGACCCGTGCCAAAGGAAAGTCCAAAGCCCCGTGAAGAGGATGACAAAGAAAAGACCCACGCCAAGCCGTATGGACAGCGAGAACTAGACGTGCTTCAAGTGTGGTACTTGGGGACATTGGTCGAAGATATGTCGAGAATCCAAAGAAGCGATCAACGATATCGGGCTAAGAAGAAGGCAAAGGAAAACGCCTCGCAGAGGCGCTTCGCCAACATCGGTGATGAAGATGCCATGGATGTAGATACCCTCTTACCTCATCCTCACAAAATAGCACGGACATCGATCTCGCAGCCATTATTATGGCAAATGAAGAGAAAACTTCGCAGATGACATAGAAGCGTAAATTAATGCATATTTTACTGATTCTCATTTAATGCATTTCTTTTAGATTATGGTTGTTAGCATTTTTCTTTGAATAAAGGATTGTAAGCTCTAGAAGAGCATACTTCTTTCATGAATAAATACGCAATTTATTCTTTATTCCAGTATTCTTCAAATTTGCAAGCAATATTTGGATTATTTTTGCCTCTATCTGATTAGAATTATATTTCTTTTATCTAGAAATCGTGTAGCGCCCAAATGGAAGAGATATGCATTGTTGATAGTGGCACAACAAATACCATCTTAAGAGAGTCTAAGTATTTCCAATCGATCACGAAGAACGCTGGAAAGATTACTACGATCGCAGGAAGCGACTCATATGTAATCGGCTCAGGAAGAGCCACAATTATTTTGCCTATGGGTACAACTTTGGTAATTGAAGAAGCCATTTTGTATCCTGAATCAACGCGCACTCTCTTAAGATTTAAAGACATCCGCGCCAATGGTTTTCACGTAGAAACCAATGAAGAAAATGGCAAAGAATACTTGTGCATTGTGAAGCACGCGGTATGTGGAAAAATGGTATTAGAAAAATGTCCCTCATATGAATCTGGGTTGTACTACACGAATATTCATGCACCCGAAGTGTATACTTCCTTGAAGACTGTTTTTAGAAGCTCTGAGTTATTTTCTTTATGGCATGGTAGATTAGGTCATCCTGGTCTTAGAATGATGAGAAATATAGTGAACAACTCACAAGGTCATGGCATTAATGTTAAAAATTTCCCGAATCATGAAGATTTTGTGTGCCCTGCATGTGCCACCGGGAAATTAATAACTAGACCCTCTGTCATGAAAGTGCAAAGTGAAATCCCTGCATTCCTAGAACGCATCCAGGGGGATATTTGCGGTCCGATTCAGCCCCTGTCAGGGCCGTTTCGATACTTTATGGTGCTCATCGATGCTTCCTCGAAATGGTCGCATGTATGCTTGTTGTCAACAAGAAACCATGCTTTTGCAAAGTTGATCTCGCAGATCATAAGAATTAAGAATGCTTTCCCTGATCATCGCGTGAAGTCCATCAGAATGGACAATGCCGGAGAATTTACTTCAAAGGCATTTGATGATTATTGCACGCAACAGGATAGCGATTGAGCACTCCGTCATCGCACGTCCATACGCAAAATGGACTAGCAGAAGCACTAATAAAGAGGATTAAGTTCATTGCCAGACCGCTTTTGCAGAGTTGTAACTTGCCCAACACTTGTTGGGGACACGCAGTCCTGCACGCAGCAGCTCTTATCAATTTTAGACCGTCGGCCTACAACATCCATTCTCCTATGCAGCTTGTGCACGGGATCATCCCGAAGATCTCCCATCTTAGAAAATTTGGGTGTATGGTATATGTACCTATACCACCCCCTCAGCGGACTGCAATGGGCCCTCTCTGTAAGTCTGGGATATACGTTGGTTATGAGAGTGCATCCATAATCAGGTATTTGGAACCCATGACTGGAGACTTGCATACAGCCCGATTCGCTGATTGCATCTTTGACGAGGATCGTTTCCCGTCATTAGGGGGAGGAAATCAACCTTTGGATGAAAAATGCCGGGAAATCATATGGCATTCCACAGGGATCCCCGCACATGACCCCCGCACTAATGAAGCAAATCAAGAAGTCCAGAAGATAATTGATTTGCAGAATTTAGCAAATGAACTGCTGATCATTTTGTGATCCAAGGCGTGGTTAAGTCGCATGTACCCGCAAGGAATGCACCGAGAGGGTGGAAATACCAAAGAAAATAGAAGGTATCCTCAACCTGCTCAGAGGCCTCAAAGAAAAAGAGCAGCAATCTGCTCCTCAAACCCAAAGTACCGGAGACGTCTGGAGAAAATCAAGCGAGAGGACTTACCACAACCAATCACGAAAATGCCACAAGGAAAGAAAGGGAGCCAGTTGAGACCTAGCACCGAAAGAAGCCAACAGAAAGACAATTCGGACTTGAATCTTCCATCAAGGAAGCCGCGAAATAATGTGTGCGCACACAGGCGATGAAAAACTAAAGGAACTTGCTCTGCGATAGGAAAAGCAAAGAAAGAGCAAGTAGAAGTGCATGAAGCACCTCATGAAGAAATGGCCATAAACTTTGTAATAACAGAGAATCCTGAATAGAGCAACGACCAACGTTGATGCATACTTTGCAAAGAAGATTGCCTCGATCATTAATCATGATCCCGAGCTCGCATCTCTCGCAGAGTGCAAGAAAAGGCTAGATTGGGAAGAATGGAAATAGGCAATCATCGCGAGTTAGTCTCTCTGAAACAAGAGAGAGGTGTTTGGGCCAGATGCCGCACACCTCCCCATATAAACCCCGTGAGGTCACAAATGGGTCTTTGTTCGAAGAGAAATGAAAACAACGGTTGTAAGGTACAAAGCAAGGCTTGTAGCTCAAGGTTTCACTCAACGTCCGGAGTTGATTATGAAGAAACCTATTCTCCGGTCATGGGAGGAATTACCTTTAGATATTTGATCTCAATGGCGATCAACTTGAAGTTGAGAATGAAGCTAATGGATGTTGTCACAAAGATATTTGTATGGAAACTTGGATTCGAGATATACATGAAAGTACCTAAGGAATTCCTATCCCAACCAAGACGGAGCAAATAGAAACACATGATGAGTGTGAAATTGGAGAAATCACCGTATGGGTTTGAAGCGTCGGGAAGAATGTGGTACAATCGCTGAGTGATTTTCTCTGCAAGAAAGGCTACACAAACAATGAAGATTGTCCATGTGTGTTTATACAATGATCCCGAATGGATTCTCAGATAATCTCTGTCTATGTAGATGACTTGAACATCAATGGGACGGATGAAGAAATTGAAGAGGCATGCTCATACTTGAAGTCCGAGTTTGAAATGAAAGATTTGGGTAAAACCAAGTTTTGTTTAGGCTTGCAGCTTGAACATGTCCAAGGAGGAATCTTGGTACATCAATCAACCTACACACGAAAGTGTTGGATTTGAAAAAGCATATCCTGCGAAGACTCCAATGGTCAAGGTCACTCCAAGCGCACCTAGACCCATACAGCACCTAGAGAAGAGGGGAGGAAGTCACGGGAGCGAAATTCCCATATCCGAGTGCGCTTGAGCGCTCATGTACCTTGCAAATAGCACTGCACCGGACATTGCGTTCGCTGTGAATTTGCTAGCTCGGTACAGTGCAAAACCCACCAAAAGGCATTGGAAAGGGATCAAGGACATCTTCCGTTACCTCCAAGGAAGCAAAGACCTTGGTCTGTTTTTCAGAAGAAACAATGAATTGAATTTGGTTGGCTATGCCGATCTTTGAGTATTTATCGACCAGCATCTTGGCAAGTCCTAAACCGGCTATGTTTTCCTATGTGGAGGAACAGCAATTTCTTGAAAGTCGTCTAAGCAGACTCTTGTCTCGACGTCGACAAACCACTCGGAAATCATCGCTTTGTATGAAGCATCTCGTGAATGTGCATGGCTCAGAAGAATGGTTCACCACATCCAGAAGTCATGTGGTTTGAACATTGAGCAAACTCCCACAATAATTTATGAAGATAATGCAGCTTGTGTTGCCCAAGCACAGATGGGTTATGTGAAGAGCAATCTCACGAAGCATATCAACCCCAAGTTCTTCTATGCTCACGAATTGCATAAGATGAACGAGATCAATATATTGCATACTAAGTCATGTGAAAATCTTGCAGATTTGTTCACAAAATCACTCCCAGCATCTACCTTTGAAAGGTGCGTGAAAGGAATTGGGATGATGAGACTTAGAGAAGTGCAAATTCCAGGGGGAGATATTTCACATACTTCCACATGAATCTCGAAGATGAATTATGAATACCCAACATGAATCTCGAAGATTAGTAATGGAAGTTGGGAGAATTGTACTCTTTTTCCTTAGCAAGTTTTTCATGAAGTTTTCTTGCATAAGGTTTTTAACGAGGCAATTCGTGCAACATAGTAAGCGTATGCTATGTACTCTTTCTCCAAGTATTTTTCCCACTGGGTTTTTCTGGAGTTTTGATGAGGCATATGCATCTCGCGGCAAAGGGCCCAAGGGGGAGTGTTGGGAAACCCTCGTGGCCTATGGAAAGCCCACGTTGGCCCCTTTGCCGAAACCCTAGATGAGCGCTATAAAAGGAGGAGGGGGGTCCCCCTATGTACAAGAAATCATTAGCAATAAAGAATTTCCGCTGTTGCTCTCCCTAAACACGTGTCTCTCTCTCTTTCTGTTCTCCAATTCAGATCTGTTCGGGAACCCCGGACTATTCGATAGCGAGGTTCCTTAACATATATATCAGAAAACACCGTCATCACTCTTTGACTAATAGTTTCGAATTTTCATCATAATATGGCGCTTTGACAAGATCAAAACCCTGTGACCAAGACAAACCATTTTACCTTTGAAAAACAGGGAACTTGTAGCCCAACGCTATCCAATCTTCAGGTAGCTCTAATTCATCTGTAGACTCCAATGAACTCCCTTGCACACCCTATCTTCGTTGCCCACATCGGTTCGAAACGGAAGTTATCTTCAGAAGATAGAGCTGGATACGAATTATAGATCTTGAAGAATCAGGAGCGGACACGATTGGTCTATACGCTATAAATGGGGTCATGAGGCAAGCCATAGTACATTATCAATCCAACAATCAATCAACTTGCATCTACTTTTGTTTACTTTTTGTCGAGTAGAAGTAGATTTTTAGACTTAGAATCTTTCTTGTAAGTCGTTTTTGGTTAATAAAATTGCGCATCGCCGATTTTGATAATCTTTGATTTACGTCAAATACCTCAGGTTTGTTTTCATACTAATCTTGTTACACATCGCCTTTTTCAGAAGAAACAGATCTTTACCTATCATCTAATCGGCTATATTAGTTGTTTAGATCTATCTTACCGATTGCGTATCGATCCTGATATTTATTTCGATTTATCTTATTTATAGCCGATCAAATCGGTTAATACTTATCATGCCGATTGAAAGATCGAATCGGCTGGCACGCTCTAAACGCTTTAAACTCTACGTTCATGTGTGTTGAGGCCGATTGGTTCTTTTCGACATCAAAACGCTGCCCTAGAGCTGGCGCATCGGCTAGGGTTGATCGGACAGTCGGTAGAACCCAATGCAAACGAGGGGTTGCCCTTGGTACAGATGAAGATCCTAGTATGTGAATGTGTCGTCCGAGAGATTCAGTGACATCGAGCCAATATCGCACAAGAGTACGGTCTTGGCAGCAAGGACGAGCGCTAATCTTGTTGCACAAGGAGATAGCTAGTTAGCTACATGCTCCAATTAATGAGAAATAGGGCTTTGACGGTGGATTCCACGGATAAGTGAGTAGAGGCACCTTTAACGAAAGTCGTTTTCAATAAACTATTTTGATATAACATATCCAAACAAACGGAGTAGTACTACTAGATATGGATGAAATCAGTATCTAACATTCACGATAAAATAGTACTCAAATTGTTTCATCTATTGGAACTAGATCTAAAGGCTCAAAATTTAAGTACTATTTAGCATGAAAAAACTTGTATTCTCCCTGTAAGCTCCTATTATTATTTACTTATCTTGTTGTTACGACTCATGCTTTCTTTGTTTGACGTACTCACGTGCGTGGCTTAGATGGAAGATTGTACGTATCTGCAAATTTGTACACGTTCTCATTGCAATCTTGTAGTTGCAGTGTCCTATATTATTTTCATTAAGACACTGAATCTCTTGGACGACACATTCACATACTACCATCTTCATATGTATCAGCAAATTTGTACATTTTCTCATTCAGTATCTTGTAGTTGCAGAAATTTTTGCAGAAAAAAACTAAGGCGGCTAAGCTAAAAAATGGTAAAACCGCTTGAGCCATCTTCGCAAAAAAATACCACCATAATTTTTAACTCTATAGCACTAATAATTGCCACATTTGGTTCGGCCGTTATTTCCCTCGTTAGTGCATGCATGCGACTCCTAATTACGAAAATGATGGAGCTCTGCATGTTTACATAACTCGCATGACCATTGAAATGACTGAAAATAAAATTTTCGATCGAAAAAAACATAATTATATGTTGTTTGTTATTCTTGATATTACGTCAAACTTTTACTGTTATAGCCCTATGCATTTTATTTTTTTCGGAAAATCGCCGCACTCACGACGAATTCACCAAAATGGCCTATGTATAGTACAATCCGGCTGACCCAGTCTGTTCAAATTTTTTTATTGATTTCCATCGCATCCAGTACGCTAGAACTTTTTATTTTGTATTTTCTGGTCAGGCGAAATATTATTTTTTATCCTGCATTCCATGACATCCGCGACAAAATATTTTTTACTTCTTTACAGCGGAATCGATGTGCTTAAATTTTTTGCACTTTTCTCCCGGTCGAAGTCATAGACCCCTGATTTTTTTTTTGCCGCTGGATCATTAATCTCTGCCACAAACAAAATCGCAAAGCCAAAAAAAACATTCCAGCCGAATCCAGCGGTTCCCAACCGCTGGAAATTCCAGAATCCAGCGATCGGAGACCACTGCATTCAAAATACCATAGGGCCGACCGTTGGAAAATAAAGAAAACGGTATTTCGGCACCCGAAAAATAAAAAAAAATCCTGCGGACTGGAACCGCTGGAAATCGATTAAAAAAAATGTCAGCTCTTCCCGTCCGTAGGATTTTACTGTTCACGAGCTATTTCTGTGATTTCGACGAATCAACGGCTATTTACGAAAACAAAATAAAACACTCTAGAACAGTAAAACTTTCGATCTTAGCTCCTTGTTTTTCTCACGTCACCTTTCTATAAACCGGGCCATTAAAATTGGTGCGTACATTAAATATACGGCTGAGATGTTCTCTCTTTTTCTGATTAATACGAGAATTTGTAACTATTTAATCTTTTTTAGATTAATACGGTAATATCTAATTTTTTTACCTCTTAAAATTAACGTAGATATCCGTAAAAGAGCCTCCAATTAGTAAATATATAAAAAAAAGTTAAGCATGGCTTGCCCATGTACATTGTTCAGACAATTCCCTGCTGACAAAATAGCTTTTTTTTGCAACAAATTGATCTTGGCTGAACACATGATGTGACGCCTAGAAATTTCTACATAATATAAAGAGAAAATTATTATTTTTATTTTTCTAAGTTTTTAACCTTCTTATATTCACAAAATTACACTAGGAATGTGTTATCTACGATGATAAAAATATTTCAAGAAAATGACAAAAATATTAATCGGTTCAACAAATTTTAGGAAGAAAATTATTATTTGCCAATCCTCATCTGCTACTCGTAAACAAAACACTCTTTAGAAAAGGGATTGTGCATTGTCAAAAAAACCCAGACCAAGCAAAACCAATCGTGACACGCGCATTCAACATCCGTCGCATAAATCTATATAAATACAAATTACTTGTGGGATTCAACTTCTTTGCATTGAGAGCAAAAAAATCCCGCTGAAATTCTTAAAAAAGAAATAAAAATCCTATAAATTATCTCATCAATCAAAATAAAAAGAGACATATTTACACTGCTTATTTTGTCTAGATACTAATGGTGTAGATTAATCATACTAGGTATTAGATTTGTATAATAAATATAATTGAATTCTCAATCATAGATATTCGAGTTGTACAGCAACTATCATAAATCTAGCCTGGCAATTCCGCGGGTAACTCCACTAGTTTTAAAAACATTTGAGGTATACATAGTAAATATCTTCCTCCAGGGATACCGTTTTGTCTTGTTTAGTTTGCGGGGTTTGTTAGCCTGCGACGCAAAGTATATATCTATCTAGCTATGCTCAAAATATGTTTTTGTTCTAATATATACTAGCAACTTGGACACGGCGTGCCACGTCGCGGGTGTCGCTCTCCACACGAGAAAGTTGAGTTTTTTTTTCGGGAAAAAGGCTTAAACGTAATGGTAAAAGAAAGCGAAAAAAAATGTATGGTTTTTTCGGGAAGAAGGATCCGTACGTTTTTTTTCCCGACGGATAAGGACCTAAACGTAATTTTGATTCTATAGAAAAGGACCCGAACGCAAGCATTTAAAACGCATAAAGGATCTTAGTGTGATATATATTTTTTTTTTGAAAAAAAGGACCTATTCGTAACGTAAAAGGACCTAAATGTAATTTTTATTTTGTGGAAAAGGACCCGAGCGCAAGCTTCAAAAACGCATAAAGGGCCAAAGCGTAATATATATTCTTTTTTTGGGAAGAAGGACCTGTTTGGAATTTTTTTTAAGAACAAGGACCCGAGTGTAATTTTTTTTTATGAAAAAGGACTTATACGTAAATAAAAAAAAACCTATCCGTAAATATTTTTTCGGCTCGGCTCGTGACTCGGCTCAAGCCGTGAGCCGAGCCGGCTCCGGAGATACGTGGGCACGCTGCCCTTCTAGGAACTTTTGTAAGGTATAGTAGGGTTATTATTTGCACACTGCCTTGTAATTTTCCCACCTCCTTGATCAGCTTGGAATGGCAAGTGCATTGGACACCTTGTGTGGGCAAGCATTTGGAGCCAGGCAATACCATCTCCTCGGCATCTACAAACAACGGGCAATGCTTCTACTCACTCTCGTTAGCATCCCACTCGCTGTCATCTGGTACTACACGGGCCAAATCCTCCTCCTGTTCGGCCAGAACCATGACATCGCCATGGAGGCCGGCACCTTTGCCCGGTGGATGATCCCGGCGCTCTTCGCCTACGGTTTGCTGCAGTGCCACGTCCGGTTCCTGCAGACGCAGAACATCGTCCTCCCGGTGATGGTGAGCGCCGGCGCGGCGGCCCTGTGCCATCTCGTCGTGTGCTGGCTGCTCGTGTATGTTGTTCGGATGGGCAGCAAGGGCGCAGCTCTTAGCAATGCCATCTCCTACTGGATCAACGTGGTCATACTGGCTGTGTATATCAGGGTGTCAAGAGCCTGCAAGAAGACATGGAGAGGGTTCTCTACGGGGGCCTTCCATGATGCACTCAGCTTCTTCAGGCTCGCGGTGCCGTCTGCCCTGATGGTCTGGTGAGTGAGGTTTACACTTTCTGATGAAATTCTTGTGTAGCACGATCCAGGATGAATTAAGCTTTTTTTTGTGCAAATGATGAATTGGCCTTTCTCGTGTAACATGACATTGACAATGACACTGGTTGCAGCTTGGAAATGTGGTCGTTTGAGCTCGTCGTGCTCCTTTCAGGCCTTCTTCCTAATCCAAAGCTGGAGACATCTGTGCTATCGATCAGGTGACAGTGAATTGAAGTCACCAAATTTTTACTGAATTTTAGGTTCATGCCACGCCTCTCTGAACATATACAAGTGTGTTCTTGACAGCCTCAACACTGCTGCCTTCGTGTGGATGATCCCCTTTGGCCTTGGCTCTGCCATAAGGTAAACTAAACCAAAGCTAGGCTAATCATACTACTTGTGCAGTCATGCTCATTATCTGTATCTCTATCAATTATGCAGTACCCGTGTCTCAAACGAGCTCGGTGCAGGGCGTCCCAACGCCGCTCGCCTCGCGGTGCGAGTTGTCATGTTCATTGCCGTCTTGGAGGGACTGATCATCGGATTGGTACTAGTTCTTGTGCGCTACCTCTGGGGGCATGCTTACAGTGACGTGGAGGAAGTTGTGAGATATGTAGCAAGGATGCTTCTGGTTATTCCAGTGTCCAACTTCTTAGATGGAATTCAATGTGTCCTTTCAGGTACGGATTGTCTATATTTGGTCACAGAACTAGTTCCCTTAAGTTACTGCACAACTTTTGGCATTGCAGTTCCAATGAATTGGTCCTTAATAGGTACTACTCTAGAGATAAGAATCAGAAATTACTGCATTACAATCAGAGATAAAGAATGTTGTCTTCTGATACATAATGTAGGAGTGGCTAGAGGCTGCGGATGGCAGAAGATTGGTGCTTGTATCAACCTTGGCGCCTACTACATCGTTGGCGTCCCTTCGGCTTACCTCATAGCTTTTGTCTTGCATGTCGGTGGAATGGTGCGTCTTCTTGTTTCTCTCAGATACTAAATTTTTTTTTGCTGCCCTGAATTTGCGGTAAGTCCCTATTTGTCTGTTGTTTTTGACTGATGTGGTGAGTTGTAACAATGGACGAACAGGGCCTTTGGTTTGGAATCATCTGTGGTCTCATGGTACAAGTCCTGCTGCTCGTGGCTGTCACGCTATGTACAAATTGGGATAAAGAGGTATGCAAGCAAACATCAATTCTTGCTGTTTTTTGAACAATCCAGATCAATTCTAGCTTGGCTGTGCATGTTTGTCAGGAATTCTTGCTGTTTTTTGAACAATCCAGATCAATTCTAGCTTGGCTATGCATGTTTCTCATGCTAATTTGCTTGCTCCACATGTTAATTCATGGCTCATATTAGACTGAAACTTCGAATTTACAGGCAGCGAAGGCGAAGGACCGGGTCTTCAGTTCTTCTCTTCCTTCGGATTTCGGAACATGAAGATGCAATCTAGTACTAGCGAAATAAAACAAACTAGTAAAAGTACACCACACGCTATGTACTAGTGATAATCAACATTCTTCTTCTCTTTTGAAGTTAGAGCTGCATGGATCTAGCTTCTCCTTGGTAGATGCCAAACTGTATCCTACAGGGGATCAACAACAAGAGCTAGGGCAAGCTCTACTTTTGTATATTGGGACTTCCATATATACGCCGCCCTGCGAAGGTTTTCATGGTCTCAGCCACTTCTCTAAATCGCAAATTTGGGAGTGGTATGAATTATGAAAGTAGTGTTGGAAAATTAACATGGTATAACATTAATTTAATTTTAAAGATACGCAATAACAACAACATAAAGATAAATATTGCGTCTACAACATGGTTACTAGCGATCAGCAAATTGACAAAACATGCTAGTAAAGAAAACATGCCTACAGATGCTAGATACCCAAAAGATACATAAATGTAAACAAAACTATCATAGCAGCATGCATTCTCAAAAGATCTAATCACAAAATGGATCACTTGGACCAAGAACAACTTAGTCCAGAGCACTCACTGAGGGCTTGATGAAGAACAAGAAGCAGTGCAAAAGCAACTCGATGTGATGATGAAGACGAGCAGTCGCACGGTGAAGCGCTTCCCAGAAACCTGATCGCCGGTCTCCAGTGCAGGGCATCAAATGGCCGGCGTCGGATCGAAGACACTGCTCTCCCTCACGCCCGTTGCACGACGGACGAAGGGATGGAATGGCTCTGAAGGCTGCAAGCACCGAGGAAGTAGAGATCGCCAAAGAGAACGAGATGGATTTCTGTCGCGTATCTTCTCACGAACAGGGACGTCTCCCTTGAGAAACCACGAACCGAAACCGCCTCGCAAAAAAGAAGCCGAACTGCCACGATTCCAGGAACCGCCCCCTGAAATCTCGCAACGTGGGCGAACGGACTAACCGCACAAAAAAGTGCGTCTCCCTTAGTCTGTAGCGCCATGTCAGCAGTCGAGATGAAAGGTGATGTGGCATAGCCGGTACACGTGGCAAAAAGATTAAGTATACTTAGCACATCAAGTCACGCGATAAACACGCGAAACACGCGCGTGCGTGCGTATGTGTATATAGCCTAACAAAGTCAACCATGTGTACCTTTAGCCTTGCCACCAACTCATATTAGAGTCCATGAACTCCCCTTATAAATTGGTTGCACTCCACCTAACTAAGCAATATGGTACTCCTACTAAAGACCATACACTCAACTCAACACCCCTTTCACTTCTTCCATTGAATTAATTCAACATTAATTCCAACAACTAGTACTATTGTGGCAAGCACAGCATTAAGTACTCACCAAATACAACTGGGATAAATCAAAAGCTATATCCATCGCCCATTCCACGGATTTCACCAGATCCAAGGGACATTCACCATGGTGTCTCTTATTTCGAGCTGACCAAAGGGAGTACAGGCCACACATGATCACCACAGCCTCATCTTTTCTGAATAAACTCTCATCCGCAGGTCAATAGCCCATGATGATGGATGTAAAGGGGTAGCTTGAAACCACGATATCATTCAAAGCGGCCCAAACCAGAGATACAAATTTCGCTGAATTTTGGCGAATTTTCGGATTTTAGGCCATCGCGAGATAAAAGTTTTTGAAATTGCTACAGTGCCAGCGAAATTTCATGATTTTTGTCCGGTTTTCAAACTTTTAGGGCCGGATTTGGTCCAATAACCCTTAAGAAAGTCACCCTCTATGAAAATTTGTTGAAAAACCGATTTTTTGAGACATTTTAAAATTTTGGCAGAAACACTGTCATATTTTTATAAAATTATAAAAGCTTTATAATGATCTAAAAAATTTATGGTACTATATTTAGTAGTGGAGAATAATACATAAAAATTTTCAAAATAATTTAACTTCATTTGTTATCTTTAAAAAATCAAAAACAAAATGAACATAATTGGAACACTAACCATGTCAGAATTTTATAAATTTTCTCGAGTGTGATCATGATCTAAAACTTTTATGAGAGATTAATAATTGCCTCAGTACCATTATATAATTTTTTAAAAAATTAATTTTTTTTGGTCAATACAATCTATGTAAGCATTGAACTTTATTTGTTATATTATATTTCAAAATTCAAAAAGACAAAGAACGTAATGTGCCTTGTAAGAATTTTATAAATTCATTAGAGTGTGATCACGATTCAAACATTTTATGAGATCTTAATCATTTCCTTATCACCCTTATGTAAAATTTTCAAAAATTTAAACCTTTTTTTATTGCTAAAGCAAATCTATGTATTGATCATCAGGCTTTTATTAAGATGTAGCACTGTCAGAATTTTTAAAACTTATTTAAGAATGATCATCATCTAAATTTTTTATAAAAACATTAATGTTACATCAGGATCATTCACAAAAAATGTTCAAAATTTTTCAAACGTGGTTTGAACCATTTTTCATTTTGTTCAAGTTTGCCGTTAAACCTTTTAACAGGATAGTAGCACTTTTCGAATTTTTAAAAATTCATGATGCTTGATCATCATCAAAAAAATTTATGAGAACATTAGTGATGCATCATAACCGTGCACAAAAAATTTCAAAATTGTCTAACATGGTTGGACAATTTTTCATTCGGTTCAAACTTGCCGGTCAGCGTTTTATCAGGACAGTAGCAATCTTTGAATATTTCGAAATTCCTCAGACTTGATAATCATCTGAAATTTTTATGCAAACATCATTGCCATGTCAGGAACCTCCACAAAAAATTTTAAAAAAATTCGACATCATTTGAATAATTTTTTGTTCAGTTGGAATTTGCTAAAATTTCGGCAATTTCAGCCGAAATTCGGTCCAAAAATTCCGGATTTGAATTTTGCTTTTTGAATTTCGTCTGAAATAACGAGATTTTGTCAAAATTTCTGATTTCAATCATCATCGGTGAAATTTTATCCAAAAGGAAATTTGAATCCCTGGCCCAAACTATCCTCGTGTAAGTACATTCAGTAAGCGCCTTCTTTTTCTTTTTCATATTTTTTACTAGTCAACGGTGGAGCATGCCCCACATGAAAAAAATTTATTAGGACACCGGTAGATCAAGATTTACAGAGGATAGGGGGGAGATAATAGCTAGCCCATGATTCTCAAAAGAATATAATTGGCGGATGACGTCTTCGACAATGCCTGTGCAGAAGGAACAGAACTAGCAGTTTGTCCAATGGATTTTGTGCATGAATCCTGTCGTTCGAAGGTTGCCATGCCGGGCGATGCAGAATATTTGGACTTTTTTTTGGGCGCCAGTTCAAATCCGACAATGGGGCCCTGATTCTTGTAGCTGTGAAGGTGCTGTAAGCTGCTGCTGTGGAGGAGAATTCCATGGAGGTTCCCCAGGCCATAAATCAGTCACCATTCTGAACCTCTAGGATGCCAGCTGTTACATGCTGCCTGCGGTAAGCGCATTCTTACCTGGATATACATAAAAATGGTTAAACAAAGTACATAATACCTACTACTGCATGTAGATTAATTTTGTTATCTCTATTTTGTTAAACTACACATGATTGGCAATTTTACCCGTAATTCCCTATTGAAAATGACAGTCTCTTATGCAAGCATGTGCCCCTATCCCGTAGCCGATTTTTTTTAAAATGATGCATTTTTAAAATAAAATTACAGAAAAAGATACATAAAAAAGTAATTATATAAATGTAACTCTGTCGCTGCTGATTCATTTGGCAACTTAACTTCTATCGTGAAATGAATTAGCGACAAATTATCTGCCACCAAATAAATTGGTGACAGAAGCTTTTTCACATCAGCCTGTCGTCAAATGAATTAATGACCGAGTATTATTTAATTAAAGGTTTTGTCACCGATTCATTCAGCGGATAGGCCTGTTTGATCGGTAGACTCAACAGAAGAACAATCGCCAATTCAATTGATGACAATGCTTAGCGATAGATCTTCTGTCGCCAATTCATTTGACGACAGTGCTCAGCGATATAGGTATATTTATGTAATTATTGTTTCGACGTATTTGTTTTCTATAATTTCATTTAAAATTGTATATTTTTGAAAAATTCCCCCTTAGCCTAAGGATTTCCACTGCTCATCAGATGAGGACAAATATCAAACGATTCTTCGTCGATCACTTACTTTAATTGCCACATACTGACATATATGTTCTGATCGACTCTAAAGATCCGTCTCTCCCAGTGAATCGTGTACTTGTCCTGCAGTGATAGTGTGATACTACTACTATGTATGTATAGAGGAATAATTTGTCTGTAAATTACAAAAATGACTGGCATATACTACTCAGTGTTTCCTCTGTATCTGGATTCGGATCCGCTATTAGGCCACGTGTTTTCCATCCCAGGCCTTCTCTGGCTGCTCTGCCTGTCAACATTGGGGAATAGCTCAAGTTTTGTACTCCATGTGTTAGGTTGTCAGACTAGGCAGGCTCGCGCACGATGTGGCGCCGCGAGAAAAAATTCGGTTCGAGTTTTTTCTAAATCGAATTTGCGGAACTACATGTTTTTTTTTTTGCAAAATAACAGGTGAAAGGACCTATTAACGATTTCAAAATTTTCTAAATCTTTCGGATCGAAAGAACCGGTGCTCGTGTCGAATTTGCAGAATTACGGGGATTTTTTTTTTGAAAAATAACCGATTGAAGGACCTGTTCGCGATTTCAGAATCTTTTAGGTCGAAAGAACCGGTGTCCGAGTCTAATTTGCAGAATTACGGGGTCCTTTTTGCAAAATAACCGGTGGAAGGACTTGTTCGCGATTTCGAAATTCACAGAATCTTTTTTGCCAAAAAAAATCGGTGGAGGGACCTTTCCGCGATTACGGATTTTTCGGAGGGTTTTCTTGCAAAACTTGTGACGTGGGCAACCTCCTTGCGCGAGAATTCTTCCCCAATAATAGAGATACTAGTATGGATCGCGCGCTACGCTGCGCCGAAATTGATAGCAAACAATTTTCGATTGGTACGTTATAACATGTGCGGGCAATCTGTCAGTATCTGCAAATGAACATAATATTGCTATAAGCATATTATGCGGGGAGTTGTTGCAACCCCATAAAAAAGTATCATGTAGGAAATAAACTGGTTCTGGATACAGTGTATGCCCTGTATATTCTAGAGAAACAATTGTTTTAGATGAATTCGAGTTTATCTAGTATCCTAATAACATGTCCGACAGGATGTGCATGCAAGGAATTTATAATATTCATAGACAGTGTGCATGGAAGAAATTTAAAATATTCATAGACAAACAGTGGATCAACCGATTCTAGCTAGCATAGAAAGTCACATGGATAGATCATGGTTGGGCAGATAGTGTAGTTTAACCTCTTTGGGCAGGCAAAGGATATGGTCCTTTGAGACATGCTTACAGACAGGAAAAGCATATATATGTTAGTGTTGACATGCCAAGGCAAGTTAAAAAATGGAAGTGTGAAAATAAACTAAGCGTCCTAAACTAATCTGCTTTGTATCGCTATTAAAAGTTATACACGATCTATCAACCTGATATGAAAGGGCTACGACATTGGAAGCATTGTGATATAAACGAAATGGAAACCAAAGAATTGGAATAATATGCTTACAAATGAAAACAGATATATAGTCTAATCATTTCAGTAAACCAAGCCTCAGGTAGGATCACATCAGAAGTTGCTCTAACAAAATATTATACTGAATTTCCCAACTCAGTTGGCTCTGAAAAAAGGCATGTATAATGGTGCGTATGTGTTCTGCTTTGTAAGATAGAACAACTATACCTAAATATGCTACTCGTATGCCTTGCATAAATTTAATTGTACCTGAAATAAGCTAATATACGCAATCTAAAAACTGAGGCCTCATATTTGGAGCAAGACAACATTAAAGATGTTGGCATCCAACATGTACCTGTATGCCTTGCATAAACTGAATTGTACCTCAAATAAGCTAATATATGCAATCTAAAAACTGAGGCCTTATATTTGGAGCAAGTCAACATTGAAGATGTTGGCATCCAACATTGTGTGCTGTAACTATTGGACACAGTGGTGGACATAGCATACATGTTGAGCAGACATCAAACTGTCTTCTAAGACTACATGTAAAATTAAGAAGTACATCAAAGTGAGAATATCAGTTAATCTAATAATAAAGGAGTTCAAAAATAGGTTCCCAATGGCATGCATATATAAGATGTTTTAGCTGCCTTTCGTGTACACATACAAAAAGGGATCAAATATAGCATACCTTGCTAATCAATTAGCTTTGTATCATCAAGATTGGATGGTCGTGCAAAGTGTCCAAGGACGCCTCAAAGCTCAGACAGTGGCCATGGTCATACATGTAGCAAACAAACCTAAAGAAAATATGAACCTCATACTTGGAAATAGCATAATGGACCAAATAACTCCATGCGTAATTTAACTTTTCGAAACAGATAGGCAGGATTTTAGCTTAATTGCTCTGTGTACCATAAGCATCCTTAAGCCTGAGAAGTATTCCAATTTTCCATGCATAGGAAAAGAAAACATATCTCATGCTTCGAAGCCTATAGAAATATATCCTACAGAAGAAGAGTGAAAATCTGCATGAAATAGTTGGCCATTCATGCAGGCACATACATAAAAGCATTCTCAAACACGTAAATTTGTAATCAACAACAATACGAATGAGGTATGAGAAGTTATATAATGGCAGTCCACGTTGAAAATAGCCAACATAGAATCAATAATGTGGACTGATCTATTATAGTAAAGGAAGATAGAGGAAGATCTCATATATAGATTAGCATCTAAAATGGCCACTACAGGGATGAACTATGCTCATCAATTTAATCTCACATTGAGTATGGTGTTAGCATCTTTAAAAAAACAGCAAGTCATGTAGTTCTTATTAATCAGAGATCATTGGTGAGTTGGCTTTGCATTCACAAGGCACAACAAAAACTAAAACATGGTGATGGAAATTCGAGTCTATCTCACGTCGCCCATTCAGAATTGAACACGTTAGATATGGGCATATCTCAGAACATGAGATATGTTGGATCCACGTCTTTAATCTTTGATCAAAGTTTAGAGTCAATTTGACAGCTCCGATTTCTATTGGTGTTCTTGTCCATATCTTGTTAAAAGATTTCACACAAAGCATTTGTTCAGTCTAACTCATGGGACATGCATATCCAACTGCATTATTTAGTAGAGTAATCACATATCCATCCAATCCTCAAGAAAAATATTAAGTCACTCAATGACATACCCTAGCCAAACAAAAAACCAATGGAAGCTAACTCAAATGCCACTTCATCTACAAATTAACAACGAACCTCGGAATAGTCGACAAGGCGGCATTGGGTGTGCACCATTCAAATGATAAAGCAACTATTTTGCTATCAAAACATTATGAAGTAATACCTTTGCTAGCTTAGAATTGCACATACTATTTAAGAATCATATAATCGGCTCAGATGTGTATAAAAAGGAAAGGAAACCAGGAGGCTTATCTGAGTGGAGATGATGAGCCTAGCTCCTCGGAACAACATAGGCACCAGCGACGGTAATCATGGAGCAACAAAGATAATGTAATTGCTTGATCAAGCCTAGCATCATGCTGAAAATACAAATAATATGGCCTAACCAATACAATGACCAGTTAGAAGCATCTAGAGAAGAACGGTTTTAAACTTGCGAACCAACCTGCCTAATTGCACAAAATGAATCAATAGCCTTGGTTGAAAGAGAACATATGCAAACGAATAAAATTCCCAATAGGTTTGCCAGCATAGAATTTCACAGGAACCAATTTACCTTCCTTACCACTTGATTGGAGTGGACACCCCTGATGGAGCTCTACACTTTTACCAGCTGTTAAACTTTCATCTAAAGATCGGTCATATAGGTTAATAGATCAGCTGCCATACATACAAAATAATACAAGTGGTTTTCCCAAACAAAGGAACGGAACAGTAGGAACGGATTGGATTTGCTAGTTATGACAGTTGATGGAAAATCACATGGCATGAGAACTTACATGCGTGCTCGAGGCACCAAATCGTAATGAACCAGAAGTTGAATATAAACTGTTGATACATAATGTGAAAATTAACCAAAGGGAGGACACATGAAGATCAGGAGTAGCGGATATGGTTTTACTAAGGATATCCGTGAGTCAGTTCTTTGACTTCGTTGACAATCCTGCCATTGGAAAACAAACATCCATGCATGGTTAATCATCAACTAAACGTAGAGATCGTAACATGCATGTTTGTGAACAGCTGAATATCATACCGAGACCTAACCCTGACAGTGACTTGAAGAAGGTAGCCTGCAGAAAGCAATGAACATATATGTTTTTGTGAATGTAAAAAAACAGTGGTTTTGAGGAGTGTTCTAATTCGTCATAAGCAAAATGTTGCACGTACCTCCTCTTCTTCTCAAGAAAGAGCTTGGCAAGAGCAAATGCTCACGGATGATGGCGTTGTTTGTTAACGTGATGCCTCGGACGGAAGCCAGCAAGGATTAATCGAATTGGCTGTTATTACCGACCGAAACAGGAAATGATGTGTGGAGCATAGCGATTAAAACGGATAGAAATCAAGCCAAATTAGACCAAGATCCAGCCTATCTGCACCAAATCACAGCAATACACAGACAGATCTAAGATCACAGGGGAGCGGGGGGAGGGCGATAGGACGGGAGCACCCACAAAGCAGTCGTCGTCGATGATGTAGACGTACCTGGAGACCATGTAGCCAAAGCAGCGGCATGCGGAGTCGTTGAAGGAGATGCTGGATGCCTTGAGGCTGAGGATGCGGTTGATATCGTCGTGCGAATATGAGTAGCTCCTCTAACATCTTGAGCAACCTGCAGATCTGTGCAAACCAAACATCAATTCATGAAAACCTACATACATCAAGCTCCCTTCAACACCCACGATGGGCCAAAAAAACTGCTACCAGAACTCAACAAACTACATGAATTGGAAAGGAGGAAAGACATGGATGGCACCAGGGATGAAGACGGGCAGCACGTCCCGAACGGAGACTTCTGCGAGGGGAATGGGAGGGGCTAGGGCAAAAGGGCGGCAGCGCGCGCACAGACGATGGGAAGCGGTGCGACGAGGCCGAGCGTGGCCGGAGGAGCCGAGAGCGGGAGGGGTAAGGCCTAGGAGTTCGGCGGGCATAGCTGAGGAGGCGAGGGCGAGAGAGTGGGGCGGGGCCGCGGGGGCGGCAATCCTTGCGAGGGGAACGGGTAGGGAGCACCACGAGGACGGCGGGGAAAAGGGGAGCTGGTCCTCGAGGGCTCCGCAGAGAGCGATTTCGTGGCGCTTTAAGGGTCGCGGCTCGGGACACGTGGACGGACCGATTGGCACGAACGGAGAAGACGGACGGCTGGGCAACGGAGACTCGTACGGCGGCGCTCGATTGGGCTCACATGCAAGGTCGCTTGGGAGTCTAGCGTGATTTCGAAAGCCGCGAGGGGCCTACTCGTAAATACGGCGACGTGGAGGCCCTGGGAGGCCGGTATTCTCTTCCAATATAAGGTAGTTAATATATATTATTGATCCATGCCATGCTGTTCACAAGCACAACCCATCCAGACCGCGTTGCACTCTTGCATAGGCACCTAGCTAGCTTTTCCCTGTCAGACTATTATTGCACAGGTAAGACTTCCCTACATAGGGGTGTAATTAGATAAGATAATTTCCGACCGACCGATCGGATGTGTTCGGATTGAATTGGGATAATTTTTTCGGATAGTTTTCGAATTTGATATCGGATTCGGATACTTTATTTCGGATTCAGCTTCGAATTCAGGAGATCGCTATCCGTCGGATCGGCATATTCCGAATATTTTCTCGAATATATCCGGTTACAATTATTTGGATATCCGACCGTAACCCATCGTCTCTCGACTCCACTCCCGTGTCCCATGTCGTGCGTCCCCGCATCTCTTCTGGTTCTGCCCCTCCTCCATGGCGACGCCTACCACCGCGTTGGACCCACCAAACCCTAACCCCATCCCCGACGACCCGCCACCAGTACCGCCAGAGCAGGAGTCCCTCGAGCCGGAGTAGGAGGTGCCAGCGCCTCTCCCCACCACCTCAATTGAGCCCACACTATCCGGTGACGAGGAGAGCGATGACTCCTCTGTCTCGTCTGCTTCATCTGCCCTCAGGTGGGGCGGCACGAGTCCATGCGCTCAACGTAATTTATACGTTAATACACGTAAAACAACTGCAACTAATAAATTATCAAAAAAATAAGATAAGTGAAAAACAAGAAAAAATAGAATTTTAGTGAATCAGCTGAAATAATAATTATTTGTATTGTAAAAGATTTAAAAGCGATTTGAAGAAAGATAAGAAGGCGAAGAAGAAGAAAGGGAAAGAAACTGAGACGACCGACCAGAAGCAGACACTTGATTCTACTATTGAAAATGTAGGATCAGAGCATGCGGAGGAGGAGGGTGAAGGAAAACAGTCTAGCAATCCAAGAAGAGCAATGAAAAATGTTACACTTATCGACACACTCATGACATGCTCTGAAGAGCACCCACGTGTAAGATAAATTCGAACTCATGCGATTCATCAATCAGTGTTATATGTGTGCTTTATGTGGTATCTATTTTTGCGTGATATCCGATAAAAATTATCCGGTACCGTATTGATTCCGCTCCGTATTCTATTCGAATCTGTGACTGATATTATCCGTGCCGTATTCGTATCCAGCATTATCCGTATCCACTCTGAATCCGACAAAAAATATGATTTAGGATATGGAAAGAACGATATCCGACCGAATCCGAGCCGATTGCACCCCTGCCCCAACGTAGACCGTCCTGAAATCTCTACGAGTAAAAACGGAAATTACTTTCATAATAACAGTAGTCATCATTCACTCGCAAGAATAAACAGAATTATTTTACTGATTTTTTTTTCAGGCTACTCCTTTGTTCCTTCCATGCCTTACTGGCAGGCTCAACACTTCTAACTGCGTGTTCATGATCCCCTACGGCCGGCCTCGGCGCCGCGACAAGGTAAACTACTGAAGCATAGCTGGGCTGTGACTGATCCATCACACAACTATTTGTGCAATCATGCTCATGGTTTGAATTGTCTGAATGCGTAGCACTCAGGTTTCGAACGAGCTAGGGGCGGGCGGCCACAGTCCACCCGTCTCGCTGTGCGCGTCGTCATGTTCTTGGCCTTGTCAGAAGAGTTGATCATGGGGCTTGTCCTGGTTTGCGTCCGCTACACCTCATGCGTACAGCGACGTGCAGGAGGATGTGAGATAAATAGCCAGGATGATGCTGGTCCTTGCAGTGTCCAACTTCTTTGATGCAATCCAATGTCCTTTCAGGTACAGCTCTGTGGTTTCCGAATTTAGCTATCAGTTCGGCAATTAGCATTAGATTACAGACAGTAATATAAGAATGAATAACACTACTGATATGTAGGTGTGGCTAGAGGTTGTGGATGGCCACGAGGAGTTGTTGGAGAAGACATGAGGCTAGTACAGCTACAATCATACCAACGTACTACATCGACTCTACTTTCGCCACGAGTCTACACGTCTAATGGTAATTTCGTGATCTATAACTTACAGTGGTTCCTTGCTTACGTGATAGAAAATTTTGTATTTATGCTAGAGTATCCTACCTGTTCCCCTTCGTAAACTGCACCATCTCTTTCAGTATTAGACTAGTGAGCTTGAGTTCGCTGCGCAATTTCATTTTCCCACCATAGATTTGTGTTTTGTTGGTTCAGTAACATCTTCATGTTCTCTGTAGTGATATTTTTTTGGTTGCAAAAACAACCAACATAGGATATTATATATTGAGATCTCAATAAATAGGAATTTCGCCTTACGACGATTGCTATTGAGGCCCAGTTTCTCACAAAGATGCAATGATTTTCGCTTGTGCTTACCTTTTTATGGTTTCGTTGCAGTTGTGGGATAAGGTAGCAGCATGAATAGACCAGAGTTTTGGTGAGAAGTTCGTCAAGTTACATGCAATTATGGAGTAAACTCCATGAAGCACTTCATCGTTCTTATTTTCACTTTCGTACATCATAGGTTTTATATTGATCAGGTAGCCAATGGAAAAAAGAGCTGCTACAGTTTAAACTATGTATGGCGGCAATGCGTCGCAAATATATCAGTTTGAATCCTTGCTTCGCAGGTACTTTGTGCCTTATTTAAAAGGCCAGCTTACATTGTAGTCTTTTTGCTTGTGCACTGGACTATTGTCGTGAGCTACTCAAGGATACACTCATTTTTCGAATTACTTACTATGTTGCTAATTATGGCCCAGTTCGTTTCAGCTTCTGGATTGTGGATTTTGGATTATGAGGGAAGATGCTTTCTGATTGTGGGAGAATCGGGCTGGACCAGCTATGACTTCTAGGTTTCGGACCGAGCCAGTGAGAATCAGCCAGAATCAGGTTCTAACTGGATTCTGATTCTATGTAGATGGCAGCTTCTGATTGTGAGAAAAGCTGTCCAGAATCCTCCCGTTCGACAAACAATCCGCTTTTTTAAGCAGAAGTTGAAACGAATGGGGCCTATGTTGCCTTCTTCTCTGGCTTATCCAGGCATACTACCTTCCCAATTGACGCACATCTTGGTGTTTTTATCAGAGGACATCAATATTTTCAAAGGGCAGCAATGGGTAGTGATTGTTTGAAACAACCCGACAGATTATCCAACATAATAGAGATCATAAACCAAATAATAACCCACTAAATTAAAACAAGAATCCAAAAGTGACAACTGTTTCCATTGATTAACAAAGCGTCATATAGATCACATACATCGGAATATTTTACAAGCATTAATTACAACAATGGAATACACAAAAAGGTTACAAAATGATCTACAATCTAATCTCTAGAAGACCTTGGCTTCGAATACCTGAAATCGTTAGTCACCATAATTATAAATGGAAGCTAAACGGCGGGAATGTGAAAGATAAATAAGTGCCGTCAGACCCAAATGTGACGAGAACGCTATCGAGATACCAGACCGTCCGGGACCAGTCGGCACCTCTCGCTAGATTGGGTTTCATCATTCGCTGTACACAAACCTATTTTCGTCGGGTAACTATAGCCATACGGGAATAGTGCCAAAATATCACGTAGTAAAAAGATAAAAATGCACATGTAAGAAGGTAAAAGAGGGCACGGTTAAAAGGGGAAGCCAACTAGAACCACCTCCCCCAGTCCATCCATTTGTACCCCATACACACCAAGACACTCAAGGCAGGAGGAGGATAAGACCAACTGAAGCGGGCAAGAAGGCCAGGAGCAAGCCACCAAGCCGAGCAAGCAAGAAGGTCAAGGGGAAGCCTAATCAGCCAAGAGGAGGATCAAGGAGCCGGCCACCTCGACCTCAACTCCAAATCACCAGCACATCACTAGCATCACAGCACCAACCATCCCTATCCCAAACCCTCAACATCACCAGGTGCATATAGATCGATACTTTTGCTAACTTTAGAGACAAAATACTCAAATGCAATAATACTAGTAGATAGTAGATGGGTAGAAATGCTAGTGGTCTCAAAGGAGTAGTCGCCGTGGGGACGGCACCATATGTGCCTAACAACCCCCGAGTACTCCTCGGCGTACAGGAGGTCACGGGTATCACCACCACACTACCAAACCCTAGCATACCATCCACGAATCATCATCAACTAGTGCAAATAATTCAATAGAAATCAAGCAACTAAGCAAAAAAATTATCTATCAGTGGGAAGAAAAAAAGAGGGAAAAAGATATGGGTAAGCGGTCATTGGGATGGCAACCGTGGATGAGGACGTGGCTGACGGTTCCAGGGCGAGGACCAGGCGACCGAGGGAGTAGGCAGGGCCAGGGTGGCCTAGGGTAGTAGGCCCGACCGATGTGGCAGAGGAGGATAAGGGACCCAAAGGGGAACAGACCGGGGTGGCATTGGTGTAAGTGCGATGGGGCCAGCAGCGCAGGCGAGGAGATAGAGTGACAACACGGTCGAAGAGGTTGAGCAGCGACGGGGGCCAGGATGCGGCACCAACGATGGGACCGGAGAGAGAGGGAGGGAGAGATGAGAGGGAGAAGGGAGGAGGAGAATGAGGATAAGAATGGCCAGGTGAGAGAAGAAAAGAAAAAAACAGAAGAGAAGAGAGAAGAAAAGAAAAAATAAAATAAAATAAAATATCAGAGTAAGAACTAGTGTCAGCAGGTAAATAAATAAGAAATTAAATATAGCTAGCAACCACCATAATGATAAAAATAGGAAAGCCATACCTAGGTCAAAGCGTAACCCAAGTTAAAATGCGCCAAGTTAAAATATGATAAATTAAATCATTCTAAACTAAAATACGCCCAGTTAAAATACATCAAATTAAAATACCCCAAGTTGGAACACGTAGTATACATATATCAACATAATAGAAGTCAAGAAAATGTTGGACACCATAAAACAAGTAAAATATTTTGATAGCCACCTGAAGTATAGTATTCCATAATTTCAGGAAGTAAATTGAATCCAACAGGAGGTCATCTTCAATAACAGTGTGAGGACTCTTATCTCCACAACAATTCAGGCAAGTATCACTTGATCATATATAAATAATTTCAATAAAATATATTTGATTATACATGATATTATCGCATGATATTATCAATGCATTGAAAAATCTCTTTTCAAGAAACCCTAAATCGGATGCTGTTGGAAAGATAGTTTAATGATGAACTGCTAAGGTAGTGATTATTGATGTGTTTGGAATGGCTCGTACAACGATTGAGCTAGTGACGTATATATGTATGAGGTGGGTAGAGGATGCCTTTGAGAAGGGTATTGCCGGTGGGGTCCTCTACATAGGTTAGAATATAAAGATAAATCACTACACTCGGGCAATGAGCCGTGTATTCTTATCTACAATAGTGTGTGGAAATGACCAGAAAAAATTGTCTTATGAGGATGTTTTGATCTCCACATTGGGTATAAGTAGATAACTAAGAGTGAGAAACCGGGTATGCTGGAAGGCCCGGTGAGGAACATGATTTTGGAACTCAGCTACAGTTGATGATTCCAGGGTGCTATATTTAAACGAGATGAGATGAGTACCGCCGAGTGGGTGGGGAACGTTAGTAAAGGACACCACGACTCGTCAACTACCAAGTTGGAGATAAAACATTATGGGTTCTCAACTGAGGTTGGGTTCACTATGGGTAAAGTGGTACAAACCTGCGCAGGGTCAAATCGTGAATTCATATTTGTCTCCTGGATTAGAGGCTATGGAAGCTAAGTCTGCCTCATATACGAGTGCTAGTAGCAATTTCAACAATTAAAATATGAAACACTCTTTTCTAATAAAATCCTATTTTTCGAAAATAGATTTGAGAGAGAGAAGCACATGAGATGGATGAAGGAAAAGTTCATATGATGTGTTTTGTTATTAATGCTTGCTGAGTACTTTTGTGCTTACTCTTGCTTAATTCCCCTTCGTTTAGAAACCGATTCTTATGGACTCTCCTGCGAGGTGTGGGGTGTGGATTACCCGCAGATCAGGGTTACGAAGAGGTGGAGAACTATCAGGAGGACTGGGTGGAGTAGTGGGCTGTACGGCAGTGACCGTCGATCCACTTGGTACCTTAGTGTTTATGTATATTAACTTTTGTTGTGCTGAATATTATGTATGACTTTGTACTAATGGACTTGTAGCCCTGTGTGACAATGGATTGTAATAATTTTTTATTTCAATCTCTAATTATTGTTCTGCTACAACACTCCGAAAATGACGTATTAACTGATAAAGTATCAGGTGCTCCTAATATTTTGTTAGCTAATATATCGAGATCAGTGTAATTACCTTAGAGTAATGGCGATGTTACTGTTGTTACCCTGGGTTAATTATGTGGGTCGTCACATTGTTCCTCTCAAGTCTCAAGTAAGTCCTTCATCTAGAGCAGCTTAGTCATTTGTGTGATTTTTACATCCTGGTGTTTGTTACATTTTTTGCAACACGTGTGGCTAGATTAGCTGTGTGTTTCCATAGAGTTCTCGTGACAAGATTTTTTTTGTTTTCCCTTTCGTTAGTCATCTCAAAAAAAAATTTTCTACGCTTTGTTCCATCACATATACATAGTGAAATAGAAGTATATGTGTGTTTGAGGCATAAGCTGATCCGTTGTCATATTCGTCGATATTTCGAGGTAAACTTTTAAATTGTTCCAGCTTGGGTTCCGAAGGAAAGGGCCGAGGATGTCGAGGCCCCAAGTCGAGAACGGCTAGGCGAGGGGGATGGTCTGGAGGGCGTAAGCCGGTTGGTGTGTCTTCCGAGCGTGGAATTGGCAGGCTCAACAGGCACGGACGATGTCCCGAGCGTCCTGGAGTGCCGTCGGCCAATAGAAGCCCATCCGAAACACCTTCTCGACCATAGTCCTGAAAGAAGAGTGAGCGCCACAAAGGCCCGAAGGAAAGGGCCGAGGATGTCGAGGCCCCAGGTCGAGAACGGCCAGGCGAGGGGGATGGTTTGGAGGGCGTAAGCCGGTTGGTGTGTCTGTCGAGCGTGGAATTGGCAGGCTCGACAGGCGCGGACGATGTCTCGAGCGTCAGAGTGCCGTCGGCCAATAGAAGCCCATCCGGAATGCCTTCCCAACCATAGTCCTGAAAGAAGAGTGAGCGCCACAGAGGCCCAAATGGATGTCGTTGAGCAAGTATTTACCTTCCTCCAGGGTGACATACTTGGCCAGGACACCCAAGTTGCCTCGCCGATACAATTGTCTGTTGATGAGCCCGTACGAGCTCGCACGACGCTTGATTCTGCTGCTCTCGGCTAGATCAGGCGGGAGCTCGCCGAGGTCGAGAAACTTGACGATCGGGTCCATCCACAAGGGAACACTCGAGATGGGCTACCAAGTCTTCCTAGTCGACGACGGACGGTGTCGGTAGGATCTCGAGAATGGCGTCCGATGGAATCTCATCATCGGACGACCCGAGCTTGGACAGGAGGTCGGCAACGAAGTTGTCCTTCCTGGGAACGTACTCAACCTCAAGGTTCTTAAACCACCTCTCCATCTTGCGTACCTCGGCGAGGTACTTTGCCATTGAGGGCTCTGAGCATCGGTAGTCTTTGTTGTACTGGTTGACGACGAGCTGGGAATCTCCTCTCACGACCAGCCGGTGCACGCCTAGCGACTTGCATGCTTAGAGGTCGGCCAAGAGGGCTTCGTACTCCGCGACGTTGTTGGTCGCGGGAAATCTGAAGCGAATCACATACTTCAGATGATCCCCTTGGGGGTGATGATGAGAACGCCATCCCCGAGCGCTTAAACGACCTTGACCCATTGAAGAACATGGTCCAGGGGCCTTCTTCCTCGACCTCGGGTTCAGAGGTGGGCTCCGCCGTCTGCTCGACCACGAAGTCGGCGAGCGCCTATGACTTGATGGTGGAGCGAGCTACAAATCGACTGTCGAATTCAGCCAGTTCCTTGTCCCATTTGGCGATACGGCCTCCCGCTTCTAGGTTCTTCAGGATTTTGCCGAGCGATAACCCGCTCGGGACGACCACAGCGTGCGATTGAAAGTAATGCCGAAGCTTGCGCTAGGCCATGAAAAGAGTGTAGAGTAGCTTCTGGACCTGGGGGTAACGCTCCTTTGGTCTGTGAAGCACTTCGCTGACATAGTAGATCGGTTGCTGCCGGCCATCTCGCTCAGCCACCAGGACGGCACTGATGGCCTGGGTCATGGCCATGAGGTAGAGCATCAGCGCCTCGCCCGATTGCGTGGTCGTGAGCAGCGGATGGCTCGAGAGATACGACTTCAGCTCGTCGAAGGATCGTTGGGCTTCGGGAGTCCACTCGAAGCCCCCATGCCTGCGCAGGGCCTTGAAGAACAGCAGCCCATGCTCCCCGAGCCTCGAGATGAATCGGCTGAGGGCAGCCACACGGCCGACAAGGCATTAGATCTGTTTTGTCGACGTTAGGGCGGTCATCCTCTCGATCGCCTCAATCTTCTCCGGGTTCGGGCCTACCCTCGAGCCCCCGATCATGTAGCCGAGCACCTTGCCCGAGGTCACACCGAAGACACACTTCTCGGGGTTGAGCTTGACCCCATGCCTGTTCAAGTTGGCGAAGGTCTCCGCGAGATCATCGATGTGGTCAGCTTCGGAGGAGCTCTTGACGATGATGTCATCGACGTAGACCTCAAGGTTTCGCCCGATCTGGGGGTCGAAGGTCCTAGACATCAGCAGCTGGAATGTCGCCCCCGCGTTGTGGAGACCGAACGACATGGTAGTGAAGCAGAACGTCCCAAACGGCGTGATGAAGGTCGTCTTGTCCTCGTCACCTATCGCGAGCTTGATCTAATGGTAGCCGGAGTAGGCGTCGAGGAAGCTTAACATCTTGGCATTGGCAGTGGAGTCCACGATCTGGTCTATGCATGGAAGAGAAAAGTTATCCTTCGGGCAAGCCGAATTCAAACCCGTGTGGTCGACGCACATCCTCCACTTCCCGCCTTTTTTCTGTACAATCACCGGGTTGGCCAGCCATTCGGAGCAGTCAATCTCGCTAATAAAGCTGGCCTTCAGGAGTTTGTTGAGATGCTCCCTGATTATTGCCACCATTTCGGGGGAAAATGCCATAGCTTCTGGCGCACGGACCTGCAGCCAGGCCTTGTTTGTAACTTGTACTCGATCACCTCCCTCGGGACTCCTGGCATGTCTGCCGGCTCCCACGCGAATACGCTCCTATTGGTGCGAAGGAAGGTGAAGAGATCGAGCTCCTATTTCATATCGAGCTAGGCGGCAAGGTGGACGCACTTGTCCGGGTTGCCCTCCTCGAGCTGCACGGCTTTGGTCGGGCCGCTGGGCTGGATCACCGCCTTCCGGCGGGCGTTCTTTAGAGTCACCTCGGGACCCTGCTGGGCAGCACGCCAACAATCATCAGGGCTTTCTCCTCGCAGCAGTGTGCTGCCTTGAGGTCACCGCGGATGGTTATGACGCCATGGGGCCCCGGGAGCTTCATGCAACGGTGGCCGTAGTGGTTCGCTGCCATGAACTTGATCAAGGCCGGCCGCTCGAGGATGGCGTTGTAAGGGAGATCTCTGTCCACCACCTCGAAGGTGATCATCTTGGTGCGGAAGTTCGTCGAATCACCAAACGTGACGAGCAGAACCACTTGCCTGAGCGGAGTGGTCGAGCTTCCCAGCACGATGCCAAAGAAGGGGACCGCTATGCTCCTGATCTTCGACCAGGGAATCTGCATTCGGTCCAGCGTGCTAGCTAGGAGCAGGTTGAGGGAACTTCCTCCGTCAACCATGACCCTCCCGACCACAGTGTTGCTCATGGTCGAGGCCACGACCAAGGAGGTCTTAAGGTCCTTGGACATTCCCGGGGGAGCGTTGTCCCGAGAGAAGTTGATCGGAATGCCAGCCCATTTGTAAGGCTGGTCGGTGGGTTTCCCAGTAGAAGCTTGATATACAGTACACGCGGCGTCTTTGAGCTCATGCCGAGATCGGTACGCGGACGAACCACCGAAGATCATGTCGATGGGGCGGTTGCCCCTGATGGAACTCCAGGTCGAGGCCTTCTGGACCCTCGCGGGCACCGCCTCCGTCAGGAAGCTCATCCTCCTTCGGGAGCATGGGCATCTCTCCGCGCCTGTCGTAGAAGGCGTCCAGCTTGTACTGCCACGTTCTGCAGCTCTGTAGGTCATGGCCGTAGACCTTGTGGAACGGGTAGAAATTGTCCGTGTCATACCCGAGTTGAGCCTCGTCGATGTGAGGTCGGGCGCCGCCTCGTTGAGGGCCGGCCCGACGCTGTTCCTGCTGTGTTTGGCGCGACGCTGCCCTTGTTGGTGTCGGCGTTGTGCTTGCTGATGTCGTGGCTGACTGCACTGAGGTCGAGGCTCATCACAGTCGGGTTGCCGCACCTCCATCACCTTACGCCCTTTGTCCACCGCGGCGACCACGGGCAGCTGGCCGCCGCCATCATGGCGACCTTGCCCTCGCTTCTTGTTGCGTAGGTCTGGGCAAGCACCCTTGGCGCCAGACGGTCCGGCCTCACCAGGGATGCGGTCGAGCTTGCCCTGGTCGTAGTCACGCTTCCAACAGACGGCGTCGTCTGCGTCCGCGTAACATTCCGCCATCCGGAACAGCTTGTTGACACTGAGATTGGCGGTGATCTCCAGGTCCTCGGTAAGGCGCCTGTCCCGGACGGCGAACTTGAAGGCCTTGATGACAGCCTTGACCTAGATGATGTGATCCAGGTCCCTTTCTCATCCAGGGCGCTCGTAGCAGCTCTAGAAGTTCGAACGGAGGGCGATTTGCACCTGGCGCCATGACCGAAAACGCCAAGCGATCCAGGTCCCTTTCTCATCCAGGACAGTAGGGAGGTAGTTGGTCATCACGGCCTCATTCCCGCCGGCTGCTAGAATCGCGGTGGAGTAGATTGAGAGAAATTTGTCGGGGTTCTTGGTCCCGTCGAACTGCTCCATCGTGGCGGGCTTGAACCGAGCTGGCCAACGCACCCGACGGAGGTCGACGGAGTACGCCGAGCAGCCGTAGGCCGAAGAAGCACGGTCGTCGCTGCTGCGGTCGGAGTCACGATCGGCGGGGTGATCGAACCAACGGTGCACTCCGCGTCGGTCTTGATGGTCAAGAAGGGCGTCATCAGGGCCGCGATGCCGGTGATCGCGAACCTTTTGGCGCCTGGGCGGAATGTCCGGAGAAAGGCCTCCGGAAGCGTTGCTATTCGAGCGAGCACTGCCGTCGCTCTGCTGGTCGGGGGGACACCCGTGTGCCAGGCTTGGGTCCCAGTGAGGCGGGGACGTTCGCGGCGGTCTCCAGGCCCACGGGTACGGAGTCGACCGGCGAGAGTGGCGATGCTCGCGCGATGAGTTGCCGTCGCTTTCCAGGGAGCGATGCTCGGGGAGCTGGTGCCGCTCTCGCTGCGAGGGTGTGACCTCTTCGGTCGCCCTGCCAAGCTCCTCAGCAAGGGACCGGCGAAAAAGGGTCGACCTCGCCCGGGCAGGATCAGCCATGACCCGGGCGATGGCTCGCAAGCGTTCCCGGTTGGGATCGTCCAGGCGGGCAGGGCTATGGTGCCCGGACGAGGTGCGGAGCTCTTCGTGCTCCTCCTGTCGGAGGGCAGTAATGACCTGGTTGATGGCGACCTGGGCCAACAGACGCACCTCCTTCGAGGTTTCTGGGTCGCCGTCACTCGTCCCCGCGCTTGCTTCGCAGCTACCGCCATGAACGCTAGGCGTTCGCGCGGCGGCAGCGAAGGCAAGAACATGGAGGTGGAGCCTTCACACTCGGGAACCGCGTTCGAGTCCAGGCTTGTTGATCGTGACATGTCATCGCCGAAGTCGAAGGTGCTGGCGACGCTGGAGCAGTGAACTCCGAACAAGCGAAACTCGAGCCCCACGGTGGGTGCCAGCTATCGATGATCGGGACCGCAGACCGCAGAAGGGGGATGCGAGTAGATCGCATGAGGGCAAGGCCCGAAGTCGTGCTTGTTCGGGAATGGCACGCGTCGCGGGGTGTATGTCGGGGGAGAAGCAATGAACACGAGGTTTATAATGGTTCGAGCCCCCGAGTTCGGGTAATAGCTCTACTCCAGTTTTGTCTTGAGGCGTAAGGTGTAAATGAAGCTCTGTGGGAGAATACAAGCGGGGCCCGAGCTAGGAGTAGCTCAGAAGCTCGGCTACGAGGGAGAGTTCGAGTGTCTGTTTATCGGAGAAAATCAGCCTCCTAGATCTGTCCCTCCTTCTCATGCCCCTTGGTCAGGGCGATCCATCGCTTTTTGTAGCCCTCTGGGAGCTTCGTTGCTTGTTCTCGAGGTTGACGTTAGGTGCCCGTGGCGAGTCGACGAGGGTTGCTAAGAGGCGTTGATAGTTGTCGGGGGCTAACGGTAGCCGTTGGGAGTTGACGGGAGTTGCTGAGAATTGCTCGGCCCTAGTTCCCGCGTAGGGGCAGGTATGGCACTGATTCCCACGCAAGGGGAGTTTTTACACGAGATAAACAAATTATTACAGATGCCTTTTACCCCGGGGGAGGGCGTAGAGGTGTAGAGGTCGTGGTGTCGAGGTTGAGCGGGGCGTTTGTCCTCGCGCCGAAGCCCGAGCTCGCTGGACCCGAGCCCGAGCTTGGGGAGAGCACCTCCTAGGTCGGAGACAAGCCCCCGGGCCCGTGGGAAGTAGCCATAAGGCCCGGGGGGATGCTCACACATGGCGAGGGTACCAATCCCCGACGGTGAGATCAAATCCTTGGTGGAACGAATAGTGGCCAAAGACTGTGAATACGATGCATTGTTGGATGACAAATGTTCTAAGGATGACCAAGGTGGATGTGATAAGGGTGTTCCATCGAAGTGGAACGCAAACAAGTTTGATAAACTAGTAGTAAGTGAAGATGAGGGGTTGCATGGGAATACAAGATGCATGAGGTCAGGCAAAGAGCATTGTATACAAGTAAGGAGGAGGTGTAGGAAGTAGTCAAGTTTTGGGCAATATCATTGCAGAGGACATTTATGGTAGTAAGGTCCAGCCCCCGTGTGTATGATGTGAAGTGTGAGATAGAGGAATGCCCATGGCGAGTCCATGTATACCAACCTAAGTGGGACACCCTTTTGGAAGTTCTCTATTGTTGTTCCACTAACATGAGTGATGGAAGAGTCCATGCAATACTATAGAAACATGACTTTGGGCTTTGTTGCAAATGCTAGGTATGGAGAGATTATAGGCAGCCTAGATTTAGAACTTTGTTAGATTTTACTTGCAATCAAGCAGAGGTTCTATTACATAATAAGCTATTATAAGGTTTGGAGAGAGAAGCAAAAGGTGATGGAAGCAAGGTTCGGTACGTTTGAAGATTCTTTCCATAACTTGCTAGGTATGCTTGGAGTCATATACCAAAGGAATCCTAGGATATATGTTGATATTTTGGAGAAGCCCTCCGGGAAGTTCTTTGAGAAGATATAACTTAATCCTCTGGGAAGTTCTTTGAGAAGATAGAACTTAAGCAAGCATTCTTCGCTTTTGGTGCATGCATCAATGCATTCATAAATTGCCTTCCATTGCTTTGCATGAATGGCACCTTCCTGATTGGCAAGATAAGGGCCATATATTGACTACAATCAAAGTTGATGGAAACAACTAGGTTCTTTCCATCACACATGCATTTGTAGATAGTGGGAACACCGATAGTTGGTTGTGGTTCATGGAGAACGTGAAAGCTAGTGTGGTGGACGAGCGGCTTGGGGTTTGCATCGTACATGATCGACATGCCGGTTTATGAAAGGCAATTGTGCTACTACAACAAGGGGAAAACGAGCCCTATCCATGGCCTTTTTTGCATAGCAAGTGGTGCAAGTGGCACATGGGTGCTAATTTCTATAAGCAATTTAAGAACAAGGACCTAATAAGCTTTTCAATAGGTTGTGTAATCATAACAAGCAGAGGAAGTTTAATGAACTATGGAAGAAGTCATATGAATTATGTAGTACACAAGAGAGATAGTAAAGAAGCCCACAACAAGGTGCAAGAGCTCCCTGTTATGCTTGACAAGATACCCATATATCCTCTAGAATTGGTGAGTAGGAGCGAAAGGAAGACAAAATTATTCTCACAGTCGATTGGGCATGAGACTAGGGAGAAGTGGGCATTACTTTACGACACCGATGGTAGAAGGTAAGGGGTTATGACCACTAACCTGGCCGAGGTGTATAACTGGGTCATGGGGACTTGAGACCCCTTCCTTTGGTAGTTATTGTGGAAGGAGTTCTACATGGTGTTAAGAAATACTTTGTTGATCATCATGCTGTGATGTTAGTCTCCATGAATGACCACAAGTGAAGTACTCGACTATGATAATGAAGTACATGGAAGAGAAGAGCAAGAAGGGTGAGATGCACATATCATTCAAAATGGGCATGAGGGGGTTTCGTTTCAAGGTCGTGTAGTGAGAAGTCACTGTGGGACGAACCATGAGAAAGTTATTCACAAGTGCACGCTAGGAAGGCACGGTTGTTTCTGCACATGCAACAAGCCCTATCTCTTACACAGGCCTTGCGCACATGTGATGACTTCTTGTTCAATAGTGGCACATGATTTGAACAAATTCTTGTTGGCATATTTTATGAAGGAAGTGGTGAAGGCAACGTGGAGCGGCAAACTATATGGATTCGGTGTGGTTGGATCATTCACTGACTATCCTAGTTAGGAGCAAGAAAGGTGGGTCCCCGACCTTGACAAACTGAAGAGAGGTTGCTTACAAACCCGACGTATCAAGAACAACATGGATGAATCAAAAGGAGAGCGTTGTTTAAGGAAATGCTGATATGGGGTTCCTGACTTCATGACGTAAGATCAAGGATAACTTGGATCTGTGAACCCTGACGAACACGATGGCACCAACAACTGTCTCAATATAGCAACCTCTGACAAATAAATTCGCCCAAGAACATGCCTGTTATCCATGTCTACTCGACCACGTGAGTAGTAGACTCATAGTTCCTACAATCATACGAAAAAATCGCAAGAACAATGGAGGTATTTCTAAGAAAATCGCCTAATTTTCAAAAAGCAGTGCATAGCATAAACAAAAGAATTAGCAATGTTGGCTATCTTGAAAATAACATCTTCTTACTTTAAAATAGAGAATAACACAAACATATAAAAGGGACTAAGGGGGCGTGCAACCCAGCCTAGGGCTGACCAAGGTGGGTCCCACCCTCCTAGACTATCTCTAACTCAAAATACTAATCTAACTTAGCCAATCTTAAAGCTGATATTTGTCGGCCTATTTAAAGGTGGAATGAGGCCGATTCTGGCTGTCTCGTAATGGAGTGAAATAGAGATGACATTGCAATCTTTCAAACAAGTACAAAAATGTCGCAATCTAAGTTTGTATGTGAGAATTATGGCCTTTTTAAATCTGACTAGTCTAGCATTAGAAATTGGGCTCTTTTGTTCTCCAAATCCAATTTGATCTTATCTCTTTCTTTCCTTTCTTCTCGTGTTCTAATTGGGCTTGGGCCTTACCTCATTGCATTTTGGTAAAGTGGCCTTGCTTTTCACTTGGACCCATGTGCCTTCCCTCTTGGCCAAGTGGACTTGGCCCATTGGGTGGCCCGTGCTACCTTGTAGTCCTTCCATGTTCTACCATCCTCCTTCGCCTCCTACTGGGTTCCACCATGGTATATTGATGCAATTTTACTCTAATTGACATTTGTGCAATCTTCATACCTAACAACATGCAAGGACCTGCTATTAGGTAGTATATAAGTTTGATATAAATATAGTGAAGTTTGTTTAAGGAAAAGGTTCACCTATTGATATTTGATGAAGCTTTCAATTAATTAATATATTAAATTGAAAAGTACTTGACAAAAGCACATCCGCATCAAATGCTCTATTTGTAACGAGATCGGATATACCCTCAAATTTTGCCTTCGGTGATGAGGCCAGCGGGAAGGACAAGAGGGAGACCATGGGGATGGGGTCGCTAGGAGCTCCATCGATGGTGGTAGCCATGGGGTCATCGGTGCCGTTTGATCTATGTCATCATGTATAAAATGTTGTGTTGTAAGAACTATGTTGGATAGCTTTTGCCTCTAATTGTTTTGTTAGAAATCTGTGGTATCTGTTTTGTACGAACTATATTGTGCTCGAATGGTTGTCATTATGTTTATGTATTACATTTCTTTACTTCTGCGTCGGCCTTGAGTTCTTTTAGTTTGGTTGTGTTACTTTTCTTTCATGTTTACCTTATTACTTACCCTTTGTCGTACTAATCGAACGTTCTTAATAGGTATAAAGGACAATGCAATATTCGCAGAGTGGTAGTACAAGCTGCTTGACCTAGTCATCGATACGAGGCACCCCATCTGCTTGGCGACTGTGGTGCCTCAGCACAGCGAGGCACCCATCGAGCTTGGTTTGCTACGGTTGCGCACCCTCATGCGAGCATGGAGGATTGACTCTCATTGGATTCCCATGTATGTGAATCAAGCTAAGTCGTGTCAATCCTGCATTTGCTTCACTTGCACTAATATTTCACAATTTTTTGTGGATAGGTTGATGGCCTTTGGACTATTGCCCATCGCCAGGATGATAGAGGCTGCAAGCATAGACAACAAGGACAAGGGCTACGTCTAGGAGGTTCCCGTATGACAAGCGCCTACACACACGTTCCACCTACCGTGCAGGGAGATGGTGCCAACGCTTGAGGACGTTCATTACCTCATAGGTCTCCCTTGTACTGAGGACATGGATTTGGACTGGTGCCCTTAGCTTCTCGCAAGATTTCAGAGTGTTCTATTGGCTAACATCAGTTATAGAGAGTTCACTAGCACCCATGGTCCCTTGTAGAAGTTGCTCACCTAGTTTTACGTAAGTGCTATTTGAAGTAATCATAATAGTTATTCTTGCAAGTAGTATTACTAACCAATACAATTTGTTCAATTATAGCTAGAGAGGATGGCACCTGATCCAGGGGATTATGTTGTGCATTGACACATGGAAGCGTATCTCCTCTGATTCTTCGACTAGGTCATGTTCAGCTCATCCCATGGGGATAGTGTGGACAATCACATGATCTAGTACGCCATGCAGATAGCGGATACAGAGTTTGCCGACATTCCACAGCTCACCTAGGGCCCTGCAAATACTATGTGCCATGTACTGTGGGCTCTGCGTGGGGTGTCAGTGCCTGGGGGACAACTCATCATTGTTAGGATGCCGTCTGCTACTGCAGTTGTGGTCGTTCATGGGTTTCTAGATTGGATGACCACATATCTAGTTGGGTCCGTATAGCTCAGCATTCTATGGGGGACCGGGCGACGATGTGGACCATCCTACCATGGGCACATTATGGTGTCACCGATGGGTTAATTTCTTGCTTTTGCCATGATTCATACAATACATTGTTGATGAACTTACTAACTTGCACATATATCAATGCTTTTATAGCCAACTTTCACTTCGATGACTTCGCACATGTCGTACACTGAGTACATTATGTTGTTCGACCAGCTAAGGGATGATCGTGTCATCTAGAGACCATAAAACATGGAGTTCATAGGTCGTTGAGCATCGTGGTGCTATCTGTCTAGTACATGCAAGACACCGCCTTTTGGCTCACACGTCGTCACCTGGTGTATGACTTCTGAGTTCAGACATACACTATGCACCAGGTGATGAGACAATTTGGATTGCAACAGACCTTCCCTGTCAACGCAGGTGACCGTGTGCCAGTGCAAGTTCATGGGTGAATTGTACATTTTTTCATGTTCTATTCAATGTCAAATGGATGTTCACAAACACTAACTTTCATATGTTCATGTTTCTTGCAGGCACACGCAGAAGGGTGTGGTAGGATGTATAGGATGAGCATGGTTCATGGAGCCTTACATCTAGTTGTGGGAACTTGTGTTGCAAGATGTCCACCAGGAGACACACCCCTACGATAACGGGATTTATGATGCCTAAATCGAGTAGTACAACACATGTAACACAAGTTCAGGTCGTGTGTGTGATAGAGGATCCATCGATGCACGTGATTACGATGGGAGAACCTACTATACCCATCCAAATTCCACATTTCATCGCTCGAATAGTACAACACCTACCTGCACTCCGCATTACATCGTTCCATGACACTGATTATGGTCGAATTTTTTCTAACATGTTCCCCTTTGTATATAGAGCGACCTTGCTAGAGAGATGTACGATGAGGCGTCCTCTGTGTTGTCTCGCATTGCACCTTCCTACATAGAGTCGAGAGCTGTGCTCGGATGGATGAGGGACAAGGCCAAGGCCATTGTCTCACTCATGTCGTGCAAGAGGCCCAGGGATGACGTGGTGCAGCCATAGCCACAAGCTTCTATGATACGTGGTCGAGGGGTCGGCCATAGCATACCGTGCACGCCACACACTCCAACACAACCTCCACCAAATGTGGCAAGGGGCTATGCATGGCATTGACCCGTCCCTACTTTGGTGTTCCACTCAAGTGCTCAGTACACTCGATGTACCTAGGTATACTTTTCACTCCTGTTTGATCAATCACGTTCTCGACTTGACTATGGAAACTTTTTCAGTTGTGCCATATCATTGTTGTAGGCCAGACTCCACATGTTGAGGACTACGGGGAGCACACGGGAGGCGACGATGAGGAAGGGGATGATGATGCCGCAGTGGATGACTAGTTGGTTGAGCCCCCAGATCAATCGGCCCCATAAGAACTAGGGACATCACAACTCTTTCGTGTGCCAGGGCTGAGCCAACCGGTCAAGCCTGACATTCAGACTACCGCACCATTAGTTTGCCCAACTAGGTCTCGGCATGCACCTAACTAGTGGGCCTACCCATCAGGTTGCAGTGCTGGCCCAAGGCTAGGGTGACTCATGGGAGTTACACCTAGGAGGAATCGTAGGTAGGGTTTTTAGTGTGTATGTTTGTTGTACTCAACTCCACTTCCTAAATAGTTATTTGTTCCTTGTGTACTTCATTGCTTTGTGTTGCCCCCATTCTTTGTTTTCATAGCTTTGCTTTGATGTCCCATTAAATCCCCGAGTCGGCACCGTGACACAAGGGGCATTTTATATGACTTCCACTATAACTACATACATACAACAAACTCATAAAATTCTCTATTTCATAGGTAACTATTAGCAATTGTATTATGGTAAAAAAAATCAGCATCATACATCATGACAAGGCCAACCAGTAGCCTTTTCATATAGAAATAACAACACCATGCCGGCCCTATTTAAAGCCTGAAGTGAAAATACTCTAATCGGCCCTTTTCCATAACAAGGTGACAACACACCATTCCGCCCCCTTTGAAAGCTCGAAGCGACAACACTCACCAGCCCTTTTTTAGGCTGAGATGACAATACATTGGAACATGCTTTTCCAATCAAAATAACCGTACACTGCATGCACTGATAATTCACTACTGTTCAGACCAACTTGAGCACACTTGATAAGAAACAAGCATATTCAATGTGCCTCACGTCCATCGCCCATAAGAACCCATGAACCTCCAAGTAACTCCTCTAACCACAACATGATGGACAAAGTAGGTACCTCAAGGCGTGTAGGGGACATTGGGCAAGCACTGGGTTTTGAGGACACGGCCCTTGCCTGGAACACACGCATAGTTGTGATCCCCTAGATCGCAACCCCTAAGCTATGATCTCTCGCTCCAAAGCAGTGTCCTATACCCCTAGAAATCCCCTTCGTGACTACCCATACATCCCCAATCATTGACCATAATGCAAGTACAAACTAGACGTGGTGGTCTAGGTTTCCGATGACGAGGGGAACCCTAGACGTCTATTTTGCCACTGCTCTCTGTTCATGGTAATTCACTTCGTAACCATCTCATCTTCCTCGCAGACCACAAATTGCAAGTTCACTGAGTGGGTAGATAAATCTTATCCAATACAGCGACGAGCTCCAAAGGTAGGGGATTAGGAAGAGGGACAACGAGGAGGTCATCCATCTCGGTAGTGAGTACCAGCTGTATTGTTGCTGCACCAACCTGAGCTGCAATTGTGTTTGCCACTACCTCGACATCCAACCGCTGCCGCCCTGACAATTGTTATTCAATGTGGGTTCCCTACAATTGCCCCTTTCGGCGTAGGGGTTAATTATTGATGAAAAGACTTATTACATCTACACACATCACGTTGTTTTCATTCCAAAAGACGCGTATGTATCGTAATTGTAGTGAGCTTGGTAGAGTCGTGTGTATTGACATTTATACCGTAGATATATGTACTGCAACGCACCTACACGCTATGTAACTCTATCGATATTTACCGCATAATTGATCTTCCCATGCTATTCTCAGTGACTTCATCAGCTTTTCTTAGTAACTTGACCACATGCATTTTCTTTTTTTAGTGACTTGACCACACAAACCAGCTCTTCTGAGTGACTTAACCACACCCACTTGTTTTTCTCAGTAACTTGACATGTACCAGCTTTTCTTAGTGACTTCACCACACAAACTAGCTTTTCTTAGTGATTTGATAACACACACCAGCTTTTCTCAGTGACTTGTCAACTCACACCACCTTTACCCAGTGATTAAACATCTCATAGACCTTTATTATGGCCATGGTTTCCTTCCCACAGACTTATCTGCACTTCTATTCACTAAAATTTACTCATGCAATACTACACAATAATTGGCTATAAAAATAGGGCGGTCTCCGCCACCACAGTGACACCTCACTCGACCTAATTCCTAAAACAAGTGAAGAGAAGAGTGGTAAGGAGGTAACTCCGCTAGTGTTGGGGATGCCAGACTATGTGGAGATACTTCGTAAGCGCAGATGGGTTGCCAAGAAGGTGGGAACCTACCTAGATAATTCTTGCAAGGATGCACCTGTACCACCAGAGTTTTCGCACCGCAGCGCAACTGCAATAATTCTAGGGGTACTACACATGCTCGCATATCTGCATACGTGATTATCGCGTGTTGATATTTCACATTGCATGTTGCATTTTTACATATCGCTAAAATCATCTGTGCATATACTAGTCTATGGAGCAATGCTGCTTCTTCCAGTGGATCAATAGGTCCGAGAAGTTCAATAGGATATTCATCGAGTGAAAAATACATGCTGAACTACTCTAAAGTGACTGAGAACTTCATTTGTTAGAAATCTTACGCGCCGAAGGACAAGACAAAGGTTGAGGGGGAAGAGGACAAGGGAAATGCATCGATGGCCCTCGATACCAATTCTCAATGTGATGTTTTGTCGGACCGAGACAAGCCTACGCTGGACCCAAAAGATGTGTTTTTGATGGATTGGTACAGGAGTACTTGGAAGAAGGCCAAGGCCTGCCATCGCCACATCAGGCTCTCCAAGGGAAAGGCATTGATGGACCCTAACACATATGATGTATGACCATAAGCTTGACTTCTTTTTCATCCCTCCACTGTTTTCAATTCTAGAAGGCGCACATATATCTTAGTTGTAGTTTGGTTTGATGATTCATGAATGTTACCATTTGTATCGTAGAAATAGCGAGGCAAACATATGCATCTCACCAAACCCTACGTGTTATGTAGTTCGTACTTTCATTATGAATTGTCATGTTGAGCTTTAAATTATTGATCGAAACTAAAAACATCACTCAACTTCCCTACATGTATGCAACAAACTCATTGAAATCCACAATTACTATTTCATGAAAACACCGCGTTGTAGCCCAAATTGAACACAGACCTAATACGCTCCTTTGTTACACAAAGGCTTGAAAGGACGATTATCATATACTTCCGTGTGTGCTTCTATATATATATGTATGTATGCATGTACATATACATATATACATACACATATATATATGTATGTAAGTATGTAAAAGTAATTGGGGTACCATGTGCTTGGGCTCCTATGGTATTAGCCATAGGATTGCATTAACATTCTTTCATGGCATGAACTCTGTAAAGTAGATTTTTGTTGAGATCCAACCCGCTAAGAGCATTAGCCCCCTAATCAAGGGATTCACTCCATGAATAAGATTGGTGTATCCGTCATTTGATTATCTTTCCAATTACAGAAGATTACAATTTCCTTTGATTTTTTTAGAAATTTTAACCGAGCTAGCTATGTAGTTCTTACTACAAAATATGACTTCAATGATTCATGAGTAAAAATTGTTCTACATACCCACAATTTCTTATATAGTATATATCCCATTTATCTCAAGTAATTAGATAAGAAGGTAGAAGCGACCCTCCATCTTTTTCTCCATACTTGTATACTCAAAAACCACTACTTCACATACTCACGAATATTAGCATACTCAAAAACTAGAAATTCGCATACTCACGTATAGGAATATGATTGTATGAGTATATGCTCACCTCAGCCTTCGTGTAATACTAATAATAAAATTACATACCTCATCAACTTTCTACACGCCACATGAAAATGAAATGTCGTGCAACCTTTTTCTGACTAGATAGTCGGTCAAAAGAATAATCAACTCATTAATAATTAGAATGCAACAAGATATACAAAATGGCAAATTCGGCACATACTCATATTAGATTATTTTTTTACCATTGCAAAAAATCTACACATGCCATGTACATAAATGTAAGGTATATGTGCATACCTTTTCTCTTTAAATTTGGGGTACATCGTTTTCCTAATCACATATACCTCTTCTTTCCCTTCAAATCACATATACCTCTTCGATATGTATGACCGATTTCTGCACAATATGACCTCGATGATCCATGAGTAAAAAATATTCTACATACCCCTAATTTTTTTATATTGTATATACCACATTTATCTCAAGTATTTAGATCCGGAGATAGAAGCTGCCCTCCATCTTGTTTTCCATACTCGTATACCCAAAAACCAGTAGTTTCCATACTCAAAAACTACAAATTCACATACTATCTAGCTAGGAATATGATTGTACAAGTATATGGCAAGCTTAGCCCCCCGTGTAACACTAATAATAAAATTGTATACCTCATCGACTTCATAAGTGCCACATGAAAATGAAATGTCGTGCAACCCTTTTCTGACTAGATAACCATTCAAAAGAATAATCAGCTCATTAATAATTAGTATGCAACAAGATATAGAAACTGTCATATTCTACACATACTTAGCATCAGATTATATTTTTAACCGTTGCAAAAAATCTACACATGCCATACATGCATACCCAAATTTCTAGTTGCTTCTCTTCTTGTCAGCTAGTTTAAAGAATCAAGTTAGTACATCCCATTAATTACTAATTATGTGGCAACAAATTATGGTGCCGTATTGCCAAAATAATGAGCACGATGGCTATTTCTTTCCAAATCAGTGAATGCTAACGGGTTTGCCCATAATATTTCATACTCATTGCACTAGCACGCATCTAAAAGTAATCCAAAGACAGGGAGGCATAGTGCCTGGGCTCCATAGTGCCCTATTCTACTGTCCTACATATATACACACACATATATGTATATATTAGTACAATAGAACACTTACTACACTACTTAGCTAATTTCAGAATTTTTAGAATACAGTACAAGAAACGGTCCGTAATTACAAATCGATACAACATGTTTGCGTATTTACCAAGAGCCCAACCATACCCGAGACCTGAAAATCCGTTTAACCTTTCCCGAAACATGAAAATCAGGCAAACGAATAAACGAAAAATGAAATTTCGGGTATGAGGGCCCCACCCCATACCCAAAATTTGGTACTTCGGCTAAGCATTTTTTAATCCGGCTGATTCCACCTGCTGCGAGTGACGGGCGCTGGAGCTCCAGCTCGCAGGCCAGCTCGAGGGAACGGCGATGCCTGGACGCGAGGAGAAAAAGCGGTGGGGCCAGCTGGTCTGGCGACACGCGCGGAGGGGAAAAAAGGAAAAAAAGCGGGGAGGGGGGCCGGTAGGGCACAAATTTGCCTCGTTTCGCGCAAAAGGCTGCATAATTAAAATGTGATGTCTTGTCCCTGCACCGAAAGCAATGAAAAACAGCCGCTTCTTCGGTGCTATAAATCGCAGCTATGTTGCGATGATCTGTGTTGAGCATTCAACGTGAGGAAAAAAGCAGAGGAAGAGCGAGGCAGTGCGAGTGCTGGGGACCGAGAGGCAGAGGAGAGGAGAGGAGGGAAAACAGAGAGGAAAACGAGGTGAAAAAGGAAATTTGGAAGCGTATTTTTGGAGGAATTTTTATTATATTCATATTTTATAGTAGTTTTGTTTGAGTTTTTATTTTCGATCATTTGACGAGGGATCTGTATGTTGCAGGTATTGTCTGGAACGTTGGTTCGTACATCTATCGAGACATTTAATCTCCAGGAGAGGCTCAGGAAGGTTAGTTCGAAATTGTCATGAAGTAATGTATTTTGTTATTATAGTAATAGTATAATTAGTACAACATTAGTGCCATTTGCAGTATACGAAATGATGTTATTAGTATTATTGCTGTCATACAATAGCGCATTGGCCTGTAAAATAACGCTATAGCCATATTGCTGTCATACAATTATGAATTTATTAGAATGAAAATAATGTGGTTTTTTTATTAGTTGAAAATTGGTGTAATATTATTGCGATATATGGAACACTTAAATAATATTAGTGTAATATTGCGACAATATTTGTGGGATTAATACAATTATTGCGATGTGTGTATAACTTAGACAATATCTGTATAATATTATGACAACATTTGTGGCAATAGTACAATATTAGAATAACTAGTAGTACACAAAATGACGGCATTAGTAGTTGGAGTAGCAGAAGAAATGATAAATTCAATGCAACGAGCCGTAAACTCGGACGTTGGAAAAAAACAAATATTCCCCCTCCCCGCCTCACGCAGTAAATATTTAATGTTTCAGCGATCCGTAATCGCGGAAATATTTAAAAATAAAATTTTTTGTGCTCGGCCATCGCTAGAAAGGCATTAAAAAATTAGTAGTAATAAAATAAATATATTAGTATATGTGATGACAATGTTAAAATAACTACCCATACATAAAATAACAGAACATGGCATAAGTAATGACATAATTATCAGTGTTAATGTTTTGTAGGAATTTATTCCGAGCTATCTTCATTTTATGGATTAACTAATTCAGGTTCCCTATTTCATAGGTACGCTCCAGGAAGTTGATTTTGCAAGTTGGTAGTTTCCTGATCTTCATTACAGCTTCACATAGGTTAGTTTGTAATATTTAGGAATATTTTGCATGCAGCGATTTTGGTTGCATGCAGCGTGATTAGTTCGTCGGTGTTTAGTTTGTTAAAATTTTCAAGTTTGTCTATATATACTTGTCTAAATATATTTGTATGTTCTGAGCCGTTTCGTTTCAGCAGCACGTGATGGCGGCCATTGCAGTTCCAGAGCTTCTCCGTGAGTCAGTCGATGCCCCACATCGTGCGAGGGCAATTTCTGTAGGAACTATGGTCCGACGCATTACTATATTACCTGCCATCACTTTTTTTGAAGACGAATAACCACTTTGTCGTTAACGTTTCAGTTGCCCCCTCTCTTCTGCCGATCGTTGCACAAGATAAAAAAGCTGGACTATCGATTCCACATTCCACTAGCTCGTGCAGGTCTACTACCGTTTGTGCTCCTCATGGATGGGGCTCAACTCGAAGGAGGCTTGACCACACCCATGCCTGCCATCGATCGTGCACTTCTCACTGGTCTCGTCGACCGATGGCGTCCGGAGACACACCTTTCACCTACCGTTCGGTGAGATGTCTATCACTTTGAAGGACATGGCCATGCTAACCGGTCTGCTCATCAGGGGATAGTCGTTGGTTCTTCCTTGCCCCATCAGATAGTAGTGACAGCACTACATCATGGAGAGGTATTACATGACATAACGTTATTTCGTATTTGTAATGTGCACGATATTATCGACTCTCTTAATCCAGAGTTCATGCAGGTTCGGTGTCCCAAATGAACGGAAGGAAAATGGTCTCCATGACTTGGCAACAGGGATTGCAGGAATACAATCTATGCCCACCTGATGCCGACGAAGCTACCATGGGGCGCCACTAGGAAGTATACCTGTACTACTTGTTGGGTGGTGTCATGTTCACGACGACCGCCGGAGACCTCATCTTCTCGCACATCGTGTGGATTGCTCGTAAGTTGGGCGCCTGTAAGGATCAAGCTGGCCTAGAGGGGGGTGAATAGGCAACTTTAAAACTTTTTAATTATTACAAAAAAATTTCTCAATAAAATTAAAAATGGAAGCAATTAGTATAGAAGTCCAGCACAACACTTGTTCAAGAAAACTTTGTGAGAAAGGGAATTTCGAATGATAAACAATAAGAGAATAATAAGCAATGATAAACAAAAACAGGAGAACTCAATGATTTTCCACCGAGGTTCAGAGATCACTCCTACGTCCCCGTTAGTGCACTTCCTCAGAAGTATTGCTCCACCAAATAGACAATCTAAATAGCTTTTGGTTTTTCACTATCTAGACTCTTTCACTACTCTAGTGAGGTGAGTCTCAACCTTTCACAGTAATGGTGGCCTTCCACAATCACTGTTGGATAGGTCGCACCAGTAACTTCTCCAACCGTCTAGGAACAGCTAGTTCCAAGAGTAATAGACTATCCACAAGCCCTGTCTCTTGGTTCAGTAGCTGAATGCAACCTAAACTTAGCTTGGAGCAAGTACTCTAAATGTTCAGAATGAATGTTTGTGATTTTTGAAGCTCAAAACTCTTGATGAAAATGAAGCTCAGGAGTTCTAAAGATCAAGAGTGTATATGGTTTGAATGATGTCAAAGATGGTCAGGATATCAAAGATGTGAATGTGTAAAGCTCTATTTTTTTTGGTTTGTGAACCCAGGCATTCTATATATATATATCATGAACAGAGATAACCGTTACACCTGTCATTTGCCCATTGGGAGTTGGTAGGTTAGATGGGGTAGGTCAACTGCTACCTTTTTGCAAGAATTCTATGGTGTATGAACCATAAGTCAAACTATACACATGCCGGACTGAAAATTTTAGTCCGGGGTACATAGTATTGAGAAGCATTGTTGAACTCAGAGAGACCCATTTACGCCGGATCGAAAATATCGGTCCGTAGTACATATGCATTGCTTGATTTTGATATCAGCAAGAGAATGCTTATACTGACCGAAAAAGTTGGTCCGCGTATACATGTTTTTATTTCTTTGAGTACCATCAAATAACGCTTGCGCCGGACCGAAAAAGTTGGTCCGGCGTACATGGGAAACGGCTAGTTTAAACAGAGAGAAACAAGTTTGCGCCGGACTGAAAAAGTTGGTCCAGCGTACAAAAGGAATTATGGTCTGCATCAGACTTCATATTTCTGGTTAAAATAAACTTTAACACAGACTAGAATTTTATTTAGAGTGAATATATAACTTATGCCGGACTAATTTTAAGAAAGAATTTAGATTGGTTCGACGAACATAGTTATACTTGGTTGAAAAAGAATCAAAGGAGAATTTATAACGCTGGACCATCAAAAATCGGTCTGGCGTACATGAATTATGCTCGGCGAAGGAAGTTCTCAGCGCCGGACCGTAAATATTGGTCCGGCATACATGGTGTACGCTCGGTTAGAATTAGAACTTAGGATCTTTGAGCACCTGAATAGAATGAAGTTTGGTTCAAAGGGAATTGTTTCGGCTAACAAGATAAAACTCTGGATTTTTTAGTGAGAAACATGAAAATACTATGCTCCAAGTAATCTTAGTGATTTTGCATATGACCCAAGATCATTTCTTATGTATAATCCCTCTTAATAGTACGGTGATCTTAACTATATGACTTGAATCAACTCCCAAGCCAAAACTAGTAAAAAAACACCTTAGCCTTGATCTTCAAATATGTCTGCGTCGGTTATCACTAAGTATCCTTTTTAGTCATCAACACCAAAACCTATATGATAAGCATAATTTATACAAATAGGGAGCCTAGATGCTCTCAGCGCCAACCTTGATGACATCTCAGTCTACAGCTGGGGATCTGCGGTCCTAGCGGACACCTACCGTGGTTTGTGTGATGCATACCATCGGCAGACTTACAGGGACAGTATTACTGGATGCCTGCAACTCCTTCAGATGTGGAGTTGGGAGTACCTTCCGATCTCTCGGTCGGAGGTACGTACGAGGTACCACCCTGTTGTCGTAGATGATGACATGCCGATGCCACTCGCCCTACAATGGGTAACCATTGGATGCACGCTCGGTTGCACTGGTCGTCGTCGGGTGACCACACGAGCTACACGCGTGTTATCGCCGACTTGGACTTGCTGACTATAGAACATGTCAACTCGGATCCATGGACTATGCAACGAGCCGAAGAGCTTGCGACTGACGGCCGTATCTCTTCTTATTGCATGGTCAATCACGGCCTGTGGATGACTACGTGCTTCCTCTTGTACATGAACGTGGTCGAGGTCTACTCGCCGGAACGGATCCGGCAGTTCGGGTGGTGGTAGCTAGTCCCTGTTCCAGCACCGCGGGACGCCGGGAGCTCTCATGGGTATGCATTTAATTATTTTCAATATTTGCCCCCTATATGCAAATTTTAAAATCTTACGTCCTTACAATTGTAGGAGAAGCGTGAAGGGTAGTGTGGCCGCAGTGAACTGGACCATCAGCCATGCTTTGCACATTACGCGATGGATGGAGACAGTGTTTCAGGAGGTTGTCCATCCCTCTGGGCCATATGACCCCGAGAAATATGACAACTACCTTACATGGTACCGTGCCCGCACGCGTCCCACTTTACTGAGCAAGGAGGTCGACGAACGAGCCATGGCCTATCCAGAGGACCGATCTCGACAAGTCCATATTTTGGTAGTCCCAATATCGTATTAATGTCTTTCATAAATTTCTTTACCCAAGTTCTAATACCCCCGTACTGCCATGCAGACGCAGGAGGCATCGGAGCTATATACCTAAGCGGATCAACTTGCGGCCCAAACTGCAGGCACCTCTAGCTCCTCGTCACCAGCAAATTAGATGAGACGGTACCTCGCGTCTAGGGGGTCCCGATTCCTCTCAGTGATCCGTCGTCTTGGAGGATCTTCACGTCCTCCCGCCCGCAGCTACGAAGATGCTCGCATGGACCCTGCTCGTAGCTCATAGGCCAGGCGGTCCAGCAGCAGTCGTCCCTCTAGTGCTGACGTGCACGACGCCGGACGTCGTGCATCCACGTCCTATCCATCAAGCCATTCATCGCGACGTCATTCTGTCCCCCCGTTGAAATACCAGCTGAGGCCTTCGCTCAACATGACGAAAGACCCAGTCCTTCCGCACCACCGGAGGTGCCCCATTTATCACACTCCTTCGGGACGAAAGTTAGTGACACACAACACTGGAGCGAGGCCGGAGATTTCGAGTTCGACCTCATGCCCGCCCTACCTTCAGTGGGCTACTTGGTGTGCAGCAACATGGACCTCCTCCCTACGAGGGGAGGACATCACAGCCAGCGGCCGACATACTCTATACGGCTCCCCTAGGGACAGAGGATGTAAGTGCGTGGTACAACCGAATCCACGCGAGCGGAGGACAATACACATTCCAACCGGGCCTCCTTCCCAAGACGAGCATTTTGACGTACCGACAGGCACGGGGAGGCATGGGCCATCATAGGCCGCGAGACAGAGGGAGAGACATGCCCTAGACACGTACACCCTAGAGGACTCCACCAGAAGGCAGGGTGGACGGCGCAAAGGGAGGCACTGACGATTTTTTTACAGCTGTGTGTACTGTATTGATTACTTTAACCTAGTTGTCATGTCAAATAACTATTGTGTGGTCAAATTTGAAATACAGTGATGCCAGCTATTTTTCTCTTAAGTGTATTCAAGTTAACAAACAGCATCCATCAATATTAGAATGTTACAACAAGTCTTAACAAGGTACATCGCTAATACATAAAATTTTAACAAGTCCTAGCGATACCCTGGACTTTTATGCAAAAAATAACTTACGTTTGGGTCAATTTGTATGAAGACCATATAGGGCCTTAATGATCGATTATATGGAAAATGTCTCGGATAAAAGTAATATATAGTGGAAATAACTTTAAAACACTCTTAAGGATACCCCCTGCTAATGCCAGAAAAATGAGTTAATAATCACGTATAGTGTAGTCGCAATTTAAGATTGAAATCTGACTCATTATAACATTCCCCGTATGATCATTTAAGCCTTTTCAATGACAGATAAAATAACTCGTCTAAATACTAAAAGTTATAAAACTAGTTTAGAAATACTCCCCAAAGTATATACTACCATATTCTGAAAATAGAATATCATTATGTTATGATTTGCATATAAAACTCGCTTGCAAAATAATCCTAAACGTTAAGCTTTTTGAATATTAGAAACATTGAAGCATTTTCGGTAGCCTGTAGAATAACTTGTCTAAATGCAAACCTCATGTAAAATAGCTTAGAAATGATATTTAGGATATGTACTACTGTATTCTAGAAAAATATTTTATTTACCACTTGTCGTCCATCAAAGTCCTATTAGTATAAAACCCTTAAGTGATAAGGTAATTCATACACTCATTTGGCCGATTTTGTATAACATACTTTAATGCTATATAAGCCTTTTCAGCAATGAATATAATACCTCAGCTAAACACTAAAATTCATGAAATTAGTTTAGAAATGCTAACCAAAGTATAGATTACCATATTCAAAAGAAATAACCTTATTTCATTATGTTTTCCATATAAATCTCAATAGCTGAACAACCTTAAGTAATAAGCTTTCCGTAAGCTATAATATGCATAAACGAACTCGAAAACAATGAAGAAATCTATATTTAAAATATTTATATCACCAATATCTTCTTAAAAACCCTGTATATGTAACCAATAACCTAATCTAACAAGATTTGATATATTCAAATAAGCTTTTCATACAAAATCAATTAAGAATTAAACACTATCCATTCGTACAATTCAACTAAGTGATTAATGAGTTCATTTATATCACCAATTTTGATATTTTCCTATAATTTGGTTGTCTATGTAGTGAAGTATGTTTCTGGACCAATTCCCCTGAAATTTATGTTTAGACGAGTTGTTTTACGAGCCGCCGAAAAGGCTTACGTGTTATGAAATATGTCCAGTTTGTGGTCATTTAGGGTATTTGTTGTGACAATATTTATATGCAAAGCAGGTAAAAAATAAAATAATTTTGCAGATTACGTCAGTAAGATATCAAAGAATGTTTCTGATCTATTCCATGACTATTTCCCCCTTTGGACACGGTATTTTACGGGATGCCGGAAAGGCTTATATGACCATGAAAAAGATGCCACGAGTAGTGAAATCTGGCTGAAAAAGCTGAAAGCGATGGTAGCTAATCGACTTATACATCAGTTAACAAAGCAAAAGATGATATCTAGAAACCTCTTCAAAAGACATTCATGACCAACTATGTCTCCTCTGTAGGAAACAAACTACTTCGTAAGAATAGCTACCAGTACAACAAGGATAGCCGCACAAACAATCTTCTCCAACCATTTGACATTATCTAAAATACGGTCCATCTTGAACATCAGCATGTTCAGCCTCTGCTCGAGCATAGGGTCCATCCTCTCCTCCATAGTAGGATGCATCCTCTGTGGTACTGTGGTTGTTGCACGCTCCACCGAGGTGTCCATAGTCTCCGCCCACTGGAAATATTGGCACCCTCCAGCCTATGTGATGAGGTTAACATGCTTTTAGGCCGTGCAGAGAAATGAGATCTCTCCAAAGAACTACACAAGTCCAACAGGAAAAAAGGAGCAAACGAACTTTTCACTTACGAAGAAAAAAGGGCATTTGTAGAACACTCGGCCGTTATTTGCCTCAATATTGGAGTAGAACACATTAGCTTGCACATGGCAATTAGGACAATCGACTTACCTTGCAGTGGCAAGCGCACGGGCCCTCCGATTTTCTGAGCTCGCCGTTTGAGACATGGCCTTTGGAGGCAAGGAATGGGATGAAGATGAGGATATGTGCAAGCGGAGCTGGTATGAAGGCCTACTTATAGAGGCAGTGCATACAATCGGCGGGACAATGTTTATATAATCTCTTTCTTCGTGTTAGGTTCTTCAGGCCTCATATTGAAATGAAAACTCAACCTGACAAAGCTGCTACCTATGACTTGTCTAATCGGTCTGACAAAGCTACACACCCGTGAGTTGTCTAATCGCCTTGAAAACGCTGGATCACAGGAGTTAAAGGCTTCCAAACTCGTTTTCATATAATACGGCCACGGTAAAATTAACATTTAGGGTGTTTGCGCTAACGGATTATACATGATTAGCATGTTGTAATTTGGATATTTTTGTATAATTTGGTTGTGTACCTCCTTGCATGGTGCTGATGGCGGACATTAACCCAACATACCTGTCTGTGATGAGGCACGCCTTCGCGGTCCTGGACAACTGCTTGCTTGATATTTCCTAGAAACCACAACCAGATCTCCGTATTCTCGCTTTCGACGATTCAGTCTTAGGTTTATTTTTCTTCTTCCCATAATTTTACGTAACACGGATGTTACTGCTACTGCCATATTTTTTAGTGCTAAATGCTACTAAATTTTTTACTAATAACAGTGCTGTTATTCTACTATTTCTTGGATACTTCACCATTATGCATTTACCATTATTATTTGTACTGTTCATGTACAATTACCGTGCTTCAATATACTAATATTTACACTAACCTGCCTAAAGCACAACGGGAGGGGCAAACATGTATTTTCATGCCTCAGTTAATGGGCACTACATGGGTGACTGTGAGAACTCGCTGCCGATAGAGGCGCTGTTGTACAGTTGTCTAATCGTCCTTACAAAGCTGCTCTGGCTATTTTCTCCGCGTGTCGCCTGATCGACCAGCTTTTCCAATGGCCGACGTGCCACACTCCTCGCCGGCCGCCACGTGTCCGACTCGCGCCCCACCCTCCATCCCCTCAAGCATCGCACCCTCGGCCCGCCGCCACCACGCCGCCCGGTCCCGCTGCCATCGCGTCTCGGCTCCCGGGCCGCCACGCCGCCCGGTCCCCTGCGCCACAACTGCACTGGCGACAGGGAATCTCACTAGCGTTGAGGGCATCATTTTATGTAACACGAATGTTACTGCTACTGCCATATTTTTTAGTGCTAAATGGTACCAAATTTTTTACTAATAACAGTGTCGTTATTCTACTATTTCTTGGATACTTCACCATTATGCATTTACCATTATTATTTGTACTGTTCATGTACAACTACCATGCTTCAATGTACTAATATTTACACTATTTTCACGCCTCAGTTAATGGGCACTACATGGGTGACTATGTGAGAACTCGCTGCCGATAGAGGCGCTGCTGTACAATTGTCTAATCGTCCTTACAAAGCTGCTCTGGCTATTTTCTCCGCGCGTCACCCAGTTGACTAGTTTTCCAACCGGCCCGACGTGCCCTCGCTCCCGTCGCCGCCACGTGTCTAGACCTGCGCCCCCACCCCCCGGTCCCCCTGGCCGCTGTGCCCCAGCTCTTGCTTGCCACCACGCAGCCCCGATCCCCCTGCGCCCGCGCTGCAGGCTGGCGACAGGGAATCTGTCGGGCGATCATTGCGCGCCGAAAGCACCGACCGAACGAATTCCTGTGAGCTACGTCCTTCCTTTCCCTTGCTATAAATCCTTCGCGATGGTATTGTAACGTTCACGATAGCAGAGAGCGTGAGGGCAAGGCAAGGCAAACAGAGAGCCCGAAGACAAGATATTAGTTTGTTGGTGTTCATGGTTTGTTAAAATTTTCACAAAGTTTAAATTTTTTATTTATTTCATTCGGGATTCTAATATTGCAGGTAATCTTCAGGAAGATTTATTGGTACATTGCTCCAGCTTTATTGATCTTCAGTACAACTTAGAGAAGGTTAGTTAGAAATCATCATGAGTGTATATTATTTTTGTGTTATTAAGGTATTTAGTACATTAATAGTGCGATATTTGCTACAGATAGACATGCCTGTTAAAATTTATTTCGGAGAACGGCCCGTAGTTTTGCACGGGAGAGTCGTGAGCATTGATAACTGTCTTCATGTAGATAGCACAACAGCCACCCCGAACGAACTCTGGCAGCTCAAATCACATGTCATCGCTCTACTGCATGTGAACCTTGAGACGCACAGAGTTCGTTTCGATGGGGTTCATCCACGGTTTGTCCCCAACAGCCCGATGGTTGTGTATTATTCTGCTCCCGCTACTAATAATAAAAGCGCTGGGCTTTGTATGTCCGCAAGCGGGTAAAGAGAATTTTGAGGTAGGAGTATACGTGGAGATATTGCCACGGCACGAGCCCAGAGAGGAGGCCTCTACGTCCCGAGCAGTAGAACATGACATATCACATGCACCACCCGAACCAGCAATTGTAGAGGAGGGAGCATCGGGGGAGGCGAAGAAGAAGCTGAGGCAGCGGAGGTGGATGGGGAATGCATGGATGATGAAGATGGTGGAAGCGGGGATGAAGAAGCGGCAGACAATGATGACCCAACACCGGCTATACATTACTTCAGGGCCATCGGTCAGCTGGATTGTACCATCACGGATTACAGTAACATATCCGCATGGGGGTACTCCCAGAACGATGTCCAAACCGGACAACGGTTTCGTAACAAGCTGAAGGCTATTCACTTTCTTAGCAACTATGCCGTTATGATAAGACGGGAGCACACTCGTCTCCGGTCGGAGCCCTCCTCATACGAGGTTAGGTGCACGAAGTACCCGGATTATCCCTTCTTTGTACGAGTTCACAGACCCAAGCACGAAGACTACTTTGTCATAAATAGAACTAGGCCTCATACGTGCACGGAGGAGTCCGTAAGGAACATGAGCCGACTTGTGGACGCGAGGTTTGTAGCCCAGATCCTCGTGTCCAATGTTGGAAGCGACATAGGGATGACTCCCCGTAAAATTATGGAGGAGGTCCAGACTAAAACTGGGATGGTCATCACGTACCATACGGCTTGGAGAGCGAAGCAGAAGGTATTGAAGATGCTTTTTGGGGGATTTGAGGAGTATTTCAACTATGCCCCTATGTAACATCCCAAAATTTGACCTATAATTTCGCTCACGTGCATTTTTGTGATTTTCTGAATTTATTGGATTTTTCCAGAAATTATTTGAATTTATTTTAATTAAGTATATTGAACCTTTGGTGAAAACTAAATATATATAGATAAAGTTAATATAAAGTTTTACCAAAAATATTTTATTTGAGTTCAGAATGTTTCAAAGTATTTATGAGAATTTTCTTGGATTTTTCCTGATATTTTAATTGCCTTAAATGAATTGATCTAATTTCGGGAATTATTTTAAATAAAAAAGCTTTTGAAAAATCTTGAACAAGATCGGGCAAGCCCAACCTTGTCGTCTTGTGCCCATCGCGGTGCGGCGTCGGCCGCCAGCCGCCACGCGTAGCGTGACCGTGGATGAAGATCGGCGGTCCGCTTCATCGCGTAACCCTAGTCTTTGCGAGCCGCTGGATCGAGATCAAGTGGTCGGATCGCTTCCGTTGTTTTGGTAAGTTTTGATCGCATCCGCTGATTTTGGAAGGTGCGGATTGGATTGGATCGCCGAGATCTAATCGTGGCCGCCGTTGCGCATCGGACGGTTCTCGCCGTCGCCTCCGATTCGGTTTCGAATCCGCCGCCGCTGCCGCCGCCGCCGCGTGATTTAGGTTTCCTTCCTGCGCGCATGCCGAGGCTATAAAGGCGTGGTCGCACCGAGGTTCCTCATCGCCTTGCGCTTCGGTCGCTCTAGTTTTCGCCGAGTCGCCGCCGCCGTCGGATGAGAGCTCGCCAGTAGTTCTTTCTGCGCCGCCACGAAGTTTTTTGCGCCGTTCGCGCTGCCGAGCCTCCTCCCACCGAATCGGTTCCAGATCCGGTCGCTGCGTTCCAAGACGCGTCGAGGCCGCCACTTCTTCGCCAAAGTCGCGCCAAACGCTGTTCGGGTGGTCGTCTTCCTCCGCTCGGTGCAAACCCGCCGCCGTGTCTCGAGCTTCAGCCCGCTGGATCTTCGCCAACCGTCCGGATCAAGCCACGCCGCTTCTTCAGCAGTGTTCGCTCGTATATTTCTAACCGTTAGATTCGAATAGACGTTGGGATTGAGACGCGTGTGCGTAGTATGTCGGCCGTTGGATCGTCTCGCAGATGTGCGACGCGTGTCGCGCGGGTACCAAGCATCGTCGCCGGTGCACCGTGGACGGCGTGTCGTGGACTTGGTCCATAGACCGGCGATGTGGCGCAATTTGATTGGCCCACGATCGCGATGACGCCATCCGATATCGGTACCGGTCCACAAGACAAGATCTCGAGTCCACGGTGGACCAACGTGTTTTCGTGGATTAAGTCCATGCGCGGAGGCCACGTGTCCGTCTCGATTGGTCCACGTGTCGCTTGCGCATTAATCGGTAATTTCGAGAGAAAATAATTCGGGAAAATCGGTTTTCTAATTTCGTATTTTCATATTTATTCAAACTTCAAAAGGCTATATCTTTTGCATTTTAACTCGATTTGAGTGATTCAAATTTCTAAAAATTTGTAAAATCAAGATCTATTTATTGGTGAATTTTATTTTATTTTTGGAGTTTGTTTGCTCTCTGGTTTGGTGTTTATTTGCTATTTTGGCATCGCTTCGTGAGACGTTGAACCGCTTCGTGATCCGGAGGAAGATTCGCCGCCCAAGACCCAAGCTCAGATCAAGACCAGCACCTACTCCAAGGCAAGTTGTGCTTTGATCATGTTGCACCCAATTTCACCAAATTGCTATTTTGTCTTTTAAATTATGCATGATATTTTATGTTTATAAATGATTTCAATTAATCTGGGAATTAGATGATATGCCTAATTGAATTAAATCACACCTTGTCAATTTTATGCCATGATCTAATTGTCACCCTAGGATGTGGAATTATAGTTGGTTAGTAATAATAATCAACATGGGATGGTTAGACCGTATTAGTTGCTTAGTCATGCCACGCCATCACATGTACTTTAGTCTTTGATAAATAATCTTGACTAATGGAATATGGAATGATGTTATGAACTTGTGTGTCATGTGTGGTCACACGATGAGATTGAGTTGCGGTGGCGAGAGGATGTCACATAACGAGGTTAAATTGTTGATGGCACGTGGTGCTTGGTAATCAACCGGTGGTAATGATTTAGATTAGGGCAAGTGGCAAGGCGCGATGCCAAGGTGGGCCAGATTGGCGGGGGTATGTGGAAGTCTTGCCTTAATCACTTTAAGGACTTAACCTTGCAAGCCTTTGACTGAGTCTCTCTTGCAACCACATGTCCGGAATGGGACACTTAGTGAATAATTTGTGAAACCTAGATTTGATCTTGTCGTGGTGAATAGTGAGTCCCGGTTACGGTTTAACTCACATGGCGCAAGAGGGGCCTCTGTTGTGGTGGTTTAACCCTTCAAAGTTGAAACCTTAGCGAGCGAGATCGGGTCTAGGTGTAGCATTGTAAAGGCTTTGTTACGATCACTCGCCTTGGTGGTGTTTGGTTGTATCGTGTGGGTAAAGTGCATAACCTCCGCAGAGTGTACAATCTATTCGAATAGCCGTGCTCACGGTATTGGGCAATGCTCGGAATTACAGCTTAAGGGTTAGACTTTTGTTAAACAAAACTTGTTGGGATGGCAGGTGCCATGGGAAGTGGAAAATTGATTTAGGATTGGAAACTTGGTTTACTTAGTAAATGTCAATCTATTAATTATCATATTGTTTTATCGCTTTTCAATCTATTTATCAGATTCTTGTTAAATGTCGCTTTCTTGCAAAATAGCCATATTAGCCATTCCTTTGGATTAAGCCAAGCATATAGAATATTAGACTTGCATTGTTTGTGCACAACTTGTTGAGTGCTTTATGTACTCACCTCAACAACAACAACTTTAAGAGGAAGAATCTACACCTTCGTGGAGGAGGATTATATGGATGCGAATGCTTAGGGTCCGAGCCTCATCGCTTACTGCGGTGAATCGGGAGCTCGCTACGCTTATTTATTTTTTCATTCTTTGCTTATTTGCTATTTCTTTTATTAGCCCCGTGTGGCAATAATCATGTAAGACAACAAGCATTACTATTAATTATTAAAGTTATGCTATATTCATTGTGTATGACTATGATAGCATCTATGTTGAGCATGTGTGCACTAGCGTGATCCTCGACTAGTGCGGTATACACGAGGGTCCGATTGCAAATTCGGGTCCCGACAGAGGTGGTATCGAGCCATATTGACTATAGGTCTTGGCCCTAGGTAGTTGGTATCTCTTAGAGTGTCCAAAATTATTTTCTAAAGAAAAAGGTAAAATTGACTAATAAGAAACTCTTGGCTTATCTCATCCCTCTACTCTCATCCTTGCTAAATTACCTTCTTTTCGTTGTTGCTTCGAGTGGAGATCTTATTCAAAATTTTGTTTTGAATAGATGCCGATCTTCCAGTCCTTCGAGTCAAGACAGGGTGGCTATGCCATGGAGCTGTGGAGAGTTCTTCAAGTGATTGGAGGCTTCGATCGTCCGCTCTACCGAGGAAGCAATCGAACGCCAACGGTGTGCATCGGGGTTCTTCTCGCAGTCGACCATCTTCGCCGAGAGTGCGACGAGACCACTGCACCAATCCACATCACCACCCGGAGGTTCACGTACGAGGCGGGAATTCAGGAGGCTGCCAGACTTGCTCTACGACGGATCTGCCACGACTACGCTTACGAGCTTCGCGACACCGTGTTTCGACTTCACCCGATAGACGAAGCGCAAGGCGTCGACGGATCGTGGAGGGGGAGTGCATCGCATACACCTTGCCGAGTTTGCCACCGCCCAGAGGATCACTGAAGGACATCGCGCGGAGCCGGAGACAGCGTGTGGCGCCGAGAGTGGCGGAGCGAGAGCTTCAAAAGACCCGTGACGCCGCAGCCGAGTCATCGGTGAGTTGGAGGAGGCCTTGCAGTTGCCAAGAGATAGCGCACTGTGTCGCCCAGTGCCGGATGAGGTCATCAAGAAGAAGAAGAGGAAGAAGAAGACCCGAAGAACGTGAGTGGGAGCCCGAGGAGCCGCAGAGGGTCATCGGGATAGGTTCGCACCCATGCCACCCCACCCACCGTGTATGCACCGGATCGGTCCTCACCAGGTGGTTGGATGAGTGAGAGTCGGTCTTAGAGTTGTGTTGAGACTCGAGTGTTGAGTCGCGTCTTTAGGTTAGCCTTTACCTTTTAGTAGACGTTAAGGTTGCATGTTTAGTTTGGTTCTTAATTGTTTGTTTGAGTGTGCGTTATGTGTTGCAAAGCCCTTAGGCATTGTAAGCAACCATACTAAGTATCAATAAGATTATTTAAGTTGGGTTTAACCTGTTTCCCCCGCCTTAGAAATTCTTACATCTTATCTATGCTACATCTATCTTTCCTAACCCAAGAAGCAATCAAGCAGATGGTGAACACTCGCAAAGAACAATGGGGCTTGTGAAGTGGTCTCGCGCCAGCAACAATCCCAATGAAGGAGCACCACCGCAGCAAGCACCGCCAAAGGATATGCGTAACTTGGGAGCTTTTCTCATTGCGCAAACTCGCTTGATGCGCACTATGATGCGCAGATGACCAATATGGTCGATCAACAACCCTGGCCGCTCGAAACAACAATGGCGGACTCATCCTTATTCCAAATTGTCCGACTTCATGAGGACCCGACCGCCAACATTCTCGAAACGTCAACCCTTTGGAAGCGGATGATTGGCTGAGAACCATTGAGAGGAAGTTGTACATCACGCAATGTGAAGGGCATGAGAAGGTTCTTTATGCATCCCATCGCCTGAGGGAACAAATGCGAGAATGGTGGGAGAACTATCGTGCTACTCATGAGGCACCCATGGAAATCACGTGGAAGAATTCGCAACGGCCTTCCGCCAGCACCATGTACCGGAAGGGATGATGGACCAAAAAGGAAGAGTTCGTAGGCGCTTAAGCAAGGAGGCCAACCGTGGCGATTACTTGAACAAATTCACGCAGCTTAGCTCGCTATGCTTCGAGGACGAGCGACGACAAGGCCAGCATCCGCTTCATGAAAGGACTAAACTCGTATCGCAAGTGGGCCGATTACCCACACTTTTCCAGATTTCAAGAATTGGTAAACAAGGCTTTGATTCGGAGGATAAGCGCAAGGAGCTTGGGGAAAATCGCAAGCGCTTGATGACTAACCCGGTGGACGCCTAACCACTGCGAATGAGGTTGACACCGCAATAGCTTGCTAGGTTCCAACCGCAAGTCGTTAACAAACCAAAGAACACCGCTACCACGACCACCGTGACAAAGTTATCGACGCCGCCAAGGTAACAATGCTCAAGGAGGAATGCGCAATCACCGCCGTAAGGTGCTACTGCTTGCAATGAGTCAGCATTATGCTAATAGATGTCCCGTAAAGGAGGTATCACGCCGCAGCGTTTCAACCTTGGAACGACACCGCTAAGGCACCGATGACGGAGCGAATCGAGGAGCCGATAGGCAGGAGCGACGCCTCAAGCTACTATTCGAGGCAGAGTCAACCACATCACCGCCGATGGAGCCTGTGAAGCATCGACGTCAGATCGGGTAAGTTTTTGCAAACTCGACTGCAATAAGATTATTTGATTCAGAGCTTCGCATTCCTTTGTCTCTCGAGCTTTTGCATCCAAAATGGTTTGAGCATGAAAAATCTTAAGTGTGTGATGCTAGTCCAAGCCCTGTGATCTCGAGTTAAGATCTAACCTTGGGTGTTTGGGGGTGAAGCTAATAATTAATGGGGTAGAGTTCCTAGCGAACTTGATTATTCTAGATGCCCAAGCTTTAGATGTCATTTTGGGAATGGACTGGTTAACCAAGCATAAGACAGTTTTGGATTGTGGTCGAAGGGTTGTATCCATTGAGAGCCCTAGAGGAGAGAAAGTGAAATTTCAAGCGACAAAGAATTTGTGGTGGTCAATTAATGGTTAATAGCATGAGAACCGTCGCCATAGAGGACGTGCAAGAGTCGTGAATATCCAGACGATTTCGGAAGATCTGCACGAATGCCGCTGCACCGTGACATCGAGTTCGCTATTGAGTTAGCACCGGAACCGCACTAATAGCAAAAGACCTTATCGGATGCCTACCGGCGAGTTGGTGGAGATGAAGAAGCAGATCGACGAGTTATTAGAGAAAGGTTTTATAAGACCAAGTTCGCCGCCATGGGGAGCGCCGCTTTGTTTGTCGGGAAAAGGATGGAAGCCTTAGAATGTGTATTGATTACCGTGCACTTAATGAAGTGACGATTAAGAATAAGTATCCGCGCCAAGGATTGATGATCTGCTCGACCAGTTGAGAGGAGCCGAGTTTTCTCAAGATAGACCTTCGCTCGGATATCATCAACTAAAGATTCGGCAGAGATGTTCCAAAGACCGCATTCTCTTCAAGATACGGACATTATGAGTTCACGGTCATGTCTTTTGATTGACCAATGCGCCAAAGATATTTCATGAACTTGATGAATAAGATTTTCATGGAATACTTGGACAAGTTTGTTGTTGTGTTCATAGATGATATTTTGGTATATTCAAAGACCGAAGCAGAGCACGCAAATCATCCGAGGCTAGTGTTGGAAAAGCTGCTGAGCAACAAATTGTATGCTAAATTCAAGAAATGCGACTTTTGGAAGGAAAAGGTGGAATTTCTCGGTCATGTCATGATCGCAGAAGGAGTTGTCGACCCAAGCAAAGTGGAGGCGATGTTGCATTGGGAGCAACCAAAGTCCGCACTCAAGTCCGTAGTTTTACGGGAATGGCAAGATATTATCGCGGTTCATAGAAGGATTTTCGACGATTCATGAGACCTCTTACTCAGCTTATTGAAAAAGGAAAAGAAATTTTCATGGACACCAGTTTGTGATAAGAGTTTTGAGGAATTAAAGAAGCGCTGACAACAACCCCAGTGTTGGTTTTGCCTAATGTTCGAAACACTTTGATATATATCAGTGATGCGCCAAGACAGGTCTTGATGCGTATTGATGCAAGAGGGTAAAGTGGTCGATATGCGTCAAGACGCTTAAGACCGCATGAAGGAAATTATCCTACGATGACTTGGAATTGGTCGCCACAGTATGCCTTGAAATTGTGGCGCCATTATCTCATTGGAAATAGATGTGAGATATATACGGACCATAAGAGTTTGAAATATATTTTCACTCAATCGATCTCAATATGAGGCAAAGGAGATGGTTGGAATTAATCAAGGATTATAACATGGGAATTCATTACCATCCGAAAAGCAAATGTGGTAGCCGATGCCTTAAGTCGCAAGAGCTACGTGGCGAATATGATGGTGCAGGAAGGACAATCGAATCGTGCAGAGAATTGCAAAATTTAAAATCGAAGTAGTTTCGAAGGATTCTAGCTGCTTTGGAAGTGAAGCCAATGCTCAAGATCAAATTCGGGAAGGACAAAAGATGATGAGAAAGTCAACCGAATCAAGGCTAAAAAGGATGAAGGGTTAGCAAAGGACTTTACCGTGGATGACCAAGGCACCATGTGGTTCAAGGGTCGATTTGTGTGCCAAATGCACGAACTTAAGCAGCTTGATTTTGGAAGAGGCTCATGATTCCAAGTATTCAATTCATCCAGAAGCGCTAAGATGTACCAGACTTAAAGGAGAGGTTTTGGTGGTCGAATATGAAGCGTGAAGTCGCTGAGCACGTTGCCTTGTGCGATGTATGCTAGAGAGTTAAGGCAATACATCGAGACCAAAGAGTTTGCTACAACCGCTAAAAGTCCCGAATGGAAGTGGGAAGAAATCGGTATGGATTTCATCACCGGATTGCCAAGAACTCAAAATGGGTATGATTCTATATGGGTCATTGTGGATCGATTGACCAAAGTTGCTCACTTCATCCCTTAAGACAACTTACTCAGAGACCAGTTAGCGAAATTATACATAGCCCGAATCGTGTTTTGCATGGTGTGCCTAAGAAAATAGTGTCGACATGAGGTACTCGAGTTCACCTCAAGATTTTGGGACAAATTGCATGAAGCCATGGGAACGCTGCTTGAACTTTAGCACAAAGATATCATCCGCAGATCGATGGTCGAGCTGTAAAGAGTAAATCGATTTTGAAGATATGTTAAGAGCTTGCGCTTTAGCCTACACCACTTCATGGGACAAATGCTTACAGATGCAGAGTTCAAATATAACAACAGCTACAGCTAGTTTGCGATGTCGCCATTTGAGGCTTTATATGGTCGTGCACTGCGTACCCACCGAATTGGAATGAGACAGGAGCGTATGATATTTGGCCCTAATATTCTTAAGGAAGTCAAGAGCAAGTTGCCATGATAAGAGACAAGTTGAAAATCGCGCATCAAGACAAAAAGTTATGCGATAATCGACGCGTGATTTGAGTTTCAACCCGATGATTTCAGATATCTTAGGTTACCCTCTAAAAGGAGTTAAGAGGTTTCACGCTAAAGGAAAGCTTGCCCAAAGATATGTTGGACCGCTCAAAATTTTGAGCCATCGAGGGAGGTTGCTTATCGCTTGAATTGCCGCAGCTTTGTGCGCACGCGCGGCATGATGTGTTCCATGTGTCACAACTCAAGAAGTGTCTTCGGTGCAGCAGAGCGAGACGCCTATGGAAGAGATTGAGTTGCGTATGATTTGACCTACAAAGAACATCCAATGAAAATTTTGATGTCATGGACCGTAACCGTGAACAAGTCACTTCGCTTTTGCAGAGTTCAATGGAGCAACCATTCGAGAATGAGGCAACTCGGGAGCGTGAAGAGGACTCGAATATAGAATTTCCAAACCTATTTCCTAGTCACCTTGAATCTAGGGTCGAGATTCTCATTAAGGGGAGGTTTGTAACATCCCAAAATTTGACCTATAATTTCGCTCATGTGCATTTTTGTGATTTTACGAATTTATTGGATTTTCGAGAAATTATTTGAATTTATTTTAATTAAGTATATTGAACCTTTGGTGAAAACTAAATATATATAGATAAAGTTAATATAAAGTTTTACCAAAAATATTTTATTTGAGTTCGTAATGTTTCAAAGTATTTATGAGAATTTTCTTGGATTTTTCTGATATTTTAATTGCCTTAAATGAATTAATCTAATTTCGGGAATTATTTTAAATAAAAAAAAGCTTTTGAAAAATCTTGGAGCGATCTTGGGCCAAGCCCGACCTTCGTCGTCTTGTGACCATCGCGGTGCGGCCCGTCGGCCAGCCGCGCGCCGCGCGTGTGACCATTGGATGAAGATCGGGCGGTCAAGCCGTCAGCGTAACCCTAGTCTTTGCGAGCCGTTGGATCGAGATCAAGTGGTCGGGATAAACCGCGTTGTTTTGGTAAGTTTTGATCGCATCCGTTGATTTTGGAAGGTGCGGATTGGATTGGATCGGCCGAGATCTAATCGTGGCCGCTCGTTGCGGTCGGACGGCTCTCGATCGTCGTCTCGGTTCGGTTTCGAATCGCGCCGCTTCTTGCCGCCGCGCGCGTGATTTAGGGTTTCCTTCCACTGCGCATGCCGAGGCTATAAAGGCGTGGCCGCACCAGAGGTTCCTCATCGCCTTGCGCTTCGGTCGCTCTAGTTTTCGCCGTCAGTCGCCGTCGCCGTGCGCGAGAGCTCGCCGTAGTTCTTTGCGTGCGCCGCCGCGAGTTTTTGCGCCGTTCGCGCCGTCGAGCCTCCTCCGCCGAATCGGTTCGGATCCGGGTCGTCGTTCAAAGACGTCGAGGCCGCCACTTCTTCGCCAAAGTCGCGCGAAACGCCGTTCGGGTGGTCGTCTTCCTCCGCTCCGGTGCAAACCCGCGCCGTGTCTCGGAGCTTGCGCGGCCGTTGGATCTTCGCCGAACCGTCCGGATCAAGCCACGTCGCTTCTTCAGCGGTGTTACGCTCGGGTATATTTCAAACCGTTAGATTCGAATAGGCGTTCGGGATTGAGGCGGCGTGTCGTAGTATGTCGTAGTTGGATCGTCTCGCGATGTGCGGCGCGTGTCGGTGCGGTATGCAAGCATCGTCGCGCCGGTGCACCGTGGACGGCGTGTCGCGTGGACTTGGTCCATAGACCGAGCGGCGTGGCGCAATTTGATTGGCCCGTATCGCGATGGCGTCATCGCGATATCGGTAGGTCCACGACACGATATCTCGAGTCCACGGTGGACCAACGTGTTTCGTGGACTAAGTCCATGCGCGGAGGCCACGTGTCCGTCTCGATTGGTCCGCGTGTCGCTTGCGCATTAATCGGTAATTTCGATGAAAAATAATTCGGGAAAATCGGTTTTCTAATTTCTGTATTTTGATATTTATTCAAACTTCAAAAGGCTATATCTTTTGCATTTTAACTCGGTTTGAGTGATTCAAATTTCTAAAAATTTGTAAAATCAAGATCTATTTATTGGTTAATTTTATTTTATTTTTGGAGTTTGTTTGCTCTCTGGTTTGGTGTTTATTTGCTATTTTGGCATCGTTTAGCGTGAGCGTTGAACCTGCCGGTGATCCGAGGAAGATTCGTCGCTCAAGACCCAAGCTCGAGATCAAGACCAGCACCTACTCCAAGGCAAGTTGTGCTTTGATCATGTTGCACCCAATTTCACCAAATTGCTATTTTGTCTTTTAAATTATGCATGATATTTTATGTTTATAAATGATTTCAATTAATCTAGGAATTAGATGATATGCCTAATTGAATTAAATCACACCTTGTCAATTTTATGCTATGATCTAATTGTCACCCTAGGATGTGGAATTATAGTTGGTTAGTAATAATAATCAACATGGGATGGTTAGACCGTATTAGTTGCTTAGTCATGCCACGCCATCACATGTACTTTAGTCTTTGATAAATAATCTTGACTAATGGAATATGGAGCGATGTTATGAACTTGTGTGTCATGTGTGGTCACACGATGAGATTGAGTTGCGGTGGCGAGAGGATGTCACGCAACGAGGTTAAATTCTTGATGGCACGTGGTGCTTGGTAATCAACCGGGGTGGTAATGATTTAGATTGGGGCAAGTGGCAAGGCGATGGGTGGGCGAGATTGGCGGGGTATGTGGAAGTCTTGCCTTAATCACTTTAAGGACTTAACCTTGCAAGCCTTTGACTGAGTCTCTCTTGCAACCACATGTGCGGAATGGGACAGCCTAGTGAATAATTTGTGAAACCTAGATTTGATCTTGTCGTGGTGAATAGTAAGTCCCGGTTATGGTTTAACTCACATGGCGCAAGAGGGGGCCTGTTGTGGTGGTTTAACCCTTGATGTTGAAACCTTAGCGAGCAGTACTGGGTCTAGGTGTAGCATTGTAAAGGCTTTGTTAGGATCACTCGCCTTGGTGGTGTTTGGTTGTATCGTGTGGGTAAAGTGCATAACCTCTGCAGAGTGTACAATCTATTCGAATAGCCGTGCTCACGGTATTGGGCAATGCTCGGGAATTACAGTTAAGGGTTAGACTTTTGTTAAACAAAAACTTGTTGGGATGGCAGGGTGCCATGGGAAGTGGAAAATTGATTTAGGATTGGAAACTTGGTTTACTTAGTAAATGCTGAATCTATTAATTCTTTATTATTGTTTCTTGATTTTCAATCTATTTCTTGTATTCTTGTTAAATCTTTGCTTTCTTGCAAAATAGCCATATTAGCCATTCCTTTGGATTAAGCCAAGCATATAGAATATTAGACTTGCATTGCTGTGCACAACTTGTTGAGTGCTTTATGTACTCACCTCAACAATAACAACTTTAGAAGAGAAAGAATCTACGCCCTTCGTTGAGGAGGATTATATGGATGCGAATGCTTAGGGTCCGAGCCTCATCGGTTACTGCGGTGAGCGGGAGTCTACGCTTATTTATTTTTCATTCTTTGCTTATTTGCTATTTCTTTTATTAATACATGTGGCAATAATCATGTAAGACAACGATTACTATTAATTATTAAAGTTATGCTATATTCAGCTGTGTATGACTATGATAGCATCTATGTTGAGCCTGTGTGCACTAGCGTGATCCTGGACTAGTGCGGTATACACAGAGGGTCCGGAATTGCAAATTCGGGTCCCGACACCCTAGGTTGCTACAGAAGATCGCCATGATGAACTCGGGCACTCAGTTCGCAGTGGCCGATGAGCCCGTCATACTAGAAGACGGGTCCGTCAGCTCAGCGGACCGATACCTCATCAGGATATTCTAGTCATTTGGTCAATGCATCGAAGCTTTCAGGTATTGTAGACCAGTCATATGCGTGGACGGGACATTCCTGAGTGGGAAGTTCCATGGGACACTGCTGACTGCACTCGCTGCTGATGCAAATAACCAAATCCTCTCGGTGGCGTTCGCTCTCGTCGAGAGTGAGAACAATGACATTTGTTTGTGGTTCCTGACTATACTCAAGAGCCGGGTCGTCGGTACCCGGGAGCGCGCATGCGTTGTCTCGGACAGGAACAAAGGTCTCCTCCACGTGTTGGATGTCATGCATGATAGCACATCCTCCGAGACTAGTTGGCCCGATGTCGAGAGAAGATGGTGCATGCGCCACCTTGGTGCAAACCTGTACACAAGGTACAAGAACAAGGCCCTGGTCAAGAGATTCAAAGCTATGTGCCTGCAGAACCAAGCACACAAGTTCAACGCGATATGGACGCAGCTGCACGAGACCACACGGAAGATGATGGAGGGCGACCAATACCAGGAGCTGCAACTCCGTTCGCAAATGGTGGGAGGCCAGACCGTGGTTTCTCGGACTCGACCCACCTTAAGCTAGTGGATCGCGGAGAAGCCAGCGGAGCGGTGGGCGCTACTCCACGACACGAACAGAGCGAGGTATGGACGAACTATAACTTAACGCAAATCATTTCACCTCCTTGTATTCATTTCCATACAAGCTGACATACACCATCATAGGTACAACATGATGACAACGAACATAGCGGAGGCGTTCAACAACGTCCTGAAGGGTGTGCACGCTCTTCCGTTGTGTTCAATCATTGAGCTCACATTCTACCGGGCGGCTAATTACTTTCGAGATCGCGGTAACGCGGCCGAGGTGTGCGTCACCATGTATGCACCCAGAGTGGAGAAGATGCTCGCGGAGAGAAGGAAGAAGGCGCACTTCCACCGCACAAGGATTTATGACCTAGGGACGAATCAATTTGAGGTCATGTGCAAGCGCAGACATGCATCCGGGTATCTCGTGGAGGACACCGTACAACAATGTCAGCTAGGGGGCGAGCAAGTGACGTGCACGTGCAACAAGCCAAAGCTTCAACACATTCCGTGCTCCCATGTGCTCGCCGCATGTCGCGACATGGGTGGGAACGATGCATCACAGTTCATCTCGCCTTACTACACCGCGCATGCTTTGAAGAACACATGGCGTCCGAAGATGAGTTCGTTCACAATCGAAGCGAACTACAAGATTATGGAAGGCCCAACCTGGAAACCATATCCTGCGACTAGACGCACACAACATGGGAGGCCAAGGGACACCAGATTGCGAGGTGACATGGATGCGGCTGATGCGATGGACGGTTTACGAAAATGCAAATTATGTAAACAACCTGGACACGACCGTAGGAGGTGCCCCAATCCACCCAGTATGTAGTCATTTGGCTTTGATTATGTGTGAAATGTTCTCTGCCCCCCAATGTATCATGTCAAATCACTCTTGTGTTGTCAAATTTGAAATAAATCGATGCCAGCTTTCTCTGAAGTTGTCTTTCCTAATTTATTGTATCTACTAGTCTTATCAAATCACTCATGTGTTGTCATCTTCATAATACAGTGATGCCAGCTTCTCTAAAGCTGTCGAAATTTTTAATTGTAGCTCATAGTCATATCAAATCACCCATGTGTTGTCCGTCTGCACGCTTTCTCAGAGTGGATGATTACACGATGCACACCACAGCCTTTGCAATGCGATGTGACAGCACACTTCTATCAGCTTTCTCAAACTGATTCGACAACACTCTGCACACCACCAAGCGACACAGCACTACCCATCTCAGGCCAACAGAGGGTAATAGGTCGCGCAGCTTTTGACAGAGGGTGACATGTCATGCAACCTTTGACAGAGGGTGACACGTCGTGCAACCTTTCTCAGAGGGTGACAGGTCGTACAACCTTTCTCAGAGGGTGACAAGTCATGCAGCTTTTCTCAGAAGGTGACAGGTTGTGCAGCTTTGATGATGGATGACACGTCGTGCAGCTTTTCACAGAGGATGCCAGGCCGTCAAAATCGACAAGTGCTGTAGTTGTGTGGAGTAACCCCTCACCACCACTATAAAATCGGCCGAGGGATAGACATCCAACACCGCCAAACCAGCCATAAAACGTCGGCTGAATCTACATAAATTAGGGCATGATGTCGTTCTACCGTCGCCTCTTCAGCAAGTAGAACTTATCTCGCCCCGAATACTCAGATGCTAGTAGCGTTGATGCCCCAGTTCTGCCGGAGTTGCCCCGACCCAAATGCGACTGCAACCTTCCAGCGAAGATGATGCAATCTACCCACGGAGAGAGCGGTGCCGCGCTCACTCTTGTTGTGCCGCCCTCAGGGTAAACCTACTAGTGTCCATACAATCTGAGGTTCTGATGCCATTTCATGCATCGTTCTTTCTTTTTGACTGCTGACGGTGTTGCTTCTTCCAATGGATTGACGGCGGAACGATGTGACCACGAATTTATCTACAAGCGCCATGAAGCCTACCCGCTTCGCGAGAACTTCACCGGTGGGAGGCGCGGATATGTCCCCGCTCTAGATCGACCAGAGTTCAGGGTCGGTGGGCAAGGGGCCAACCAATCGGTGAGTTTTATGCGACATACTCATGTTTCACTCACAAAGTAGTAATTCTAAACCAGTTCATCGCATAAAGGAGTTCAAAAAGAAAATTACGAAATTGCTCAAGTCAAAGGACAAACCTCCTCAAGGGCCACTCGAAAGCCCCGACTTTTGCGAACACGGCCTGCAGGCAGTGGTTGATACCTACCATGATTATCTAGCGGACGGAGATTCTACCGGTGCCCCTTGATTGAGGATAATTGGTGCGACTACTTCAACTGGGTGGACCCGGAGACGTACCACCCACATCTCAAACTTCCTGTATGGGATAACTAGGGAAGCAACCCTCTCCGTGGTGCTACTACCGCCTAGAAAAGCCAGACCACGAGTATGCCTACGGTATTATTCAACGACCACAGCGGGCATACTACATTGACTACAGGGCATGCTTCCGGTTGTACAAGGATAAACCCAACACACACCTCCTGCACCATATAATGGAGTGCGAGCCAAAATAGAGTAGGCGTCTTGGCAAGTCTCCGCCAACGGCCGGCGCACCAGAAGTGCAAGAGGGTACCTCTTCTCGAAGAGGAAGGGACAAGGGAAAGCAGCCGGCCGAGGTCCGCACCACGCAACAAATCCTTGACGTGTTACACAGACCATCCGGGAACCCGGGTGGTATTAACATAGGGGACATCGAGAATCGGGATGAAATGCCCATATGGGAGGGCAGAAATCCACACAAAAGACCAAAAAATTCTGTCTTATACACCCGAGACGTACGACATAGGCTACCCAATCGGTGACAGCTGGGAGCACTACGGATCCCCATGGAGTTCTTTCATAGTAGGGATTGAGTGGTGTTCGAGAACAAATCGTGAAATTTGCATTGGTGATGTAATATGCAAAAAATGTTGGACATCATTCCCGCTCTACCCAAATAGGCGGAACGATGACTTATTCCACCATGAGAAACATTGCTTTCGTTAGTTAGTTCGTCAAGCAATTTCGTCACTATTGTAATGCCCTTATAATATAATATAATCTATTGCTTATTTTATCATCTGAATTTTCGGTGTATGTGCCCTTGTATATGTTCAACAAATAATTTAAGTGCTTCGTGGGAACTATTCATAACATGAGTTGTTGTCGACTATAATACTTAGGGTTATTGCACCAGTGGAAATTAGATGCAAAGCAAGGTGTAAATTAAATATTTTTCCAGAATATGGTAGTGCATATATAAAAGATCAAATATGGTCCATTGTTCATAAAAAATCCATTTAGACATGATATTTTACGGGCCGCCGAAAAAGCTAAAAAACATGACATGAGTTGTTGACTATAATACTTAGGGTTATTGCACTAGTGGAAATTAGATGCAAACTAAGGTGTAAATTACATATTTTTTCAGAATATGGTAGTGCATATATCAAAGAGCAAGCAAATCTGGTCCATTCTTTCTAAAAATTACATTTAACAATGACATTTTACGAACTACCGAAAAGGCTAAAAAAATCACACTCTCCCTGATCTCAGAATCGCACTCTCTCTGATCTCCCTCTTCCACCATCGTTTTGCAATTTCTCCCTCTCTCACAACGAAATTTGCTTTATCTTCTTTTCTAATTTTACTAATTATAATTTTACTAACCACAAAGCTAGGAGGGGCAGAGGAGATTCAAGGATATCAGAAAGAGATTGCCAATCTGAAAGAACAGGTGCAAGTATTCAAACACCAGTCAGAAACTAAAACAGATGAACTAAAAGCTGGCAGCGCAAATGCCTTGGCTACGAAAACAAATCGAAGGTTTTCTTATTGAGTATGGCGTCTCATTGCGGAGAACGAGGAATTGAGAAACAAGCTGCGATCAATCGGACCTCCACTTGTCGCGTTCGGCGTGAAGAAAACTTTAGGGGCTTACCCGAAATCTGAAATTTCGGGTATGGGCTCCTACCCGAAATTTCAGATTTCGAGTATGGGGGTGGGCCCCATACCCTAAATTTCATTTTTCGTTTATTCGTTTGTCAGATTTTCAGGTTTCGGGAAAGGTTAAACGGATTTTCAGGTCTCGGGTATGGTTAAGCTTTTGGTAAATACGCAAACATGTTGTATCAATTTGTAATTATGGACCGTTTCTTATACTGTATTCCAAAAATTCCTCTAATTTCGGTGTTTGTATTTTTTTCTAAAGTCACGTCTATTAATTTAATACATCTTAAAATAAATTATAGCCACTATTACTAATTGAAATGGTGACGAAATTTCTGTCACTATTTAAACTGGCGACAAAGCTTCTGTTCCTATTTCATTTTTAGTGATAGTTGCTCTGTCGCTATTTCAATTAACGACAAAGATGTGATGCCGCTTTAAATAGCGATAGAAATCACGTGTGGACGTTACATAGGTCCTGTTTGGCAGAGCTCTAGATCCCAGCTCTACCTCAGAGCTGGAGTTTGTAGGCTAAAATAAAATGAACTAAGTTTATATTTTTAGTTTAAAATGTAAACAAGATGACCCACGTAAACACTCTTAATGTACCCACAGCTCCAGCTCCATAAATTTCTGGAGCTAGGAATACCCTGCTCTCACTAACTCCACAGATTTTGGTGGAGCTGGAGCTGTTCCATACACCCCATAGGCATTGTGCCATTTGAAATGGTAAGGAGGATGGCTACGTTGCTCTATTTTTGTAATTTTTAATGTATTATTTCAATAAAATTAATAATACATTATATTATTTTAAAAAGATTCGCCCAACAAACCCGTTCGAGAATGCCGTCCAAGATCCCATCTCTGCTCTCCTCGCATCCCATGCTCACCGCCGCCGGTCTCTTATCTGCGCGCCGCCGCTGCCAACCGCTATAATTTCGGTTCGTTTGCTCTGCCTCTGCGATCTAACACGGACCAGGATACTAGGGTTTCGTTTCGCAGGGGGCTTTTCGTTCCGCTCTTCTGCTCCTTTTTTGTTTAATGTTGGTTCGCGGAATCTATCTTGGGAGTTTCGTTGAGCTTCGTTCATGTCAAACGGTAAGGATGTTAGGTCTGGACACGAACGGTCGCGGTTTTTTCTTTGTCGCTAGGATCTGGAGTTCTTGCTACATGTGTTATTTATGATTGCTCCAGTGGATTGGTCATATTACCGTGGAGGGATAGCCTGAAGAGTTTATATGGGTTTCTTTCTTTTCCTATTTGCCCGTCGGTAGAAGGTCTCCCAGTTCTAATAATACTCAACCCGTCAATTCATCTTGTTCACAGTTAATCCCCTTGTGTTTTTTCGGTGCATAAGGAGAGTAGTCAACTGTTCCATCTTTCTTGCTGTAGGTATGCATTTGCAGGTATGCAATGAAGGAAGTTTTAGTTCCAATGCTTGATTCCTATTATTTTTCCTGGCAGATTGTGGCGTTGTGATTGAAGGCGCGGGCAGCGATTGTTGATGACTGGATGCAGATGTGAATATATAGTGTAATTCTTTTGCAAATAAAAAATGACATCAGAGGAATTCATCAGTCTTGGGGCAACTTGTGAGGCTGATGCCAAAGATGAAGAAGAAGGCAACCTTCAGACTGAATACCTGAGTGTAAATGGAGTGAACCCACTGGCATCTGAACATCAACTAGAAGCGGGGCCTACTATTAGTAATATGGATAATACCAAGGCTTCTGATGGGATCATAGATCTTGAAGAAGGACAAGTGGAAGATATGGACCTTGCAGATGATGATATAGTTGTTTTAAAGCATCAGCTGTTAGATGCTTCCGTCCAGTCTGAGACCAGTGTAGCAGCTGTACAGACTTTACATGGTGATTCAGTTGAACTAGACAAGGGTGATGGGCCTGAGAATGCCCTAATTCATGCTTCGAACAGCATCTTGATTGATGAAAGTCGTATCCTCAGATATACATTTTTTTTGTCTCCTTATTTCTGTCTGCTAATGTACTCCTGCAAGCATGTCCATGTTATCAGGAAGTCCATCTACTTCCCATGATCCTATGAATTATACTCGAATTACAAGGGCAGATAAGTATTCTTCCTCTGAGGACCAGATATATATTGTTATTACCAATTGGATTGTTTCTAGCTGTTGTTGTTCCTTGATATGGCATATTTAGCCACAAGAGGGGTTAAAAGAGCCCGAGTGGAATCAACTGAGCCTTCAGTTCGTGTAATTTACAAAAACATGACAAGGTTAAACACAAGCCGCTTTGATGCTTTCTATTCTCAATTATATCCATAGCAGCACATTGTTTTTTGTAGTAGTCATTTTTTATCCTTCTGAAAGTTCTTGAAACTGTTTGGCTATTTTAACTGTTGCTGTGTATTTTCTCAATTTTCTAGGGAAAACAAAAGGAAGCTCATGGAACTGATGCAACAATGGTCTGAGTGGCAAGCCAGGAAGCAACACACGTTGACGGTACTGTTCCTTACGATTATGGCTTCTGCTGATGCGTGTTTTAGCTTCCTAGCAATTTTGTATGCCAGCAGTTTTTTTTTGTGCTACAAATGAGAGCTGTCTCCATTGCTAGGATATGGGTAGTAGAGATTAAGAAAAGAGGGGGCCATAACAGAATTTATTTCAGTTCTATTTTTTTTGTATCTTTAATGTTCCCTCAATAGAGGATCCTTCGGTTTCAAGTTTTTGTGCTATCATTATTCCTTACTTGATATTTATTGTTTACCTTGGTTGTGAAAATGACAGGAAGATTTCGAAGAAGTCTTGGAATGTGGTGAAGAGACCTATTATCCAGCATTACATGTTGATTCAGAAAAATCCTGTGCTGTGGTAAGTATAAATACACCATTTTTATGAGCTCAAATTGAATTGCCAATTTCCATAAGGATTTATAATTTGCCCTTTTTGTACTGTTTTTCTGTAATGCTTACTTCTATGTTTTAGTTTCTGTCATGTTAGTCTGGACGGGAAAAATAGTGCTCAGGAAGGAAACTTCTTGATATTTGGGATCGATGCTACAGAGTGACGGCGAGATTGATGAAGATGCGAGCCACATGATATGAATGGGGTGGGTGTAATGGCGCCAAACATCTAATATCCTATGTGATAGAAAAGTCTCAAAAATTAAAGGGTAAGTTATATAGGACGACGATCAGACCTAGATGTTGTATGGAGTAGAATATTGGGCGACAAAAAGACATTATGTTCAGAAGATGAGCATATTGATGCGGATGCTGCGGTGGATCTGTGGTCATACAAGACGAGATCGAATTTGCAATGATGAAATATATGATAGGGTTGCGGTAGCACCAATTGAAGAAAAGCTTGTCCAATATTGTTTGAGATGGTTTGGACATCTCCAACGGAGGCTTCCCGAGGCACTAGTACGCAATGGAATTTTAAGTCATCTTGAAAACATAAGAACAGGCAGAAGTCGACCAAGACTTTCGTAGGAAGTAGTTAAAAGAGTTAGATGGATTGAAATGTATCCAAAGAGTGGCGTTGGATAGAAGTGCATGTAATTTAGCGATCCATGTATCGGAATCATGACCTAAGATCGAAGGTTTAGGGGATTTTATTGATTTTGATTGGGTTTCATTCCTAGTCTACCCAAACTTGTTTGGGACAAAAGGCTTGGTTAGTTGGTTGGTTTACTTCTATATTTCTGATTATCTCTCCTAGCTCAGTCTGAAGATTAAGATGCCATTGAAGTATGGTATTGTAGTTATAAACCTTTATCCCCCAGTTTGAAATTAAAATTCATTTATTAAGATGCATATTGAAGGCATGTTGGAATTAGATGAACCTTATTCCTTCCCAAGAATTGCAATTTTGGTACATATAATGTTCCTTCTATGAGGGACTAGATGTATCATCACCGTTGCCATGGGTCCAAGTCGGCATAGGAAGCAAGCACATCATCACCTAATGAGGATTGCGCCAATAATCCGAGGGCTTGATATAGGATTTCATGGAAACTTGAAATTAGTTATATATCACATTAATTGATTAGTTATGTCACTTCCATATTTTAGACTTTAGAGACTCTTGCTATGTTTAGCGATAAGAAGAACCATAAAGGAGTCTCTTGCTATTCTATTCATCGCTCACGAGTCATGTCTCCTTTCTCAATGTCACTGTCGCCAGGGCTCTGCCACGGTACCTAGTCAACACAGTCCAGGATCTCATCCCCTTATCTCACATGGTTACAATCTCCGATTATCCAAGACCAAGAGCCTTAACTGTTCCTATTCCACGAAGTTAATGTAACATTCCAATTTTTAGTTTTCAAAAAACTTTTGTTGGTTCCTGTTGGGACTCAAATATGCAAATTTGGACCATCTGTGTATATCATACTAGTCCAGGATCATGCTAGTACACAGGCTCAACATAGATGAATATCACAACCATACACAGCGGAATCATAATAAAAGACTTCATATATTAATTATTAACTTGTTGACTGACCTTATGGTTAACCTTACATGACTTTGCCATGCAGGGCTAAATTATGATTAACAAATTAAATTGCAGCGGAATGACAACATAGATATACGCCTTAGTATATTACAGGCAACTGGCAAAGCTCGCACCCTAGACGTTCGTCTCTTCCTGATATTACTCCTCCAAAGTTGGTATAGACTCCTCAACTGGTGATTTTGTTATTGGCAAGGGTGAGTACTTAAAGCACTCAACAAGTTGTGCACATAATGCAATTCTAATATAACTATATGCAAGGCTTATTCCAATAGATTTGCTGATATGGTTGTTTTGTAGTAAAGCAACATTTACAAATGATACAGTAAATAGATTGAAATGATAGTAAAACAAATAATAATAGTAATAACTATCAAGTATTTTCTCAAGAATAAACTGGCTCACAGCCCTAAATCATATTCCAACTTTCCATAACACACTGCTTCCCATTCCAAGTTTTTCATTTTATAAAATCTAATCCTTGATTGTAATTCCTGAGCGTTGTCTTGTACCACGGACACGGTTATCCGAATAGATTTTACACTCTGCAGAGGTTATGCACTTTACCCGCACGACATGACCAATCTCTTGTTGCCAAACTATTAACACACTTCCTTTGATGTGTCGGCGGAGCGATCATGACAACCTTTCAGGAAACCTTTATCCCAACACTGACCCTCCCGGTAAGCCATACACTATCCCTTCCCTCAGTGGAGGTGAAGTATATGACCGACATACTATTAGACCAATGTAAGACTGAAGTACAATACATCCTCCACCATAACCACACTTCCATGTGATTATCCGCCTGAGGTATCACATGTCAAGACATCAGTACTCTTACTTAGTTAGGTCTGTCCCATCTCAGACATGTGGTTGCATGTTTAACTCAGTTCAAAGACTTGCAAGGTTAAGTCCTTAACTGACCGAGGTAAGACTTCCACAACCCAACCGCCATATTGGCCTACTTTGGCACACGACCCTTTGCCACTTGCCCCAATCTAAATGTTTTACCACCTTGTTCATTACCATGCACCATGTCCCATCAACAAGTCAACATCGTTTCGTGACACATGTCACTGCAACTCAACATCATTTTGTGATGACACCCGACACGCCTTCTCATAAACATGTTCCATATTCTATTAGTCAAGATTGATTTTGATATTTCAAAAGATATGAGTTGTACGTGGCATGGCTAAGCAGACTATTAACGATCTAACCATCCCACATTGGTATCTATTAGCAACCAACTAATAATGAACCATCCTAGGGTGACAAATAATCATGACATACAAATGACAAGGTAGGTATATCTAATTGGGTTGAATAACTAATCCCAAACTAATTTGAAATCAATTGTACACATGAGATAACAATGCAATATTGTAAATCAACATAGCAATTTTGTAAAACTAGGTTCAACATGATCAAAGCACAACTTGCCTGGGAATAGCTCTTATTCTTGCTTTAGACAATGCTCTTGTGTCAAATCTTCACTCTTGTGTGATCCGAGCACTTCAACGTCTACGCGAAACGAGAAAAGTACCAAATAAACACCAAATTAGAGAGCAAACAAACTCAAAAAATCAAATAAAATTCACCATTAAATATATCTCAATTTTAATTTTTTTTAGAAATTTGAATCGCTGTAATCGGAGCTGTATGAGGAAGAACAGGCTCTCGAAAGATTTGAATAAAATTAAAAATAGGAAATTAATATTTTTCCCTAATTATTTTTGTATTGAAACAAAAATCAATTTATGATTACAGCAACACTAAATAACCAAATTAAAATAAATCTAAAAACAATCTATTAGGCTGACAGGTGGGACCACGGTTCTATGGACCTGGTCCATGGAATCGGCTCGGTCCATGGTGAACTTGGCTCACAGGATGTTGACCGGCGATCAAAGCTGATGCACGGTTGACGTCACTCGGTGACGCAAGCGACGACACGGGCATGCGACACTTGGCACAATCCAAACCACACACGCTAGATCGGACGGCGATGACTACGACAAAGGAGACGGCGGCGCGGCAACGAACTCGACGCGAGGTTCTCACCGGTGCTAGGGAAGAAGACGTACGACGTGGCGTTCCGGCGACGAAGTAGCGACTTGGTCTTGCGGATCTGGGGCAACTCGCGCTGCGATCTCGGCTACGGCCCCAGCGACGGCGGAGAGGCGACGACAACGACGGAATTTGGTGAAAATCGACAGCGGCGTCAGTTTCAACTTCGGCGAGATCTCTCGGGCAACTGACGGCGACTCGGGCGACGACGGCTAGGGCAAAAAAGGGCGGTGGCTCATGGGAATTAGAGCACAGAGTGCAACGCCTTAAATAGAAGCCTCAGCAAGCGTGCAACGGTCGGACACGGACTCCGAGTCCGTCGGCAACACGGCGGAGCGGTAGAGGAACTTGAATCGGGGATGATGATGCACGGTCATCCACGTGGCACGATGAACATCCACGATGCACTTGAACCCGATCGAATCCAGAACGCACACAAGATAGACGGCCATGATCACTTAGGGTTCTCAATAGTCTCGAACATTCGTGGCCACACGTGCTTGATCCGACGGTTGAAGTCGCTTAGGGTTTTCCCGAGCTCAACTCGATCGTCTGATCACCATCTAACGGTGGGCGCATTAGGGTTTCACGGAAGACAGGCTGACGCTGAGCTAGACCGGGCCAAAGCTAGGAGAAATGGTTGTACTACTGCACCTTGCAAAAGTGAATTGATATGCTTCTGGTCTTACGTTCCACAACATGCAAATCTTAATTTATTGCTCCTTATAAGTCAAATCCTCTTGCAACTCAATTGCCTCCAACGTTGTCTGTTCTGTTGGCACTCGAAGACACTTCTTAAGCTGAGAGACATTATACATGTTATGCACACCTGCCAACGACTGAGGCAACTCCAATTGGTAAGTAACCTCTCCTCGATGGCTCAAGATTTTGAACGGACCAACATATCTTAGTGCAAGCTTTCCTTAGTGTGAAACCTTTTGACTCCTTTAAAAGGGTAACTTTGAGATACACGAAATCTTCTGGCTTAAAGCTCAATTCCCGTCGACGATTATCAGCATAACTCTTCTGCTTTGGCTGAGCTACTTTCAACCTTTTTCTGATCATAGCAATCTGCTCTTCGACCTCTTTAAGAATATCAGGCCCAAGGATGAGATGTTCTCCTGTCTCATTCCAATTCGACAGAGTATGACAGGAACAACCATATAAAGCTTCAAATGGTGCCATCTATAGACTTGTTTGATAACTGTTATTATAACTAAACTCGGCAAACGGCAAACACTTATCCCACAAAGTGGCATAAGCAAAGGCACAAGCTCTCATCATATCATCCATAATCTGATTAATTCTCTTAGTCTGACCATCTGTCTGCGAATGATACGCTGTACTAAAATTCAAACGTGTTCCCATTGCTTCATGCAGTTTATTCCAAAACCTCGAGGTAAATTGGGTACCTCTGTTTGGTACTATCTTCTTGGCACTCAATGCAAACACACAATTCTCAACATATATAATTCTTCCAAGTGATCTCATGAATAAGTGGTCTTAACTTCTATGAAATGAGCAACTTTGGTCAAACGATCTACGATAACCTATATGGAATCATAACCAATCTGAGTTCTAGGCAAATCCATAACGATATGCACTTTATTATTGGGTTGCCTCCTACTTCCACTCGGAAATCTTCAACGGCTGTAACAAACTAGCTGGCCTCTAATGCATCGCTTTTAATCTCTGGCATACACCACATAGAGTAACATGTTTACTTTTCGTTACGCTTCATATTAGGTCACCAAAACTTCTCTTTGAGATCTTGATAATCTTAGCACCAAAACTTCACTTTTCGTTCGTCATGCACGTAGGTTGGAGCAGCGCAACATCTTTCACTGATGCCTCTTTGCCACCTCGTTTTGCCATCGCCAGTGAGTCTGTTGTCATGGACCTCGCTGTTGATTTCGTTGTCCGTGAGCGCCTTTTCTTGTCGTAGTGTCGCCCGCTGCATCGTTGTTGTGCATAGTGTCGCCGTCGCTTCCGCCACGCTGCCGTCCACTGGAGGTCACCGCTGGCGAAACCGGTCGCGTCATCTTGTTATCATGTCATCGCCCCCTGTATGGTTCTATCATGTCATCGCGAAACCGGCGAAACCGCTATCAATGTGGTTGCCATGTCATCGCCTCCTATGTGCCACGCCCACACTACCTCTGTTGAGCTGCCTTTGTGTCATCCATGTGGCTGCGTGCATGGCATACCAAAACCCTAACCCTAGATCGGCTCGGTAAACTGAGGTCACCGTGTGCCGTGAGGATAACATGTCGACCCCACGTGTTAGTATCCTATTTCATGAGTCCGATTCACTATGGACCACTATCCCTCCATGGACCCGATTCGTAGACTGAGGACCCACATATCTGTCCTTTTTATTTAATTAAATCCGAAGGAATATTACCCTTTCTCTCTCAATTATCAGTAGTTTCCTTCTCGATCAAATCTCTGGAAGCCCATCGAGCTTTGATCGAACCCGTTCAAGTTCTTAAATTCATCTAAAATCAAGCCCTACCTTAGTACCATCCATTCTCAATTTAGAGTTTATCTGCTGTATCTTTTTGAGTTTTATTTGTATTTGCATTTTCTCTCGTTAGAGTAGACATCTGGAGCTGTTCGAAGGAGCTCCAAAGATAAAGATAAAAGAATAGCATCATACAAGGTTATTGTGAAAAAGTCGAGCCGAGTCGCCACAGGGGAGACTTGTCGACTTGGGCGACTAGTCGATTGACTAGTCGCTACTAGTCTCCCGATGACGCCTTTTGTTATGCATGTGAAGAAAGAGCAAAGTAGAGCATTACCCGTGTGAAGATTGAAGATGAGTGACGCCCTAAAAAAAAGCATTATTAGAACAGAGACAGGTGAAGATAGAGCATTACCCATGTGAAGACATAGTAGCTCGTGAAGACAGAGTAGCTCGGGTGGAGGCGGTTGGAGGTGGAAGCGGAGGCGGAGCGCGCTCGGGTGTTGGCGGAGGTAGAGGCGGAGTTGGAGGCCGCTCGGGCGGAGGCGGAGGCGAAGGCCGTTGGAGGTGGAGGACGCTCGGGCGGAGGCGCCTTGGGTAGAGGCTTAGACGGAGGAGGCAGATTGCGGCGGTGCTGGAGCGCAAGGATGGGAATGGGTGGATTGTGGAGGTGTCTAAGGTTCAGTGGCGGGCACTGCACTCTATATATGTTAATCATCTTGCTATCTCTGGCATTCCGCATGTGAGCCATTAGTCGTCTGGCTAGGCAAGCTTGATTAGTTGTGACTAGTCGTCGATTAGTCATCCAGCTGCCCGGCTAGCCTCTCCAGTCGAGTCGAGTGCACTAGTCGTCATCCATACACCGACTAGATAAATAATCATGGATTAGTCGCCGACTAGTCGACGACTTAATAACAATGGAATCATAGCAAAAATAAGGCAAGTTTTGCTTTGACCATATTGCACCCAACTTTTACAAAAGTTATTTTTGTTTCAAATTATTGCATGGTAATTCAAAATATCTAATATTTTATTATTTTGGGAATAGCTATGCAACCCATTTGTTATATGCCTACCTTGTCATTTGTATTACCATGATCATTTGTGACCCTAGGTTAGTTATTTATTAGTTGGTCAATAGTGTAGAACCAATGTGGGTTGGTTTAGATGTGACTAGTATGCTTAGCCATATAACGGGTTATTGTTCTCATTTTGAAAGGCAAATTTATAGTGTACTATGTGACTATGAAATATTTTTGTGAAGGATATGTAATGTGTTGTCACCCGATGATGGCATGTGTTGTGATTTAACCAATATGGGTGGGAAATGATTTAGACTGGACAAGTGGCAAAAAGCTGTGTGTGGTAGACTGTGTGAGCGTTTGTGTAATTTTGTGTGAATTCATGTAATTCTACGTGAATCTGTGAGTAGATGTATATTGCGTAGTCTTGCCTTAGTCAATTAAGGACTTAACTTTATGCGCCGATCCACATCGTATAACCGCATGTCTTGAATGGGACATGCCTAGCTTAGTATGTTATAGTCTCATCATTGGCTGCCTCATGAGGTAGTCAGGTTATGTGACTGGGTGGAGGGTATAGTCTCATGCATGGGGATGCATCATGGACAGAGACCATTCTTTAATCCAACAGTGCGCTTTGGCCCAACAATCTATGTAACGGTGGTTATCGGTTCAAAACTTGTCGGGAGGGCCAATTATTGTGATGATGTTTCGGAAAGGCTTTGTTACGATCTTCTTAGTCACACTCTTATCATATTGAGTGTGAGCGGGCAATATAAGTTGATCCTATCTTGTGGGGAAAGTTATTTAAAACTATTCGAATAGCTATGTTCGTGGTCATGGACTTGCTCGGGGATTTCACACGAGGCGTAGATTTTGTAAAACAAAACTAGGAGGTGGCTATGTGAAAGAATTGGTTTAGGCTATGTGCAACTTTGTTAAAACTCTCACTAGCTGTTATCATTATTTGTTTTCCTTATGCTTTCAATCTATTTATTGTATTTATACTGCAATGTTGCTTTATGCAAAACAAACCATATAAGCCATCCTTTGGAATAAGCCTTGCATATTGTTAAATAGACTTGTATTCTATGTACCCACCTTTGCTGTAAACAATGCTGCTCTGTTATTGAGGACATCGTCAAGACGTCAATAGTCAATAAGAACTATGTCGAAGATCGTAGAGAATCCCAGTCGATTGCCTGTGGCTTATGGATGGGCTTCACTTGAAGATATTCTATTTCCTTCTGTTGCAGTTTACTTGAGTGTTTCATGTTCTGAGGCATTAATTATAAGCTTTGATCATAAGATCGCTACTCTGATATTTAATGTTAATTGCTTCTTTGTTAAGACCTGTTTATTTAGGCTTAGGCTTTTTTGCTTATAGCTTAAAGCTAGCTTTTTAGCTTAAACATCTTAATAGCAATCCGCTTTTATACGTAGTAGAGGTGGGTAATTTTACCCCAACTTAAGTGGCATTAGTCTAAAACCAACCCTCGATAGGAAAAAAAAAACACCTCTCATGTGGTGTTTGTGTTTTAGTTATATGGAGGCTTATGGTTTTTGAAAAGCCTAGTTAGAAAGTCACCCATTTGTTTAGACTTGGGCTTTTTGGTTTTTAAGCTAGAGAAAATGCCTAAACAAACAGGGCCTTAGTTATTGTGCATATGGATTGATATTTCATCGATGTTGCCGTTCTGTACACTAGAGTGATCTTGAACTAGTGCAGCATATACGAAGGGTTCGGATTTGCACATTTGGGTCCCAACAGTTAAGCTGTGGAATACAATCTCGGTTCCACTGTGCTGCCAAACATTTGTTTGTCCTTTTGTTTTTGAAATCCTTGATTTTAGTTCTGCTTATTACATGTGGGCTTATATTTTTTTCCCTTTGTTAATTTATTGACAGATAATCTTCATACAACATTTGATGTAGCATTAGATAATGGATTGTATGATTCAAATTTATTTTAAAGTCATACTGTTTCTTGATTGATGTACCAGGACCATAACCTAACATCTATGTTTTAGGGTTTTTTTGACTTTGATTGAATTTCATTCCTAGCCTACCCCAACTTGTCTGGGATAAAAGGCTTGATTGTTGTTGTACTGTTTCTTGATTGAAATCTAAATGATTCTACCTTTTGTCTTTGCTTTCCCTGAGAAGTCATTTCGGGTGGACAACCAAGCAAGAGAAAGTGTTGCTGTGGATGATGATTCAGTCCCACTATACGATCGAAAGTTTACATTGGGTTCAACTCCTCTGGGTGATTCATCAAACACTGAAAGGTAGAAGTTGTTATTAAATGTATACCTATACTTGCATTAGTCATGTTGCTAGCACTAGGGCTTTTTCAAAAAAACTTCAAGCCTGTTAGCCCCTTCTTTTTTTTAAAGACGTTACCTCTCACAAGAGTATAGTAACAGTAAATCTGAAAAAAATCATTTTTCCTAATTATTTAGTGTTTAATTGTTTCCTTGGTGGTTTTATATGTACTGCTGCACTGTTCACCACCCATTTGTCTTTACTAGTCATCAACCCATGCATCGCAAGGGCTAGAATATTTAGAAATTTGTTAATATTAATAATGTTAGTTTATATAGGATAATATTATTTATATAACATAATTTTAGTTTCAAACTAATGTACAGAGATGTCTTAAGATTTTACTCTAACAAATGCAGGGTTTGTTTATCCTACATATTCTTTGCTTTGAATTTACATATATTCGGGCATTTTTGTTAGGATTTTAGTTCAAACTTTTTAATGTATTATTTGTAAATTAAAAGTTATTTTTCTAATTGGTGGATGCCACAGTTTTTTATTATTCTGGATTTTTATATTTATGTAGCATATTCTTTTTTTTCCGGATTTTAGTTACAAACTTGGATTTATTAGGACACCACATATTTGCAATTTCAAATTGCCCGTATTTGGATTTACATATAATATTTTTACACAATTTATATTTAGAGTACAACCTACAGTGGTAAAAGATATATATATTCATACACAAATAACATTAATATAATTATGAAGTCATTATGTTAAAAGTTTTTTATCTCTAGTATTTTTGTAAGTTCAATTTGAAATGGAAATTTTATAATTTTTACCATTTATATGTAATTTGACAACATACTTTTAATTTTTTAAATTCTATATTTACATATCTATATGCTAGATTATTTGAAAGATAAATAGACGGATTTGTATAGCATAATTCTTTCAGTTATTTGGATTAGCATTTGATGCAGTTTAGAAAGAAAGTAAAAAGAATCATCTTGAACCAGAACACCAACTAAACAATCTTGAAGACCGTATTGGAATCCACGTACCTTGAATTTGTTTTTCCTTTCGCATGTCTATCTTCATGCTACATGCATCTTTTGATTTGCCCTTTTGCCCCCTACAACAACAATCAGCATACAGCGCAAGGGAGATTGACTGTTTGTTTCTTGTGCCGACCAATTCCCACATATTGTCTTTTTATGTACGTAAATTATAATTTTGTAGTTTTTTCAAGAACGTAGAATTAATGTGTGAATTTCTAGTCTTTTTTTTTATTTTCTTCGAGTAATATAGGAATTTCTATTTTTTGTTCTCCTAAAATTAACATGTATCGTAGAGCTCTTGGAGCCCCCCAATTAGTAAGGATAAAGAACAAAGATTGCACCAGAGTAGATGGGATTTTAGTTTGATTCGTGTTTGGTTAGGCTTTCTCTATTCCTTTAATTTTGTCTCAATGTGAACACAGTAGATTAGACATAAGTCTACAATTTGAGTTGTTTTCGGGCTTTTTTTAGCAGAGTAGTATCCAGACTTGGGCAGCTAGCTATTTTAAGTAATTGGAACGTGTTACGTACCTTTATTTTTCTATTGTATGCATCACGTAGATGTAATCTAAGAATTCTATGTTCAATATTTTTATATTTATGTAGCATATTCTTTTGTTTGGAATTTTAATTACAAACCTGGATTTATTTGGGCACTACACATTTTTGCAATATCAAATTACCCGTATTTGGATTTATATATAATATTTTTACATAATTTATATTTAGAGTACAACCTACGATGGTAAAAAATATATATACTCATACACAAACCACATTAATATAATTGTCCTCGCTGTGAAGTCATTATGTTAAAAAATATTTATTTGTAGTATTTTTGTAAATTTAGTTTGAAATGGAAATTTTATAATTTTTACCATTTATATTTAATTTGATATCATACTTTTAATTTTTTTAATTCTATATTTCCATAACTATATGCGATTGTTTGAAAGATAAATAGACGGATTTGTATAGCATAATTCTTTTAGTTATTTGGATTAGCATTTGATGCAGTTAAGAGAGTAAAAAGAATCATCTTGAACCGGAACACTAACTAAACGATCTTGAAGAACATATCAGAATCCATGTATCTTGAATTTGTTTTTTCCTAACATGTTTACCTTCATGCTACATGTATCTTTTGATTTGTCCTATGCCCCTTACAACAACAATCAGCTTATAGCGCAAGGGAGATTATCTGTTTATTTCTTGTGCCGACGAATTTCCACATATTGTCTTTTTACGTACGTAACTTATAATTTTGTAGTTTTTTCGAGAACAGAGAATTAATGTGTGAATTTTTAGTCTCTTTTTTTATTTTCTTCGAGTAATATAAGCATTTCTATCTTTTGTCGTCCTAAAATTAACATGTATATAGAGCTCTTGGAGGAGCCCCGCAATTAGTAAAGATTAAAAAAAAGATTGCACTAGAGTAGATGGCATTTTTGTTTGGTTCGTGTTTGGTTAGGCTTGCTCTATTCCTTTAATTTTGTCCCATTGTGAACACAGTAGATTAGACATAAATTTACAATTTGAGTTGTATTCGGGCTTTTTTTAGCAGTATCCGGACTTGGGCAGCTAGCTATTTTAAGTAATTGGGACATGTTACGTATCTTTATTTTTCTGTTGTACATATCAGGTAGGTATCATCTAAGAATGTTCAATATTTTTTCCTTTTGGTACGATTCACGTGAGAATTTCTAGCTATTTTTTCTTTTTTCGATTGTTGTGGAAATTTATAGCATTTTACCTCTTGGAATTAACGTTAGGGCTCTTAGAGGAGCCTCCAATTAGATTGGATGGATTAGATCTTTCTTTTACTACAATTATTGTGGGAATTTCTAGACTTTCTTCTTTTTCTCCAATTAATGTGGGAATTTCTAGCCTTTTTTCTTTTTCTCCGATTAATGTGGGACTTTCTAGCCTTTTTCTTTTTCTCTGATTAAGTCGGGAATTTTTAGCCTATTACATCCTAGGATTAATGTGGGTGCTTCTAGGAGAGCCTGCAATTAGTATGTCTATGGGAGTGCACCCCGATCCATTGGCTTATCTTAATGTACTGTCAAAATTTATCTAGTACAATAAGATCTTGTAAATTTTATGATGTATAAAGGTCAGCGATTTGATTCTTCGTATAGCATATCTTGGTCACCAAATATAATTTACAAATATATTTGGCCTCCATATAAAATTTTTTGTGCACGTTGCAGAACTTCTCCATGGCATTGTCCTTATATTAGTATACTACTATATTCTGAAGTATGGATTGAAGATGGGAGCTAGCATGTATTATTAAAGATTAGTTGGTTTTCTCTTCAAGTCTTCAGTGCCTATTCCAATAAGTAAGGAAAAATGAATATTTAACTCTCCACTGGCTGAAAGCTGACTTAAGAGTTGAGATATACTCTTCTGGCAAAAAATGGCTGAAAAATGACTTGGGGTGTTTGGATTAGGGGTATTTCATTAGTATGTTTTAGGATCTAGTTTAAATTTGAACTAAATCTGAAAACCTCTCAAGGAATTACCACTCATCCAAACAGGGCCTTAGGAGTTGAGAAATACTCTGGCAAAACTTATGTTTTGAGGTCTTTCGCTGTCTGTCTTGTTTTGTTATACCACCTGGCACCTGTTTTTATTTTACTTGAATTCATTCTTTGTCAGAACATAGACTTCCATTTGTCATTTTCTGGCATCTTTCTCATAGTTACTCCCATATGACATTTCTTATCTTATGATGATCTTTCTCATAGTTGATGTCGTAATTATGGACCCTGACATGGATGCACAACTTCACTTATATTGTTTACTGACAGCAGAGCAGATAAGAATGATTCTCGCTGTTTCAACTGTGGTTCATATAGTCATGCTTTGAAGGAATGCCCAAAGCCTCGTGACAATGTTGCAATTAGCAATGCCCGCAAGCAGCACAATTCGAAAAGGAATCAATCTAATGTTAATCGTGGGCAAAATCGGTATTACCAGAAAACGCCAGGCAAATTTGATGATCTGAGAGCAGGAGTCCTGGGACCTGAGACTAGAGAATGCTTGGGGATCGGGGTAACTGATGATTTCTTTTTCCAGTTAATGCTTGAACCATGTTGGTTTTGTTTGGTCTTCTGATTTGTTTTCCTTGTTCACCAACATAAATCAATCTTCACCCATTCAGAGTGAGATGAAAGGCCTATCATTTGGCCATTCAAATAACTTTCATGCATGAACTGAAAATCAATTATTTATTACATTTACATCACCCATTGTAGCCTGAACTGCCATTGTTACACTTTCTGTTTGTACTTGATCAATTAGCATAGATGTCCAAATAGCAACATATATCAATCCAAGTGTCCTATTTATTAATGTTCATGAGGCTCTGAGTACTATTTAATGTTAAATGATGTTATTATGAGTGCAGTACCTCCTTTGTTATGATCAACCATGATTAATGGATTCCCATGCTCATTCATAAAATTAAGTTTCACATTGTCTCGTAATCAGCAGTTAGACAAAATGCGAATGTGCTGAGAACAAAAAAATTCAATAACAATTTTGTTTGGTCATTTTCTTATTAGCTTGTGATGCAAACTCCATAGTTGGAACTCTGGAGGATTTAGTGATTATGTGTAAGACAATTTTGTTAGAATAGTAGTTCTTTGCCTTTCTTTTTGACTTTTTGTGAGCTGAAGATTCTTTCCTGGCTTACAAACAAATGACAACACCATTACAGTTATGTGAACTTCCAGAAGTTCTTTTCCTGATAATATCACAATCCATGCAGGAAAATGATCCACCTCCTTGGCTGCACAGAATGCGTGAATTGGGTTATCCTCCAGGTTACCTAGGTAAACTGACCTTCCGATTTGTACCTCTTTCTTAACTAATTGAGCAGAGCTCCAGCCTACATTTTTTATTTTTAAAAAGGAAACTTGCAGTGCATGTTTAAACAATTTTATGGGTACAAACTATTGTGTCTTTAATATTCATATTTTGCGGTATATATTTACTGAAAGTAGACGACAAAGTTGAATTGGGTTAAGTTATATAATGTTAGATGCTTGACTAGGCCAGTTGGACTGTATGTATACTTTCTGTTTGGCTGAAATTTGCAATTTGAATATTGCCTTGCCTCTTTGGAGGTCCATGAGGCAGTGGTGGAGCTAGAAATTCCATGATTGGGGTTCAAATATGAGATAAGAAAGTTCGAGAAAAAAAATTCAAACTAGTGATAGTCAAATTTAAATAGTTCAAATTAGATATTTCGATGTTCTACATTTACAATTATTGGTTGGGTTGTTTCTATCTTCCTGAAAGTTTTCCTGAAAGTGCAAATGTGACATATTAGAACATATATTAGGCTTAAAAAAAGATCATATGGCTGAGGTGTTAGTGCTAATAACTTGTTTTCAATTTTTTTTTGTTTGACAATGGCAAGTCCTCCCCTGCCGTGAGGATTGCCTAAAAGCTTCAACCAAACATGACTATGAACTGTGAATAAGATTTCCATTTATCAATTTAACATTGGGCACCGCTTTCAAACGGCATGGTTTTCTTAGTCTTGTTGCACTCTGATTGTGATTGTTAGATGTGGTCGATGATGAAGACAAACCCTCTGGTATTACCATATTTGGAGATGGGGAGGTGAAACAAGAGTACGAGGGGGAACTCCCAGAGCAAGGTGAAACATCTCCGCCTCGGAAAAGGATGACAGTGGAATTCCCTGGAATAAATGCCCCCATTCCAGAGAACGGTGACCGCTGGCTCTGGAGCAGCACTCCACCTCAGTCCTCAGGCCGCCATCATTCATCGGATTCAAGGGAGCAGCGCGATAGAGGCCCTCCTGGTGCTGATCATTATTCGTCGCGATACCGTTCCTACGACTATGAACCAGCGAGCCCAAGTCTTGGAAGGTCTCATTCAGGCACAGGACGGAGAAGCTCTTCCGGTTATGAGAATTCACCAGCCGATGATGGTGCCTGGACCCCACATGCATACTCAAGCAGGCAGTACCCAAGCCAGTACACCACCAGCTCGGAGATGTCCTCCCGTCATTCCAGAGACAGGCATGATAGGCACTACTACCACCGGAGGTGAATTAAACATGTAACTTATTTGTACCATATCAATTGCTAAAGAATCCTGTATCTGCGAGCATCTAGCTGACATAGCTTTGCTGTTACAGCTTCAGACGAATAGAAATTTCTTTTCCCTTCCCTATGCTGTGTAGCCTCTTGTTGGAAAAATTGTAGAATGTAGAATGCTGATCTCGAAACTTTTTTATGGACAAAGAAAAGGGGGATTTGTTACTTCATTTTAACAAAGATTCCAGCTTCGTTCTGCCATGAACACAACAGATGGGGATTCTGGCTAAAAGAGAGAAGGGATGATAGCTACTGCTCTCTAATCCATATAGCTCTTTAAGCTTTGGCTCAGACTACCAAGCAATCCGTGTGAAAGGCACCAAACATGCACGCGACATGGCAACATCGTCATTGAAACCTGACCGGAGATTGAACCGGCGGAGCCATCAGTTTACCGGTTTATGGTCAACACAGGGTTCGTAATATTGTCGATAATTGCTCGAATATCACGATTATCGACCATATCGAGTTGGTACGGTATCTAATACCGGTAGGTAAATCGGTTAAATTAAAAAATTTGGAAAAATCTATGCGATGTAAATATCGCAATAATCGCTCGATTTTCGATGAATATCGAGCGAAAATCACTGACAAAATTGACCGCTGAAGAAGTCAAGTACACAAATCGCTCACAAAATTTTGGTCGAGGCATATCGAGCGATTATCGGTGAAAATCGATTTTTTTTTAATTTTTTCTTCAAAAAGTATGATTTCGAAACCCTTCGATTTCTATCGATTTTCGACCCAATTTTTCTGATTTTCGAAAATCTCTTTATGGTCGATTATCACGATATCAATATTGTGAACCCGGTAGTAATGTGATGGAGCAATGACATGTACTCTTCGTTAGCTACCTTGGCGGCAGTCCTGTGTATGGCATTGTTCTATCTAGGATATCATTCCGGTTACATTGTGAACAATGGAAGTTTGAGCTATCATTGTCTATGAAGCGATGAAAGTTAGAGTATGTTTTGATCTGTGTTATTATCTTTAATTTGAGATATTCATGATCAAGTTTAAACACTACAGGAAAAAATCCCACGTAGAGACGTTTTCTTTATTTTCATGTCTCTATATTTGATTAGAGGCTTTTTTTAGAATACAACAAATTACTACTACAAAAGGACTTATATTAAACCCCTTATCACTAATGGTTTTCAAAAACCGTCTGTGATAAGGTGTCAGACGGTTTTTTTTGTAAAAACAGTCATGATAACTCTCGGGCACATCACAGACGGTTTTTGACTGAAACCGTCTGTGATGAGAGGCACATTATAAACGGTTTTAGCCAAAAAATCATCTGTGATGAGGGGAGAATATCACAGACGGTTTTTGGCTAAAACCTTCTGTGATGAGGGGCACATCACAGATGGTTTTAGCTAGAAACCGTCTGTGATGGGGATATAATAGACTATTTTTGGCTAAAATCGTCTGTGATATACCCCTCATCGCAGACGGTTTTAGCAAAAAACTGTCTGTGATAACCATTTTTAGGAAATAAGTACAGAGAGATCCGACATCCTCTGTATTTTTAGGGTTTTTCGACCTTCTCTCTTTGCTGCGCCCTGCCCTTGTCTCTTTGCCGCCCTGCCCTAGCCCTAGCCCGTGCCGCCGTCCACCTCCGCCCTAGCTCTAGCCCTTGCCGCTGTCCGCCTCCACCGCCTCCGCACACACCCTAGCCCTAGCCTCCCCACGCCCGGCCTGCCTCCACCCTAGACCTAGCCCACGTCGGCTTAGTCTCTAGCCCTAGCCTTAGCCTCTCCTCCCTTCGGTCAAATTGTCCGCCCCCGCCTCCCTCCACCCCCTCCTCCCTCTGGGTGACTCTGTCGGCCCCCGCCTCCCTCCGGCCACCTCCGTCGACCGCATCCTCCCCGGCGCCGCCCCGTCGACCGCATCCGCCCAGTCCCCCGCCGCCTCACACTTCAGGTAGAACATCAGATTCATCACCCATTTTGTGGATCTTTACATGTGAATGCATTCCAGATTCATCAGTCTCAAGCGAAATGCATTGTTCTGTTACTTCGATCAGTTGGTGTGTACCTGGTATTTGTACTGAGTACTGACCGTAAAGGCTAGAAATTTGTTTTGTGTGTTCCCTAACAGCATAGATATAGTTTACTTACAGTGTTCATACTGGAAATGGCACACTACTACTTGTCTCATGTTCACTATGATGCTGTCTAGCTGTAGTATGAGAGTTATATGGTGGTAATTTGGTGTTCTAATTCATTCTGCATTTTCCTAAATAAAGCTAGAACCTGTTTAGAACTTCACATTTATTGGTAGCTGCATTTTCCTAAATAAAGCTACATGTTGTGCATGTCCTTTGGTTGGTAGATTACTAAAATGTTTAAAAATTTATGAACTTAGTGGACTAAAATTATTTCTTTGATAATATACAAGGTTGTGATTTAATCTGTGTAAAGCTGCTCTCAGGTGCTATAAATGTCCTGCATATATTTTTGAAGAGGTATGACTTTCTTAATTTTTAAATACATAAAGAAAAGCTGTGCACATCTAAATTGATTGTTTTGCTGGTTAATATTTTTTACTGGCTTTGGAACCAACTTTTGTTACTTTGGCTAAATTGTCTACTGATATGGCAACTTTTCTCCCTCTGCAGTGGGAAGACCATAGAACTTGATGATGTCACATTCCACCAGTGTGTCAACCTAACAAGATTTAACTCAGAAAAGACAGTCAGCTTTGTGCCACCAGACGGTGAATTTGAATTGATGAAGTAATCTTTTGATCCCAACAGATTCTGAAATTGCACTTGCACTGCTTTGCCCACAAGTACAAGGCTGTAAAGGTATTCGTCATTCATTTTTAGTCGCTTTTGGCTTATTACTTTTAGGTCTTCTAAGACAGCTTGTTTATACTTGATAATTTGATTATATTTGTTAAATTATATTGACTAGAAGTTTTTTCTATTTCACATGATAATTAGTCAAACTTGTGGCTAGTAAAAATACATTAATAGCATAAAATTTTATTGCACTACATCATCACACAATCGTTTATTCCTTATGCATCACAGTCAAGAGGTCCAACTGAGCAAGGAGTGTTTGGATGCTCTGATATCGCTGATGTTGGATTCACCTTCCAATTAAATTGTACGCTTTACCTCTTTACCTGATGTTATGGTTGTTAATTTTTCTAGCATTTAGGATGAGTGTACAATTGCTGAATGTAAGAGAGATTTTGCAAATATAAGCTAGCAAATAGCTCTATTGATTTGGATCTGTGACCCTGATGTATGCTTGTTGTTGGGAAACCACGTGGCCCATAAAGGCCCACGATGGTCCCTTAGCCGAAACCCTAGGCGACTACTATATAAGGAGGAGGGGGGTCCCCCCATTGTACAAGGAATCAGAAAGCAATAAAGAATTCTCTCGCCGTTCCTCCTTAAACCTGTGTCTCTCTTTCTCTCTCTGTTCTCCACTTCAGATCTATTTGGGAACCCCGGACTATTCGATATCGAGGTTCCTTAACACGTTATCAGCATGAAGCTCTACCGGCGAACGGATTGAAAAGGTGAGAATCGGCGATTGAATCTAAACGCTTGTTGATTCTATGCATGCATCTATCCTTCGCATCTAGTACTGTTTGTCGCATGGCATGAAGCTACACTATTTACTGTTCACTTTACTGTTCATGCACGAAAAAAATCACCGTTGCCTCGGCTTGCGCGCCGTAGTGCGTCGCCGTCGCCTCGGCTTGCGTGCCGCGGCGCGCCGCCGTCACCTCGGCTCGCGCGCCCGCCGCGCGCCGTTGCCTTTTGGCCAGCGCACGACCGCGCGCCGCCTCGGCTCACTGGCGCCTTGCGCCTGGCGTTGCCGCCACCGCCGCCTCGTGCCCGTGCGTTTGGCGTTGCAACCGCCGTCGCCTCGGCTTCATACGCCATAGCGCGCCGCCGCTCGAAGGGCCCCGCCGTGCGCTCCGCTGGCAGCGTCGCCGCGCCTCGGCGCCCGGGCTGCGGCCGCTTGGTATCCGGCTCGCCAGCGCCTCGACCGCCACAAAGACTTCGGCAAAGCGCGCCACGACCCTCCCGGTCGCCGGTAAGAAGCCGTGCCCGGCGCCGCCGCAAGACGCGCCGCGACGACACTCCGCCGCCGCGCAGAAGCCACGACGACCCTCCCGCCGCCTCGCTCGGCCTCTCGGAAGCACCGCGCGCCGCCGTCTGCGCCACTGGTCGCGCCTGGCCGCCGCCGCCACCGGCTCCGCCGTCATGCGCCTCGATTTCCCGGACGCTGAGCTGCGCCGAGCGCCGCCGCCGCGCCGCCTCGGTTTCTCGGCCTTGCGCGCCGCCTGCGCCGCGCGCCGCCGACGTCGCGCCACCTCGGCCGCCTTCCCTGTCGCGCCCAACTGATGAAGAAACGCACGGTGGCTAGGGGTGGGAACCCTAGCCGCGCACGCGTGTGATGGGCCAGAGAAACCAAGGCCCAACTGGCCGCTCGGTCGGGAAAGAAAAGGAAAGAAAAAAAAGAAAAGAAAAATATAGCAGATTTTTTTTGGAAAACTAGAAAATTCCAGAAAATTAAATGGCTCTGTTTTTAATTTTTCTAGCTTTATTCTCTACATTTATGAATACTCCTTATGAATTTTGAATTCATTGCTTTATTTAGTATACTGGAAATGCATGACAATTTATTTTCTGCACTTTATGATTTATGCAACCATTTTCTATTAGATTACACGCAGTAATCTAATGTCGGAATTTTGAAATCATGTAGATGTCCGGCATCGTGAATCGTGAGTTTGAAGAACTGGCCCCGCACGGTTAGAACTACCTCACTTAGGCATCGGACGTGAAGATCGTTCTTGGGGGCAAGAAGCTCTGTGCTGCGATTGGTCTAGGGTCCTCGTAGGACGCGCAACCTACCGCCGATCAGAACGATCAAGCCTTGCACTTCCTCAGGCACCACCTCTCAGCCAGTCTGAAGAATGAATACATGGCTGAAGAGAGTGCACTTGAGTTTTGGACTGCACTTTAGAAGCGATTCGAGAAGCTCTCAAGTACACCATCTTGCCCCAAGCACAGAAAGATTGGGTCCGCCTGAGATTTGCAGACTATAGAACAGTGGCCGAGTACAATTCTGCCTTGCATAGAATTTGTACCAATCTCTCCCTATGTGGCAAGAAGATCACTAATGAGGAGAAGATTGAAAAGACTCTCTCCACCTTCCACCCAAATGCTATCCAGAGTGCACGCAACTATCGTCAGGACGCATACAAGGAGTATAGCGAACTGATTGATGTCATGCAAGTTGCGGAGTCACAAGATGATGTTCTATGCAAGAACTTCGTCTCACAGCCATCTGAAAGAGGCATTGGCACAGAAGTCAATGCCAACAGCTATAAGGTGAAAAATCCCACTCATAGAAATAAGGGCAAGCAGGGTGGAAAAGAGAGGTTTTAGGCCAAAGGAAACTCCAAAGCCCGTTAATGCATGAATCACATTATTTTTTTATGGTTGTTAGCAAATTTCTTTTGAATAATGAATTGTAAGCTCTAGAAGAGCATACTTCTCTCATGAATAAATATGAAATTTATTCTTTATTCCAGTATTCTTTAATTTGCAAGCAATGTTTGAATTATTTTGCCACTGTTTGATTGGAATTATTTTCTTTTTTAGAAATCGTGTAGCGTCTAAATGGAAGAGATATGCATTGTTGATAGTGGCACAACAAATACCATCTTAAGAGAGTCCAAATATTTCCAGTCAATCACGAAGAATGCTGGAAAGATTACTACGATCGCAGGAAGCAATTCATATGTAATAGGCTCAGGAAGAGCCACAATTATATTGCATATGGGTACAACTTTGGTAATTGAAGAAGCTCTTTTGTACCCTGAATCAACGCGCACTCTCTTAAGTTTCAAAGACATCCGCGCCAATGGTTTTCACGTAGAAACCAATGAAGAAAATGGCAAAGAATACTTGTGCATTGTGAAGCACGCAAGATGTGGAAAAATGGTATTAGAAAAATGTCCTCATATGAATCAGGTTGTACTACACGAATATTCATGCACCCGGTGTATACTTCCTTGAAGACCGCTTTAGAAGCTCGAGTTATTTTCTTTATGGCATTGTAGATTAGGTCATCCTGGTCTTAGAATGATGAGGAATATAGTGAACAACTCACAAGGTCATGGCATTAATGTTAAAAATTTCCCGAATCATGAAGATTTCGTGTGCCCTGCATGTGCCACCGGGAAATTAATAACTAGACCCTCTGTCATGAAAGTGCAAAGTGAAATCCCTGCATTCCTGGAATGCATCCAAGGGGATATTTGTGGCCCGATTCAGCTCTTGTCAGGGCCTTTTCGGTACTTTATGGTGCTCATCGATGCTTCCTCGAAATGGTCGCATGTATGCTTATTGTCAACAAGAAACCATGCTTTTGAAAAACTGATCTCGCAGATCATAAGAATTAAGAATGCTTTCCCTGCTCATCGCGTGAAGTCCATCAGAATGGACAATGCCCGAGAATTTACTTCAAATGCATTTGATGATTATTGCACTGCAACAGGGATAGCAGTTGAGCACTCTGTACCACATGTCCATACGCAGAATGGACTAGCTGAAGCACTAATAAAGAGGATTAAATTCATTGCCAGACCACTTTTGCAGAGTTGTAACTTGCCCAACACTTGTTGGGGACACGCAGTCCTGCACGTAGCAGCTCTGATCAATTTCAAACCTTCGGCCTACAACATCCATTCCCCTATGCAACTGGTACACGGGGTCATCCCGAAAATCTCCTATCTCAGAAAATTTGGTTGTATGGTATATGTTCCTCTACCACCCCCTCAGCGGACTGCAATGGGCCCTCTCCACAAGTCTGGGATATACGTTGGTTATGAGAGTGCATCCATAATCAGGTATTTGGAACCCATGACTAGAGACTTGCATACATCCCGATTCGCTGATTGCATTTTTGATGAGGATCGTTTCCCGTCATTACGGGGAGGAAATCAACCTTTGGATGAAAAATGCCAGGAAATCATATGGCATTCCATCGATCCCGCGCATGACCCCGCACTAATGAAGCAAATCAAGAAGTCCGAAGATAATTGATTTGCGAATTTAGCAAATGAACCGCCTAATCATTTTGTGATCCAAGGGCGTGGTTAAGTCGCATGTACCCGCAAAAATGCACCGAGAGAGGTGGAAATACCAAAGAAAGCGAAGGTATCCCTCATCCTGTTCAGAGGCCTCAAAGAAAAAGAACAGGAAATCTGGCTCCTCAAACCCAAAGTACTCGGAGACGTCTGGAGAAAACTGGGCGAGAGGACTCACCACAACCAATCACGAAAATACCCCAAGGAAAGAAGGGGACCCAGTTGAAACTTGGCACTGGAAAGAAGCCGACGAAAAAGCAATTTCAGACTTGAATCTTCCACTGCAGGAAGCCGCCGAAAATAATGTGCGCACACATAGGCGATAAAAAGCTAAAAGAACTTGCTCCTGCGATAGGAAATAGCAGCAAAGAGCAAGTAGAAGTGCATGAAGCACCCCATGATGAAATGGCCATAAACTTTGTAATAACAGGAGAATCTCTAAATAGAGCAACAGCCAATGTCGATGCATACTTTGCAAAGAAGATTGCCTCAATCATTGATCATGATCCCGAGCCTGCATCTCTCGCAGAGTGCAAGAAAAGGATAGATTAGGAAGAATGGAAGAAGGCAATCACTGCAGAGTTAGTCTCTCTGAACAAGAGAGAGGTGTTTGGGCCTATATGCCGCACACCTCCCCATATAAACCCTGTAGGTCACAAATGGGTCTTTGTTCGGAAGATGAATGAAAACAACGAAGTTGTAAGGTACAAGGCAAGGCTTGTAGCTCAAGGTTTCACCCAACGTCCTGGGGTTGATTATGAAGAAACCTATTCTCCGGTCATGGGAGGAATTACCTTTAGATATTTGATCTCAATGGCAGTCAACTTGAAGTTGAAAATGAAGCTAATGGATGTTGTTACAGCATATTTGTATGGGAACTTGGTTTCGGAGATATACATGAAAGTACCGGAAGGTATTCCTATCCCGAACCAAGACAGAGCAAATAGAAACCTGTACAGTGTGAAATTGGAGAAATCACTGTATGGGCTAAAACAGTCAGGAAGAATGTGGTACAATCGCTTGAGCGACTTTCTCTGCAAGAAAGGCTACACGAACAGCGAAGATTGTCCATGCATATTTATACAGCGACCCCCGAATGGATTCTGTATAATCTCCGTCTATGTAGATGACTTGAACATCATTGGGACGGATGAAGAGATTGAAGAAGCATGCTCATACTTGACGTCTGAGTTTGAAATGAAGGATTTGGGTAAAACCAAGTTTTTCTTAGGTTTGTAGCTTGAGCATGTCCAAGGAGGAATCTTGCTACACCAATTATCCTACACGCAGAAAGTGTTGGAAAGATTCGGTTTTGAAAAGGCATATCCTGCAAAGACTCCAATGGTCAGAAGGTCACTCTAAGCAGACCTAGACCCATACAGACCTAGAGAAGAGGGGGAGGAAGTCCTGGGAGTAGTACCTTGCGAATAGCACCAGACCGGATATTGCGTTCGCTGTGAATTTGCTAGCCCGGTACAGTGCAAAACCCACCAAAAGGCATTGGAAAGGGATTAAGGACATCTTCCGTTACCTCCAAGGAAGCAAAGATCTCGGTTTGTTCTTCAGAAGAAACAATGAACTGAATTTGGTTGGCTACGCCGATGCTGGGTACTTATCAGACCCGCATACTGGCAAGTCCTAAACGGGTATGTTTTCCTGTGTGGAGGAACAACAGTTTTCTGGAAGTCGTCTAAACAAACTCTTGTCTCGACGTTGACAAACCATTCGGAAATCATTGCTTTGTATGAAGCCTCACGTGAATGTGCATGGCTCCGAAGAATGGTTCACCACATCCAGAAGTCATGTGGCTTGAACATTGAGCAAACTCCCACGATCATCTATGAAGATAATGCAGCTTGTGTTGCTCAAGCACAGATGGGTTATGTGAAGAGCAATCTCACGAAGCATATCAACCCCAAGTTCTTCTATGCTCACGAATTGCATAAGATGAACGAGATCAAGATATTGTATACTAAGTCATGTGAAAATCTTGCAAATTTGTTCACTAAATTACTCCCAGCATCTACCTTTGAAAGGTGCATAAAAGGGATTGGGATGATGAGACTTAGAGAAGTGCAGATTTCAGGGTGAGATATTTCACATACTCCCACATAAATCTTGAACATGTGGTTTGAGTACCCAACATGAATCTCGAAGATTAGCAATTGAAGTTTGGGTGAATTGTACTCTTTTTCCTTAGTAAGTTTTTCATGAAGTTTTCTTGCATAAGGTTTTAATGAGGCAACCTGTGTCTCTCTTTCTCTCTCTGTTCTCCACTTCAGATCTGTTCGGGGAACCCCGGACTATTCGATAGCGAGGTTCCTTAACACTTGTATCTGTGACATTGATGTATGCTTGGATCTGTGATCATTTTATAGATGTTTTATTGTGTATCTACAAAGACAGAGACTTGAGAAACTTGAGAAAAAATAATTGTAGTGCTCGAACCCTTGATGTCATGGGAAAAGCAAGCCGTTGACAACCCGCAATAACCATCTCAACCCCAGAACACAATTTGAAGTTTTATATTTTGCATTCTTTGTATGTAGTTCTTTAACATTTATCAACCACTTGAAAAATGTCTCTACAGTAGTAGAAAACGTCTCAAAACCGTCTTTATATGACAAGTTTTTTTGGCGATTCAGAAAACGTCTCTACATGATATAAGCATGTATGTGCCTCTAAAACGTCTTTAGAGATAGTTTGTAGAAGATAAACTACGAGGAAATTTCTAAAGTGTCTCAAAAAGTGTATCTAGAATAGTAGATTTTAGAGACAAATTGTATATCGCCTCTAGAAAAGCGCCTCTACAAGGGGATGATATAAATTTCATGCATGCTTTGTGTTATCACGGTATTAGTGTTTGCTTGTCTTTTCTCCCTACTAGGACTTGATGGCCCCCAATGCTCGATCCATAGGTCAGCACAAGGAGGTAGCAACACGTGGTGAGTGAAGACTAATTAACAAAGTCAATGACAATTATAGTGGAAAGCCCGGCTTTCGAAAGCAATCCACATGACTGAACACTGTATAACCATTGCACTTAATACGTTGGTTAGGTTGTATGTTGGTTGGCCTATATGGTAATTCCTTAATTGCAAGCGTGACGTGTAGTCATACACACGTAAGCGGGACAATTGATTCTCCTACATGATTTGTATCCAAGGGAGATGCATATTGTGTGTACATCCTACATGAAGGCATGGTTATCAAGTTGCTTTGGTTTATTAGATCATTATTGTTATCATCATCAATGAGATTTATTAATGTTGCAGGTGATCCTAAAGCCATATCCTTCATCAATCATCATACAAATTGCTATCTCATTAATAGTAGAATTATTATTGCTTTTAGTAGTAAATTAGTCTTCACCATTTTCATCATAATTACTTCCCTTACTGTTCTTATAATTGTAGTTTAACAAATACTTGTCCGGAGGTAATAGAATAACCCACGCGCAATCAGAGATCAATGTAAACCTTGGAGTACTCTTAAGGGAAATTGCTACAAATGTACACCGTACACTTTCAATATCATCAGTTCATCATTGGGATGAAAAGATATTGTACTCTTTTTCCTTTATTTGAGTTTGGTCCCACTAGGTTTTCTCAATAGATAAGTATTTTGCATTCTTTATATGAAGTTTTTTTAACATGTATGAACCACCTCAAAATGTCTACACAGTGGTAGAGAATGTCTCAAAACCGTCTTTAGACGACAAGTTTTTTTGACGATTTAGAAAGCCTCTCGAAAAAAAACGTCTATACAAGACAGAAGCCTATAGGTGCCTCTGAAATGTCTTTAGAAATCGTTTCTAGATGAAAATTTTGGGGCCATTTCTAAAGTGTTTTAAAAAACAAACATATCTAGAATATCATATTTTAGAGACAAGTTGTAAATTGCCTCTACAAAAGGTTTTGTAGTTAAAGATGATGATGTTATCTTGTAATTCTGGTCTTGAGTATTTTCTATGAGTGGTGGTCTAACACTCTGAGATGGATGCCTTAACCTACAGTCGTTGTTTGATTAAATAGAATTTTCTACCTTTCTTTATGGTTTATTAATTCCTTAGCAAAGTTTGAAACAAAAGATTTTATTTGAAACAAAAGATTTCAAGGAACTTATTTATAATGAAAACACCATGATTAAGTTGTAGTACCATTTGATGCAGAATCGACGAAATATTTTGATCCTATTCACTTTGCCATATACTATACCTTCTAGCCTATCACACTACTATAGAATGGTACAACACTATCGCTTCGTCTAGGTCGGTTCTTAACTATTTAGGAGAAATCGATTGTCATAGATGATTTCGAAGAGGGTGGTAATAATAATCACAATCGGTTCTTATGATTGTGATGTAACACTGGGCACATCACAATCCGGTTCTCATGTAGAACCGATTGTGATGTGAATCCTATATCACAATCGGTTCTTATTTCAGAATCAATTGTGATGTGGTTCACTAGGTTATTTATACCTTCGGGTTGAACTCCCCTCTGTGGTTATTCCATAGGCAAAAAAACCACCGTCGCCCCAAAGAACACCACATATTCTAGTTGAAAGCAATACTTGAGTTAGAAATTATGAAATCCTCGAGATTGGATGTTAAGAGGTTAAACTTGAAGCCCTAGCTTGAGGGGATTTCCCCTTAATTTTCCCTCATTTATGGTTTTCTTAAGAAGGTGAGCATTCCTTCAAATCCCTTCAATTTTGCACTATGTAATTTCGATATGTCGCAAAGAGAGTTTATGTTACACTGGAATTGTGTGTATCATATCAGATTTCACACCCTTTATTTGACAAGAATACAACCATTTAATTATCTTTGTAGTACTCTCGTGTTAATCTGGAATTATTATTGCTATAATATGATGAATGTTAGAGTTTAGGTTGCATAACCTATGTCTCCCGTTCGAGGGTGCTTGTTTATAAATATGCTGAAATGACATTTATAAGCAAGCACTCTTGAATTGTCCACGTTTTTTGGATAGTTCGAGGAAATGTGGTTTGAGCAAGTTCCTAAACAGTTGTACAACTTCAGAGAAAGTTTCGGTAGCATCTTACAGGTGTTTTCCGGATACACACCCCTCTTGACTTGTTTTCGAGATGTGTATTTGGAGAACAACGGGGAGATGCTGCCGAAATTTTATCCGGAGTTGTACAATAGTTTAGGAACTTGCTTGGACCACATTTCCTCGAATGGGATTAGGACCTAACCTTATTAGAGATTAGGACTCATCATTAGTACATACCAAGTTGGTCAACAGATAGACGTTTCTTTAAAATCATTCAATTCATCAACTTTGTTAATGCTTGCACTCTTATTTTATTTCATTGAAGTCAAAAGATTTGCATGCTACTGCATTAGGTAGTTCGATGTCATTATTGATGTTTTAAATGTATGTCTCCTAACTAGGAAATTGGAAGCTCTTAACTAGGGAAGAAAGTATCGGGAGTAAAAGTATATATCTTTGGAACCCATCCTCTATTTTGCAAAGTTAATGAAATGATGTCTCATTATTTGAAATAGTTAGTTAGTTGCAGGGTTCAAAATCTCGGTTTTCCTCCAAATTTCATCCATGGCCGGAGAACGAAATCTCGATGAGATATAAAAATTTCGGACAAAGTCCAAACGAAATAAAAGAACAAAAATTCAAACCCGATTTTTTTCTACCAAGAATACTGAAATTTTGGCCAGTTTTGAAGAGATCTCGGCGAGATTTGCCGAGATCTCGGTAAAATTGCACCGAGTGAACAATGGATCAAACTATGTGAACAATTTTGAAATTTTTCTATAGGTTTCTGACACATCAGTGATGTTGCCATAAAAAGTTCAGATGATTATCATATATGAGAAATTTTTAAAAATTAAAACATTGCGACTATCCTGATAAAACGCTGACCGGCAAGTTTGAACTGAATGAAAAATGAAACAAACCATGTTAGAAAATTTTGAAACTTTTTTTACATTGTTTTGATGCATAACTAATGTTTCCATAAAATGTTCAGATGATGATCAAGCTTCATGAATGTTTAAAAATTCGGACAGTGCTACTGTGTTGATAAAAGCTTTACTAGCAAACTTCAACCAAATGAAAAATGGTACAAACCACGTTAGGAAATTTTGAAAAAAAAATTAGATTGTATTGATTTATCATCAATGTTTCTATAAAATTTTTATCTGATGATCAAACTTCAAGGAGTTTCAAAAATTATGACAGTGCTACGTTCTCATAAAAGCCCGATGATCAATACATAGATTTGCTTTAGCAACATAAAATGTTTAAATTTTTTGAAAATTTTGCATAAGGGTTATAAAGAAATTCTTAAGATCTCATAAACATTTTGAATCATTATCACACTCCACTGAATTTATAAAATTCTTACAAGTACAATGTACCATTTATGTTCTTTCTGTTTTTGATTTTTGAAATATAACAAATGAAGTTCAATAAATACATAGATTTGATTGAGCAAACAAAAAAATTGTTTTTTTTTTCAAATTTTATAAATTTTACTGAGTCAATTATTAATATCTCATAAAAATTTTGGATCATAATCACACACGAGAAAATTTATAAAATTCTGACAATGTTACTGTCCCAATTATGTTCATTCAGTTTTTGATTTTTTAAAGATGACAAATGAAGTTAATTATTTTGAAATTTTTTCTGTATGATCATAAACTTCTTAGGATGGTACCATAAATTTTTAAAATTAGGATAAATCATGTACAATTTTATAAAAATCAAACAGTGTTTCTGCAGTTTTTAAAAAATGTCTCAAAAAAATAGTTTTTCGACAAATTATCATGCAAGATCACTTCACCAAGGGTTATTAACCTGCGTCCGTTCCATTCCGGCCTCCAAAATGCAAATTCCGGACAATAATGCCGAGATCTCGGTCGAAATGGGCAAGATCTCGTCGAGAAAAATGAGATTACTGTAGCATTTCAATTTTTTTTTATTTTCAAATCTGGCCGGTAGTCCTACAAATGGTCACAGTCCGAAAACCGAGATCTCGACGAAATCTCACGAAATTCTGGTGAGATTTTGAATCTTGGTTAGTTGTCGCTCCAGTTTTTCCTTAATTTATTGTGCCTAGCTTAATTGCAGATGGACCGTGAAGAATGGATGTATCAAAAAAGTCGTGTGAGTGCTGAATTTCAGAGGGGTGTTAAGGAGTTCAAAAAATTATAGAAGAAGATATGGTGAAGAGGGGTGTAAACTTCATAAATTGTCCTTGCTTTGATTGCACAAATCTCAAGAGATTTAACAACTCAGCTCAAATTGAAGATCACTTGATTCGATGTGGCTTCGTGAGGGATTATGTTGTATCCATCACTAGGAGATAAGTAGTACCCGTCCGGTATGCAACGAAGACATGCTGGAACCCGATCACAAGTTACAGTGTATATGTTTGAAGAGGACAATTTAGAGAAAATGTTACGGGATGTGGAGGGAAATTACACGGAAAGAGAGTTTGAAAAGTTTAAAAACTTGATGGAAGACGATGCTAAACCGTTGTTCTCAGGTTGCAAAGCGGAATACACCAAGTTGGGTTCAGTCCTTGCATTATTCGAACTGAAGGCAAAACACCGTTGGACAAATACAAGTTTCAATGCACTTTTAGTTCTTCTATCGGATGTGCTTTCGGAGAGAAACAAATTGCCAACAATCATTTATGAAGCGTAGAAGCTACTATGTCCCATGAGAATGGAAATAGAAAGGATAAATGCATGTCCGAATGATTGCATCTTGTAACGTAACTCGTATAAGGAATTGCACGTTTGTCCAGTTTGTGGTGAACTCTGGTACAAACAAAAGGAGAAGCGTAAGAGCTGGAGTGACGACTCTGAAGATGTAGGGGCATCGGCCAAAGTATTGTGGTACCTGTCCATCATTTCTGGTTTGGAGCAGTTGTTTGCAAATCATAGACAAGCAAAATTATTGCATTGGAATTATGAATCTCAAAAGAAAGATGGTAACTGTGGAATATAAGAACCCGGGTACCCTCATGACAGGCCCAAGAGGAAGGCCCAGCAAATACTCCCCACGTCAGGCCCTACTGCCGTGCGCAAGGGGACATATCCTAAAGGAAGTTGAACTTATATTTAGATATGATAGATACGGTTGTAATCCGAGTCGTTAATAGGGTAGATAAAGATGTAAACTCTATCCTATTAACCGACTAGAATCTTGTAACCGATCAGAATCTCCAAACCGATCATGACTCTGTAAACCGCCCCACCCCCGCTATATAAGGGAGAGGGTGGGCAACAACATAGGGGGCCGATCATCCAAGCATAGAGCAATCAAGCCATAGAGCATAGCACACCTCATATCGCCCAGAGCATATTGCGCTTTGAGCAATCTTAGATCCAAGAGATCTGCATAATCCCAAAGACACGTGATTAGGGTATTATCTCCTCCGCGAGAGCCTGAACCTGTCTAAATCACCGTCTTGTGTGACCTTCGAGTTTGAGATCTAGCGCCTACCCCATAAATTTATTGCCGACTACAAAAGTCGACAGTTGGCGCGCAAGGTAGGGGAAGCGCTATAATCTTTTCCTACAGACTCGATGGCAGCGATCGACGGAATCACCGCCACCTTCATCTCCGGCCAGGCTTTCCGCTTTAGGAGCCTGGACTTCGTCGCAGATGCGCGCGAAGAACTTGTCCGCCTAGACTTGAACCAGATCCAATCTGGTAAAGATCAGGCCGACTCATTTCAGGTATGTCACTTTGACTTGGCCAGCAAACCAGTCGGCGTCGCGAGGAATTGCTGCGATCTTCGTGGCGTCTTCGCGATAGAAGAGCAGAAGACCGATCTCCAACGCCAATAAGAAGAACAAGAAGCTGCGGGGGGAGATCGTCTTCGTAAGGGTAAGGAGGTGCAGGTGCGATCGCTTCGATCTCGCGGTCGCAATGTTCGCGAGGACATCCTGCAATCCAGGTTGGGAGATCAAGCCGTCTTCCACACGCCAATGCAGAACGTCGTCGCCTCCAAGACGCTTCTCGACAAACTGGACCCGATGATTGCATCGGATAGCCCGACGGCCCCGATCGTGGCCCAGATCAAGGCCATGGTGATGGCGGCCGCAATTCAAAGAAAATCGGGAAAGCCGGCAGTGAAGCGCACTCGCGCTCCCACGCGCGCGCGCCCGACGCCTCGCCGCGCTTCGAAGCGCCTCGGCCACGAGCCTACGCTGCGCCGAGCACCACCTTCGCGACGGCCACGAGCCTACGCCGCGCCGAAGCGCTACCTTCGGCACGGCCACGAGCCACGCCGCGCTTCGAAGCGCCACCTTTGGCACGCCACGAGCCACGCCCGCGCCCGAAGCGCCACCTTCGCACGCGGCCACGAGCCTACGCCTGCGCCCCGAGCGCCACCTTCGACACGGTCACGAGCCACACCTGCGCCCCGAGCGCTACCTTCGGCACGGCCACGAGCCTACGCCTGCGCCTCGAGCGCCTCCTTCGGTAGGGCCACGAGCCACGCCTGCACCCTGTGCGCCACCTTCGGCACGACCACGAGCCACGCCTACGCCCCGAGCGCCACCTACAGCTCATCTACAAGCCTACGCCTGCGCCACGAGCAAAGATGGCATGATCGTCAGCAACATATGGAGCATAAAGCAGCTAAGTCGCTTTTTACTCAATTATGTCATTATAAATAAAATTGTTGACTTTCCTGACTTGCTACTTAGTTGACCCACAACTAAGCAGTAAGTCGAGGGCTACACCTAATAATGTGCACATGCGCACATCTTTTTCTGAGTTGTATTTTTCTTCTTTTGCTTAACGATTGCAAGTGAATCCGAGTGCGATAACTCCGATTTGTGAAGCTCTGACCCCATGAACGGCGAACTTTAGTCACCCAAAACACGTGCTTGGGAAAAAGAGCCATGAGCCGACTCTCAATGCTCGGGGGCTAGACTAGTCGGGAAGAGTGCTTAAACAAAAAGAGTCAAACCACTCGGATGAATTCAAAATCAATAAGGAAAAAGAGTAAAAAACTCTAAAATTATATATACACCAGTCGGACATCACATCCGAGTGAATTGTTTTTACATTGCCTAAGTTCTGCATATACATGATTTCGGGGCTACTAAATTTGGATGCGACGTGTGTGAGCTAACGCTTCAACGATTTACATCAAGAACTTCGCGACGAATGAATTTAAAGGAGCGGCGCAAAATTTTGCCTTGAGCGGGAAAAGCGTTTTGACTTCTGCATATCGTTTGGGATACAGTATGTCCCAAGATGAGCCGACTGCCAGAATTCCAATAATGGGGCTAGGACCCACTCGGAAAGTTTAACGTGTGGAGCTCTATTGAGTCCTTCACGATTTCTTTGCCTACAACAGGGCACTCGGCTGTAAAGGAAAACTAGTCGGGAAGCTGCATCAAGAACTGGAAGCACTCGGCGTGAAGCATGACTCAGTTGGGCTGCAACCAGGAAGGCGACAACTCGATCGCAAAGGACTCGGGGGCTACTGTGGAATATAAAAACCCGGGTACCCTCATGACAGGCCCAAGAGGGAGGCCCAGCAAATACTCCCCGCGTCAGGCCTTGCTGCCGTGCGCAAGGGGACATATCCTAAAGGAAGTTGAACTTATATTTAGATATGATAGATACGGTTGTAATCCGAGTCGTTAATAAGGTAGATAAAGATGTAAACTCTATCCTATTAACCGACTAGAATCTTGTAACCGATCAGAATCTCCAAACCGATCATGACTCTGTAAGCCGCCCCACCCCCGCTATATAAGGGAGAGGGTGGGCAACAACATAGGGGGCCGATCATCCAAGCATAGAGCAATCAAGCCATAGAGCATAGCACACCTCATATCGCCCAGAGCATATTGCGCTTTGAGCAATCTTAGATCCAAGAGATCTGCATAATCCCAGCACACAGGATTAGGGTATTATCTCCTCCGCGAGAGCCTGAACCTGTCTAAATCCCCGTCTTGTGTGACCTTCGCGTTTGAGATCTAGCGCCTACCCCATAAATTTATTGCCGACTATAAAAGTCGACAGTAAGTTGAGACACCCCGCTGATTCGGCTCAATAGAGAAACATTGATTGGAAAAATAAGGAGTTTGGTGCTGAGATGAGGAACAGAATGAATCCGTTTGGTAATATGAGCAGTCGTCACAGTGATTGTCTAGTTCTGTTGTGTATCTACAATATCCCTCCTTGGTTGTGCACGAAGTGGAAGTATATCATGATATCGTTGCTAATCTCGGGACCCAAACAACCGAGAAATGATATTGATGTGTACCTTGCACCATTAATTGAGGATTTGGTAAAATTGTAGAACAAGGGGGTCGCGGTGTGGTATGTACAAAAAAGAGAACTTCACCCTACTGTTAGTGTTATGCCCTTGAGGCAATCATTTAGATGATTGTAACATGACTATGGTTATGAATAATAATATGATTATTGGTCCAATGAATGTATATCATTGTATTGATCAACAAGTATGTGACTTGATTATGAAGCTCTTTACTTAATGATGTAATTCGATAAATATCTCTGATCGGATATCATCGTATAGGACTACGATGAATAGATCAGCACATGTAGTGATCGATGATCATGCTTCATAGATCATGGGATATGGAGATATCATCTCTACATTGTGGACCATGTTGAAGAACATGGGTTAGATAGACCCGCTATGGGACACTGCGAGAATGTTTCATTCTTATGTGTCATCGCAGTATCTCATACCTAGAAGATGTATGATCCTTAGACCGAGATTGTCATATTCCCTACATGTGTAATAGTTTTCCTTGGGGCTATCAAACACTACTTCCTAACCGGATAGTTATAAAGGTAGCTTTCATGTTTACTATGAAGCGTGCAGAGGAAGTGAGCAATCAAGATGGAATTTGCCACTCCAATGAAACGGAGATATATGACAAGGCCACTCGTGTGATATGATTAAGAAAGTGCATGGCCATGCCGTGATTGAGAGTCAATCACAACTTATTAATATATCACGGATACGAGAGATGGATTGAATCATCAAAGGATGACATGCTTCTCGCCTTGAGATCAATCTTCATATACTTGGCAAAGGGATTATTACATGAGTTCTTTTGATAGGTTCTGCTCGATTTGATCACGGTATGTTTGGGAGTTGGCATACTTTGCAAGAAGCCGCTACCAACTATTGGATTGAAAAGGAGTTTTCCAATCCATGTCCAAACGTATGTGAACCTGCAGGTCACACACTTAATGGGTGGGACGCATTAATTTGGATTGGATCCGTAATTAATGAACCTCGTGGGCTTAGCATGTTTGGTGGGCCTGGTTTAGGTTTCATCTCGTGGCTATATAAGGAGGGAGGAGGGAGGCGCAGAGTGTGCTTTCCACGGTTTAGGTTTGATTCACTTGAAACCCTAGCCTCCTCCTCTCGCCGCCTCGCCGAGCGACTAGGTGCTTGCACACCGACGCACGGCGTTCCATCTCTCGGCGTGTGGACTCTGCGGTGACGCTGCGCGATCGCGGCGTGGGAGGACGATCCACGGCGGGCGAGGACGATCCACTACATCGACGCAACGATCGCGGCGAGGACGAACCACTACATCGACGCTGCGAAGGATTCCGCAATCGCGCGTCTAGTGGTAATCTTATCTATGATCCCTTCTTGCGAGTAGCTTTCTGGTTGCGCGTAGTTTTTTTGTGCTAGCGTAGCATACCGCGTTTCCCTTCAGTGGTATCAGAGCCATCTCGTATAGTTTTGTGATCTGGATGTTGCACATATGATGTGTGAGGTTAGTAGATTGGATCTATTACATGTTCAGCCAGTTCATGTGATGAATTGGTGACGGCAGCCATCGATGAGATCGATCGATTTAGGGTTTGAGGAAAGTGCAAACCGACTCAATCTTGATTTGGGTGAGTCCATTCATGGTACGACGTTACCCTTACCGGTCGGGTTACCGCCATCAGGGTTTCTGAAACGTATCCATATGGGACCAAGCCAATCAGATCGAGTTGGATTGGGTCAATCTGGTTGATCCATGGTAAGCGCAAACAGATTCAATATTGATTTGGGTGAGTCCGTTCATGGTACGACGTTGCCCTTACCGGTCGGGTTACCGCCATCAGGGTTTCTGAAACGTATCCATATGGGACCAAGCCAATTATATTAGATCGGATTGGGTCAATCTGGTTGATCCGTGGAAATTTTGAGGGTGTTTTCCCATGGCGGAAGACATGCCTCTAAAAAAAATTTTGAGGGTGTTTTCCCATGGCGGAAGACATGCCCTTACCGGTCGGGTTACCACCATCAGGGTTTCTGAAACGTATCCATATGGGACCGCGTGGGCTCGCCTTGACCCGCTGGCGCCGCCTCGACCGCCACGACCGCCAGTGGGACCGCCATGGGCGCTGCCCTGACCCCGCCAGGGCGCCGCCTCGGACCGAGTCGAGGGTTGCTTTTGTTTAACTCGTTTTGCGAGGAATTATGTGAAATAGTATGGCCTATGTGTATGTGATGCATGTAATTTCCACATGGCTGCGTCGTGTTAAGCCATAAGGCTATTTAAATTGTATAACGACCTGCGTGTCGACTTGTGATGCTTCAAACCCTCATGTAAAATTCATTATCAAAAGTTGTAAGGAGTTGCATCCATAATGATGAAGACGATGGCTAGGTGAACAAATCAAGCAAGGTGGCTAGGTGAACAACCAAGCATGATGATGGAGATCTTAATGCTAAGGGCCATGCTATTTCACACTTATTTTGATTTTCTCGTGGATGTGTGTTTTATCCTTGCTATTTTCTTTATGCTCATTGCATGTGATGCTATGTTCATAGTAATCTTTGTTCATCCTTATAGTTAAAAATCTTAAATCAAATTGTCCATCCAATTGTTGCACCTATCAAGAATTTAGATCGTTATTGATATGACTGCCAAAGTAGTATATCAATGGCTATCTCAATAGATGATAGGGATGTGTTGGACACATCACGCATAACAATGGCGATTTAAACGAGCTATCAAAACGGTTTTGGGCTTGAGGACATAAGTGGTTGGGATTTGATTTCAGATAATGAAGGAACCTATACAAGACAATTGGTGTCTAGGAAAACACACATGAGGCAGGTTTCTTAATTGGCACCCGAATACGGAAGTGCTCCTCCTCATGTGAGCCCTTGGGGCGAGTTGACTGGCCATGAGTCAAGTTGATGGAGGCATTCATTACTTGTTTTCATACTCAACAAACAAGAGTTACATATGATGTAATTAGCAAAGGTGTTGCTTACCTATGTCATTAAATTTCTAGCGGTGATGCCAAAGCTCACTAGTGTTTAATGAATATGGATCTTGAATACTCACTATGTGTCTATAAAAGGACATAAAATAGGAGTGTCTTTAATTAAAAGTTTAATAAAAGTTTTACATAAACATAGTGCTTAGAATCTTTGCATATTTTTGTTGTAGTTCAATGGCACCTTCTCCTACTCCCGCTACACTGGTTTTGCTTTGAGATCGGTTTTGGAAAGGGAAAAACTGAATGGAACTAATTTTGTTGATTGGTATCGCAACCCGAGAATTGTTCTCAAGCATGAAAAGAAGGACTATGTTCTAGAGAATCCAATTCTGATGAACCACCAAAATGCTGCTCGCAATTTGAGGGTTGAATATGAAAAGCATGTTAATGCTTCAGAGAGTCACTGTCTCATGCTAGTCACAATGGACTCGAGCTCCAAAAGCAATATGAGGACCAGGATGCTTACAATATGATTGTGGGCTTGAAGGGCATGTTTGGGAATCAAGCAAGAGCTGAGAGGTATGGTATCTCAAAGCTTTTATTTGCTTGTAAGTCGGTCAAGGCGATCCGGTCGATCCTCATGTGATCAAGATGATTGGTTACATTGGGAGATTGGAAAACTTGAGTTTCCCTTAGCCTCGGTTTGGCCACGATGTTATTCTCCGTCTACGCCTCAGAGCTTTGAGCCATTCATTATGAATTTTCATATGAATAGCATGGAGAAGAGCCTAACCGAGCTACATGGGATGCTCAAGGCATGAGGAAAGCATTAAGAAAAACCCAATCATGTGATGATGGTTCGAAAACAACCGCTTTCAAAAAGAGAAAGGCTAAGGTGGGGAACGGGAAAGAGCAAGGGCAAGGGCAAGGGCAAGGCTCAAGATGAGATCGCGAGCCTCAAAACTAAGCTTGAAGCTTAAAGTTGGCCCTCAACTGATACCCAATGCTTCTATTGCAAGAAATCATGGCATTGGAAACGAATGCGAAAAGTACAGCGGATAAGAAGAATGGAAATGTGGTTTCCACTTGGTATTAATGTTATAGAAATTAATCTTGCTACTTCTTCACTCAGCTCATGGGTATATGATACCGGTTCGGTTGCTCACATTTGCAATTCGTTGCGGGGTGATAAAGAGTAGAGACTTGGCAAAAGGAGAAGTGGATCTTGGCGTGGGGAATAAAGCAAGAGTTCTTTGGTCTTGCTGCTGGCACATACCCATTGCATTTGCCTTGAGGATTAGTTTTAGAACTCAATAATTGTTATTTTGTTCCATCTTTGAGTAGAAACATTATTTCATCTTCTTGTTTGGAACATGAAGGTTATGATTTGAAATAAAGAACTTTGTTTGTTCAATATTTTTGAATGATATGTATTATGGTCGTTGCCCCATGGTGGATGGGTTGTACGTCCTTGAACTCAAGAAAACTCATCTATAATATTAATGTAAAAAGGCACCGCCTAATGATTTGAACCCTACCTTTTGTGGCATTGTCGCTAGGTCATATAAATGAGAAGCGCATGAAGAAGCTCCATGGTGATGGACTTCTAACCTCATTTGATTTTGAATCATTTGAAACATGTGAATCTTGTTTACTTGGCAAGATGACAAAAGCCCTTTCACAGTGTTTTAGTGAGAGAGCAAGTGAATTATTGGCCCTAGTACATACAGATGTATGTGGACCAATGAGCTCATTGCTAGGGGTGGGTTTCATGCTTTGTAACTTTTACCGATGACTTGAGAGATATGGATATATCTATTTAATGAGGCATAAATCTGAAACTTTTGAAAGGTTCAAAGAGTTTGAACGAAGTACAAAATCAACTTGGCAAAACAATAAAACACTTACGATCCGATCGTGGTGGCGAATACTTGAGCCAAGAGTTTGGTGATCATTTAAAGCAATGTGGAATCGTTCGCAACTTACTCCGCCAGAACGCCTCAATGGAATGGTGTGTCCGAACGACGAATCGGACTTTATTAGATATGGTTCGGTCAATGATCACCAAACAGATCCGCCATTATCCTTTTGGGGTTTCGCTCTAGAGACAATTGCGTTCACTTTGAATAGGGTCCCATCAAAATCCGTTGAGAAGACGCCATATGAGATATGGACCGAGAAGACCCATGTTGTCATTTCTCAAGATATGGGGATGTGAGGCTTATGTAAAACGTTTACAATCGATAAACTCGCACCTAAATCGTAAAAATGCTTTTTGTGGGGTATCCTAAAGAAACAAAAGGATATTACTTTTACAAAAGAAACGAGAACAAAGTTTTTGTTGCTCAAATGGTGTCTTTTGGAGAAAGAGTTTCTTTCAAAAGAAATCAGAGGAGTGATGTGTATCTTGATGAAGTTCGAGAATCACATGAATATGTTCAAGCTACCTCTGAACCTTCACAAGATGTACAAAGTGTTGTACAACCTGTGGAAGAGACTCCAGCCCCACGTAGGTCGGGGAGGCCACGTCATGTACCTATTAGATATGGGAATGACATATTATTGTTGGACAATGATGAGCCCACGACTTATGAAGAAGCAATGATGGACCCAAACTCCAAAAATGGCTTGAAGCCATGAGATCCAAATTCAATCCATGCATGACAATCAAGTTTGGAACTTGGTCGATTCACGATGGTGTAAAACCATTGAGTGCAAATGGATTTTCAAGAAAAGATAGACGTAGTTGGAAATGTTCAGATCTATAAGGCACGGTTGGTGGCAAAGGGTTTCAAACAAGTTCAAGGAGTTGACTATGATGAAACTTTCTCACCGTTAGCCATGCTCAAGTCTGTCCGGATCATTTTAGCTATTGCTGCATATTTTGATTATGAAATATGGCGATGGATGTCAAAACAGCCTTCCTTAATGGGAATCTTTCGAGGATGTATACATGATACAACTCAAGGCTTTGTTGATCCTAAATATGCTAAAAGGGTATGCAAGCTTCAAAGATCCATTTATGGGTTAAAGCAAGCATCTAGGAGTTGGAACATTCGTTTTGATGAAGTAGTCAAAGGTTTTGACTTTATCAAAAATGAAGAAGAGCCTTGTGTTTACAAGAAGGCTAGTGGGAGCGCACTTGTATTTACGATTTTGTATGTGGATGACATATTATTAATCGGGAATGACATTCCTATGCTTGAAGATGTTAAGACTTCATTGAAAAGGAGTTTCTCAATGAAGGACTTGGGAGAAGCATGCTATATCTTGGGCATAAAAATCTATAGAGATAGATCAAAAGGTTAATTGGATTAAGTCAGAAACGTACATTGACAAGATATTGAAAAGGTTCAATATGCATGAATCCAAGAGAGGTTTCATGCCAATGTCACATGGCATCGCCTCTGCAAGAATCGGTGTCCTTCGACATCCGATGAGCGAGACAGATGAGCAAGATTCCATATGCTTCACTATTGGGTCTATTATGTATGCCATGATCTGACACGCCCGGATGTCTCATATGCTCTAAGTGTCACGAGCGGATACCAAGCGGATCTGGTGATGGTCATTGGATAGCCGTAAAAATATCCTCAAGTACTTGAGAAGAACTAAGGGTATGTTCCTTGTTTTTGGAGGTGAGGAAGATCTGGTTGCAAAGGGTTACACCGATGCAAGCTTCCAAACCGACAAAGATGATTTTCGATCGCAATCCGGGTTTGTGTTTACACTTAATGGAGGAGCGATGGTGGAAGAGTTCCAAGCAAAACACGGTGGCCGACTCTCTGACGAAGCGAGTACATTGCGGCCGGAGGCCGCAAAGGAGGCCGTGTGGATTAAGAAGTTTATCACGAGCTTGGTGTGGTCGCTAGTGTCTCTAGTCCAATGGACATCTATTGTGATAATAGTGGTGCCATTGCACAAGCAAAAGAGCCTAGATCACATCAAAGTCTAAACACATACTCGTCGCTTTCACCTTATTCGCGAGATTGTGGATAGAGGTGACGTCAGAATATGCAAAGTACATACGGAAGCCAATGTGGCCGATCCGTTGACAAAGCCACTGCCACAGCCTAAGCATGAGGCGCACACAAAGTCTATTGGTATTAGATACTTAATTGATTGACTCAAGTGCAAGTGGGAGATTGTTAGTGTTATGCCCTTGAGGCAATCTTTTAGATGATTGTAACATGACTATGGTTATGAATAATAATATGATTATTGGTCCAATGAATGTATATCATTGTATTGATCAACAAGTATGTGACTTGATTATGAAGCTCTTTACTTAATGATGTAATTCGATAAATATCTCTGATCGGATATCATCGTATAGGACTACGATGAATAGATCAAGACATGTAGTGATCGATGATCATGCTTCATAGATCATGGGATATGGAGATATCATCTCTACATTGTGGACCATGTTGAAGAACATTAGATAGACCCGCTATGGGACAACGCGAGAATGTTTCATTCTTATGTGTCATCGATGTATCTCATACCTAGAAGATGTATGATCCTTAGACACGAGATTGTCATATTCCCTACATGTGTAATAGTTTTCCTTGGGGCTATCAAACACTACTTCCTAACCGGATAGTTATAAAGGTAGCTTTCATGTTTACTATGAAACGTGCAGAGGAAGTGAGCAATCAAGATGGAATTTGCCACTCCAATGAAACGGAGATATATGACAAGGCCACTCGTGTGATATGATTAAGAAAGTGCATGGCCATGCCGTGATTGAGGAGTCAATCACAACTTATTAATATATCACGGATACGAGAGATGGATTGAATCATCAAAGGATGACATGCTTCTCGCCTTGAGATCAATCTTCATATACTTGGCAAAGGGATTATTACATGAGTTCTTTTGATAGGTTCTGCTCGATTTGATCACAAGTATGTTTGGGAGTTGGCATACTTTGCAAGAAGCCGCTACCAACTATTGGATTGAAAAGGAGTTTTCGAATCCATGTCCAAACGTATGTGAACCTGCAGGTCACACACTTAATGGGTCGACGCATTAATTTGGATTGGATCCGTAATTAATGAACCTCGTGGGCTTAGCATCTTTGGTGGGCCCTGGTTTAGGGTTTCATCTCGTGGCTATATAAGGAGGGAGGAGGGAGGGCGCAGAGTGTGCTTTCCACGGTTTAGGTTTGATTCACTTGAAACCCTAGCCTCCTCCTCTCGCCGCCTCGCCGAGCGACTAGGTGCTTGCACACCGACGCACGCGTTCCATCTCTGGACGTGTGGACTCTGCGGTGACGCTGCTGCGCTCAAGGCGTGGGAGGACGATCCACGGCGAGGCGAGGACGATCCACTACATCGACGCAACGACTGCGGCGAGGACGAACCACTACATCGACGCGCGAAGGATTCCGCAACTGCGCGTCTAGTGGTAATCTTATCTATGATCTCCTTCTTGCGAGTAGCTTTCTGGTTGCGCGGTAGTTTTTTTTGTGCTAGCGTAGCATACCGCGTTTCCCTTCACCTACGAGCTATGATATTTTGCCATCAAAAATATGTGAATCGGTGTAGTGCACTAAACTACTAGTCACTATCCTGACTCTCTAGGCAGTAAAGCCTAATAAATGAGAGATCAAGCTCTAATACTACTTGTAAGATCGAGGATGCAGACTAGAGGTTGGTGAATAGGTGGCTATAAAATTTTTCTTCTAATTAAATAAGCGTCTAAGTACCCTTATGTCAAAATCTAAATGATAACAGATGTGGAAGCGATAAACTAAGGTTTTGACAATTAAAGTCTAAGTCAACTAGGCTCTCTAAGTGCACTAACTATTTATGTCTCTTAACAATAATTTGCAATCCTAAATACAAGCAATCAAACCATCAATTCTATGAATATAAATTTCTTGGGTATAAATAAAAAATAGAATACAAATCACAAGAGAAACACCAATATTTGGAGACTTGCCGGTCTCCCCAAATCCACGTTGAGGTTAGCCCAAACACATTGGACCGGCTCCACAAATTGAGCACCCACCTCGAATCCACTAGTAGTAGCTCCTTTTCCCTCCCGGGTATGTGAGCTCCAACCTTTACAAACTTTGTTAGGGCTTCTCACAATCTCTGTTGAGAAGCTCACCGCACACGACGCCGCTACGCCGTCTAGGTGTCGGCAAACACCAAGAGTAATAAGCCAAGCTCTTAGCTTGAACTTCATCAAGTACAACACATGTACAATGGTGATCACTAAGTGCAACACATGCACAAGGCTCTCCTCAAGTGCAACACATGCACAAGAGGCTTTCAATCCTCTCCTAATTGCAACACATGCAATTAGAGGCTCACACTATAGCTCAAGAACCAAATGGAAGAAAGCAACACATGCACACAACTCTCACACACTCACAAGGACTTCAGCAACCAGCACATGTCCCCCCAAGGCCTCCTTTTATAGCCTCCAAGACAAAACTAGCCGTTTGGGGGCAAATCTAGAAAAACTCAGTAAATTCGGTGCTCCACCCTACTGGACCCGATAGCACCGGCCTCCAGAGCAACAGCTAAAAAACTAGCCATTAGCCAGTAAATCCGGTGCTACTGGCCAACTAGGAGCAGTGCTACCGCTCGGGCGATAGCACCGGCCCCGAGCTGACTACAAAAACACCCCTCTAGAATTTTCACATCGGCTAGAGGGGCAGTAGCACCGGACCTCTGGTGCTACCGAGCGGTGCTACCGGCCCCATATGGACGGTATGACCAGTCTCCTAGATCAGAAATAGATTTTTCACAAAAATCTTTTCTTTTTGAATCAAACACCAATAATGATTGATTCTTTAAGCCATATGATGATCAACACATGATCAAGCAATTTGCAAAACACATTTGCAGACCCAATTTATATTCTCTAAAGAATCACGTTAAGCACAACTTATTTGCAAAACACATTTTTAAATAAACCGAGAACCTATGAGATCAATTCTCTAGCCATGTTAGTATCAACACATGATCCCAACACTTTGCAAAACACATTTGCAAATGCCAACACATGCTCTAGGATCGAAGCCCATAACCTCTAGTTCATTTGCAAAACACATTTGCAAATAACAGCTCCAACCACTTAAAAACAAATCTCGAGCCATGAGATGATCAACTCATGACCAAGACAATTTGCAAACACATTCGCAAACCCTATTCACATGCTCCAAGATAAGATTCAATTAAACCATATTTTGCAAAAACTCATTTTGCAAATACAAAGCATTTAACTCAAATGCATGAGCTCTCTATTTGCAACACATGCAGATACCTATCTCCATGCCAACAACACCCATTAAAATCAAGTTGCATGACCTCTCTCCTTTTGCAACACATGCAAAACTTAGCTCCATGCAAAAACCACATAAACAATATTGTATGAGCTATCTCCCTTTTGCAACACATGCAAATTCAAAGCTCCATGAAAAATCCAAATAAATTAAGATTCAAATAAGAAGCAAGCATTAGCTCCCTTATTTGCAACACATGCAAATATTTAGCTCATACAAAATCCAAACAAGAGAGTGAGCTAGAGTGAACTAGATTGAGTTCATCAACACATGATGAAGGTCAAGCTAAAAGACTCAACCCCTCTTAATAGTATGGCACCTAACTAGCAACCCGGTCTCCCATCCAAACACCGAGATCGGTAAAAGACTAGGAACACATCCTTAGCCCTAGCTTACCTCTAGCGATTCACTTGGAGCTTTTATGATATCCAATCATCTTCTCTCCAGGATCGAGTCTCCTTCTTATTCATCAACACATGGTGAACCTTCTCTAACTCTTCTTCTTCTTCACTTTGGGATAACCCTTGAAGCTCATCAACACATGATGACTTCTTCCTGATTCTTTCTCATCGTTGAACTTAACCTACTTCACAACTCATGGACGATTATTAGTCCAACAAACACGATTGTCTCAATCATTACTTGCACTCCATTAACACATAATGGATGCCCCCAAGATCGATTGAGCACAACCCAAATCAATTTGAATGATTAATTGTGTCTTGAGTACTTTGATGCAACTAATGCTTCATTATACTCAAGAACTTTTTATTTGTATTTAATCAACAAAAAATTCCATCAACACATGATGAAGCGTTCTTTGATTTGATTAAAAGACAAACAAACTCAATTTAAATTGATATGAGTATATATAACTACACAAGTTTCATATACTCAATTTGATGGAATCTCAAAGCAATGATCCAATATATTGGAGTGGTGGAAAAAGGATTAATACATTTTAGACCATCAACTATAGAATAAACTCTAATAAATATGTCCATATAAATAATTGAACATTGAAATCAATATGCACATAATCAATCTTACATAACATTTGAGTTTATCCTATATTTGCATGAGTATACTACAATTACACAAGTTATATATATACTCAAAGGGTTGTTTCAAAGTCTTGATCCTATATATTATTTGGCGAGAGAACATGGATCAATACTATTGAAACATCAATTTAAATTATAAAATCCCCTTAGATGTGTGCATTCATATAATATATGGAATTCAAAACATAATGCACATCTTTAATATATAAGTAATGGAAGAGTTAATCCTTTAACTTGAATCCTAAGTATGCAATAGGATAATAAAGTAATACGAGTGCATACCTTGGGTTTTCCATTTTCCATCTAAATTTGAGACAAATAAGAATAAAGCTCAATAAACAAGTTAGTCTCATAATGATTAGATTTGTGATTAAACAAAGATTAAGCATTAATCTAAAACCAATCACCAAAACCAATGGAGCTTGAACATACAACTGTTAGGTCCAAACTAACGAGTCCACGGTTTGATATGTATTATAAAGCGCATTTGACAGTCTTGCAGCACAATGCAAAAGTTCATCCATGCATCGAGCAGCACAAGCTTATTTTATGGGAAGAGAATCCACATATGATGAGCTTTCCTTCAAGCGAGAACACAACGATCGATTTGTCACATGGTTCAAAGAAAAGGCGAAGGTCTCCGTCAGTGAGGATGTCAAATGGTTGGCTGACGGACCAAGATTTAGTGTATAGATATGTAGGGGTACGACATTAATGGCTACACCTTTTACACTGAAAGTCAAGATGTAAAGAGTACTGCTCAAAGTGGTGGTGTGAGCATTGATGCTTTGTCTGATGATCACTCGAAAAGAGGATCCTCAATTGCATTGAACTCCTACTACAGGATGATCGAAGAAATTTGAGAGCTCGATTACGGAATATACCAAGTTCCATTGTTTCGATATAAGTGGGTGGGACTTCTACATGGAGTGACAGTCAACAAGAGAGGTTTTACTCTTGTGGGTCTCAATAGACTCGCCTACAAAGATGAACCGTTCATCCTTGCAAAACAAGAAACTCAAGTCTTCTACGTGCATTACTCGATCAATCTGAGGTTCAACGTCATCCTTCATGCCAAGAGGCGGATCGTTGGAGTTGAAAATATCGTAGATGAAGAAGAGTACAACCAATTCGATGAAATACCTCTGTTTGTAGTGGGGCATGTCTTAGCGGTGAAGACGACACACATGAAACAAATTACATACGTTTAGATCATCAAGAAGGGTTGTATTGTAAGTAAATAGACTATGTTTTATTATGCTATTTATTTGGGTAAAGTTGTAAGATTGCCTTGTGATATGGAACATTGTGACATACATGTTTTCCAATTTGAGTTGGACTTCTTTGTATTTCTTGGCTTGAACTAGTATTCGTAACGCATGCAATGCCATGAAAGTTCAAATCTCTAAGAAATGTCTACAAAGTTAAATTTGGACTTTATTTGAGAAAGTTCTGACTTTTCTGCTCATTAAGCGAAAATCATGCCTACAAAGTGAAATTTGATCAAATGTTGAAAATTCGTTATTGATATGCTCAATCAGGCGAGGTTCCAGATTCATCAGCTTCTCAGGAAGCTCACCATTAGGGCCACAAAGCATTTCTAAGCTAATGATAGTAATATTTTATTATTAAGATATGAATAAACAACAGCAAAAACATCAAATATGTACATCTTGCTTTTGTCAGGCTATAAATTATGCATGTGCATCCACATCTGACAAAACAGAATAATTGATACAAAATACACTTAATGGTTAGAAATAATAATAGTAATTTACATGGTAATGATTGAACACATTTCAATTATGTACCTTCAATTATGTAAATAAAATCGAAGTTCAAATAGAAATCAATTTTAGCCAAGTCAGAAATTACATTATATGAGAATTCTAGAGGTGCATGGTAGCAATGGCCAAGGGCATTCAAGGGGATCCTTGCTGGGAAAGGGAGGTAATTAATATTTTTTTGGCTTGAAATAGAGAAACTGCTAATGTTTGAGGAGGTGGGTAGTATTAAAAAAATACTGCCTTTTCCCACCAACAAGCAAGACACCAGATGTTAAATGACAAATAAACTCACTAGATATTGTTCAACACTCCACATGCTTGCATTTTTCTTATTTCAATAAATAGAGCACAAGTTCTTCACAACCTAGTACTTAATTTGTCACTGGGAGTTCATAATTAGCTTGTATCAATGGTAAAAAATTAAAACATATTATACTTAAATAATGTTTTTTAGTTCTTAGTACATGTCTCCTTTCATACTCCTCTTCTCAGTTCATAGTTAATTTTGTTGCCTCTGCTCATTTAATACTCCTCTTTTGAACATGTATATTTCTACCGGTTTGTGTGGAAAATCGATAGTGATAACTTTTATATTTGTGTCGGTTTTGACTTAGAACCGATAGTTCTGACTTCTATATTTGTGTCGATTTTGATTTAAAACCGATAGTAAAGAAAGGCTATTTGTATCGATTTTTATTTAAAATCGATAGTGATCACCTTTACATTTGTATCGGTTTTTATTCAAAACCGATAGTGATCACCTTTACATTTGTGTCGGTTTTTATTCAAAACCGATAGAAATGTACATTTATCTGTACGCTTGGAAAAATTAATTGCCATCGATCCCGCTAAAACTGACACAGATGAATAACTCACTCCATTTAACCTTAGCCCGCACTCACCTAGCTAAACCTAATCCCCGAGCTTAATCCCCGTGCTCATTCTACACTCCTCACGGCGCCCCAGCCCCCCGGTCACTACCTATCCTCCTCACGGCACCCCAGCCTCCCGCCCGCTGACCGCCCCCTTGCCCCCTTCCCTCCCACCACTGCTGCGCCCCCTTGCCACAGCCCCCCGATCGCCGACCGCAGGCCCCTTGCTCACTGCCCCTTGCCTCTGACCGCGCCCCCTTGCCCCTGCCCCTCAGCCACCGACCGCCCCCTTTCCCCTTGCCCCCCTGTTGTCGCCCGCCCATGCCCCCCGGCCGCAGTCTACGCCCCCTTGCCCTTGCAACCCGCCCGACCCGCGCCCCCAGGTATTTAGTTTTGTAATTATTTCTCAGCTGTTGTTGTAAATGTATGCCTGATGTTAGCCTTTAGCTATGAATGTATGCCTGACAGACATTGCGTTTTTGTGATTTAGGGCATTGTTGGTGTCAAAAACTTGAAGTAGGGTTTCTGATAGCAGTACACCAGACGAACACCTAGTTCAGAGCGTGCCAGTCGATTTGACCTGTAATCGACAAGGTAAAGATATGAAATTCACTCAAAGCCGATCGTGAAGATCAATCGGCTTAGATTCAATCAGCTCAAAGCCGATTAAATCAAGATAAAATGGTAAGTCTAACTAGCCGATTAGGGCTAATCAGAGGATAAAGGTAGATCGATTCTGAAGAAGGCGATGCGCAACAAAATTAGAATAAATTGAACCTGGGGTGTAATTTGAAGAAGATCAACAGTCGGCGATGCACAACTTTATTGATCAAGATCGAATTACAAAGACTAAATTACAAGAACTACTCCTAGTCGATAGGAAAAAGTAATGTAAATTGGTGTGTTTGATTGTGTTGGATGCCTTTCGCAGCTCGCTCTTGCTCTTCTTTTATACCCGTCGGCCGATCGTGTCCTGTTACAACACGTTACAAATCCTGATCCATATCGGCCTTATTTCAGATATCTTTCCCACAAAGATCTTTGCCATTGCCAACTAACCTCAAATCTTTCCAAATCGCCTGTTAGTTACCTTATGTTGACTTTCTTGCCGATTTTGACCATACATGCTAAATTCTGGTGCAAACATATGCCCCCCATTTTTGAGAGATGACTCGTCATCTTTCAAAAATTTCAACTATCGGCTTTTCTCTGTCGGCCAACCTTTAAACTTCATATAGTAACTGCTACTTTAATTGCACCGTAATTTTCTAACATGCGTGTAGTACGTTTTAATTGCTTGTGTCTTTTGAGATTCATTTCCCGCCGCTTCAAATTTTTACCGTGCTATGTAAAGCTACCCCCACACGGTCATTCTTCACGCGCTCAAGCTCTCGCACCATCTGCAATCGACTTAAACTCTGTTCGATGGTCCTCCGAAACAAGTCCTTAGCTCAGTCACCCTCTCAGATCAGCTGCAATGGACCCAAGCCAGGTACTCATTCCGATCCCGCATAGCAATGACCAATATTTTTTGGGTCCCTTGGGAAACTAGATGTCAGTACTGTCACAAACCAAGAAATTCCTCGTCTTCCTTTATCGGCTTCTGGTCATAACATAGAAGGTTGGAATAAAAGTTTTAGGGCTTGGCCAATAGCTCTCAAGGGGTGGAGAAATTGGTTTATCAGAGTGGCAGCCCAAAAGAAGGGTGAATGGGAGAAAATGGGTATAGCCGAGTGTATCCCCCTTTCTTTAGCCGATCCAGAAGCCAATGAGCCCTTGGTGGCCACGGCTTGTTATTTTTGGTCGGACTATTTTAATGCTTTTTTGGTTCGTACCGGTCCCATCGGCCCAACTCTTTTGGACGTAGCTCAGTTGTGCTGTCTTAGGCCAGATGGTGAACAAGTATCGGCTTTTAGTGGTAAGCCAAAATATAAACTTATTCGATCTAAAGGTGAAGGGTGGGCCAAATATATCGGAAACAATAATAAGGTTAATGGCCTGGTATCGGACGAAGAACATGTTGCTTTCCTGAACCTTTGGCTAGATCGCTTTTTATTCTGCGGGGCATCCCTTGGGCCGACTCAAGTCTATCAAGTAATAGCAGAACAGCTTGTTGAAGGACGTCGGCTAGCATTAGGGAAAACCTTCCTTGGCGCAGTGTATCAGATGCTCTATGTGATAAGGAGTCGGCTTTTCACTGGTTTTGAGAATTTCACTGTTGGGAATGTGGGCGGTCCGATGTGGTTTGTACAAATATGGTTATACTGCCTATCCAGTCATCCCTTTAATCTGGATTTAGCCGATGGGACCCCTTTTCCAAGAGAGGACATTCCAGAAGGAGCACCTTTCCAGTTCAGAGAATGCCGATCCTTTGGCGAGAGATTTATAATGTGCTCCAGTAATGAGACAAGAATCACACCCATCGGTTGTAGAATTTTTTTGTCCTTTTTCCTGCAATTAGACATTGAAGACTTCAAATAGCAAGACTTCTTTAGCTATGGTGCTACAGCCGATTTCCCTTGGCCTTCTTTCCTGCATTTGGAAGCCGACTGCTCTTTGATGCATCAGGAGACCTTGGACTTGTATAAAATCTTCATCTCTCCATGCGTCTTTCATGCCGGCCTTCATACTAGGAATCGGACATCCAGCCTTCGTATGAATTTTACCATCCCTCAATCTATGCAAGGCAGCTCGGCTTTGGTCAGGTAATTCCAAGCCTGCCACTTCTTGATCGACTTCAGCCCAGAGCCAGAGTTCGCAATGCCACTTTAGCCGAGCTGATTTTGGAACTAGCCGATGAGCTTCAACTTCGCAGCCTCCCCCACTTCTTCCTGAATGCTCGCCGGGCAGGAGGCTTCACAATATGGTGGTCGGCTATTGCAGAGTCGATTTATATGGAAAAAACTCCATCATTCATAATCAAGGAATTCTTCCCCGATCTACTAGAACCATCCTTAGTGTCTAACAGCGATTCTAGCATTGAAGCTAGTTCATCGGGTTACACTAACACAAGTTTAGAAAAAGTAATGAGCGAGGTATCGGCTTTGATCATCATCTCTTCATTTGCTTTTATCTTGAGACATTTTACTGATCAACCTTCGTTTGCTTTTCAGGCTAAGGCTGCTGCCAAGAAACCTGCTATAGGCCAATCGGGTAGTGGCCAGCAAGGGAAAAGGCCACACCAATTTACTGGCCTTACCAGGTATACCTCGGGTACCCTAGGCATCCAAAGTCCGTCGTTGTCGGACATAGAGAAAAAACAACCAAGTAAGTACATTTTCGATCGGCTATTTCTTTCACTCTTTTTGCAACTAATCTTTAGCCGATTATAATTTCAGAAAAGAAGAAAACAAAGTATACCAAGGCTCCGGCGAAAAAAGGATTGAAACCCCAGGAGCAGAGTGGCGAGAGTTCACCACATGCGTCGGCTACTGCAGAGGTAAGTAACGTACCTTTAGTTAGCGACTTATTTCTTAATACGTCGGCTTACCCTTCATTTGCTTCTTTTAGCCGACGCAATCAGCTCAAGTTGCGAAGATTCTGGCCGATCTCCCTGGGATTTCCTCGGCGCTCCTTTCTCCACCATGACCAACACCAACGCTCTGATTGCTGATCTGCCAGAGCTTTCTGATCCGACAAATTTACTGGGCTTTTCCTTGGCCGACCTAGATGATCCTGAGGTCATGGCAACCGACGACTACAACGTGAAAATCAGAAAAATCCTCAAAGTCTCAAAGGAAGCGTCGGCTACCGTCACCTTTGCTCCAAGCATGCAAGAAAGGCTTAACAAACTCTTCGATCTGGTGATGAAGCCCCAATCGGAGATTCTGGCCAACAATCAAAGGATCAGAGATGCTATGTCGGCAGTTGAAGCCGATCTGCCCCCAGAGGCCATGGAAGCTCTCCTCAACGTTTGTCATTTAGACGAGACGAAATCTGAAGTGGAGGCAGCTCAGGCAAGGATAGCTCAGCGCGAGGCTCAAGAAGCCAATCAGAAAATTCTGGACGAGCTGGTCGCTGATGCCAAGTCCAAGAAAAGAAGTTTGATGCCGACACTGAGCTACTCAAAACTACAAAGACTTCCATCGGTAAGCTCGAATCGACCAAGAAGTTTCTCATGGAAGAGTTGGCCAAGACAGAGAAGCTAATCCTTGAATGCCAACAAACCCTTGAGAAAACTTCATCGGCCATCAAAGATCAAAAGCATGGCATTGCTAAGGCCGTGGTCAGAGTAAAGAAGCAAATGGCAAAAATAGTCCCGATGCTAGAGAGTGCCAAAGAAGACGATCGCATTATTGATGAAGTCCAATGTGTGATCGCTAAGGCTGCCAGCACTCTATCGGCTTTGGGCGCCACACTTCCAGGATCTGGCATTCAGTACTAAACTTTTCTGAGACGTAAAACTTTTGTTGGATGTTATGAAACAACTTATGTAACTTTTTATAATCGGCTATTTAACCGATTTATGTTTGTCTTTGTGTAATTTTATTTCTCCTAGCTGATTAACAGCACCGTGTTAATTTGGCCTTCTCAGAATGATCTTTAATCGGCTAAGCTCCAATCCAAACACTAGAATAGTATCTTTTCAAGTATTTCCGTTAGTATCTTTGGGTAAAACATGCCCTTCTAATGTTTCGAGTATGTATGAATTTCCATCGACTAGCCGATTAACCTTGTACGGCCCTTCCCACGTAGGTGACCATTTTCCAAATCGGTTATCTTTCGAACCAACAGGCAGTATCGTTTTCCAAACTAAATCAGCTTCATCGAAAGACTTAGGCACAACCTTTTTATTGTATGTTTTTGCAACTATGACTTTATTCCTTTTAAGCCGATCAAATGTAGACAAACGTAATTCTGCTAATCCGTCCAAGTTATCGATCATCAAATCGCTATAATCCTGAGCCGACAAACCGTTTTGCCTGGCTACTCGTATAGAATCAATGTTAATTTCCACGGGTAAAATGGCCTCTTGTCCATATACTAACTGATACGGTGAAAGTTTTGTGGTTCCGTGATAAGCTAGCCGATACGCCCAAAGTGACTCCGACAGGGTTGAATGACAATTCCTTGGTCTTTCATCGATTTTTCTTTTGATCAACTTGATCAACGTTTTGTTAGACGACTCGGCTTGTCCATTAGCCTGAGCATAATATGGGGATGAATTCAACAACTTGATCCCTAGACTTTTCGCGTAATTCTGAAATTCGTTAGACATAAATACTGTACCTTGATCAGTCGTGATTGTTTGTGGTATCCCAAATCGATGGACAATGTGCTCATTAACAAACCCGATTTCTTCAACACTAGTCACCTTTTTAAGCGGTATAGCTTCAACCCATTTAGAGAAATAATCAGTTGCAGCCAAAATAAACTTGTGGCCTTTACTCGAAGCAGGAAATATTTAGCTGATTACATCTATCCCCCAGCCTCTGAATGGCCATGACTTGATAATCGGGTGCAAAGCCGATGCCGGTGCTAGTTGTATATTGCCAAACTTTTGACAAGTTTGACATCCTTTATAATATTTGAAACAATCCTCTAGCATTGTCGGCAAAAAATACCCTGTTCGTCTGAGCATCCATTTCATTTTGTAAGCCGATTGATGAGATCCGCAAATACCTTTATGCACTTCACCCATTGCCACCCGTGCTTCTTCAGTTCCAATACATCTCAATAGCAAACCTTCCATCATCCGATAGTATAAAGTGCCGTCCATGATTACGTACTTTAAAGCTTGCTGCCTGACCTTGCGCTTGATCGGCTTAGATGGGCAGATCAGGTAATTCCTTATTTGCGTTCTCCAATCAATAATGTCCGTGCATATGACAGCTTTGTTTATCAGTTCGGTCACCTGATATCGGCCAAAGTCCTTGTACCCCAACGCCTATTGAGCCAGAGCGTTAGCTCTATCGTTCGATTCTCGAGGGATATGACCGATAGAAAATGAGGCAAACGAGCCGATGATTTCGAAACACTGTTCTAAATATTTGAGTAATACTTCATCACGACATTGGTATTCCCCTTTTATTTGCTGTACAACCAACATGGAATCGCCATATGCCTCAACAGCACTTACTCCGATATTTTCTAAGAATTTTAAGCCTTTGAGCAATGCTTCAAACTCTGCCTGGTTGTTTGAGCATCGACTATTTAGTCAAAAAACAAATTCAAAATTATATCCTTTGGGTGATATGAGTACAATACCGATGCCATCACCTTCCCTGCACAGCGACCCGTCAAAAAACAACTGCCAAGGGGCGACAGATACTAGGTCGGCAGCAGTATCATGCCCTGTTATAAAATCGGCCAGAACTTGTCCTTTAAGTGCTTTAGCCGATTCATAAGTCAGGTCGAACTCTATTAAGGCATAAGCCCATTTACCAAGTCGACCTCGTAAAATTGTAGCCGATAACATATATTTTATAACATCGGTTTTATAGACCACCTTACAAGCCGATGCTAAAATATAATGTCTTAGCTTTGTACATAAGAAATATAAAGACAAGCATAATTTCTCAACGAAAGGGTACCTGACTTCAACATCAAGTAGACGTCGGCTTAAGTAAAAGATAACCCTTTCCTTACCATCGACTTCCTGTGCTAAAACAGCTCCGATAGTTTCCTCCTTAGCCGATATATATAACTTGAAAGGAATCCCTTTTCGTGGTGCAACTAGAACCGAAGGATTAGCTAGATATTCCTTGACGTCATCAAAAGCCTTTTGCTGATCAATTCCCCACACGAATTCTTGATTATTCTTTAATTTTAACAGTGGGGTAAAAGCACGAATCCAACCAGAAAGATTTGAGATAAATCTTCGGAGATAGTTAATCTTGCCAATCAGCTTTTGTAATTCGTTTTTACATGTCGGCGGTTCTGTTTCGACTATAGCTTTCACCCTTGCTTGATTAACTTCAATACCTCTTTTATGTACCATAAAGCCCAAAAATTGCCCAGCTGACATGCCAAATGCACATTTGAAAGGATTCATCTTCAAGCCATGCGACCTTATGTTCTGGAAAACCTTTTCTAAATCGGCCAAATGTTGTAAGTCATCTGTAGATTTTACTACGACGTCAGCAATGTATATTTCGACAATATGACCGATTAAGTCATGAAAAATTAGATTCATAGCTCGCTGGTAAATTGCCCCAGCATTCTTCAAACCGAAAGTCATAACTGTCCACTTGAATAACCCTATCGCACCAGGACACCTGAAGGCTATTTTTGGTATATTGGCTTCTGCCATGAATATCTGATTATATCCGGTATTTTCGTCTAAAAAAACTTATGATTTTATTCCCTGATGCAGCATCGATAAGTATATCGGCTATAGGCATCGGGTATTCATCTTTAGCGTGGCTTTATTTAAATCTCTAAAGTCGACACATACCAGAAGTTTTCCATTTTTCTTCATGACTGGAATGATGTTGGAAACCCATTCCGCATATCGGCAAGGCCTAATGAATTTTGCCTCCAACAATCGTTTTATTTCCTCCTTTATAATATTATACAGGGCCGGATTAAATAGTCTAGGATAATGTTTAAACGACCGATATCCTGGTTTAATAGGCAACCCATGTTCTACCAGCCGTCGGCTTAAACCAGGCATCTCGTGATACTCCCAAGCAAAACAATCTTTATAATCTCTAAGGATTTTGATCAATCTTACTTTGTATTTTACATCTAATTTTGTGCTAATAAAAGTTGGTCTTTTTCTATCACCACTACCTATATCGACTTCTTCAAGTAGATCAGTAGATGTGAAGCCTTGGCCCAACCTTTCAATTTCTTGGAAATCTTCTATAGCTTCATAGCTATCTGTTATTTGCCGATAGCTTTGCATTTTATCTTGTAAAGTCTTCACTGTTTTTCTTGTCCCCATCGGCGTAATACTTCATTTGCCCTATCAAATGTGCCTGGCTTGACACTAATCGGCATAAGTCCTGTCTTACTCACGCAAATGAAGTCACAATCATCCAGCGTTTTTCCTGATATGCATCCAGCTTCTTCGTGTTGCCAATTCGCATCAGAACTGGCCATGGCGATATGAGTCAATGTGTCGGCTGTGACAACCTCAACTTCCCCTCCATTCCATTGAACAAGCGCTTGATGCATAGTCGACGGAATACAGCAATTGGCGTGAATCCAATCTCGACCAAGCAGAACACTGTAATTTCCCTTGGCGTCAATGACAAAGAATGCGGTCATCAAAGTTTTACTGCCAACAGTCAATTCTGTAACCATGACACTGTTGGCCTCCGTGGGATCGCCCATGAAGTCATTCAAAACCATATTAGTCTTGATTTAGTCTTCATCGGACTTACCTAGTTTCTTGTAGGTGGTGTACGGCATCAGATTCACTGTAGCTCCACCATCCACCAGCATCCTTGATATCGGCTTTGCATTTGTATAACCTTTCAGATACAATGGTTTTAGATGCCGATGATCATCTCTCGGTTTCTCGAAGATTGCATTTTGGACACCTGAACACGACTGAGCAAAAGTTTCTTTGGCCGATTCGATTTTAATTTTGAATTCGGCCGGCAATGTGAATACCATATTGATATCCATCGGAGGTGTGTCGTCCCTAATCATAGGAGAATCTAGGTCATCTGCTGACTCAAAATCTTCTTCATCCTGTTTTTTTTTCCTCCATTCCTTCTTGATAACCTTGATCGGCCGAAGTTCATTAAAAGTCTCATCCCTCTGTTTTTCTGCATTAGCTTCTCTGATATCTTGAGTCCTTAGTCTCTGAAGTCTTCTGCGTTGTGATCGACTAAGGCTAGGTGGGCACCACCTAGGTTTGGGTTCTATTGGCTTACGTATTTGGCCAGCCAAATTTTCCCGATCAGAATTAGACTTTTGTGTTACAACATGGTCCGGTACCTGATTTGGTTCAGATATTCTTTCGCGAACAGGTCTTCTGTAAATTTTTCATGGTGATCTCGTATCGGCCCAGACAGCCTATCTCTAGCCGATCGGTTTGGCCAATCGTCTTAGGGATAATGCTCCATTGGGCATGCATACGGAGATGGCAATGCTACCCCCCTTTCCCAACAAAATTGCCAAAAAGGACATCTTCTATGCGCTCTTTCTACGTTCTCAGTGTGATATAGATTTTTCGACCGACGAGTAGGATATCGTGGTCGATTATTCATTCTTTCATACTTCTCCATTAACCGAGAGAATGTCGGTCCCGGCTTTTTTGTTGGCTGTCTTGATGGTGATTTTTCGGCTTTATACCATGTACCCACCTGAGGATTTTCCTTGGGTTTAATGGTCCTTGAATTCTTTCCTTCATGATCGGCTTCTATTTGTAATGAACCGATTGTAATCTTCAATGTCTGACTGCCGTCTGAGGTTGACTGAATGTCAACTTGCCAATCCCTTTTTAGCTCATCATGCATCGGCCTTTTTCCTTTGCCCGAACATTGAACCATGTTAATAGGGAATGGATCAGCATCAACTTGCATGGTCGGCTCATCAGCGAATTTTAACCGACCATCCTCGATAGCTGACTTGATCTGTTGACGGAAAATATTGCAATCATTAATGTTGTGAGAAAAAGAATGATGCCACTTGCAATACCTGCGTTTCTTGATCTCGTCAGCCGATGGTATGACGTGTCCTTCAGGCAACCGTATTATTTTCTCTTGCAACAACAAATCAAAAATACGATCACACTTGGAAACATCAAAGGCGTACTAAACTTACAACTTATTCCTAGTCGGCTTAAGCCAAGAACAGACTAAGGATTTTTTAGACCCCTTTATCCACTCGGCTATGTTTATTTCCGCTTCATCGTCTTCTGAAGAATCGCTCGGACAATAGTCGACCATATTAACTTTGGCTTTATCTTTTTCTTTATTATTACCATTTTTAAATCTATCTTTAAACGCCCTATTATCCGGGAATCGGCTTTCCTGAGCCGACATGCGATGAAGCAGATGACTCAAATCAGTGAACTCTTGTCCTCCAAACTTCTCTCTAAGTGGTGGAATTAACCCTTGAAAAGCCAAATCAACGAGTTGGTTATCGGGTAATGTAACACTAAAGCATCCGTTTCTTATCTCTCTAAATCTTTTAATATAATCAGTCATTGATTCTCTAAATTTCTAGCGAACAGAGCTTAGATCGGAGATCCTGAGTTCTAAACTGCCTGAGAAAAAGTATTCGTGAAATCGGCTTTCCAAATCGTTCCATAAATGAACCGAATTTGGACGCAGACAAGTGAATCAAGTAAAAGCTGCTCCCGACAATGATAATGGGAATAGTCTGATTTTCAATCCATCGGACTGAGCTGCTTCGCCACATTGCGCGATAAAGCGTCCAATATGCTCCAGGGTAGTAATCGAGTCGTCACCAGAGAATTTTGCAAAATCTGGGACTTTGAAATTGTGAGGGTAAGGCATGCGATCTATGTAATCAGGATACGGCTTTCTATAGCCGATAGCCTTCCCTTTCGGCTATATACCAAATTGATCTCTCAAGACGGCAGAGATTTAATCGGCCCAGTTCGCATTATTGGCCACTGGAATAGTAGGCCCTTGATAATGCTGGTCGTAGTTGGCATTCTGCCCCCCAAGTGCAAACTCGGGTTGCCAATTAGGCTGAGCCGATGGCAAACGGGTATACTGATCGTACCTATTATGTCTAATTTGGGGTTCTAGTACTGGAACAAAAGGTTCTGAATAAGTCACCACTTTATGCGGACCTGGATTTCTAGGCAGGACCGATTCATGACGCTGTGGGTATCTGTCAGGTTCAATCGGTTGTGAAACCGATTGTGGAAAAACATAGAACGGGGCTGACGGTGGTAGGTTCGCCGATGCGTCCAACTTGGCAGTGTCGGTGTAAGCCTGGTAATGGTTTACCCCACTTGACCGAGGATCTCTAGGCAATATGATAGTGGGTTGAGTGGCATCATGGTAGGGGGTGAGGTCTTAGCCGATGGTTTAGGATCGGCTAATGCGCTCTGCGTGTTTTGCGCTACTGAAAAAACAGGGTAATTTGGTAGAGCTTGTAACGGGTCAAGCAGACTTTCGGACGAGGCCAATTCCTGGGTGATAGTTTTAACACTATTTGCTATCATCGGCTTAAGCGTTGTGACAAGAGCCGATGACTGGTTTATTAGAGCATGGTGTATGGACTGATTAATCATAGCCGATAATTCGGCTTGAGCAGATAGATATCGGCTTACCGGTTCTATGACACCTGCAGCCCCCAGGGCATTGACCGTCGGTAGGGCGGTTTTTTGAGTGACGCCACGTCTAGTCTTCTGATAACAGTTTAGCACCATCTCTTCTAGCGCAGTTTTCCGATCTTCGATTTCTCTACGTTGTTCTGGCATCAAATCGTCCATCGTCAGGATAATTATAGCTTCTGTGTTGAGATCGGACGGGAATTGGCTTCCCTGATGAAGACATTAGTCCCACCGGGCGTGCCAAGAGTGTGTTGGCGTCAAAAACTTGAAGTAGGGTTTCGACAAAGAAGACACCGATGAACACTGTTCAGAGCGTGCGGTCGATTTGACTCAGAATCGACAAGGTAAAGATACGAAATTCACTCAAAGCCGATCGTGAAGATCAATCGGCTTAGATTCAATCAGCTCAAAGCCGATTAAATCAAGATAAAATGGTAAGTCTAACTAGCCGATTAGGGCTAATCAGAGGATAAAGGTAGATTGATTCTGAAAGGTAGATCGATTCTGAAGAAGGCGATGCCCAACAAAATCAGAATAAATTGAACCTGGGGTGTAATTTGAAGAAGATCAACAATCGGCGATGCGCAACTTTATTGATCAAGATCGAATTACAAAGACTAAATTACAAGAACTACTCCTAGTCGACAGGAAAAAGTAATGTAAATTGGTGTGTTTGATTGTGTTGGATGCCTTTCGCAGCTTGCTCTTGCTCTTCTTTTATACCCGTCGGCCGATCGTGTCCTGTTACAACACGTTACAAATCCTGATCCGTATCAACCTTATTTCAGATAGCTTTCCCTCAAAGATCTTTGCCGTTGCCAACTAACCTCAAATCTTTCCAAATCGCCTGTTAGTTACCTTATATTGACTTTCTTGTCAATTTTGACCATACATGCTAAATTCTGGTGCAAACAGGCATTTATATCTGTTACATTCTGTTATGGTTGATGAGAACTCCAATGAGTGGACTTGTGTAAACAGCAATACAATATACACACTTAGTTTTGTGTTTGGTTTTATGATTGTTATCGTAAAACTTCTGGTTAATGGAGCTACAGGTTGCAAATATTTGACGGATGAATGGAGCCCTTTTTTTAGAATTGAAAGTTCCTACATCGTAGTGTTTACTTCTGTCTGATACATGTAGTATGCATGTTGATATGTTCTCAAGGTTTAAAGTACTAGTTTGCATGGGAAAAATGGAAGCTTGAATTGTGAGGAGCGCCTACACATGCACTTTCATGTTTTATGCCCTAGCTGTATTTCAACACCTCAGGACTTTAAATGAAGTGCTAATTGGAATTACCCAACAAATAGAGGGTGGTTGCTGATTGCTTGATTCACATTCCAAAGATGGTTCAAATTAGGGTGGCGTGAATGATAAGTAGTGCACAGCTAGAACCAGCGTCTTAGTTAATTCTGTTAGATTTTCACATATATTCTTACATTGTGTACCGGTGGCATATATTGTGTTCCAGTGACATATATTCTTACATTGTCTGATGAAAGTGCCCCGTCCTTAATAGTCTTTTTTTTTTGTTTTTGTGAGCTGTACTAATGGAGGTTACCTGGTACTAGGACTATATATTGTCCGGTTTTTGGTGTTGGAAATAATACATTGTTTGATGAGGACATCACTTCTATGGATATAGTCACACCTGCAAATCCATCACCTACACATCAATCGGTCCCCGTTGCTGTAATACATGGACCGATTACTCGAGCTCGCGCACGCCAACTCAATTACCAGTGAATTCGCCTCGGCTTCATACGAATATTTTAATGGATGGAATGCTATTTAATTCTTGTGATGATGTCCTTTGCCTCAGGAACTTGGGTGAGGAACCAACCAAGATGAAGGATAGAAGAGAAGTGCACGAGTTCGGTTCAGATTCGACTCCAGGACAGGGCTGACTTGTTTGGCCGCCACGGCTACATCCGACTCCGTTTTGGGCGTTCTTGTACTTCACTGAAAGCTTATCAAGTCTACTTTCCAACGGATCTGGAATCACATCCAAACTCCTTCTGAGTTGACGGGAATCGTTCAATCAAGCAGCGTCACTTTTTCAGTCCAAGTCAAAAGTGGGCCTTTGGCCTTGTAACAAGGAAAGCCCACTTAAGGCTGCACCCTAGGTTCCTAGACGCCTCTCCACAATAAAAACAGCCAGCCGCTGCCATTAGATGAGGGTTTTTTTAGATCAAAGATAGCAGTTGCTACTTCTTGTAATCGCGCGTGTTGGCTAAACCGCCCGAATTACTTGTCATCGAAACCCTCTTTGTGATTCTGAATGAACTCGTGGTTTCAATTATAATTTCAGTGCTTGTTCATCTTGTTCTTGCGTGTTCTTCGATTGCTTGCAGGGACAAAGGCCTTCGTGGTCGTGTTGATCGTGCACCAAAGAAGATCAATAACAACTTCGGAAGTCGGTGTAACGATTGCTAAGGCGCATCGTCTGGGGACGGTGTAGTCGGATCGCCAACGTCTTCTTCCACCCAATCGAATCTATCCCTCTCTCATCGAAAGGTCGGGACCTATCCTCCTATCACGTGGTATCAGAGCTCAAGGTTGATCGGTGAGAGATTTTTTTTCCCCATCCATTATTTTACCTACAGTCCAGAAAACCATAAAAAAACAAATAGGCGATTAGATCTCCCTTGTCCAAAACAGTTTGTGCCCTTGCTTTTGCTACTTTAGTTCTCGGCTTGTTGAATTTACGGTTGCTTCGACGAGTCAAGTTGCTGGTCTTTAGTTTCATCCTTTAGAGTTTCGAGTTCAGGTCATGTTTTTGTCACAGTTGCGTTCATAATTTGAGTCGATTCATTAGTAGATCGATCGGAGTTGAGTTTGTTTCGCTCTAGTGTGGGAGATCAAATTGGGTTGCCGATTTCTTTGCTTTGTTTACTAATTCGCTTGATTCTCTGTGTTTACCAAAATAAATATCAGTTTCCAATATATATATATAAAAAGAGGCCAAGCAAGTATACAAGAGCCGCACCAAATCAAGGAGTTAAAAAAAGGCAAGTGCATATAGAAAAGCCGCACCAAATCGAGAAGAAAAGGCAAGTGCATAGAAAAGCCGCACCAAATCGAGAAGAAAAAGGCAAGTGCAGATTTCAAAAGCCGCACTAGATCAATTGCAAATCAAAGTTCGTAGAGAGAGAGAGAGAGAGTCTTTTAATTACCTTTATACCCTGGTTTTGCCAAAAGTCCTTTGTGCAAATTTTGTTTTTAGGGTCTCCCGAGTTCATCTAAGAGAGTTTTGTGACCCTCCCAAAAAAAAAAAAAAAAACTTGCTTTGTTTTGGGCGCTTCGGTGACGACGCTTGTGTCTTGGCTCGCGTCTCTAGTACGGTTCGGGACTAGGACCAAGACGGTACCGTCAGAGAACGCTTATTTAGCTTGCTGTGACTAACGTGGTGAAGGTTACTCCTTGTGCTATTTCAGCCACCTATAGCTCCACAGATTGTCTCCTACTCTCGAAGTTGTTTGTCTTGTCTGGTTGCCAACACCTCCTTGCTAAAGCTTGGTAAGAACAGTAAGAACTTGTTTGAACAAGGTTGAGAGTGAGCGATTTGACACTAGCACACCACTTGTAGATAGGGATAATCTTGTTACTTGGTGTTAGCCTTTTTTTTTTTCTTTGTTTTCTCTAACCATGGCAGGATCGGAAGCCGATAAAGGGGGACAACATTCACCTCGCACACGGGGGATCGTACAACACTTCGAGCACCAAATGAGGCTTCACACCGATGTGCTTGATGAGGACGTTCGTGTTACCAATGACCGCCTTGGTCAATTGGAGGCGCTTCAAATTGACACCAACACCAAAATCACCGCGTTGGAAGTTTCGTGGCGCAATCAACACCTCCCTTGCAAGATTCTTGCAATGACTTGAGGAGAGGGATCGTGGGCGCCTACCGATGGACATGTGAGCAGCGTTGCAGGAGACAATGAACAGGACTATGCAATGGACACCGGGTTGAGGAAGAGGAGGATGATAGGCCACAACGACAGCTACACCGAACCGCCATGGTATGGGTTTGCACCACCACGACGACAGTGCGTGAACATGATGACTCCTAGGATCAATCAAATTCAAAGATGCCACCTTTTGATGGGAAATATGACCGATGCATACCTCACTTGGGAACTAGTCAGATCGTAAATTTGCTTGCTATGATTTTCCGAACACAAGAGGGTTAGGGCTGCAACTAGTGAGTTTATCGATTTTGCCTCCGCTTGGTGGCGCGAGTATCGTAATAAGACCCCAAACAATGTGCCACAAACTTGGGATGCTTTGAAAAGGATCATGCGAGCTAGATTTGTTCCTTCGTATCATGCACGAGATTTATTACATAAGTCGCAGAATTGAGACAAGGTAGCAAATCAGAGAAGAATATTATCAGAACTACAAACAGCATGTTGCGCTGTGGGTTAGTGGAAGAGGAGGAAGCTGCTATGGCTAGATTTATGGGAGGGTCGACCCGTGAAATTCGTGACATATTAGCTTACAAGGAATACAATTCTATCACTCGCTTATTCCATCTTGCTTGTAAAGTCGAAAGGGAAGTGCAGGCGCGCGCAAGGACTAATGTTTCGCAGGTCGGACTACATCATGGCATCCACGCATTTCAAAGAATGCCCCAAACCGCATCTTCACAAGGTACCACTAGCACCGCCACACACGCCCAACAAAACCAATGCCGCAGTATCCAAGCAACAAAGGGTCAAGACCAACACCCGCCAAGAGCGCTTCGTCCGCTGCATCCACGGGAAGAACGAGGGATATTCAAAGGCCTACAATGCAAGGGATTTGGGCATGTGAGGAAAGATTGCCCAAGCAAACGTGTCCGATTGTGCGGGATAATCGTGAGTATTCTTCGCTAGTGATTTGATGATGAGACATATGCTATGCTTGCCATTGACCATGCAGAAGTAGACATGAGAAGGAAGAAGAACATATTGGTGCCGAAAATGCGTAACATTATGAGAGCCTTGTTGTTCTGCGCGTGTTGAGTGCCCAAATGGGGAAGGCCAATGTAACCAATGACATAATTTGTTTCAAACCAAGTGTGTGGTCATGGAGCGCTCATGCCGCGTCATCATTGATGGGGTAGTTGCAATAACTTAGCAAGTTCCGAGATGGTTCAAAAGCTAGAGCTGAAAACAAGCCCACATCCACACCGCACCACATCCAATGGTTTAACGACAATGTGTAAGATAAAGGTAACACGATTGGTAAGAGTGCACTTTGCCATTGGTTCGTATCATGACTATATTGATCATGATGTTGTGCCTATGCAAGCATGTTCTATGTTGTTCGGTAGACCATGGCGACGATAAAGACACCTTGCATCATGGTAGAACTAATCAAGACTTTTGTGCATAAAGAGAAGAAAATTGTATTACATCCTATGTCTCCTGAAGCCATTTTGAGGGATGAAGTTGCTAGAGCCAGCAAAGAAAAAATCGAAAACATGAGAAGAGTGAAAATCAGATTGTAGCAAAGGAATTTGTACAACATAAAGAGGGCAAGTCTAAATCTGTTTATGATGAAAAGATGAGATTAAACTCAAGGGTGCTTGTTTACTTGCTTCCAAATCTGATTTAAATGATTTGAATGATGGCTCAAGTTTGCTATGCTTTGGTTTGCAAAGAAGCTTTATTTTCATTTGAAGATACATCCTCTTCTTTGCCTCCTGCGTCATTAATCTTTTGCAGAAAACATAGACATTTTTCCAAAGGAGGTGCCACTGGATCGCCACCAATCCGTGGAATTGAGCATCAAATTGACCTCATTCCCGGGCCTCCTTACCAAACTGCACCATACTGTAACCAATCCGTAAGAAACCAAGGAGATACAACGACAGTGCAAGAATTGCTTGAGAAAGGGTATGTGCGCGAATCTCTTAGTCCATGTGCTGTCCCAAGATTTTTAGTTCCTAAGAAAGATGGATCATGGCGCATGTGTGTGGATTGTAGAGCGATTAACAACATTACAATTAGATATCGTCATCCTATTCCTAGGTTAGATGATATGCTAGATGAATTGAGTGGCTCTCTTGTGTTCTCTAAGATCGACTTATGAAGCGATACCACCGATTCGCATGAAATTGGGCGATGAATGGAAAACAGCTTTTAAAACAAAATTTGGATTGTATGAGTGGTTAGTAATGCCTTTTGGACTCACTAATGCACCCAGCACTTTTATGAGATTAATGAATGAGGTTCTGCGCCATTTCATTGGAAAATTTGTGGTGGTGTACTTTGATGATATTCTGATTTATAGCAGAACTCTAGAACAACATCTTGATCATTTGCGTGCTGTTTTTCATGCCTTACGTGATGCTCGCTTGTTTGGTAACCTTGAGAAGTGCACCTTTTGCACGGATCGAGTCTCTTTTCTTGGCTATGTTGTTACTCCGCAGGGGATTGAAGTTGATCAAGCCAAGGTTGAAGCAATACACAGCTGGCCGGTTCCAACAACGGTCACACAAGTGCGAAGTTTCTTAGGACTTGCTGGATTCTATCGCCGCTTGTGAAGGATTTCAGCACCATCGCCACACCATTGCACGAGCTCACTAAGAAGGAGTGCCATTTGCTTGGGGCAAAGCACAAGAGAACGCCTTCAACATGTTGAAAGATAAGTTGACACATGCACCACTTCTCCAACCGCCAGATTTCAAGAAACCTTTGAACTCGAATGTGATGCTAGTGGAATTGGGTTGGGAGGTGTGTTGTTGCAAGAAGGAAAACTGTTGCTTATTTTAGTGAGAAATTGAGTGGGCCTAGTTTGAACTATTCCACTTATGATAAGGAGTTATATGCGCTAGTTCAACTTTGGAAACATGGCAACATTATTTATGGCCCAAGGAATTTGTAATACATTCTGATCATGAGTCATTAAAACATATTCAAGTCAAGGAAAACTAAACCGTAGGCATGCTAAGTGGGTTGAATTCATCGAATCTTTTCCTTATGTCATTAAACACAAAAGGGAAAGGAGAATGTTATAGCCGATGCATTGTCTAGGCGATACGCTATGCTTTCCCAACTTGACTTCAAAATTTTCTGGCCGAAACGATTAAAGGGCAATATGAGCATGATGTGAATTTAAAGATGTGTTGCTCAATTGTAAAGAGGGAAAATGTGGAATAAATTTGTCCTCAATAATGGGTTTGTGTTTAGAGCTAACAAGCTATGCATTCCAAATAGCTCCGCTCGCTTGTTGTTGTTACAGAAGCGCATGGAGGTGGGGTGATGGGACATTTTGGTGTGAAAAGACAGAGGACATACTTGCTAGCCATTTCTTCCGCCAAAGATGAGGCGAGATGTGGAACGCTTGTCGCTCACGCACAACATGTCAAAAGCTAAGTCACGACATAACCCACATGGTTTGTACTTTCCCTCCCTGTTCCTAGTGTGCCTTGGGAGGATATTTCTATGGACTTTGTTTTAGGGTTGCCTAGAACAAAGAAGGGAGGGATAGTATCTTTGTTGTGGTGGATAGATTTTCTAAGATGGCACACTTCATACCTTGTCATAAGAGTGATGATGCTACCCATGTTGCTGATTTGTTTTTCCGTGAGATTGTTCGATTGCATGGTGTGCCAAACACAATAGTTTCAGATCGTGATGCTAAATTTCTTAGCCACTTTTGGAGAACTTTATGGGCTAAATTGGGGACTAAGCTACTGTTTTCTACTACTTGTCACCCACAAACCGATGGGCAAACCAAGTCGCAATAGAACTTTGTCTACTATGCTTAGGGCTGTTTTAAAACAAAACATTAAGATGTGGGAAGAATGCTTGCCTCACATTGAGTTTGCGATAACCGTCACTGCATTCTACTACTAAGTTGTGCCCTTTTGAGATTGTGTATGGTTTTGTTCCTCGTGCTCCCATTGATTTATTACCTATTCCGCCTTCGAGAAACTGAATTTTGATGCTACACAACGTCTTTGAATCGATGTTAAAATTGCATGAGACAACGAAGCGAACATTGAGTCTATGAATGAGAAATATAAACTTGCTGGTAGTAAAGGAAGGAAACATGTAACTTTTGAACCTCGAGATCTTGTTTGGTTGCATTTACTAAGGACCGCTTTCCTCAATTAAGAAAGTCTAAGTTGATGCCTCGCACGATGGCCCTTTAAAGTATTGAAAAAGTTAACGATAATGCATATAAGCTTGAGTTGCTGCAGATTTTGGGGTCTCTCCACATTTAACATTGCAGATTTAAAGCCATACTTTGGAGAAGAGGATTAGCTTGAGTCGAGGACGACTCCAATACAAGAAGGGAGGATGATGAGGACATCACTTCTATGGATATAGCCACACCGCAAATCCATCACCTACGCATCAATCGGTCCCCGCTGCTGTAATACATGGACCGATTACTCGAGCTCGCGCACGCCAACTCAATTACTGTGAATTCGCTCCTCGGCTTCATACGAATATTTTAATGGATGGAATGCTATTTAATTCTTGTGATGATGTCCTTTGCCTCAGGAACTTGGGTGAGGAACCAACCAAGATGAAGGATAGAAGAGAAGTGCACGAGTTCGGTTCAGATTCGACTCCAGGACAGGGCTGACTTGTTTCGGCCGCCACGGCTACATCCGGACTCCGTTTTGGGCGTTCTTGTACTTCACTGAAAGCTTATCAAGTCTACTTTCCAACGGATCTGGAATCACATCCAAACTCCTTCTGAGTTGACGGGAATCGTTCAATCAAGCAGCGTCACTTTTTCAGTCCAAGTCAAAAGTGGGCCTTTGGCCTTGTAACAAGGAAAGCCCACTTAAGGCTGCACCCTAGGTTCCTAGACGCCTCCACAATAAAAACAGCCAGCCGCTGCCATTAGATGAGGGGTTTTTTTAGATCAAAGATAGCAGTTGCTACTTCTTGTAATCGCGTGTTGGCTAAACCGCCCAATTACTTGTCATCGAAACCCTCTTTGTGATTCTGAATGAACTCGTGGTTTCAATTATAATTTCAGTGCTTGTTCATCTTGTTCTTGCGTGTTCTTCGATTGCTTGCAGGGACAAAGGCCTTCGTGGTCAGGTTGATCGTGCACCAGCAAGATCAATAACAACTTCGGAAGTCGGTGTAACGATTGCTAAGGCGCATCGTCTGGGGACGGTGTAGTCGGATCGCCAACGTCTTCTTCCACCCAATCGAATCTATCCCTCTCTCATCGAAAGGTCGGGACCTATCCTCCTATCATTGTTGACATATTTCAACTCTAGCACAGTTATGTTCTTACTTTGGGACGTTTTACCCATGGTCCTTTCAACCTTATTTTGCTTTTTAACAGATTTCCTGTGTTGCTCCTTAATGGCAGTAGTCCTGTGTTGCATTAGTTATATCCTAGAGTACGAAATCTGTGTGATAATATTTAGGCTGCGTCATGCTGGTGAGTGCTATATAGCCTGCAAACATGGTTAGCACCTTGCTCAGTATCGTCTGGATTACACACTGGTTTAATAGCATATTGGTGTCAAGTTATTTTCTTGCAAGAGGTGCTACGCAACAACATAATCACAGAGGTAAAGCAGTCAGTGGTACTAAATGAAGATGGCTCTGAACAAATACAATGATTTTTTCATGGCCATTCTATTAACTTTCACAACCTAATGCTTTTTTCATGATTTGCGTCATTTTTACAATCTAATACTTTTTCCCTTATTTGCATCATTTTAGGCATGTTAGTTTTATTTTTTATCTCCGCATGATGTTAGAGTTTAGATTGTGTAATCTACGTCTCCTATTCGAGGGCGCTTATTTATAAATATGCTAAAATAGCATATTTATAAGCAAGCAATCTTGAATTGTCCATGTTCTTTGGACAGTTCGAGGATATATGGTTTGAGCAAGTTTATGAGCTGTTGTACAAGTCTAGAGAAGGTTTCAGCAACATCTCACCGGTGTTCTCCGGATATTGTGGGCACCTAGAAATACGAATCGATCCTCGCTCGTGCGTTGGACTCAGAGGTGACACCCATACTTCACTTAAGTGTATGATCACTATCACCCAAAAGTCCCGTGCACGAAGTATTAACCAAATGGCCCTCACTCAAGAAAATATGAGCCACCTAGTTGTACCGTAGACACTTACGCAACCAAGAGAGTTTCAATTCCATTCCGAATAACCATGCTGGGATTGATACCAACTCATCTAAGCATAGCACACACCGTTGGTCTCAGAACCTTTGTATTGCCCACACCCACCGAGGAGAGCGCGAGCAATAGTCAAGGAACGACGACCGCTCGTATTTATACAGTAGACGGTTGAAAGCAATTCTAGGTATCCGGATATGTGTCTAGTGTTAGTTCCCAAGATCAACGCCTAGCACCTACATATCCCGCATTCGAGATGTATCGTAACACATGCACACAAGTCTAAGCAGTTGGCATAGCAGAAGAATAAACTAGAGGTTATTACAACTACTTACTGTTACAAGTACGTAGCCGACTGGTCAAATATTACATACCAAAGTAAAATGCAGCGGAAAATAAACATAAGCCAAAAGAAGGACAGAGGTATGCCCATCCATAAACCCATAGGCAACCGACTTGGAAAAGCCCAAGTTCATCCATCAACGTAATCGTCGGACCCCGGAGTAAAATACGAGTCGTCGGGGCATTCTTCCATACCATCATCTATATTGTTTAGATTAAGCAACTGTGAGTATACATATGTACTCGCAAGACTTTAGTGTATGGAAATATAGTAAATGCATGGCTAGAACAAGGATAACAAGTTTCTACACTAGTCTCAATTTCAGTATAAAGCATATTTTGTTTAACAAGTGAATGTTTTATAAAACAGTAACAGAATTATAAAGAGCATTTAATAAGAAGCTAAATAATAGTAAGTAAAGTTTGTATACATCATTCCACAGCCCTCCTTGGCTGCGAAAAGCAAGTAAAAATAGCCACCCTTGGCTCACGAGTTTACCAACCCATTCCAAAATCGGTTCCAAAATTTTTCGCAAAAACAAGACTATACTTGACAGTATTTTCCCAAGTTGCTCATGACCTCGAGCACGGATAATTAATTAGATTTTAATCTTTATAGAGAGTGTACACTTTATCTACATGACACATTCTAACAATCATGTCAACCATGCCTCACGATACTCATCGTACCCGATTTGCTAGACTGTGACGATACCGTTCAACTAGTTAAGGCTTAACTTTGCACCAGCCCGGTGGTATTAAACGCTTGCCATGGTCCTGGAGATCCTAAACCAACGATGGTGCCCCATCGGTAACTCTCCCCATGGCAAGGCATGCACCGTTGTATTGGAATGCTTTGGCCCCAACACCTTGGGGAAGGGAGCACCTACGAGCAACACCGTTACAGGTGTGCTCTTACTACTTTCGTCCTACCAAAATACAAGGCTAAACTTCAACTAATCTAATGAGTTTAGGCTATCCCATACTAGCACATGTGGTTGCACCAAATTACTTAGGTGATAGCATCAAGTTCGGTCCTTAATTGACCCAGGCGAGAATCTCCCCCTATCTACGTGTGAGGTCCTTTTCATACCTCAAATTTAAGTAATAACTCGCCCGCGTCTAAACCATAAGTTTTAGGTTGGATTTTTACCAAATTACACAAAAACCATACATCGGTCCATACCATAAAACAGAGTTGCTCAAGCTAGGTTGAAAATGTGTCCAATCATTTAAAAGATGTTCTATTGAGCATGTCTAAGCATGTACATAAGATATTTCGCAAGTATTACCCAAGTGACACTAAGTAATGTCTACACTATAACTAGGTTACAATGATAGGTAATCAAATGACAAGGTAAAGGAAATGCATACAATTGGAATTAGCTACCAATACCCACAACATAGCAAGTTTATAACATAAACGCATGCATATAGTTTGATAAAACAACATAACACCGTAAAATATGGGATCAACATGATCAACAAGAACCGCAACAAAAGAAAATAATAAATTAAAACTTACCAAGAAGAACTTGGTGATTTTGAGTTCTTGAATTATCTCTTGTATAACAATTTCTTTCGCACTTAGCTTATGTGCGGCCTTTTATGTATATACTACTTTCATTCATCGATTTCAAGAAGCTATAGCCAAGCATATACATAAGGTTGTTTACAAATTCAAGAGGCTAAAATTATGTATTTTAGTATCTATAATTCCGAGTTCTAGATGCTAAAATTATTTGGTTTAATAGAAATAAGACACTAGTTAAAGTGTTATGTATGAATAGTGCTTAGTCATGTAATGTGTTGTTGGCGACCATAATACTTAGGGTTATTGCACTAGCAGGATTTAGATGCAAAGCAAGATGTAAATAATATATTTTTCCACAATATGGTAGTCCATATACCAAAGATAATCTCTACACTGATCTTCACAAAAATTGCATTTAGACAAGATATTTTATGAGCTGCCGAAAAGGCTTAAGTGTTTCTAAAATCTACGCGATAACGGTTCAGTTTTCATTTTAAGTTTGCGACTGCACCTTATAAGATAATCTAGCCATTTTTCAGGAATTAGTAGGGTATATCTCTAAGAATGTTTTAAAGTTGGTTCCGTGACATTTAGCTTTCATCGGCGACGTTTTTCATATAGATGAATATTAAGGCCTTATATGGGCTAAATTTCAACATTGCATAAACATGAGTTAATTTTGCACAACCAGGAAGGGCATCACTTTTTAAGGTCTTAGTATTTGGTCTCGTCAAATTTTGAAGTTCGTTTGTGGAAGTTACGACTGTTCGGACTATTCAAGTATTGAAATTTCGACTATTGAACATTTAATACTAACTATGGTAGAACTTAAATATTTTTACACATTTGGGATCCTTGTGACCTCAGGAGTGTAACCAAAATTTGAATCCATTTGATCCATATTTTAACTATTTGATTTTCTATGCAAGAGGCTTCCTATGTTTACCTTTTGATTCAAACTGAGTTCAATCCTAAATATTTTTGCAAAAATGGAACATTCATGACCTCAGGAACTTGTGGAAATTATTTCATGATTTTTGGAGCTAAGTTTTTTATAGTTGCTAAATGGTACATAAAAGGAGCTTTAAACAAACTTGATTCAAATGATTTAAACTGTAGTGATCATGTAACTTTTGTTGCATATTCTGAATCCTTGTAGCTTAAATCAAATTTAGAAACTTAGTTTACCTCATTTGGACCTTCCTAGAAAAATATATAAGGAGATGAATAAAATGAAGCAAGACCTACTGGTTCAGGTGTCAGTGCACTACCACTGGGGCTACATGCTCTCTTGTGACATAGTGCATGCAAAAATACTTGTGGCTTATCTACACTCACTCTCTAGAACGCAGCAAGCAGCTCGGCCGGCAATGGAAGCGTTGAGCTCTTGGCGCGATGGAGAAGATGAGCTCGGGAGTAGCTACAGATCAGCAACCAAGGGTCCGGAGCAGCTCACTCCTGCATTCACCCGTGGCGGAGCTTGGTCGTGGTTGCACTGGCGACTAGAGGTTGGCGCGGCAATGAGCTTGGCTGAGCTTTGCTTGTGCAGAAGGGTTCGGCTTGGCGGAGAAGAAGCTTGCAGCCGGTGCTAGCTTGCAGACCTGATGGAGGAGCAAGGTTAGCAGCCGAAGGCGAGGATCACAGCGAGAGGATGTTAGTCCGAGCTCACTTGAGCTTTGCTTGCATAGAGAAATGGCTCACTCTCGACCGTGAAGAAAATAAGGCGCGGGCGAGCAAATGGAATCGATGGCAGCTTCACTAACTTAAGGGTGTTGTGGGGGAGAAATTGACGCCAGCATGGGTTTGCGGCATGGGCAGCCGCATGGCAGAGAAAACCTACTGGCCTCTGCACTGCGCGTGGCGAGAAAACCCTACAGGGCAACGCATGGCTAAGGCACACTACTGCCAGCAGACCTGCTTGGGCAAGGCAGGGAGAGAGAAGGGAGAGAGGGAAGGGTAGAGGGACTGGCTGGTGGGCCTAGGGCCCTAGGTTGGTGTGGTACCCTCTGGCAGAGACCCAACTCAGCGTTCCATCGAGCACAACGGCCAGGTTCTACAGTTGGAGCAATTTAATAGCAGATTTGGTTTTGGTAGTTGGGTAGGCTAACAAGGGGTGCTAGGGTGGTTGAATTTTTTTGAAAAGTTTTGTGCTGGTAGTTCAAAGTATGTAGTTTCCATTTTACTTAGTTTCACTCAATTCCCTGCTGTGGTTTACAAACAATAAATCTTCAAAGTTGACTGGTTTCAAACTATTTTTGAATTTTTAGGGCATTTAAATTCTGAGAAAAAATTGTAGAAAAATTATATTTATACACCTTATTTGTCCTAGTATTTTATAAAATTATTTTCTATAGTATGATGTTTGGGATTTATGTTTGTTTCTTTTATGTGTTAGGTTATGTGTTTAAATGTCATTAACACAAAATCATAAACCATATAAATATAGATAAAATTCTAGAAATAAATTCAAATATAAAATAAGATTCATGACATGCCACTTTATTCAATTCCTCAAGTTTTGGGATGTTACAGATATATACCCCTCTTAACATGTTGTCGAGACGTGTATTTGGAGAACAGCGGGGAGATGCTGCTGAAATTTTCTTTGGAGTTGTACAACATCTTAGGAATTTGCCCAAATCATATATCCTCGAATGGGGATTAGGACCTAACCTAATTAGAGATTAGGAGTTATCGTTGAACGTACTTAGTTAGTCAACAGATAGACATTTCTTTAAAATCATCCATTAATCTGTTACTTTACTACAATATGCTAGAACAATTATATGCTATGAATTATCCATTAATATGTTACTTTACATGATTCTTTTTTAAGTTCACATAATAGCTATGAATTGCTTTCTCTCATGTGAAATATATGACCATGTCAGATATACATATTTGAAATGTTGCAAGGAGAGAGCATCAGCTCATCGCTAGACAGAAAAGAAGGTACCGCTAAGGGGCCGAGCAAGGTTGCAAATGTTGAGGGGCTGAGTAAGGTCAGAAAGGTCAGAGGACTGAATAAAGAGGCCATGGGGAGAATGTCGCAGGTTCTCCACTTTAATGCCACGGGGTTTGCACGGGTCCTCCTAAGTACAAGGGGCACTACCGGTATTTTCTCCGCCTATTGGTGAGGGAGAGAGTGCTGATCACGGTTAAGGACTGGAGGAAGGAAGTCAGTGCTGAGCAGAAGAATCGATTATAGGACGAAGATAAGGGCAATTGGATTATACAAGAGGAAGATGAAAGCAATGTGGGGTTGTATGCCTTGAAAAGAATGGGTGTGTCTTTGAGGCACTTCAGGGCTATCATGCACGGTGAGTACGTGCTGAATGGCCGTATTCCATTCGAGAGGTATCCGTTTGTGACTCGATGTTTGGGAGAAGTTCACAAGGATAAAGAGTACGGCCGAGGTGGAGGAGCTGAAGAAAGAAAAACATCACTATCTAGAGGCAGAACACACACACGCACCAACTCAGTTTCGCCAGCTATGAAGGGAAGAAGGCAGAGTGGACACGACTAGCCGAGAAGTGCGCGAACTCCAGGACGGCGATGCCTTACTCTCACATATGTGAGGAGTGGGCACGCGACTAGGTCTTAGCGAGAACGAAGAAAAGCTCCGACGGTCGGCTTGTAGTTCCAAACCTCGCGACCGTGCGGATCATCTCCACCATCATAAGACATCTAATTTAGTACATTGCAGTTGACCCTTCCCCTTGTATTTTAGAACTAATTTATACTCGCTCTTTGCAGGAGGAGGTAAGCTAGCAGAAAGAGCACGGGGCCTTTCAGAGACAAGGGTCGAATGACATCCTATCTTCGACGATCGGGAAGCCCGACCATAAGGGCCGGGTGCTTGCCACAGGTGAGGGGCATCTGAAGAGGTTCTTCTTCCAAGAGGACGCTGCCAGTACCAGATCAAGATCATGGGAGACACGTGCGGAGGGACTCAAGGACACACTGAGGGAGGAGCTAAGGGAGAAGATCAAGGAGGAGATGATGGCACGTGAGGAGCGCCTGAGGGCTGAGATGACGGCGAGATCTGAAGGGAAACGCGGTATGCTACGCTAGCACAAAAAAAACTACCGCGCAACCAGAAAGCTACTCGCAAGAAGGGGATCATAGATAAGATTACCACTAGACGCGCGATTGCGGAATCCTTCGCGTCGATGTAGTGGTTCGTCCTCGCCGCGATCGTTGCGTCGATGTAGTGGATCGTGGATCGTCCTCCCACGCCGCCGAGCCGCAGCAGCGTCACCGCAGAGTCCACACGCCCAGAGATGGAACGCCGTGCGTGTGTGCAAGCACCTAGTCGCTCGGCGAGGCGCGCGAGAGGAGGAGGCTAGGGTTTCAAGTGAATCAAACCTAAACCGTGCAAAGCACACTCTGCGCCTCCCTCCTCCCCTCCTTATATAGCCACGAGATGAAACCTAAACCAGGCCCACCAAAGATGCTAAGCCCACGAGGTTCATTAATTACGGATCCAATCCAAATTAATGCGTCCCACCATTAAGTGTGTGACCTGCGAGTTCACATACGTTTGGACATGGATTCGGAAAACTCCTTTTCAATCCAATAGTTGGTAGCGGCTTCTTGCAAAGTATGCCAACTCCCAAACATACCGTGATCAAATCGAATGAACCTATCAAAAGAACTCATGTAATAATCCCTTTGCCAAGTATATGAAGATTGATCTCAAGGCGAGAAGCATGTCATCCTTTGATGATTCAATCCATCTCTCGTATCCGTGATATATTAATAAGTTGTGATTGACTCCTCAATCACGGCATGGCCATGCACTTTCTTAATCATATCACACGAGTGGCCTTGTCATATATCTCCGTTTCATTGGAGTGGCAAATTCCATCTTGATCGCTCACTTCCTCTCGCACGTTTCATAGTAAACATGAAAGCTACCTTTATAACTATCCGGTTAGGAAGTAGTGTTTGATAGCCCCAAGGAAAACTATTACACATGTAGGAATATGACAATCTCGTGTCTAAGGATCATACATCTTCTAGGTATGAGATACATCGATGACACATAAGAATGAAACATTCTCGCAGTTGTCCCATAGCGGGTCTATCTAACCCATGTTCTTCAACATGGTCCACAATGTAGAGATGATATCTCCATATCCCATGATCTATGAAGCATGATCATCGATCACTACATGTGCTGATCTATTCATCGTAGTCCTATACGATGATATCCGATCAGAGATATTTATCGAATTACATCATTAAGTAAAGAGCTTCATAATCAAGTCACATACTTGTTGATCAATACAATGATATACATTCATTGGACCAATAATCATATTATTATTCATAAACATAGTCATGTTACAATCATCTAAATGATTGCCTCAAGGGCATAACACTAACAAGATCTCCCAGAATCAGAGTCAGATGGCCTCGCCTCTTGTAGAAAGGTCTATGCCCTACCCCAGTAGTTGTGGTTCTAAAAATGATCAGTTCGGTCCCTAGCTGAAGGTAATAATTTTTTCTGACTTAAAGGTACGAGAGTAATTACTACAATATTTTCAATCAAGTTGCGCATTTTTTGCAGACACCTACTAAGTGCCAGCTCACCGTGACGGAAGACGGATTTCCCATTAAGGCTAGACGCGGTGTTGCATTTTCATACAAGGAGACTGACATGATGCATGGTAAGCCTTTGGAGAAGGGCTACATGAGAGTGCAGGTCGACTATATCCACGAAGACTTCCTATCTCATGTGCTGGAGTTCCCCCAACGAAGATATCACCACTCTCGGGCAAGCACGGATGTCGTTCATCAAGTGGCCCACGACGGGTGTCGTACTACTCAAGATAAAAATCCTGTGCATCTTCTCGATCATTCCAGTACTACAACACGTTACATATGCATGTGCTTCATAGGTTCCTATCGTACCTGCTCTTGCTCCTGCTCCCACCACTATGACGAGTCCTACGCAGAGTGCAGAACTGGTGCGTAGAAGGACTAGCACGATAGCAAAAGAACCACAGGAGGCCTCGGAGACTCCTTCTGTCAAGAAGGCAAAGTTGACAGAGGCACAACGCCCCCTAAAACACATGGAAAGCCCCTTGTCCTAACCTCGGAAACTTCTTCTGTCTAGAAAGGAAAATTGGCAGAGGCCATAGAGTCCCCTCAAGATTTTAAGGGGTACGTACATAGAAAGCTCTTTTTGCTTGCAAACGAATTGAATACTCTAGGCAAGTAGACTCGCTTGCTCCATGGATGGTACATTGACCAGATGAATGAGGCCGAGCGTCATGTTGATTTCAATGCGAAGTATAGAGGGGGACATTTCCACCGCGAGGAGAATGGGACATTCCCAATTAGTTTGAGGATCTATTCCGTTTATACCAACTAATAGCCATCAATATTTCTACTGTATGATCCTAGACACTTTAAGTATCGCACCATAAGCATGAGCCTATGACTTTTATAGGATCTTGTATTATGTTTTTAACATTCAACACGAGTTGCAGGATAATGAGGCAGCGAGCCATGATGGGTCAACACCTAGTTGGGTTCGTCGACCCTGAGCTTGTGTCTGCAACCATTGCTAGGCTTTAATCGGAGTTCCTTACCGGCTACATCAAGTCTTCCTGTAGATTGAGTCGAAAAAGGACTTTATTCTATTCCCGTACCACGAGGAGTAAGTAGTACTTTACCCTTCAATAACTTGTACGCACTTAAACCATATATGAACTTATTTTTTTGCGCTGCATACCATCTAATAAGCAACCATTGGGTTCTACTCGTGCTCGCTCCGAGTGAAAACAAAGTCTACTCTTTTAACTCGCTCGAGAAGATACCGATAGCCTACGCGATCAAGCCTGTTTTGTAGAAGTAAGTATATTCTTCTAACCTAACACTTTCTGTATTTAACTACGTTTATTTTTTTGACTCAATGGCATCTCTCCAATATATGTAGGGTTTTCTTGTCTTATGTCACTGAAGGAGGGCGACATGATGACAAACGAGGCGACCAGCTGTAGTGGAAGCGCTTTAAGGTACAAAGTGCCTAGCATAGGATTAATTTTTTCTGACATCTATTCTTCGTCTCTTAATTTTATTTTCTTTGTTCACAGTGTCATCAACAAGGCAGCGACGACCTGTGCGACTTCTATGTCATGCATCACATGATAGTCATGGTCGGCGGTGCACACCTTTTCCGTAAGGTATATGTACATGCATAATACACGCAGGCTTTTACATACAAATTTTAAAACTTAAATTAGTGCACTCATTTCTATTTTGCAGAAGATTGATATCTCCCCTCAAGAGATTACAAACCAAAGATCTCAACAAATTACGAGAACACTTGTGCCAGTGATACTGGACAGAAGTTCTAAAGAAGGACGATAGGTTTAGAGACCCAACAGGCTCCTACTAGTCCATATGTAAACAATGTTATATCATGTAAATACGATATGTGTACTGACTGTTAAACATGTTTATGTTCTATATTGTGAACAAATGTGATATGTGTATTGTAAAGTGTTTGTGTTGTACGTATATTGTGAATGTGATATACATACTGTGTGTAATCTATGTTGTTTTTGGTGCATACTGTGTGTAATCTGTGCTATTTTTGGGAGGATGTATAAACAAAAAACAGCACACACCCTCATCACAATCGGTTCTGAGAAAGAACCTATTGTGATGATAATTTATCACAATCGAGCGAAAACTGAATGTGATAACGTCTCCTCATCACCGTCTAATGACTTTGTATCGCCACTAAAACCGACTATGATGACGAAAAAGAACCGATTGTGATGTACATTCATGTAGCAGTATCATGAATTGCAGTCCAGATGTTTGGTGAATTTTGTCAAGTTTGGTTCCACTTAAAAAGGAAGTTCCTAGAAGTTGGGTTGTCTTTTGCATAGCCTTTTTGTTTTGTACCCATTCATACTAGGGAAATAAATGAGAAAGGAACTAGGGAAAGATCCTGAGGCTTATCATTTCTGAGCTTTTTTACGACCTAAGATTAATGTGAGGGCTTTTGGAGGAGCACCAAATTAGTAGTGATATAAATAGATAAATAGATGGATGATAAGGATTGATGCTTTTGATTACCTCTTTTCTACTATTAATGTGGAATTTCTAGCAATTTTCATGTTTTCTAATTAATGTGAAAATTTCTAGCCGTTTTTCTCCTATATGTTAAATATGGTGAATTCTGGAGAAGCTCCAACTAGTATAGATGTAGATAGATTGACGTGAATTTCTGATTTCCAAACACGTTTAGTTTAAATTGAACCTCTTAAAACATGTAATCTCTTAGCAAGATCCTCATTTCTTTTATGAGAACACTGTCGATAGAGCAATCATAGTTGGTTTCCAATCATGCTGGGCATCAACTACATTTCTAAATAGTTATGTAAAGGGTGATACTATCAATCGGACATCCGATTACTGTTCATTTTTTCTGATGCGTTGTGCAACATTTTTTTTCAACGCCTGCAATATTTTTTTTCAATGCCTGCAACATTTTGTTTCGCGCGGACATTTCTACTGTTATCGAAGAAAAATGTTGCACGCATAGGAAGAAAATGTTGCAAGCATCTGAAAAAAATAGACGTCCGAACACAAGTCATTACGTTATGTAAAAGTTTTCAACAACAAGTTCTTTCCAAAAGGATTGATCTTTCTTGATAGTTAAATTTACTACAGAGTGGTGCTTATATGCTCTCTCAGTAAGTGAGAAGCCAAAATCCTTAGGACAGCTGAGATTTTGCACCCCCTTGTGGAAACACACCCTGAATTCGAAATTTGGCATTTTGTGAAATGATACTCGATGCTACTAAAAATTAGGTGTAGTATATCAGGCACTAAGGTGTTTATGTTTTTATAAATCGATCTAATGTCTTGAGATTTCGGATGGGATGGCTTGGCATGCATGTTATGGCAAGAGAACCCCATTGCTTAAATGTTATGGCAAGGAATTCAAATTTTCCATGTGCAAGCAAGAAACGATTATTATATATATATCATTCGTTTTTCAATTGCAGCATCAGAAATTGCATCTAGGTCCTCCAAAGTATACGAAGATGCCCTCGTTATCGGTTCCTGTATTATCAGCAGTGTAGCGTCTTGGATAGATAGCTCTTTGGACACACTCACCGGATGCCGGAACTGAGAACTCTGCGCCATCGTTTGCCATAACCTTGATGCCTAAAACATGGGCAGCTTTTCTATATCCTTCTGAAGAAGGGTGACCGCTTCCCATCGGAGGTAGATATGTTCTGCCTGTAGGAGAATCAACCATGCCACCCCAAAACGTGACATCACCTTTTTGCTTCAAATAAGGAAACATCGAGTTTGGCCAATAACCAATTAAATTAACATTTGGGCCGTGTGATAACCACCACATTCCCTTTTCTGGGTCCTAGCAAAAGAGGACAGCAGCCAATTAAGAGTTTGGTGATAGAATAAATTAAAATCTTTGTTGAAGTATTTGTCATGTTGCTGATGATCAAGTAAGTACACACAAAGTAGAATTAGACAAAAGATGTAGTCCTGCCAACATCTCAATTTTATTACTTTTGCCCGTATGTGATGTATGTATATATAACGTACAGCCTCTCCTCCCCTTTATATAGTGGTAGAAGATGTGCCTTTCTTCTACCTTAAATAGCGAGAATAGTAACTATTAGAACTTTTCATTTATATGTTTGCACATACCATAATATCACAGTAATCTTCACTACATTAGAGCTTAATGAAAATAATTATAGATAATGCATTGTATAAAACTGTCTATTATAAATTAAAGAAAAAAGTCTATTTTAGGCCCTCTAACTTGCACAAAAGTCTACCAAAAAACACATACCCCACACCACGAATTTACGATACCAAATCATTAGACCATCGCATAGAAGTGCTGACAGGCACGACCGTTACATGTTTCTAGATATAGTTTTGCACAGTGAAAGGTGTAACATGCTTTTGCCATGTGTGCTAACAGATCAAGACCTCGAGACTGACTACGTGAAGAAAAAAGATTCTCTCTCTCACCTGTCTTTTCTCTTAGTTAGCATGGTATCAACCACATTTTTAATTAACTATTGAGATTAATGAGCTAATGTCAAGCTTTTTTTTCGAAATTGACATACTTTAACATAAAATCATTGCGGATACCATTTATTTGGTTATTTCAAATTCGAGTTAACGAGTCAATATTGAGCCGAGCATCTTTAGACCTTTTTCATTTGAAATGAACTCATTTCTATTTTAAACACATTAACAACTATAATCGAAATAATTTTTTTCGAACCCTAGCAATTTTGCCAGCCCAAAACATGATTGGCCTTGGGCTCACCGGCTGCCGAGTCCGCTGCATGCTTCCAATGCGACCACTGTAACCTGCGCCACGCTGCCTCTAGCATCACCGTGCCTCTTGCCGTCTGCTCATGGCATCGAAGTGTTGCCAGCAACTGGATTTGAGAGAGAGAGAGAGATGCCCGCGCGACAACCCTCAACAAAAAGATCATGCACTGCCTTCTATGCCACTGGAAAAGCTCGGTACGTTGGGCATTCTACGTATGTCATGAGCGAAGAGTAATTGCATGCATGTCGTGGGCGAGGAGCAAGCTTTAATATAGAAAATCTCAGGTGGGAAATCCTATCAACTACGCTTACTCATCACCAGTGTCTACAGAAGCAAAACAACATCTAAAATCTTCGGTTAAATTCTTCAGTATTTGAAGCTTAGGGGGTTTTAGGATGCTAATGGACTCCCGTGAAAGCATAGGAGAGTAATTAAACTGAACTTTTTCCTAAATTAAAGTAGGGGTAAAATGTTACCTTAAATATAAGCAAACCTAGTCCATATTGTGGCCCATTGTACTGTGAAACTGGTGACAGTATTGAACCAAGCGTGATACTTGAATTTACTTGAATAAATCCAGGGCATTGATGATCATAGCATTCTTTATCGTCAATATCCTATATTGAAGAATAAAACCATGTAAATAATATTTTTCGTGCATACTATTGCAAGCACATGTAGAATTACTAGTCACCTAAGTGAAAAGTATGAAATCTACTACGATTATCACCTCCCACAGCACGCCATACCTAAAATAATGGAACAAGTTAGTAGTAGTTAATATGAAGTTTTCGCAACAAAAAAAAAATGTTTCCTGAAATTCATTGCTTGAGAGAAAAGATCTGAGTACATTAATTCACCAGATATAGATTCTGTTAGATCTTGTTTGCAGGGAGGCCTAATCTCGACCGGGATATCTATGGACCAGGATTATTTTAGGTATGCTTACATGGATCCATCCAGCAAATTATATATTGTTCACTGTCTATATTAACTCGTTTCATCCATCCAGTTCTCTTCTTATAGAACGAATGAAAATTAGAGCTAATTTAATGTATAGGTAGATTTGCTGTGGAACTAGGTCGATTTGTTGCACAGCACATGACCTTCCTTTTTTTCCAAATTAGATTGGCTCATCTAGGTAGATATAGAATAGATTAACATATTAACAAATAGTATGAGGTTGTTTTATTAAGCAAAATAGAATGTGGAAGTGTCTGTATGTCAAATAAAATAATACAGCTTGGTGGAAATTTTTAGTAGCATAATTAATCATATTTATGTGTACATGTTACTGCCATTGATTGATATCGCAATGACGAAAAATACTTACAAACCATCCAGCTCCTATAGTACTGAACTTCATGTTGTCACGAGACTCACGATCAACAACAACTATTGTTACAATCCCAGCACTCTTATCATCATCATTCTGTACTGCCGGCTCATATACATCAATTCCAGCCCTTGCTCCATAGACATCTTTTGTTCTACTAAGGCCTGCTACCTGGAATTAACTAACTTAATCAACAAGCGTGGAAGCATATGTTGAACTAGAATAAATTGTAAACCTAATTTGAAATATATAACAAATTCGATAAAATATGGACCACGTACGTAATTGTATAAAATGTAGGTAACTCAAAATGATCCCTCACTACTGCGGATCGGGCATGCACAAGCGGTTCGAAACCGCTTTCAGAAGCGGTTTTACCGTGTCGGGCCGAACCGCTTGTGGTTTGACACTTCCACAAGCGGTTGGTGTTACCAACCACTTGTGGAGATGTTCTCTCCAAAAGCGGTTGGTCTTACGAACCGCTTGTGGAGAAGCTCTCTCCACAAACGGTTGGAGTTACCAACCGCTTGTGAAGAGTCTGACAGCATAGCGTTTTGATTATATTCAATATAGATTATGTTTTCAGAGGGGTTTTTGTTATAGATTTTGACAATTAAAATAAATAGAACTACATGAGTTTTTTTTTACACAATTAAATATATATTATTCATGCGTACTTATTAAGATAATTACAGGTTCATTTACAGAAAATACGAACTTACTAGACTAAAAAATGAACAAGTTGATGAGCACATGAAATAATAAGCCACTTTTACAAGTTTAAAAGAATAAAAGGGTGAATCTTGAGCTCATTTCTTGCGTGCGTCACTCTTTGTGCCCTTGGTCAACGTCGATGTCAGCTCACCTATCCTTATTTCAAGACAATCTCTCCAACCATTTGCATGGAACTCGCCTTTGGTGGATACAATCTCGTCGACAATAAAGCCGATGAGTTGTTCTTGGATTGCTGCAACCCGATGCGGCGGGATCACGCCTTGCACATCGATGTTGGGCTGACAAAGCGGGAAGTAAATAAATCTCTGAACATGTAATTAAAGTGTAAGTACTAAGAAATTGACATGTACACTACCTCGGCGTTGGTTGTCGGCACATCACCGTGGGTAATACTTTGCATATAGGGCACACATAATAGCCACATAAGTTGTTTCCACCTGTCTGTTGTAGAACCTGCGATGAAATTTGAAAAGAAAATGATTATGGGGATGAAAAACTGTTACGGCATATTAATATTCTTTAATACGTACTCGAGTGCTTATTTGTACATCAAATTCGTTCTCGAAATGTCCTTGTTGCTTCTTTCGAAACCTTGCGAATGCCCTGTGTGATGCGTTAGTATATATGAATAGTAATTATCAGAGTTGGAATCAGCAAGGTATTTCAATATATATAATAAGGAAAACTATCGTATATATATGCGCTATATACCTGTTTAGGGTGTCAATGATAAATTGATATTTTTTTACCGGAGTCCTTTTTGAGTCTTGAACAACGATTTGGATACTATCAAGCTTGATGACAAGAAGGATCCAGTGAAACCTATTCATGTATTGCAACATATATGTAACTAGCTAGTAGTATTATAAATGCCTTGGAAAATATAAGAACGAGAGGTTGTATATATAATGCACTCGAAGTTGAAGGGCAGAAGTATGTACGGTTTGTAGTGTTGTCCCAAGAATGCATCGAGAATGTAATCTTCAATATCCTTTCGGTTGTATCCAAAGACGAACTCGTTAACAATCTCTGGGTCGATGAAGCCCATGTTGAAGATATTCTCTTTTCTACATCGTTGTATCTCCATTCTACATAGAAAGGTATAAGTTTAGAGTTGCAATTTTATTGTACGAGGAAGCACACGGTAAAAGTGTAAGGCCCCCATTTTTGATAGATAAATACCAAAAATGGATACCATGTGCATACAGTACTAGTCCCATGATCAGTAGCTAGTACGCACAATTACAAATTGATATCACAGTCATACACAAACTTTATTACACAGCGGAAGTAAGATTACATATTATTTTTACAATACCAAAAGTAAAACTGCAGTGGAGACAACTTCTTGTAGTATGCCTTTTTAACCCATTGTTCCACAGGCAACTGACAAGGGAAAATCCTTAGATAAATTCATCGTTAAATTCCCCGTATCCTGCATCAACGTAAGAATCGTCGGGGAAATCTGTTTCTTCACCTAAAAACATCAACATCGGCAAGTTGAGTACTTACGTACTCGCAAGACTTATGCAAATCCTAAGATACATGCAGGCCATTCCAATGAAAGGCTATTAAGGTTAATTTGCATAAAGCTGGTTTGAAATGTAAATACAGAATAATAGATTGCAAAATGGAATTTAAATAAAAGCAATTTAATATTGAAAGTGATAGAATGTAAGCATCAATAAATCACGAATGTTTGGGTATACTGATCATACTCAAAACCATTTCCTTCCGCACACAATGAAATGACCAACACGTGGTAGAAACCACTTTTATGAAAATAAGCAAAACTGCTAACTATGTGATGACTTTACCAAGTGTCCATGACCGCGGACGCGGCTAATCGATTAGTTTTACACTCTGCAGAGGTATACAGCTTTCCCCACAAGACATGACTGACTCTTTGAGCAATCGATATTTGCACACTGCCTTTGGTGTGCCGCAGAGAGTCATGTTATAACCGTTACATTATTTAAACCTAACTTTGCACCAGCACGGTGACGATAAACCCATTCTGTGGTGTAAGAACTCAGAGCATAGAAATGATGGAACTACCCACAATATGGCATACACCGTTATATTGGTAGACGTTTAATCCATGATCACCTCAGTGTGGACGTCCCGTCGAGCAATTCATTAAGAAACAGCTCGTACTACTCCGGCCTTCCAAGTGCAAAGCTAGTTTTAAATAACTTAATAAGTTAGAGCTGTCCCATACCAAAGACTTGTGGTTGTATGAATATTCTTGGCCTGAAAACAACTCATAGTTCGGTCCTTAATCCGACACGGGCAATAATCTCCACCCTACGCTACGTGCAAAGACATGCACAACCGGCTATTGCCAATAATTGCCCGCATCTAAACCATAGTTTTGTTTTCATTTTCCAACCAAATACCAACCACAAAAATGGTCATACCCATTTAAATGTCATGTCCAAAGTCTTTAATCATATCACAGCTTTATCTTCATTTAGCTTTGGCTAAGCATTTCACTAAATGTGAGTAACCCAGATTGACATTAAATATTGTCTAAGCTATTCTAGGGTTTTCAAGGTTCACAATTTTCTACTTATCAAGGAAGTTCTATAAGTCTACTGGTACAATTACCATTACCCGAAATATAGCAGACTTTAACAAAATAAGGTATGCAGTAAAACATTTAATGAAAACATTTATAAAACTGGGATCAATATGATCAAAGGGGGTTTTGCTTGCCTTGTTGATTATCCTCGACTTCGAACTCCTGTTCGTCGAATAAACCGGGTTCGTCGGATTCTACACGTCGTATGGCGACATATAGTAAATACTAAATTTCAATAAGACCAAAAAGAAATCAGATGGAAATATTCAAATAAAATAATTTCACAATTCAGGAATGATTACATGAGTTATTTATTCCCATTTACAATTTAAAGATTTAGTTTATTTAAACCATTATGGCATTATTTACTACCCATTTTATAACTTAAATTTTTCTTACAACATACCCTAAGTATTTTTACAGATTCTGGTTCCTGAGATTACATGGATTCTAATAAAATTTATTTTACTAAATTTGGAGGTTATTTGCAAAATTTTCATGAATGACATATTTCTAACCTTTCTTTTGAATTTGACTTCGAATTTCAAATAAAATTCAATTTTGAAATATTTCTGCATATTCTGAATCTACTAAATTTTATATGAATTTATAAATTTATTTCATCAAATTTGGTTAAATGATTCAAAAGTTATAGCTAAATGAACATCTAGGTTTTGAATAAATACTGAAAAATCAGAAAACTGCCGAAAATGGAAAATACGTTTTCACGGGGAAAACGCGCTTTCCATTTTGGTAGAACTGCTACCGAGGCGCCGACAAAGTCGGGCCCATCGGTCGGATCGATCGATGCTGCGGCTGCATGGGTACGCTGCTGGTCCACGCGGATTGCACAAGCGCGAGGTCGACAGTGGGGCGACGGCAGTGACTCGCGCATGTGCAAGAGACTGACCGACGGGGCCCACTGGTCAGCGACGCGACGCTGAGCCCAGGCGCAAGCAACTGACAGCCGAGGTCCACAAGGGAGCGACTGACGCTCGCGCATGAGACCGACAGGTTGGGCCCGTTGGTCAGCGACGCGGCTCAGCACTTTGGCGGAGCGGCTAACAGGCTGGGCCCGCTTGGCGGTGACCAGGCGCAGGCACCAGCTCGGCTTCGGGCGGCGAACCGGAGCCGGAGCGGCGGAATCGATTCCACCTTGAGCTTCAGAAGGCCAAGGCGAACCTTTGGGTGGCGCGCGTGGCCGGAGGTGGTCGGAAGGCGGTCGGCACCGGCGGTAGGGCGGCGAACTCGGCGGCCGTGGCGACACGACGAACTAGCTACTCCTAAGCTTGAAGATCACCCCACGAGCATCGATGCATCACAAGGATCCCATTTCGGTTTAGCTCAAAGAATGAATGGCGAGGAGGGTTCTCACCGTGCTGCGGTGGCGGAAGAAGAAGTGAGTCGGCGTGCCCGCCGGGAAGAAGGGTTCGCAATGGTGTGGACGAGTTCTGGTGGCTCAAGGAAGACTCGGTCGAAGGAATTTGGTTGGAATGGGTTGAGGCGGAGGATTGCGAGTTTTTCCCCGTTTCGGGTTTTTGCCGTCGCCGGAGAAGACGACCAAAGCAGCGACGGAATGGCTTCACGGGGAGCTAACTGGGTCGGTTGCGAACGCACGAGGAGGTTTTATAAGGGCTCAGAGGCGGTGCGACGCGAGCGGCACGCGAAGAACCGAGACGGTCTGCGTCGGCGCGAGAGAGAGCCAGAGAGAGGGGAGGAAGAACGCGGGCGAGAGGCTGCCACGCGGGGGCCAGATGGCGGTGGCTGTCGGCTGAGTTGGCTCACTGACAGCCCGGGCCCACACGTCAGCGAGAGCGGAAGAAGAAGTCTGGCGAAGACTCAAGACGGAATGGGATAAAAATGGGGATTTTGAGGCTCAAACCGACTCTAAATTTTATAAAAATTTTACCAGCAGTCGACAAGATAATTACCATACTCCAGTAAAATTTTGTATATTTTATGATGCATGAAGATTTTTATAAAATTCTAACATTGCAATAGTTGCTGCATTGCCCATTCGGTTTTTCTTTTAATTTGCGATTTAAATGAATTTATTATTTTACAAAACTTTTTATTACGGTTTGAAATGATATTATACACCTTCTGTAAAAATTACAGACTTTAATTATTATTATTTAAATTTTAAAAATTCTGACATTTCTGTTTTCCAGATTATTTATTCACTGTTTTTGAATTTTTAAAATTATAAAATAAATTAATAAATTCTTGATATTTTTACTGAAGGTTGATACTGTTTTGATGTCGGCAAGATAAAAATATTGGGTCAGGATGACTTATAGATATTTTTGCCAAATTGTTTTACCATTTTACCCTGAGATATTCACTCATGATTATCTTTGATTAATTGTTATTTTTATTAATCCAGCTTACCCACCGACTTAAGAAAGCTGAGGAGAGCCCTCAGATATTTTTGGAGGCTTTGGTAAATTTTTGTTGAATTAACATTTTTACTTTTTACCATTTTCTATTTACCATATTCTTTGTTTCACTTTCTTGCATTAAAGAAAAGCCAAAAGAATACACAGAAAATCCAGGAAATTCAGAAATTTCAAAAATAATACACAAAAGATTTTTATTTCATTTTTCTTTATTTTATGATTTTTGAGGCTGTTACAAAAAGGTATGAGCTTAACACTTACAGGCACCAGCAGCTCATGAGAGACACGTTGATGGTGTCGGCGTGGTAAATATTGTATAAGTCGTCAAATTCGAGCCATATGGTGTTGTCCCCGCGATAAAAATCATCTTTTTTGATATGGAGGGGGAACATCGTTCCTCCTTGAGCGGACTCTGTCATGTACCATTCGTGAAATTGCCGCATCTTGGTTGGCAGATCCTTTATCTCATTTGGGTCAATCAGCTCCCGACCCAACTGAAATTGCCATCTGACCTTTGTTGCCATTGGGATATCATCTATTAATCCAAGAGCTGCAGCTGTGGAACTGAGTCCTGCCTCCTTCATAAACCTCTCGAGGTTCTCCTGATCTTAGTCTCTCTTCTTCTTCTTTGCCGCCGCCGCCTGACCACGTTTATTCTTCTTTGTAGCCTTTATTATTGTTCGTTCATAGTTGGATGGCACAGCAATGACTTTGCGGCATGTCGCGAAGTGTTCCGCCGCTTTTGGATCAGTTTGGTACCTTTGGCTCTACCTTCTTTTTGCGAAGTGTGTAGCCACTGCGCTTTAGTATTTGCGTCACTCTCCTCCTTATTCATATCATATGCCCTCTTTGGAGGTTCCTTTAACCTTGTCGATCGGCTGGACTCCGCCTTCTTGGGAGCAGGTGGAGGAGCCTTAATTCTGCTATCGAGCTTCTTCCTCGGAGGAGATGGTGGAGGCGTGATTTTCCTGGGGGTTCTTTTTTGTTTGAGATGCTGGTGGTGGAGTAGGGCTTCTGCGAGGAGCGGGTGGTGGAGAAGGCATGCTCTGTTTTACCGACGAGGCATTGCGTGCAGGTGACGTTGGAGGAGGCGTGGGTTGTCGTGGTGGAGATGACGCATCCACACCATCTTGAAATATGATGTACCGTTTGCGCCAAAGGATGATATTGTGGAGGGCCTGTCCAAGCTTGGTCACATCGTCGCCTCCATGAATATCGAGGTGAAGTTCTTCAAATCCGCTCAGCACCTCCTCCACCGCGACCTTTGAGTAACCCGGGGGTATCTCGTTGCAGTGGAACATCTGGCCCGGCTCCACCGGATATACCATGCCGTAAGCCACCTTGATGGAGAGGTTACGCGCATCAACGTGTAGCTCACACTGGCGGCGAACCCTTATGTTATCCACGGGATAACGGGCTAGCAAGTTGTCCGCTTCAGGGGCCCCGGTGGATGCGCAGCTACTCCGCCGCGTGAAGGGGCTGATCACGGCGTCCGGCTGATTGCTCGGACCTAGTCCTTGAAGCTTGCTAAGGGCAATTTGTACTTATTGCGCAACTATATCGCCGATGCTAGCCTGGGTTGCTCTAAGCTCTTGTTCCAATTGGTACACTTTATGTGATTCTCTTGTTTTGCTTCTATGTCGGCTCCTGTACATATGTGCATCCTTGGCGAAACCATACTTCCATGGCGTTAGCTTGCCCATACCTCGTGTCCGTCCTGGGTGCTCAGGGTTTTCAATGGCATGTGTTAGCTCGTTATTCTCCCTGTCTGCCACCAATGTACCTACCTGAGACTGCTAGACAGCTTGTACAATCCTTTGGCCAACCTCTTGTACTCCTGGTGCCATCACCAAACTGCCGTCATCTGAAAGGCTCCCCCATGACCCATGAACCAATTGCGCAGGCGATCTTCCCACAAAGCGGTAGCCGGTGTGACGTCCTTCGCCATTAATTCTTCTTCCCGCTTCTCCCATTTTGGTACAGCCTTGAGGTAACCACCGGTGCCAAGATGATGGTGGTATTTCTTCATCTGTGAATTGGCCTTGTTCTTCTGACTCGCGGCCTGGCCTTCACCGGCAAATGAACTCCTCGAATGCTTCCCAGTGATCCGCCAACTTTGGAAATTAGTTGAAGTCGGGTCTTTCTCCCTTCTGCACATACTTGTGGCTGAGAGACGTCTTCCACGCCTGAAACATTGTTGCCATCTTCTTCAAAGTGAATTTCTTGGCCTTGTCTTCGGACCCTTGGGGAAATGTGAAATTTTCCATAATATCTTGCCAGAGCAGGTCCTTGGTAGCTTGAGTAACTTCGGCCCATTTTCTGATGCTAATTGGGACGTGATCCCTCACGTGGTAACCGCAAGCGTTGTTGTACGGCCCAACTGCTAAAATAGGGGCAACCGACATCCCTTCGTTGTTAACGTCGGTAAACACGTGCTTTGTGGATGGCTTCTTGTTAGGTCCCCGATGCTTGGATTGGTTGCTCGATGTACGGGGCTTGAAATACATAAACATATGTATAAACATGTCAGAGTGTATTATATTAACGAATTGTGATTAATTAACATGTCTACAGGATTATATTCTTCTGGCTGTACCTCATCCTGGCCGGAACCAGTGTTACCGAACTCAACGGCTCCAGCGTCAATGGCTTCATTAGCTGCAGCCTCAACAGCCTCACCGGAACCAACATTAGCCTCAGCGATGGAGTCCAGCAAGAACTGTTCTCCCTCATCGAAAGTAGGGTCACCACGTCCTGGTTGCGCCATCAATCCTAATTCCGAAAAAAATGTTGACATAAATATCATATTACTTTGAAACAACCATATTACAGATTACAACACAAACATATTATTAAAAAAAATTCTACACCAAGCATTAAGTACTATGGCGTGTTGGAATTAACTAGCAAGGATCAAACACGAACTCGTGGACACAAGGATGGCGTGTTGGAAAAGAAGAAAAACTATCATGACTTACGTGAAAGACAGAGCATAGAGGACCAATACACACATTTTACATACCAAGAATACAAAATCAATGTGGGCATTATGCATGCACAGAAATGAGAACATCCTTGTGGGCATTTCACCGAACATCTTGTGGGCAGCCGAATTAGAGAGGGGGACGCGCGCACAGTGTACCTCGGTCCTCTGCGTGGAATGGCGGTGTGGCGGCGGTTTGGTGGCGGAGGAGGCGTCGACGAGGTGGCGGAGAAGGCGCCGGCGGGGTGGAGTGGTGGCGGCGACGAGGGCACCAGCGCGGGGTCGACTGGCACGGGGGTGGAGTGGCGCCGGGATGGTTGGGTGGCGGAGGAGGGCGACGACGTCGACGAGGGGTCTCGACGGAGGCGACGACGACGGCGATCGGAGAGACACAGGAGGCAGCGGCGCGCGCGTGTTCTCGAGCGGGGACTTTGAAAATTTGGGGTGTGAGAAAAGGGCGGGGCGTTTAAACTTTATACAGGGAGCACTTCTACAAGCGGTTTTTAGAACTAACCGCTTGTAAAATATCTCTACAAGCGGTTTTAGAACCAACCGCTTGTAGAGGGATGACTTCTACAAGCGGTTGATATTACTAACCGCTTGTAGAGGGATGACTTCTACAAGCGGTTGATATTACTAACCGCTTCTGAATGTAGCGTTCTAGAAGCGGTTCTTTTCTCAAACCGCTTCTGAATGTTGCGTTCTAGAAGCGGTTCTTTTCTCAAACCGCTTCAGTTTAATTTCAGAATTTTTTAAAAAGCTCTTACAACTTTAGTTTCATTCCATAATTTTTAAAAAATGCTTTTAGCAATTTAGTTTCATTCCATAATTTTTAAAAAATACTTTTAGCAATTTTGTTTCATTCCATAATTTAAAAAAAGCTTTCAGCACTTTAGTTTCATTCCAGAATTTTGGCACTTTACAATCATTCCAAATAAACACTTCATACAGTAGAAGACCCGTATTACATATACATAGTTCATACAGTAGGGGTACATCCTAAGTAGTAACGTACTTTGTCTTTACAAGTGTTCCTTCATTATGATAGCGACGTATGAAAGGAGTATTCACGTCTGTGTCATTGAGGAGGCTTATGTCGACATCCACAGCGAAAGGAGGGATCTCGTCGAACTGACTATACTCTTCCTCGTCTGTAACGTTCTCAACTCCAACAATCCTTCGTTTGCCTTGGAGAACCACGTGTCACTTTGGCTTAGTACTACAATCTTTCTGCTTCTTAGGTTTGCTTGACATGTCCATTACGTAGAAGACCTGTCTCACATCGTTCGCGAGGACAAACGGTTCGCGCCTATAGCCGACTTGCGTGAGGTCCACGATTTTCATACCGTATTTGTCGACCTTCACGCCGCTTGAAGTCAGTTTGACCCATTGGCACTTAAATAGAGGGACCTTCAAAGGTCCATAGTCAAGCTCTCATATCTCTTCTATGAAACCATAATATGTATCCACCTTGCCTTTGTTGTCTTCGGCGTCTATACGAACACCGCTATTTTGGTTGTTGCTCTTGTTATCCTGGGATCTGGTGTAGAATGTGTAACCATTTATCTCGTACCCCTTGAATGTCACGATTTCACTAGATGGTCCCCGAGCCAAACGTTGCAACTGTTCATTGTCTGACCCTTTCAAAAGGATGTACTTTTGTAACCAAGCTACCAAAGAATCCATGTGCTTGATGTTATCCAATCATCGACCTCCACAGGAAATCGCGCGTAGAATACTCTTGTGCTCAAGGACATACGGGCCACTACAGTTGATTGTTTCAAAACCGTGAAATGTGCTTGCTTAAATGTAAGAAGATCATTGCATGCAATTGCTTTCCTTTCTAGTGTTCCTTTTCCCCGTAGCCTCCCCTCATGGCGTGATATAGGGACGCCGATCGGGTTTAGAACATTAATGTAATCCACACAAAACTCAATCACCTCCTCTGTCCCATAACCCTCGGCAATGCATCCTTCCGGACGAGAACGGTTACGAACATACTTCTTTAGCACACTCATGTACCTCTCGAAAGGGAACATGTTGTGTAGATACACGGGTCCAAGAATACCTATCTCTTTGACAAGGTGAACAGTGAGATGAACCATAATATCAAAGAATGCAAGAGGAAAGATCATCTCAAGACTAACCACACTTTGTACAACGTCATCCTGCAGCTTACTTAGTTTATCTGGATCGATGACCTTCTGTGAAACCGCATTGAAAAAATAACACAGCTTTGTGATTGTCCCCCGTACCCACTCGGGCAGTATACCTCTCACAGCCACTGGGAGCAACTGTGTCATTAACACAAGACAGTCATAGGATCTCATGTGTACGATTTTATTCTCTTTCGTGTTTATGAGTCTCTTTACATTCGAGGAGTATCCGGAAGGGACCTTCACACTGTTCAGGAACTCTATCACGCTTTTTTTTCTCTTCTTTGCTTAGAGTGTAGCTCGCAGGATGTAAGTAATGTTGTCTTTTCCCTCTCTTTTCGGGATGTAGGTCGTTCCTCAGTTTCAAGAGTTCAAGTTCCTTCTGAGCTTGCAGTGTATCTTTCGATTTTCCATACATATCTATGTAGCCTAGCAGGTTCAAGCAAACATTCTTCGTGATGTGCATGAAGTCAAGTGAGTGACGAACCTCCATGACTTCCCAATAAGGCAAGTCCCAAAATATTGACTTCTTTTTCCACATGGGTGTATGACCATCCTCATTTTGCACATGTTTGCTTCCAGGACCCTTTCCAAATACTACTTTCAAATCCTTTACCATAGCAAACACACGTGGCCCACTACGATGCTGAGGCCTTGCACGAAGGTCTGGTTGCCCGTTAAATTTCCTGCCTTCCTTCCGCAACGGGTGACTCGTAAGAAGAAACCTACGGTGACCCATGTACACAACCTTCCGAGAGTTTTTCAGGTACATGCTGTCCGTTTCATCTAAGCACTGGATGCAGGCTCTATATCCTTTGATAGTTAGGCCAGACAGGTTACCGAGAACAGGCTAGTCGTTGATTGTTAGAAATAACAATGCACGTAGGGTGAAATACTTCCTTTTGTACTCATCCCATACCCTTGCACCATCGTCCCACAACGTCACAAGATCTTCAACCAATGGTTTCAGGTAGACATCGATATCATTTCCAGGTTGCTTGGGGCCTTGGATCAACAACGGCATCATGATGTACTTTCGCTTCATGCACAACTATGGAGGAATGTTATAGATACATAGTGTAATAGGCCAGGTGCTATGGCTGCTGCTCAATTCTCCGAAAGGATTCATCCCATCGGTACTCAACCAAAACCTTATGTTTCTCACCTCATCTGCGAAGTCCGTACGTCCGGTAGATTTTCCTCCACTGTGAGCCATCTGCAGGGTGTCTAAGCATCCCGTCGTCCTTACGCTCTTCTTTGTGCCAACGCATCATCTAGGCATGTGCTTTGTTAGCAAACATGCGTTTCAATCGGGGGATCACAGGGAAATACCACAACACTTTAGCTGGAGGTCTCTTCTTCTTACGCTCCCCATCTATTTCACCTGGATCGTCACGCTTCACCTTATATCGTGATTCTCTGCACACTGGACAAACATCCAAATCGGCATACTCATTACGATACAGGATACAATCATTAGGACATTGTGTATCTTCTGAAATCCCTCTCCAGACCGTTGCCAACGAACCGCTTCTGGTGCGAACATCACAACGGTTTTGAAACAAACCGCTTCTAATAGGCCGGTTGTGATGCCCAGTTCTGTAGTAGTGCCTAGATCCGACCGACACATTAGAATGGATCCTGTGCAATGCTTGCTGATGATGACCAAATGTTTGTCAGGTATTGCAGTCAAAGCTAAGGTTGGAATGAAACAATGCACGGAGATGAGAAGGTATGCATGCGCATGCTAATACTAAGACTACTTTTGTGGACAAATGATATGTTGCAATCATCCATAAAATTAATTAATGATTTGAATAGAGGAAGCGAACCCAATAGCCGGCATGCTACACCCTCCGGTCATAAATATATGTTATTTTGGACATCGACACAGTCTTAAAACACAACTTTTATACTAATTTATATTGTAACATATTCATAAAACCCAATAAAATTTTAATGTTATGAAAATGCTTTTTGAGGCAAATCTATGCGTATGATTTTCACACTACTACAGAATCAGTGATCCTTGCCGCCATATCACTGTTGGTTCATTAAAAATTGGTAGTAATAGTATTATCACTGCCGGTTCGGATGGAACAGTAATAGCTTTTACTGATGAACCAGCAGTGATAAATCCCTTATTACTGCTGGTCACTGTTGGTTTTTTACAAGAACCGACGGTGATAAATCCCTTATTACTGCCGGTTCGGAACAAGAACCGGCAGTGATAATGGACGACACGAACTGACAGTGATGATATTTTCGAAAACTCATAACTTTTTCATACGGAGTCGGATGGAGACAAAATTTATATAAAAATTATAGCTTTTGACGAGATCTATAACTTTGTAGTTGGCAATTTTTTCATTCGAAGTAATTTCGATATGCAAATAACGGTATCACTGCCGTTTCGTATTACCAACTGGCAGTAATAATGCTATCGACCATTTTTCGAAAAATCATAATTTTTTCATATGGAGTCAGATGGAGATAAAATTTATATAAAAATTGTAGCTCTCGACAAGATGTACAACTTTGTAGTTGACAATCTTTCCATTTGAAGTCATTTAGATATCCAAATAATCATCAAAAGTTTCAAAGACAAAGGATCAAAAGGAAAATCTATCCTATATTAGTAGAGGATTGAGTAATAAGTGAGATGGTAAGGGGCACATGTATAGAGCAGCATGTCGCCGGTTCGACTTCTGCAACCGCACGCACGCGTATTTTGAGCGAAAATCGCGTGATTGTGACTTGCGACACACGACCGCGAATACAGGGTGGTCGAGCTGCAAATAATTTTTTTTTATGATTTTATCGAGTGGTTTTTGGATTTACGAACAGGATTATCACTGCCGGTTCTAATATCCGACAGTGATGCTAGTTTGGAATCGGCAGTGATATGGTGTTTTGTAGTAGTGTCATGTACCTGCATCGAAATATTTAAAACGAAATCGATAGTTAAAGTTCTAAAAAATTTATTGCACACAACCCAAATCATGTATTTGTGACTCAGGGAGTACGTAGTTACTGAGATCACTAAGAAAGGAAACATGCACGAAAGGAAGTCCATCCAATTAATTAATTAATGTGGATGAACGTGCTGATGGCCTGAACTTGTGTAAGTTTTAGGGCATGTATAATGGTGTGATGTCAGTTATTTATATGTTTTGTCATGTAAAATTTTTACTGACAAGAAGGAGAGAAAGAGTAGCTATCTCTTCGTGAAGAAACGACTATATAGATAGTATAAAACACTATTACATGAGTTATTATATATAATAAACACTTTTTCATTCTATAGTTAAAAGATGGTAGAATCTCATATAGACAACCTTAAGATGTCATCTATTGTAGAAGTTGTCTTTAGTTTTGTCTTAAGTGACATGAAGGAGTATATAGATAGTACTTATCTCTACTATTTTACATGCTCTTTTATGCTAGGAAAGATTCATACAACATAAATTGACGGCGTTGAAATTAGGCACACTAAATTGAACTCTGGTGCTAACCCAACTGAATTTATATCACGTTAAATAATCAAATTGTTGAGTATGTGGTGACACATGTAACAACAAGTTAGTATTTGATATACTCAAAAAGCCAAAATAGTTTGATATGAATTTAATTGAAAAAGGAGATGTGATAAAAAAAAAGATAAGCACAGTTTGTTGGTGTCATGTATGCATGATTTTAAAACTCCAGAAAAAAATATTAGAAAAAACGTTGTGTCATTTGGAACAGCTGGAGCCTACAAAAGGCCAAAAGGAATATGGTCCATGGTCCACTGAAATTTTAATGTCAATACGCGCGCGAGTGTTTCTTATATTACATAGCAATACATCGCAGCGCTAACATGGAATGAAAAGTTATATATTACGAAAAAGTAAAGTATATTTAGATCAAATGGTTGTATTTTGGTTAATATAATATGCCGGAGAAACTTACTGCTGCATGGTGGGCGTCCCTATTTACATCCTCTCCTGTATAAATACTTTGAATTATTTTCTTAAAGCCAAATGGTGGATGCTCCGTATCACTTCTCCTTATTGGGACCGTTCCAGCAGGACAGGGAACGGTACGAATTTCAGCTTGTAATTTGGAACTTGGGAAGGCAAAATTTCGAAGATGGGCAGGATACGAGCTTGGCAGGGCCGGTCCTGAGGGGGGGCAGGGTGGGCGCCGCCCCGGGCCCTCAGGTGTACAACAATCAGTATAGGCTATTGGACTTGGCCCACCACAGTGACCAGACTATCTAGATTCCAGCAGTCCAAGAGGCAGACGTCTTGGGTGGCCTCTACAACTTCCTCATGATCAAAGTCCTGCGTGTCTACAACATGGTCAACTAGTTGTTCGATTGATGCCTCTTGCTTTCTATGTTCTTCCAAAAATCAAATCACATAAATCTTGAGGCAGTGTTCTGGGCGAACAATGAATCTATTGTCGCTTTGCCGTGTCTTTGTGCGGCGTGCTAGTGTGCTACTGGTGCTAGCCTAGGGCCCCGCCACAGGCGTCTGGCATGCAGGCGATTCAACCGTGATCGAACGGAGACGCAGTCACCACAGAGTGAATATTAATCTTCCCTAATCTCTTTTCCCTATTAGTCTTACACTATTTAATCTTTGATACATTTATTATTATTTTCAGCGCCATGCGTTATCATGTCATGTAGAAAGTATCCATCCGGTAGCGAAAAAGAAAAAGAAAGAAACATGCGGATGACTTCATAGAAACGCAGAGGAGCTATGGACAAATTTTCAAAGAGTAATACAAGTGCTTCCCGAACCCAAATGATGAGTTGGCGATAGTTCTTTGTGGAGGAAGAGGAACCACCATTGGGATTTACAAGAAGAGGAAAATGTTGACATCAACGTCGATATTAGAAGAAATTTTTTAAGATGATGCCAAGTGCCAAGTAAGTGTTTATGATTACAATTTGCATTTGTCATTTCATTAACTTTAAAGTGTTCTATAGAAGTAATTTTTGTGCATCGAATATTAATTTCTTCAATGATGTGTGCTTATAAGACTATATATATATATATATATATATATATATATATATATATATATATATATATATATATATATATATATATATATATATATATAGGAGGTGGATGGGGCCTCCATATAAGTTTTCGCCTCGGGCCCCAAAATGTCAGGACCGGCCCTGGAGCTTGGTTCCATCTGCATGTAAATAATCTAGTCAATTTTCCTAACCTCCATAAGCGATATTAAATATCCCAACATTTGGAAATGATGCGTGGCAAAAAAAATTCATTCATATGACTTTACTACCATCCATTTTTTAGTCCTGTTTAGGAACCATACATTCGAAGTTCATCATGTTTGATCAATAATATATATTTATGGAAGAATTAGATTCCTTGTTAAAAGTAATTTTATAATGATATGTTTTCAGTTTATACTAACATGTGTATTATAAAAGTAACGGTCAAAATTCTATCACAGAAACCATGAAAAATAAAAGTACTGTATTGAAAGAATTGTGAGATTTAAAGTTTTATTCCTCCAGAATTTAGAGACAGTTAACTAGTGGGCCGGGGGTGAACAATAAACATACACAATTGGGATTACTACCAACTTCGTAACATCAAACGAATATTACCTGTATAGTATGGTTCTTAAGAATAGGGAGATCAAAAGCTGGCTGTCTTTTGATGTCAGCGCAATAAAAAATGTCACCATCTTCTGTCTATATAGATCTCCAATATCATTGTTAGACTTAGTACAAACGTAGTCCATGCTAATATATATGAAGAATTTTTTCCAACAAATTTGGGATACAATACCTGGATTGTCTTAGCAACAGGTCGTCGATGAAGTTTCGTTTCACTCCTCTCTTTTCTGCTTTCCGACCCCTTCACATTGATGATCAGTACAATGAAACATAGCAGAAGAATAGGCTTCCTTGTTGTCGACATGTATTTCATTGTTCAACGAGAGAATCAGTTTTCCTTTTCACTGCAGAGTGTAGGACATGATAGAGTAGAACTATTTATAAGGATGATTCTTTGCTACGTACTTACCGAGATATGATGCATATCTTTATTTTTAGATAATAGTAGGATTTTAACTCTCGGCCCCTGGCAGAAAGGATTTACCAACCTTCAATTCCAATCGAAGAATATGACAAATGCGTAGCCATAATGAGCACCTCTGGTGCTCATCTCATGCATGATCAAAAAAGGATTCATATTCAGGCCCTGTTTGTTTTGGCTTTTTCACTGGCTTAAAAACAGAAAACACAAAATCGAAATAAACGACTGACTTTTAAGCCAGATTTAAAAAAGTCAAAACCCTCCATGTAACTATAAGACAAAAGCCAGGTGAGATGTGCTTTTTTGGGCTTTTTTGAATGAAATAACCCTTTTCCATTGGAAGTCTCCAAAATTACCCACCAAATGCCATCATATATAAACTCAAGAATCCTTCTCCCATCTCCTCATTTCTCCTCGTCTTCTCTCACTCCCCTGTGCGACATGCCTTCTCCTTCCGCCGCTCCGGTCTCTGCCGTCCTCGACCTCCACCCTCCTCCGTCGTCCTCAGCCTCCTTTCTCCTCCACCGACCCGGATCAAGTTGATAAATAATTATGCTCAGAATGAAGTTTGATCTCAAGATTAATCTATGTTTTTCAATACGACATTCGGTGAAGAAAGTATAAAATATTTGTATTAGATAAATCAGTACATAAGAAAAGTCCTTAAAACCTTAAAGGGTATTTCAAACTTTCTAGCAATAAGCTACACCCAGGGTTCACAAAATCGAATTTTGAAAAATCGTTTGAAATTCAAAAACCGCAAAAACCTCTTGAAAATTGGCTCGAAAACCGTCAGAAACCGAAGGGTTAAGAAATAAAAAAATTAAAAAAAATTAAAACCATTCGGTTTTTCGTGAGAAACCGCTCGGTTTTTCACGAAAATCAACAACCGATTGAATGTTCTTAAGAAACGGTTTTTGAGCAAAAACCGCGGTTTTTCAATGGTTTTCGAGCGGTTTTCTATGCATAAATTTTTGAAATTTTTTTTAAATTTAAATTAAAACGGTTTACCGAGCGGTTATGGATATCGAACCGCAGCGGTACGCTCGAAAACCGCAGTTTTCGCCGGTTTTGTGAATCCTGGCTACGCCATCCAACTCATCAAAAAGCCAGGATACCAAACAGCATATCTTGGCTTAAAAGCAGACAGCTTAAAAGCTCGTTAAGACAAAAAACTAGCTTTAAATCAAAAGCCAAAAAGCCTAAGCCGAAACAAACAGAGTCTCATTATGATGTGTTTTGCGTTGCTGCACGTTTATTGGCTAGCCAATATACAACTCACATCCAGCTATCACACAACTAACAACCAGCTAGGAGATTTATGGAGTTTTTTTAGGCAAGTGTAGCCTATAAAGTTATTAACTCTTGATTAATACTCCCTCTGTCCAATTTTATAGGACTTATTCCTCTTAGTACATTGACAAAAAGATATTAAAAATAAGTAGACTATCCCAAATTATTATCTCTAAGCAATATATTCAATTCATATATATAAATAATATCAAGTAAATCTAGATATTTATTATGGTTATAAAGAGAAAATTAAATTAATTTGCATTAAAGCATAAAATACGTCTTATAGTTACAAATAAGAATATTAAAAAATACGTCATATAAAGTTGAACGGTGGAAGTATTTGATCGTAGGTATAACCACCTAAAAGTTACATTAGGGGCCTTGAGATGATATGACATCTTTACAAGGCACTTCCTAGCGCATTAGAAAAAGGACTATCAAGAAATGGAAAATTACATCCAAGCCCATTAGCAGCCGAGAACAACACCATTGATGCTCCTCCTCTTGAACGCTCTTATCTAGCTACAGCTTCTCCATCTGCTGTGTGTTTGCCGGCAATGTCGAGTGGCGGGAGTAGAAGAGAGGCCTCCATTAACGCGGGGCTGTCCGGTTGTCCAATCTTCACAATGTAGGATCTTTGATGCAAGAGTAACTAGTGCAACCTCAAGGGTCCAGTGGAAACCATCAAAATCCAATCAACAACACTATGAGATAACCAGCTAAAACTAGCCAAGATATCAGTGTAACCTGACGAACCACAAGCCAATGCAACATCATATCAAGGTGATATTTGTGGACCTATCCAAGCCCTATTGGGTCCATTCAGATACTTTATAGTACTGCTATATGTTTCTACAAGATTGTCCCATGCGTGTCTATCATCTACTCGAAACTATGATTTTGCTAAATTAATTGTACAAATTATTAAATTAAGAACCTACTTTCCAAATAAAAGGATTGAACCCACCCAAATGAAGAATGATAGTGAGTTTACCTTAAAGGTATTTAATGATTATTGTATGGCCCTAGGCATTAATGTAGAGTATTTAGTACCTTATACCCACACACAAAATATCCTAGCTTGCAGAATTATTAATTAAAAGAATAAAACTTATTGCTAGGCTACTATTGCAGAATTATAGACTACCCATAAGTTGTTGGGGCTACATAGTGTTGTATGTTACCATGTTCATTCAATTAAGACCAACTGAATACCATAAAATATCCCCATCATAGATAGTGAGTAGGAAAGAACCAAATATTTTCTATTTGCAAAATTTTGGCTGTATTTTATACGTGCCAATCTCACCACTACAGCATACTTCCATGGGCATTCACCAAAAGTTAAGGATCTATATAAGTTATGAAACTCTGTCAATTATTAAATACCTAGAGCCTTTGAAAGAGAATCTGTATACAACTTACTAAGCTAATTGTATCTTTGATGAGCACAATTTCTTAGTATTAGAGGGAGAAAAGTACCACACTAAATAATACCAAGAAATAGATTGGAATGTCATGGGCATCCAGTCCTTACACCCATGCATTAAGGAATCTAAACTTGAAGTTCAAAGGATAAGAAATCCACAACAAACAGCTAATAATCTGTCAGATGCCTTCACTGATCATAAGGGAGTGACAAAATCTCAAATACCTACAATAAACACATTGGAAAGAGTGAAAATACCTTAGAAGGATATAGGATTCACTCTTACTCCTCATTATAAGAAAAGAGGGAGTCCTCTGGCACACAGGATTCAATTCCATAGAGAGGGAGTCCTATGGGCACACATGACTCAATTCCATAAAAATGTATGCAGAAACAGAGAACTGAACAAGACACACTCCCCAAGACAATAGAAGATACTCAACCTGATGTTGAGAAAATCCTTGAAGTGAACCTCCTGAAGATGGTAACCCTAGCGAATATTTGCACACAGAATCTGACACAGGGAGATCGGAACACCCAGACTCCATCGTTGTGGGAAATCATGGAGAGCTAAAAGAAATTAATGAAGAAATATCAACTAATTTTGTGGATTAAGGAGAGTTGTATAAAAGAAATGCTACAATTATCGACATAATTTTGCCTCGAAAATTGCTAAAACTCTTGATCTGGATCTATAAACAAAGTCCATGGCAGAGTCGCGCCAGAAGTACTCGGATCGGGTCAAATGAAAGAAGCAGTTAAGGCAGAAAAGTATTCCCTATAGAATCCAAATGAGTTTTCATCGAGAAAAGAAATGAAAATAACAAGTTGGTGAGATATAAAGTGACGCTTGTAGCACAATGGTTCACGTAGAGACTCGACATCGAGTACGATGAATGTTACATTCCAAAAATGAGTGGAATAACATTATGATATTTAATATCAATAGTAGTTAGCATGAACTTATTAATACAGTTGATGGATATAGTGATTGCATATTTATATGGGTCACTAGATACATATATTTACATAAGAGTCCTTAAAGGAGTTAAAATTCTAGATCCTAATAAAAGTAATCGTAACATATGTAGCATTGAACTACAAAGGTCGCTATACGAATTAAAACAGTTGGGGAGAATATGGTACAACTGACTCAGTGAGTTTCTCCTAAAGAAGGGTTATTACAATAATGATGATTGTCCTTATGTGAATATAAAGAAGTCTAATAATGGATTTTGTATCATCTCAGTATAAGTCGATGATCTAAATATCATTGGAACCACAGAAGATATAAAGAAAGCAAGTTCTTACCTAATGACGGAGTTTGAGATGAAAGATTTGGGTACAACTAAATATTACTTAAGCCTGCAGCTAGAGCATTTCCTAGAAGGAATATTTGCACACCCGTCTATCTATACTAAAAAGGTATTGAAAAAATTCAATACGGATGAATCTCATCCTTTGAAGACCCCTATGGTAGTAAGATCCCTTGAAGTGCATAAAGACCCATTCAGATCAAGAATGAAAAATGAGAAAGTATTAGGACTAGAAGTTCCATACTTAAGCGCTATAGGAGCACTTATGTATCTTGTGAAATGCATCAGGCCTAATATTGTATTTGTAATAAATTTGCTAGCTAGACACAGTGCAACCGCAACCATAAAGCATTGAGCTGGTGTCAAGACTTTACTCAGATACCTCTAAGGTACAGAAGACTCAACCATAGTGGGATATATGGATGCCAGCTATTTGTCTAATCCCCACAATGCCAAATCTTATACTGGATTTATATTCCTCCACAGCGGTACAACCGTTTCTTGGCAGTCTTTTAAACAGACCATGGTAGCTATCTCTACCAACCACTAAGAGATTATCGAATTATATGAAGCCTCACGTGCATGTGTTTGGCTAAGATGTGTGATTAGCCATATCTAGAAGTTATGTGGCATTAACACCATCGATACTTCCACAATTATTTATGAAGATAATGTTGCTTGTGTTGCACAAATGCAATCGGTTATGTAAAGAGCAATACCGAGCATATTGCTCCTAACTTTTTCTATCCTTGTGAATTCCAGAAGAATAGTTAGGTAAAGATCTTGCAAACTAAGTCATGTGAAAATCTAACAGATTTATTGACTAAATCTTTGCCAACATCCAGTTTCTAAAGATGTGTTCATGGCATTGTAATGTGACAACTTAGAGATATGCATAGTTTAGAGGGATTAAATCCCCGAACCATAACCCGTAGTATGATCCTGAAGATACTACCCTAATCTAGAAGATTACAAGTTGCACTCTTTTTCCCTTAGTGAGTATACCTAAAGTTTTCTCACATGTAGGTTTTTAATGAGGCAACAAGTGTAACACAATATGAGGATGCAATATACTCTTTTCTTCATCCTTTTTTCCCACTTGGTCTTTGGGATGAGTTTTTGATGAGACATATGTATTACATGGTACTCGTCCAAGGAGATTCAAGCCCGATGATTTTGTGTACCTTAGAGTAACCGCTTTCAAAGGAGTAAAAAGGTTTCATGCTAAAGGAAAGCTTGCGCCTAGATATGTTGGCCCCTTTAAAATCTTAAGTCGCAGAGGAGAGGTTGCTTACCAGTTAGGAGTTGCCGCAGTCATTGACAGGAGTGCATGATGTGTTCCACGTGTCCCCGTTGAAGAAATATCTTCGAGTGCCCACATAGCAGACACCATTGGAGTCAATCGAACTACATGAAGGTTTAATTTACAAGGAAAAACCAATCAAGATTTTGGATGTACCTGATCGCAAGACCAAAAAAAGTTAGTGCGTTTTTACATAGTGCAGTGGAGCAATCATTCAGAAAGCGAAGCAACTTGGGAGTGTGAAGAGGATCTGAAGTTAGAATTTGCTAACCTATTCCATAGTTAACCTTGAATCTCAGGGTTGAGATTCTGTTAAGGGGGGAGGTTTGTAACATCCCAATTTTTACATTTTATGGATTTAATATGCATTTTATCTTTTCATGAATTTTTTGGAATTTATTTTATTTTAATTGCAATCATTGAATTATGGTCTTTTCTTAAAGTTGTTTAGAAATTGTGAAAATTTTAAATAATATTTTGCTAGAAATATTTTATTTGAGTTCCAAATGTCCTAAGATATTTTTTAGAATTGTTTGGAATTTTTCTGATAAATTTGCTATTTTATTTGGCTTATTCTAATTTTTGGCATTTATTTTATTCGGAAATGTTTAAATATGCGCTTGAATAGTGATGGTGTAAGATTGAGGATGTCGATTAGAGGGGAGTGAATAGGCGGCTATAAAAAATTTCTTCTAAGATTAATTAAAATCTCGCTTAAGTAGCCTTATGTCAAAACATAAATGATAATAGATTCGGAAGCGATAAACTAAGGTTTTGACAATTAAAGCCTAAGACAACTAGGCTCACTAAGTGCACTAACTATTTATGCCTCTAATCAAGGTTGCAATCCTAAAGACAACCAATCAATCAAATTAATTTTATGAATATAAATTGCTTGAATGTAAATGAAGAATAGAATGAACACTACAAGGAGACACAAAACTTTTTACCGTGTTGTTCAGAGACTTGCCGGTCTCCCCTAATCCACTTGAGGCAAGCACAAACTACTTTGGACTAGCTCCACGAATTGAGCACCCGTCTCGAATCCACTAGTGGTTGCTCTTTCCCCCTCAGAGTAGGTGAGCACCGACCTTCACAACTTTGTCGGGCCTTCCCACAATCTCCTTGAGAAGGTCACCACGCATGACGCCTCCACACACTGTCTAGGTGTCGGCAAATACCAAGAGTAATAAGCCAAGCCTTCTAGCTTAAGCCTCACCAAGTACAACTCATGTACAATAGTGAACACCGAGTGCAACACATGCACAAGAGGCTCTCAATCCTCTCCTAATTGCAACACATGCAATTAGAGCTTACTCTTAACTTAAAAACTAAATGTGAGTGTGCAACACAAGAACAACCTCTCCCATATGCTCAAGAGAACCAGCAACAACAAATGCCAGCCCTTGGCATCCTTTTATAGCCCCCCACACGAAATCTAGCCTTTGGGGGGCAAAATAGTCAAAATCAGCATTTTCCTGGTACCAGCCCCCAGGCCAACAGCTAGAAAACTAGCCGTTGCGCAGGAAATCCGGTACTACCATAGGCAAAAGCCCGGTACTACCGCTCGAGCGGCAGTATCGACCCATACGGGTGGTACTGCTAGACTCAACGTAACTCATCAAACTCGCTTCTCTGGAAAACAGCTGCCAGCAGTCAGGCGTCGGTACTACCGCACCTCCGGTAGTACTGCCTATCGACCCCGGTAGCTCCGACCTTCAAACAACGAGAAAACGCGCTCTTCTAGAAAATAATAACTGGCCTCACACGCAGTACTACCAACCTTCGGTAGTACCGGCTCCCAAACAGCGGTCTACCGATCCAGCGGTAGTATCGGCTTTACACCTATGGTACTGCTGGATTTCCAGATAAAAACATATTTCACACAGAAATCTTTTATTTTCAAATCAAGCATCAATAATGATTGATTCTTTGAGCTATGTGATGATCAACACATTATCTAGTCAATTTGCAAAACACATTTGCAAATCTTATTTACATGCTCCAAAGAATCGCATTTAACTTCCAACTTTATTTGCAAAACACACTCGCAAATAAACCGAGAACCTATGAGATCAATCCTCTTAGCCATGTGATGATCAACACATGATCAAGTCAATTTGTAAAACACATTTGCAAACCCTATTCACATACTTCAAAGAATCGAAACACATAACCTCCAGCTTATTTGCAAAACACTTTTGCAAATAACAAATCAATTTGATTAAAATCAAATCTTGAGCCATGAGATGATCAATTAAAATTAAAATATCGCCTAAGTACCCTTATGTCGTAGATGACGCTTTGAGTAGAAAGAGCTACTGCAATACTCTGATGATTAACGAAAGTTAGCCAGCAATCTATGAGGAATTCCAGAAGCTTAATCTGGAAGTGGTTCAAGAAGGTTACTTAGCCACTTTGGAAGTACGCCCTACGTTGGAAGATCAGATTCGAGAAGCACAGGTTGATGATACCGATATCAAGGAAATTAAGAGTAATATGAAAAAAGGAAAAGCCCAAGGTTTCATCGAAGATGAACAAGGTACAGTCTGGTATGAGAATCATATCTGCGTGCCAGATCAGAAAGAGCTCAAGGAGTTGTTACTCAAAGAAGCACATGAGACGTTATACTCCATTCACCCTAGAAGTACCAAGATGTATCAAGAACTCAAGGAAAGGTATTCGTGGCCTAGCATGAAGCATGAGATTGCAAAGTATGTTACTCTTTGTGATGTCTGTCAGATGGTCAAAGTAGATCATCAAAGGCCAGCAGGATTGCTTCAGCCATTAAAGATTTCAGAGTGGAAATGGGAAGAAATTGGTATGGATTTTATTACCGTACTTCCTAAGATCCAAGCAAGTTATGATTCGATCTGGGTAATAGTGGATCGATTGACTAAGGTAGCTCACTTCATTCCAGTTAAGACAACCTATGTAGGAGATAAATTGGCATAATTGTATATATAAAGGATTATTAGTTTTCACGGAGTGACTAAGAAGATAGTGTCTGATAGAGGAACCCAGTTTACCTCTCATTTTTGGCGGAGTCTGCATGAAGCATGGGAACCCATCTTAGATTCAGTATTGCCAATCACTCTCAAACCGATGGACAGACTGAACGTGTGAATCAAATTCTTGAGAACATGTTAAGAGCTTATGCCTTAACCTATGGAGCCAAGAGGGACAATTGTTTGCCTTATGCATAGTTTTCCTACAATAACAGTTATCAAGCTAGTCTGCAAATGTCTCCATTTGAAACCTTATATGGAAGGAAGTGTAGAACCCCTCTCAACTAGAAGAGACCAGAGAAAGACAATTGTTTGGCCCTTCCATATTACAAGAAGCCGAAGAGCAAGTTCAGCTAATTCGAGACAGGTTGAAGGTAGCTCAAAGCAGACAAAAGAGTTATGCAGATAATCGTCGTCGAGATTTGAGTTTCAAGCCCAATGATTATGTTTATCTTAGAGTCACCCCTCTCAAAGGAGTTAAGAGATTCCAAGTAAAAAGAAAGCTTGCCCCTAGATATGTCGGATCGTTCAAAGTCTTGGAACGAAGAGGAGAAGTTGCCTACAAGCTTGAGTTGCCTCAGTCTTTTGTTGGAATCAATGATGTGTTCCACGTGTCTCAGTTAAAGAAGTGCCTGCGTGTGCCAGAGGAATAAATGCCATTGAAAGCCATTGATTTGCAAGAGGATCTCACTTACAAAGAGCAATCGGTGAAAATTTTAGATGTAGCAAAGCGTGTCACGAGAAGCAAGATCGTTCGTTTTTGCATGGTCCAGTGGAGCAACCATTCAAAAGAGGAAGCTATTTGGGAGCGAGAAGAGGATGTGAAGTCCGAGTTTCCCCATTTATTCTCTAGCCAGCCTGAATCTTGGGGTCGAGATTCCATTTAAGGGGGAGGTTTGTAACATCCCAGAATTTGAGTTTTGGAATGTTTGAATTTGAAAATGAACCATTTGCATTTTCTGAGATTAATCAAAGATTAATTTGAATTTTCTATTAATGAAAGGATTTAATTTGACTAAACTATACGTCAAACAAAAGATTTCCAATCGTAGTTGGGTTCATTGTGCTTCAAGGCATTTTTTTGTATTTTTGGAGTTTTTTCTGAATTTATTTGCTTTTATTTGATTTTCTGGAATTTTCTTAATTCAGAAAAGCTTTTATTTTCCAAAAATCCCTTTGAGACGAATCTCCCGTAGCCCTTTCTTTTTCCCCTGGCTTGTTTCCCTGCTCAGCCTAGTGTTTCGGCGTGCTCCGCTTTGCTCTGCCCTGGCCCGCTTCTCCTGCGCGCAACCCAGCTGGCCCAGCCGCCACTGCCGCCACCTGAATCCTAACCGTGTCCACCGCCATCTCGGTCTCCATGCTTGGCACACCTCCCGAGGGCTATAAAAGTGTCGTCGCACTCCCTCCGAGATTCCCCCCTATCCACCGCACCTGCCGCCCCTTTTCTTGCTGCCCAAGACCTCTTCGTCGCTGAGATTCAAGTCACCAGAGTAGAGCTGCCGCCCGAGCTCTTCCTCTGCTCTAATATTCATTATCGGTCGATCTCCGCCTTCCCCGTTGGCGTTTTTGAGTAGCCCACGTCGCCAGCGTTCGGATCCCCATGAAAACGCGTTCGATCCGGCAGTGATCTGCCCTCTGCCACGTCGTCTTCTTCGGCGACGGTGAGCCCAAGCCATCAAGTCGTCGCAAAAGTCGAGCAGTCACCAGTGACATCATCGCCGATGTCATCATCCGCGTTAGTCACCAGCGTCAGCCCTAGCCGCTATTCCGCAGACCCGGTCCACTGTGGACCAGCGCAAACCCGTGGACTCGGTTCATGGATCGAGGGTCCCGCGCGTCAGCCGTGCATCTGCAGTGATGCAATAAACAAGATTTTCCTTTAGAAAAATAATTCTCGAAATTATCCTTTTTTGTTTTTCTCTGATTTAATTTTTCCAGGAGCTTTTTCTTCCTCATACGAATTCCGATTGAGACGATTCAAATTTCTAATTTTTTTCTAAAATTAAGCTCTATCTTTCACAACCTTTTATTATCAATTTTGATCATGTTTGAGTCTCTATTTGGTATTTATTTGGTTTCGTTGTTTTTTCGGTAGACGCTAATCCTGAGAGAGCGAATGGAGAATTCAAAGACCAAGACTCAGCAATAGATCAGCAAGGCAAGTCGCAACCTTTGATCATATTGAACCTAAGTTTGCAAAGTAATTTGTTTATACAATGGCATGCTATTTGTGTATCAATGATTATTTCATGGGAATAGCTATATACCTAATTGACATTATGCCACCTTGATTATTGGAATGTCATGTATCCATTGTTAAACCTAGGTTGGGACATTATTAGTTGGACATAATCATATTACCAACACTGGGTTGTCATAGCTATGCTTAGACATGCTTAGTTGTACGATGAGATTCATATCACATGTTGAATAATGTTAATCTTGACTTAATGAGGTATTGAATTGTGGCCGATACCACTGTTGTAAAATTTGTTGTACCATAGCAGGGTTGTATTGGTCTCGGTGAACGAAATTATTTTCCCTCAGGCAAGTGATCGTGTAGTAAATGGGGTGCTTTTAGCACATTGGGATGTGGATGTCTTGCCTGAGACAACTTAAGGACTTAATCTTGTGCGTCATTGAACTGGGCCTAACCGTACTACCACAAGTCTAGTATGGGACAGACCTAGCTGATTAAATTGCAATGTCTAGCCTTGAGTATTTCCAATTGGTGGTGTGGGTTCCAGGATGGATGGGTAGATTCGCAAGGTGCAAGAGGGGGTCCTAAGGGGCAAAACCTTAGCAGGCAGTACCGAGTTTAAATAGTGCATTATAAAGGCTTTGTTGTGATCTTTTTGCCGACACACCAAAGGAAGTATGTAAATAGCTTGGCAACAAGAGATGATCATGTCTTGTGGGTAAAACTGTACAACCTCTGCAGAGTGTAAAACTATTCGAATAGCCACGTCCGTGGTCATAGACATGCCCAGGAATTTTATATGAGGTATAGAGTATTTCATGAAATATTGGAAGGTAGAATTGTTGGGATGTAAACAGGGAGTTCACTGTTGTTTTGATGTCTAAAGTTATACTATTGAATTTAGTGTTTGATAATTGTTTTAGTGGTGTAGGGTGATGCCTCACCATTCTGTTCATGCTATCTATCATTGATTTACCAGTTATTTATTATCTTTTCATAAATGTTCTTTCAATCTATTTATTGTACTTCAATTCAAGTTATTGCTTTCTGAAAAAGAACCATATGACTATCCTTTGTCAAGCCTTGCATGAATATATTACTTCATTTCCCTACGGCTTGCTAAGTACTTTTTGTACTCATGGCTATACGCCTTTATTGATCAGTTGCTGAGGAAGGATCAGGAAATACTAAGTTTTATGAAGAGGAGTATTATGAAGACAATATGGATTAGGAAGGCGTTCTGTAGATGATTGCATGTGGCATGTCGAATGGCCCAAGTTATTTTCTTCCCCTGCAATAGTTTATTTGTTTCTTAAGCCCTTAATGCATAGTGGTGTAAACTTTGACCATAAGGTCTGATGATTTATTTAATAATAGTTTGCTTCTTTCTTAGTTAACTAGTTATATGGAATGGTATTTCATCTATGTTTCCAATGTGTGCACTAGCGTGATCCTGGACTAGTGCAATATACACAGAGGGTTTCGAATTTGCAAATCTGGGTCCCGACAAAGCCTAAGACAACTAGGCTCACTAAGTGCAATAACTATTTATGTCTCTAATCAAGGTTGCAATCCTAAAGATAAGCAATAAATCAAATTAATTCTATGAATATAAATTTCTTGAATGTAAATGAAGAATAGAATGCAAACCACAAGGAGACACGATACTTTTTACCGTGGTGTTCGGAGACTTGCCGGTCTCACCTAATCTGCGTTGAGGCAAGCTCAAACCACTTCGGACCGGCTCCACGAATTGAGCACCTGCCACGAATCCACTAGTGGTTGCTCTTTTCCTCTCCGGGTAGGTGAGCACCGACCTTCACAACTTTGCCGGGCCTTCTCACAATCTTGTTGAGAAGGTCACCGCACACGACGCCTCCACACGTCGTCTAGGTGTCAACAAACACCAAGAGTAACAAGCCAAGCCTTCTAGCTTGAGTCTCACCAAGTACAGCACATGTGCAATGATGAACACCGAGTACAACACATGCACAAGACTCTCCTCAAGTGCAACTCACACACAAGAGGCTCTCGATCCTCTCCTAATTGCAACACATGCAATTAGGGCTCACTCTTATATCAAACACCAAATGTTAGTGTGCAACACATACACAACCTCTCCCAAATGCTCAAGAGAACCAGCAACAACAAATGCCAGCCCTTTGCATCCTTTTATAGCCCCCACACGAAATCTAGCTATTGGGGGGCAAAATGGGCAAAATCAGCATTTTCCTAGTACTACCGCCCTTCTAGGGTCGGTAGTACCGACCTCTAGGCCAACAACTAGAAAACTAGCCGTTGCATAGGAAATCTGGTACTACTGCAGGCAAAAGCCTGGTAGTACCGCTCGAGTGATAGTACTGACCTGTACAGGCGGTACTGTCGGACTCAATGTAACTCATCAAACACGCTTCTCTGGAAAATAGCTACCGGCGATAAGGCGTTGGTACTACTGCACCTCCGGTAGTACCGCCCATCGACCCTGGTAGCTCCAGCCTTCAAACACCGAGAAAATGCGCTCTTCTGGAAAATAACAATTGCCTCACGCGCGGTACTACCAACCTCCGGTAGTATCGGCTCCCAAACAGCAGTACTACCGGCCCAGTGGTAGTACCGGCTTTACACCTGCGGTATTGTCGGATTTCCAGATAAAAACATATTTCACATAGAAATCTTTTCTTTTCAAATCAAGCATCAATAATGATTGATTCTTTGAGCCATGTGATGATCAACACATGATCAAGTCAATTTGCAAAACACATTTACAAACCCTATTCATATGCTCTAAATAATCGCATTTAACTTCTAACTTTATTTGCAAAACACACTCGCAAATAAGCCAAGAACCTATGAAATCAATCCTCTTAGCCATATGTTGATCAACACATGATCAAGTCAATTTGCAAACCCTATTGACATGCTCCAAAGAATTGAAACCTATAACCTCTAGCTTATTTGCAAAACACTTTTGCAAATAACAAATCAATCTGATTAAAATCAAATCTTGAGCCATGAGATGATCAACACATGATCCCAACACATTGCAAAACACATTTGCATATGCTTATCTCATGCTCCAAGATAAGAAGCACAAACATCAATATTTTGCAAAAAACACATTTTGCAAACACAAAGCATAAACTATACTTAGCCTTGTGATGATCAACACAAGATCGAAACACAAGCTAAAACATCAATGCATGAGCTCTCTTCTTTTGCAACACATGCAAAACTATAGCTCCATGCCAACAACACACATTAAAATTAATTAAGATTCAAATAAGAAGCAAGCATGAGCTCTCTTATTTACAGCACATGTAAATACTTAGCACATTCAAAAACCAAACAAGAGAGTAAGCTAGAGTGAACCGGATTGAGTTCATCAACACAAGATGAAACTCAAGCTAAATGACTGTAACATCCTAAAAATGTGAGAAAATAAGAAATCAGTTGTAAGATTTAATTAAGTTTCATTTTTCATATTTTTTGGTTTTTTCTGAATTTTTCCCTTGATTTTCTTGGTTTTCTTGATTATTGCTTTAAAGGAGAAATACTTTTTAATAATCATTTAAGTATTGGATAATTGATAAAAAAGAAGTGCAAAAAAATAAAATGAGAAAAATCTCTGTAAAATCTTTAGAGATCTCTAGAATACTAAATTTTAATTTAAAAGTCATATCAAAGTAATTAAATGTGAAATGAAAGCCAAATTAATGAATCTTGACTACAAATAGTGAAGGTATCAGAATTAAATGAAGATATTCCATCATCATTTCGACCTAAAATTTTTATATTATATTTTGATTTGATAGAGATATCAACATTAAAAATATAAAGAAATAATAAATGCATTTGATGAATTTAAAAATTCAAAATAGAAATTTTAAAAAACTGAAAATACCAATGTTAGAATTTTTATAAATTAAATATAAAATATATGGATATAACAATTTTACAGGAGACTGATGTGTCCATAAGGAACCTTTATAAAAATTTTTAAAAAAATCTTTAATAAAATATAATCTACCAGATAAATTAAAAACAGGATGCACAAATCTGTGCACAGTGCATTGTCAGAATTTTTATAAATTCTACAGACATCAAATCGACTTGCAAATTTGGCAAGATAAAGAAGATTATCCAAAGATCACGTCGTGAAATTCTCAATAAATTAATGAAAATATAGCTAACGCATTCATCGAACCTAATCCAGATCAGTTTCCAGTCCAATCCTGAATTGAATTCTCTTTCTCTCTCTTTCTGATAGGTGGGCCTGGTTTCCTATTGGGACCCATTTGCCATGGGGAGCAATCCGGCCATTCTCACTGTGCAGGCCAACGCGACAGCCTCCTCTCCCTTCCTTCGTCTTCCTCAGGACTCTGGCACCCCGAAGCAGAGCTCGCGCTCCCTGTAGCTCACATCAGTACAATCATTCCGCGCCGCTGAATCATTTCGCACCATCATGACTTTGCCACACATCCACCTCCCCTGCCCATCCCTTCTCTTGTGCAATCACGCAAGAACCTGTTGAGTTCTTACCCGAGGCCGGGCTCAACTGCATCTTCTTCTCGGCTATATAAGGCACTCTCAGGTTCGCAAGAATTGGCACAACACTTCCCCTAACCACTTGCTTACTGCTTCATAGCCGAAAGCTCCTCAATTTCTATTGAAACCGCCATTGCCAACAAAACCTAGGGTTCAAGGAAATGTAAAATTCAGCTAGCAAACTCACTTGTTTCCAAATTCTTTCGCACCATAGAACCAATAGCCCACAAAGATCAGAAGCCCTCAAAAAGATTGGAGGTTCTTCATCTGGAACTTCGTTGCCGCCTTCGGTCTTCTTCCCCGGAATCGGCGTACGGCGCTAGCTCGGTCCGATCATCCCCTGACACCAAAACAAGGTAAAACGAGTTGCATTGAGCCCCTACAAGCTTATTCTGGAACCGATCACGTTCGATCTGCTTCCTAGCTCCGACACGGCTTGTTGCCATTAGAGCCGCCACTCGAGCTCGGTGGTAGCCTGATTTCGGTCAGATCCAAACCACAAAAACCCCTCCCGTGGATTCACTGTGACATGTAGATACTCATCCTGCTATCCTTCCGCTGTCTCCGGCCATAGATCGCCGCCGGCGATCTCATTTGCTCTCGGCCCTATTTTGTCTCTCTGCATAGTGGGGCCGAGACGTTAGGGACACAAGCCCCTCTCCCCACGTCACCCAATCTGATGAGGACATCACTACTACGGATATGACCACATTTGGTTGTGCCAACTCCAACACATCATCCACGGGCCAAGAGGAGAGAGAGAGATCAAATCCATCACGTTCTGGAATCCAATTTGGCCTCGTGAGACAGCACCGACTTCAAATATGAATAACTTTTGCATACGGACTCCGATTTGGGTGAACTTGGACTTGATTGAAAGCTTACAACGAGATCTTTCGAATGGATCTAATATCAGGCCCAGATTCATCGTAGATCAATCGAAATCGTCAAAACAATGTACTATAATACTGTTTTGGGCTGTTTCGGGCCTTGTAAACGTGTGGGGGGCCAAACCCAAGTTGTGTGCGCCCCCCCTTGGCTGCACACAACCCTAGGACGTCCCTCTCACGTCCATCCCTCTTATAAACTCAGTAGCCGTCGCTTTAGACACTTGGGTTTTGTTTGATTAGTTTGGCCAAGTGCAAACTTTGCGTCTTCAAGTTGTGCTGGACAGCCACCTTGTCAAGACCTTCAATAGAACCCCACCTTATTTTGGCCTTCAATTCTTATTTGCAATTTCAGATTGCTTTTACCATTGTTCTTGCTTGTTCTTCGGTTGCTTGCAGGAATTGAACCTCGTGTTCAGGTTGATCGTGCCCACGGCAAGATCAATAACACTCCGGAGTTGGTTTAGTGATTGCTAAGGCGCATCGTCGTCGTACGTTGTAGTCGTATCGTCAAAATCGATTCCACCAAATCGATAGTTATTGCTCTCATCGAAAGATCGGGACACAACCTCGCATCACAATCTCTGCTTAGTGGGACCGGAAAACAGTAGCACGGTTTGAATGCTAGCCAAAAATAGAAAGTTGTTTCCTCCGATTGAAAGCGTACTTTCCTTTTTTGGAATAAATTGCAAACCTAACGTTCAAAACAATTAATAACCTGAACATTTCAACTCCAAAATTTATGAAACAAATTTATATATTCATATAAAATCAATTTCTTCCATAATATGCAAAAACATTTTGAAAAATGTCTCTGGATAAAATTGAATTTTAAATTTAAGAGAAGGCATAAAAATGGGTTGTATATAAATTTTTTGCAAATGAACTTAGATTTTGATGAAACCAATTTTATTGCAATCCTCATGCTGCCAGAAACTCAAATATATAAAAAATTTTGAATTTGAACTTGTTTTGTATCACTTTCTAATAAAGGTTAATTTCGAATCACTAGATATTCAAAAGTATATAATTTGGGCAAAAGAAATCTAAAATGAATGGAATTGATTTCAATATATATAGATGGCAGTAGGAATCTTGCATATGAATAAATATTTAAGAATTTGATATTGTCTTGAATCTGTTTCATATATAGATCATGACCATAGTGCAAAAGATAAATGCATATATGTAACTAATAGTAGTATAAGTATAAGTCTAATTCAGAATGGGGCATGGAACCAACTTATTAACATCCCTGGATAATTATCTTGTGCACAAGTTTAACTTATAGAAAAGGGTCATCAGCTTGGTTCATGTAAAACAAATACATATATAGATAATGAGAAAGCTTAAGCATGATTTATAACAACTCTTAAGAGTTTAACTACTCTGAATATAGATTTAAATCTAGCATAATATGCTTTGCATCTGAAACCTGTTAAAAACACAATACCTTGTGCTAATGCTGTGTTAATCTCATTGCTAGTCCAAATAATTTTAGCATCTAGAATTCGAAACCATACACATAATAATACATAATTTTAGCCTCTTGAATTCATAAAACAAGAATGGATAATCTATCAAAGGAACCATATTATTGTTTAACTTAAAGCTGCTAATGTATACGTGTAAAAGATCAACTAAAATATGAATACATAAAATCCTAAAAACTTAACCCTAAAAATCACCTATTGCTTTAAAGAGTTCTTATTTGGATTTTCCATCTGATCTCCTTTTTGCCCTTATTAAAGTTTGTTATTTGTTATGTTATCATCGAACAACGTGTAGAACCCGATGTTCCAGATTCAGTCATCGACAACCCCGAGTTCGACTTTGACGATAGTCAGCATGGCAAGCACCCCCTTTTGATCATGTTGATCCCAGTTTTCGAAATTGTTTTATTAAAAATTTCATGCATGCATTATGTTTATAAAACTCTTCTATTTCATGGTTGTGGTAGATAATACCTTCATTGATGGAACTTCCTTAATAAATATTGACATGATATCCTTTGTAGCCATAAGCTAGGATCATACATTTGAATAATGTCAAATGGGTATACTCGATTATATTTGCACATGCTTAGTTATACTTAGATTGGGATAACGAATGGTTGGTTATGCTATTCGTTATGAATAATGATATTGGTCATGATGGAAATGTTGGACATATTGGGAAATTGTGATACTGGTATTCTGATAAAAATAAAAATAAAACTATGATTTGACGTAGGAGATTATTGGCATTAGCCAGTGTGCAAGGGACTTGCACGTAGTGTTGGGAGAAGTATCGCCCCGGTCAGATTAAGGACTGAATGAAGTGTTTGTTAAACCCAAGAATTACCGTACAACCATAAGGCCGGTATGAGACGGCCTTAACCTATTAAGTTATTTAGAACTAGCTTCACACATTGGAAGGCTGGAGTAGTAAGAGCTGTTCCACTATGGATTGCTCGAAGGGACGTCCACACTGAGGTGATCATGGAACAAACGTTTAACAATACAACGGTGTACGCCATGCTATGGGGAGTTCTAGCATATTTATACTCTGAGTACTTCTACCATAGTATGGGATTATCATCACCATGCTGGTGCAAAGTTAGGGCTAGGTAATGTAACAGTTATATTATGATCACCTTGCCGACACACCAAAGGAAGTGTGTTACTGGCCTAACTAAAGAGGTTGATCATTTCTTGTGGGTAAAGATGTACACCTCTGCAGAGTGTAAATCTTTTTGAAAAGCCGTTCCCGCAGTTATGGGAGTCTTGGTGCACCAGCACTCGTTAGATGTTTTATTTTCATGAAAATCTGGATCATGATAGGAAATGATTCATTGTGGTGATCATGTTAAGAAGGTTCATGGATTCAATTAATTATGCTTACATATTGTTATTTTATTAACCTGTCAAATTGCTTTACTAAAATTCCTTTTGCAATCTATTATTCAATATTTATAATTCAAATTGGCTTTATGAAAATTAACTGTAGAAGCTTCACTTGATTCAAACCTGCATATATTATAGGTTTTGAAAAAGTCTTGCGAGTACGTAAAGTACTCAACTTACTATCGTTGTTGCTTTTAGGTGAAGAATCAGAGTACCCTAACGATACTTACTTTGACGCAGGATTCGGGGATGTTAAAGATCATTTTTTCTAGGGCTTTACTGTTGGTGATATGCTCTTGAGGCAATCATAGAGATGATTGTATCACGCCTTATGTTTATGGAACAAAATAATTGTTTGTCCTTTGAATAAATATCGATTGGAGTAATCAACAAGTAAGTGACTTGTTCGTGCAACTTTTTCCATATATTGATATTATTCAAGTTATCCCTAATCGGTTATCATAATATAGGATGATTATGTTTCATAGATAAGCACATGTATTGATTGATGATCATGTTTCACGGGTCATAGAGATATGGAGATATCTAATCAATAATGTGGACACATGTTAGAGAACATGCGTTGGATATACCCATATGAGACACTGCGAGAATTGTTATATATATATTCTTATGTGTCATCAGTTGATCTCATGCATAGTGTATGTATGTTCCTTAGATCTGAGATCGTCATTGGTTTCCTAGATGTGTAATGGTTTACTTAGGAGCTACCAAGCGCTACTCTTTAACCGTAGTTATAAAGGAAGCTTTCGGGTTTACTATGAAACATGCTAAGATACATGAATGATCAAGATGGAATTTGCTCCTCCTATATAACAGAGAGATATCTCTGGGCCCCTCGAGGTAGATAGATTAAGTAAGTGCATGGCCATACCGATGTGATTGAGAGTCAATCCAGATAAATTATTCCACTACGGTATGAGTGAAGAGATCGAGCTGTCATAGGATGACACGACTCTCGCCTTGAGCTTGATCTGATATCGTGAAGGAAAGGGAACATGACGTTATCACATTATAGTAGGTTCATCCGATGCTTTATGGATATTTGGGAATCGATATGTACTGCTAGGTACCGCTGTCGATTATCGATCGGAAAGGTGTTTCCGAGTCGTGTCCAAATATACATGAACCTACAGGGTCACACACTTAAGGGGTTAGAATATAGTGGTATGGATTGGATCCATCACCTAATGGGCCAAGTGGGCTTTGTCCTTAAGTTGGGCCATAATGTAGGGTTTCACCGTAGGGGAGGGGACGGCTATATAAAGAGAGTCCGTGGTTAAAATTGATATGTGAGAGGGCGTAGCCACTAAAACCCTAGCCGTCTCTACTTGAGCCTTCCCGTGCGCGCTGGTGTTGGCACACCGATGCACGGCGTTCTTTTTCCGAATGTGTGTTCGCCAGTAGAGGTGTTGCTGCTACTGCGACACTGATCGGGACAATCAACCACCGTGCGAGGAAGATCGACTACTGCAACAGGACGCGCACTTCGTTGATTCGGGTTGCATCAACTTCCTTCCGCTGCACTGCGCGTTTAGTGGTAACGATTCATGATCATTTACTTGCGTGGCTTTTTGGTTTACGAGGTAGAAATTTTAATTGTGTGCTAGCGTAGCCTACCCGTATCCCTTCATTTACCTTCTCAGTTGCCCGTGGGAGTATTGGGCAAACTACAAGTCTTTTGGTTGTTCCGCTGCAACAATTATGTACTTTTGGTTTGTAAGCCAGAATTTACTTAATAAAATATATGTACTTTATGTATGGATGTGATTTCAATGTTGTCAATGTGCGTACTACCCACTAATCATGGGACTAGTACTATATGCACATCGAACCCATTATTAGTATTTTATATCAAAAATGGGGGCCGTTACAGTTGGTATCAGAGCCATAATAACTGCAGGATAAACCCTAGATAGAATGGTCAATAGTATTAGAATAAACAAATTCAAAATTTTATTTTCAAAAGCTATTATATTTGCAAAATGATGCCATTGCTATTCTTTCCTTCTTCCTAAAGATTTTACTCTTACCTCTTTTTACATATTCAATCTATAATAAATTCCTCTTGCCTTAAAAATGATTCTCGGTCAATGGAGATTATGACTACTACATCCACCACCTCAAGGAGTTAAATGTCGCTCCATGGGAGACTAGTATCGACAAGAACCAGTAGGAAAAAAATATAAAAATAAAAGAACCTTAGAACCCCTGTATATTAGCCTAAGTATATGTTCGCTTTATGATTTGACATTTGGTTGAAATTTTTTGTATTGCTTCCCGAGATGCACTAGTGTATGTTGGGCATTAGGATAAAACTTCACGATATGGTGATCCTTAATTAATAAGAAAATCTATTTAAGAAGATTTTATGGAACGAAACGTTGCCTTGTAACCCAAAAAATTTCATCCAAATAATCAACTCCTGATGATTATTATCGCAGGATGCCTATCACAAGATCTTTAAGTGCACTAACGGAGGATGAGGCCACTCAAGGTTCTCAGCCTGTAAGAGATAGCCTTCCAACTCTAGCTCATCCTTATCCAGTACATCCGACTGCCATAGCGTCTACATCTCAATGCAATGTTCACCAAGAAATGCCTCCACCTCCTCCTCCTCCACCCCATCCACGAGAAGTTATTCATGAAGAACAATTGACAAGAGCCCTGACTATGGCGCAAGTCTTGCCAATGATCGAGCAAAGGCGTCAGACCAACACACTCCTACTCCACCAATTGGTGCAGAATACTGCTAGGGGTGGAAACAATGATGTTCCCCATCAATCCAATTTGAGCGAGTTCTTAAAAACTTGACCCCCAACCTTCTCTTTATCAATTGATCCTCTCGATGCCGATGATTGGCTTCGTTCCATTGAGAGCAAGCTGACCATTGCCCAGTGCAATGATCAGGAGAAAGCCTTGTATGCATCATATCAGCTCCAAGGTGCAGCAACTGCTTGGTGGGAAAATCAATCAAGAGAGTGAGCTAGAGTGAACAGGATTGAGTTCATCAACACAATATGAAGCTCAAGCTAAATGACTCAACCCCTCTTAATAGTACGGCAACCTAGCTAGCAACTGTTGGGACCCGAATATGCAAATCCGAACCCTCTGTGTATATCGCACTAGTCCAGGATCACGCTAGTGCACACAGGCTCAACATAGATGTTATCACAGTCATACACAGCGGAATATAGCATAACTTCAATAATTAATAATAACTGTTGTCTTACATGATTATTGCCACACAGGGCTTAACTAAGAAATAGCAATTATGCAGCAGCGGAAATAAAGTAAACGTAGCAGCTCCCCAGTTCACCACAGGCAACTGAAGAGGTTCGGACCCTAAGTATCATCGTCGTGGTACTCCTCCAAGAATGCCGCGAATTCCTCCTCTTCTGAAGTTTGTTGTTGCGGGGTGAGTACATAAAGCACTCAACAAGTTGTGCATAGTAGTATTGCAAGTCTAATATTCTACATGCTTGGCTTATTCCAAGGAAGGCTAACATGGCTATTTTGCGATGCGACATTTATAAAAGAATCTGATAAGTAGATTAAAAGACAAGAAACAAATAATAGGAAATAATATATTCAACTTTTCAAGTAAATGGGTTTTTCATTCTAAGTCGAATTCCAAGTTTTCATGACAACCCACCATCCCAACAAGTTTTATTTAACAAAAGTCTAACCCTTGACTGTAATTCCTGAGCATTGCTCAATTCCGTGAGCACGGTTATTCAAACAGTTTTACACTCTGCAGAGGTTATGCACTTTACCCACACGATATAATCAAACACCACACAGGTGGGTGGCCATAACAAAGCTTTTACAATGCTCTGTCTAGACCTTGCACTGCTCGCTGAGGTTTCAACACGGAAGGGACTGGTTACCACACTCCGAGCCCCCCTCTTGCGCCATGTGAGTCTACACGTACACCCGGGACTCACTATACACCACAGCAGTACCGAAATCTAGACATCACAAATTAGTTGGCTAGGCTGTCCCATACCAGACGTGTGGTTGCAAGTATGACTCGGGTCAAAGGCTTGCAAGGTTAAGTCCTTAAAGTGATCGAGGCAAGACTTCTACATACCCTTGCCCAACAGGCCCGCCTTGGCATACTGCCCCTTTACCTGCCCCGATCTAAAATGATTAACACCCCAGTTGATTACCAAGCACCACGTGCCATTAGCAATTCAATCTAGTTGTGTGACCTCCTCGCCACGACAACTCAATGTCACTGTGTGACAACACATGACACACCAATTTATAAACATTGTTCCATAATCCATTAGTCAAGATTAAATATCAATGTTCCAGATACATGTGATGACGTGGCATGGCTAAGGAAACTAATACGGTCTAACTAGTCCTATGTTGATTATTAATATTAACCAACTATAGTTCCATATCCTAGGGTGACAATTAGATCATGGCATACAATTGACAAGGTATGATTTAATTCAAATAGGCATATTATCTAGTTCCCAGATCAATTGAAATCATTTATACACATAAAGTATCGTGCATAAATTTTAAAGACAAAATAGCAATTTTGTGAAATTAGGTGCAATATGATCAAAGCACAACTTGCCTCGGAACAGGTGTTGGTCTTGCTCTGAACTTGGGTCTTGAAGCGGCGAATCTTCCTCCGGAGCACCGAGCAATTCAACGTCTACGTGAATCGAGATAAAATAGCAATAAACACCAAAAACAGAGAGAAAATAGACTCCAAAAATTCAATTAAAAAGCACCATTAAATAGATCTTGATTTTACAAATTTTTAAAAATTTGAATCACTCAAATCCGAGTTAAAATGCAAAAGTTATAGCCTTTTGAAGTTTGAATAAATACTGAAAATACAGAAATTAGAAAATCCGATTTTCCAGAATTATTTTTCTACTGGAAATTACCGATTAATGCGCAAGCGACACGTGGACCAATCAGAGATGGACACGTGGCTTCGGCACATGGACTCAGTCCACGAAACTCCGCTGGTCCACCGTGGACTCGAGGTACTGTGCTGTGGACCGCTTGATGTCATCATGACGTCATCACGACACGTGGGCCAACCAAATTGTGCCACGTCGCTCGGTCTACGGACCACGTCCACGGCACGCGCTTGTCCACCGTGCACCCGGTGCACAACACTTTGGCTTCTGAGCCGACACGCGTCGCACATCCGCGCAAGGATCCAACGGTTCACGAACTACTCCTATGCGGCTCAATCTTGACCGCTCATCTTAAATCTAACGGCTAAAGCTTACCCGAGCGAAACACTGTTGACGACTGAGACGTGGCACAATCTAGACGGTCCGGCGAAGATTCGACGGCTGGGCGAAGCTTCGAAGTATGGCGATGTCGCGGCGGCGCTGAGTTCCCGGAGATGAAGACGACGACGAGCCCGACGGCGAACTAGGTCCTTCCGACGATGAAGAGGTGGCAGCTCCAATGCGGCTCGACACGGCGAACTCGAAATTGGAACCCACACGGTGGGTGGAGGCTCGACGGCGGTGACACGACGAGGAAACAAGCGACGGCGAGCTCTCGGGGCTAAACGGCGGCAACTCTGAGGCTAGGACTAGAGCGACTGGATGCGCAAGGGGATGGGGAACATCGGGGTGCGGGCTGCGGCTTTTATAGCCTCGGCGTGCGTGCAAAAATGGCAACCCTAGCAATCCGCGGCGGACACGGCGTGCGGCGGCGATTTCAGAGACTCTGCCAGAGACAACGACGGACAACCGTTCGATCTGCAACGAACGGCCACGATCACTCCCCGGGCGATAAGATCCGATCCGCACTTTCCAAAATCAACGGATACGATCCGCACCTTCCAAATTAACGCGAAGTGATCCCGGACGCACGATCCCGATCCAACGGCTCGTAGGCGAGGCGGCGGCGAAGCGGGCGAGCGGGCGCAAATCGCTGGTCGACGCGCGCGACGATCTTGAGCTTGACCCGATCTTTTTCATTTTGATTTTCTCGGGTTTTTGATTTAAAATAACTACAGAAATTAGTTTAATTAGTTTTAAGCAATTAAAATATCAGGAAAAATCCAAGAAAATTCTCATAAATACTTTGAGACATTTTGAACTCAAATAAAATGTTTTTGGCAAAACTTTATTTTAGTTTTTATCTATTTATAATTAGTTTTCACAAAAGGTTCAATATACTTAATTAAAATAAATTCAAATAAATTCTAGAAAATCCAATAAGTTCTGAAATTCACCAAAATGCACATGAATGAAATTATAGGTAATTTTTGGGATGTTACAGCAACCCGGTCTCCCATCCAAACACCGAGACCGATAAAAGACTAAGAACACATCTTTAGCCCTAGCTAGTTATACCTTTGCCTCTAGCGATCCACTTGGAGCTTTTATGATATACAATTATCTTATCTCCAGGATCGAGTCTCCTCCTTGTTCATCAATACATGATAAACCTTTTCTAGGTCTTCTTCTTTCTCACTTGGGATAACCTCTTGAAGCTCATCAACATATGATGACTTCTTCTTTCCGATTCTTGACTTGATGGCAATCAACATATGATGCAATCAAATCTTTATCACCATTGACTCAACCTACTTTCACAACTCATAGAAAAGGTTAGTCCAACAAACACGGTTGTCTCAATCATCAACACACTCCATTAACACAAAATGGATGCCTCCAAGATCGATTGAGCACAACCCAAATTAATTTGAATGATTAAATGTGTCTTGAGTACTTTGATGCAACTAATACTTCATTATACTCAAGAACTTTTTGTTTGTCCTTAAATAACAATGAAACACCATCAACACGTGATGAAAGGTTCTTTGATTGATTGAAAGACAACCGAATTCAACTTAAATTTTATTTAAATTGATATGAGTATATATTAACTACACAAGTTTTTATATACTCATTTCGATAGTTTCAAGTAATGGTCCAAAATATTTGAGTGGAATAGAAAGGGATCAATACCTATTTAGACAATCAAACATAGAATAAACTCCACATAGAGATGTGCATATCTATAATTGGCTTGGAAACAATATGCACAAATTCAATTTGATTGCATTGGAGTATATCCTACATTACCATGAGTATACTACAACTATGCAAGTTAATCTATACTCAAGGCTTTGTTTCAAAGTCTTAATCCTTTATTTTATTTGGCAAGAAGACATGGATCAACACTATTGAAACCTCAAGTTAAATTATGAACTCCCCCTAGATATGTGCATTCATGTAATATATGGAATTGAAAACATAATGCACATCTTTAATGTATAGGCAATAGAGGAATTCATCCTTTAACTTGAATCCCAAGTATGCATTAAAATAATAGAGTGAATATGTGTGCATACCTTGGGTTTTCCATTTTCCATCCAAATTTGAGACTAACAAGAATAAATCTCAATAACCATGTTAGTCTCATAATGATTAGATTAGTCATTAAACAAACATTAAGCATTAATCTAAAACTAATCACCAAAACCAATGGAGCTTGAACTTAAAGTTGGGCCACAGCCTAGCAGGTCGGCCCAATTTTGCCCCGCGCCGCTAGCCCACGCAAGCCCACCCCGCCGCTGACCATAGCTCTCAAGATCGTGGCCATCGATTGTTGATCCAACAACCAAGGGTTCTCCGCGTCGCCATGAGTTTTGAGCCGTCGAATCTTCGACAAATGTGCGAACGAGATGGAGCCATGATGTCAACCCGTATCTCCACCGAACTCCGCCATCGACATGATTTCCTTTGCAAAAATCGCAATGAACTCGAATGACGATGCGCTATTTGAAGAGGAACGCGATATGCTACAGTAGCACAAAAAAATCTACCACGTAACCAGAAAGCAACTCGCAAGAAGTGGATCACAGATAAGATTACAACTAGATGCGCAATTGCGGAATCCTTCGCGCGTCGATGTAGTGGATCGTCCTCGCCGCAGTCATTGCGTCGATGGAGCGGATCATCCTCGCCTCGCCATGGATCGTCCTCCCACGCCGCAGTCGCAGCAGCGTCACCGCAGTAGTCCACACGTCCAGCGATGGAACGCCGTGCGTCGGTGTGCAAGCACCTGGTCGCTCGGCAGGGGCAACGAGAAGAGGAGGCTAGGGTTTCGAGTGAATCACTTCTAAACTGTGGGATAGCACACCCTGCGCCCACCCTCCTCCCTTCCTTATATAGCCAAGAGATGAAACCCTAAACCAAGGCCCATCAGCGTGCTAAACCCACGATGTCCATTAATTATGGATCCAATCCAAATTAATGCGTCCCAGTCCATTAAGTGTGTGACCCTGCAAGTTCACGTACGTTTGGACATGGATTCAAAAAACTCCTTTTCAATCCAATAGTTGGTAGCGGCTCCTTGCAAAGTATGCCAACTCCCAAACATACTATGATCAAATCGGACAGAACCTATCAAAAGTACTCATGTAATAATCCCTTTGCCAAGTATATGAAGATTGAACTCAAGGCGAGAAGTATGTCATCCTTTGATGATTCAATCCATCTCTCGTATCCGTGATATATTAATAAGTTGTGATTGACTCCTCAATCACGGCATGGCCATGCACTTCCTTAATCATATCACACGAGTGGCCTTGTCATATATCTCTGTTTCATTGGAGTGGCAAATTCCATCTTGACTGCTCACTTCCTCTCGCACGTTTCATAGTAAACATGAAAGCTACCTTTATAACTATCCGGTTAGGAAGTAGTGTTTGATAGCCCCAAGGAAAACTATTACACATGTAGGGAATATGACAATCTCAGGTCTAAGGATCATACATCTACTAGGTATGAGATACACTGATGACACATAAGAATGAAACATTCTCGCAGTGTCCAATTGCGGGTCTATCTAACCCATGTTCTTCAACATGCGTCCACAATGTATAGATGATATCTCTATATCCCATGATCTATGAAGCATGATCATCGATCACTACATGTGTTGATCTATTCATCGTTGTCCTATACGATGATATCCGATCAGAGATATTTATCGAATTATATCAATAAGTAAAGAGCTTCATAAGCAATTCACATACTTGTTGATCAATACAATGATATACATTCATTGGACCAATAATCATATTATTATTCATAAACATAGTCATGTTACAATCATCTAAATGATTGCCTCAAGGTCATAGCACTAACAATCTCCCACTTGCACTTGAGTCAATCAATTAAGTATCTAATACCAATAGACCTCGTGTGTGCCTCATGCTTAGGCTGTGGCAGTGGCTTTGTCAACGGATCGGCCACATTGGCTTCCGTATGTACTTTGCATATTCTCACGTCACCTCTATCCACAATCTCGCGAATAAGGTGAAAGCGCCGGAGTATGTGTTTAGACTTCTGATGTGATCTAGGCTCTTTTGCTTGTGCAATGGCACCACTATTATCACAATAGATGTCCATTGGACTAGAGGCACTAGAGACCACACCAAGCTCTGTGATAAACTTCTTAATCCACATAGCTTCTTTTGCGGCTTCCGAAGCCGCAATGTACTCCGCTTCTGTCGTAGAGTTGGCCACCGTGTTTTGCTTGGAACTCTTCCAGCTTACTGCACCTCCATTAAGTGTAAACACAAACCTGGATTGCGATCGAAAATCATCTTTGTCAGTTTGGAAGCTTGCATCGGTGTAACCCTTTGCAACCAGATCTTCCTCACCTCCAAAAGCAAGGAACATACCCTTAGTTCTTCTCAAGTACTTCAGGATATTTTTTACGGCTATCCAATGACCATCACCAAGATCCGCTTGGTATCTGCTTGTGACACTTAGAGCATATGAGACATATGGGCGTGTACAGATCATGGCATACATAATAGACCCAATAGCAGAAGCATATGGAATCTTGCTCATCCTGTCTCGCTCATCAGATGTCGAAGGACACTGATTCTTGCAGAGACTAATACCATGTGACATTGGCATGAAACCTCTCTTGGATTCATGCATATTGAACCTTTTCAATATCTTGTCAATGTACGTTTCCTGACTTAATCCAATTAACCTTTTTGATCTATCTCTATAGATTTTTATGCCCAAGATATAGCATGCTTCTCCCAAGTCCTTCATTGAGAAACTCCTTTTCAATGAAGTCTTAATATCTTCAAGCATAGGAATATCATTCCCGATCAATAATATGTCATCCACATACAAAATCAGAAATACAAGTGCGCTCCCACTAGCCTTCTTGTAAACACAAGGCTCTTCTTCATTTTTGATAAAATCAAACCCTTTGACTACTTCATCAAAACGAATATTCCAACTCCGAGATACTTGCTTTAACCCATAAATGGATCTTTGAAGCTTGCATACCCTTTTAGCATATTTAGGATCAACAAAACCTTGAGTTGTATCATGTATACATCCTCGAAAGATTCCTATTAAGGAAGGCTGTTTTGACATCCATCCGCCATATTTCATAATCAAAATATGCAAAGAATAGCTAAAATGATCCGGACAGACTTGAGCATGGCTACGGTGAGAAGGTTTCATCATAGTCAACTCCTTGAACTTGTTTGAAACCCTTTGCCACCAACCGTGCCTTATAGATCTGAACATTTCCATCTACGCCTATCTTCTTCTTGAAAATCCATTTGCATTCAATGGTTTTTACACCATCAGGAGAATCGACCAAGTTCCAAACTTGATTGTCATGCATGGATTGAATTTCGGATCTCATGGCTTCAAGCCATTTTTTGGAGTTTGGGTCCATCATTACTTCTTCATAAGTCGTGGGCTCATCATTGTCCAACAATAATATGTCATTCCCATATCTTATAGGTACATGACGTGGCCACCCCGACCTACGTGGGGCTGGAGTCTCTTCCACAGGTTGTACAACACTTTGTACATCTTGTGAAGGTTCAGTGGTAGCTTGAACATATTCATGTGATTCTCGAACTTCATCAAAATACACATCACTCTTACTGAATTCTTTTGAAAGAAAGTCTTTCTCCAAAAAGACACCATTTCGAGCAACAAAAACTTTGTTTTCATTTCTTTTGTAAAAGTAATATCCTTTTGTTTCTTTAGGATACCCCACAAAAAAGCATTTTTCCGATTTAGGTGCGAGTTTATCTGATTGTAAACGTTTTACATAAGCCTCACATCCCCATATCTTGAGAAATGACAACATAGGACTTCTCCCAGTCCATATCTCATATGGCGTCTTCTCAACGGATTTTGATGGGACCCTATTCAAAGTGAACACAGCTGTCTTTAGAGCGAAACCCCAGAAGGATAATGGCAGATCTGTTTGGCTCATCATTGACCGAACCATATCTAATAAAGTTCGGTTTTGTCATTCGGACACGCCATTCCATTAAGGCGTTCCTGGCGGAGTAAGTTGCGGAACGATTCCACATTGCTTTAGATGATCACCAAACTCTTGGCTCAAGTATTCGCCACCACAATCTGATCGTAAGTGTTTTATTGATTTGCCAAGTTGATTTTGTACTTCATTTTGAAACTCTTTGAACCTTTCAAAGGTTTTAGATTTATGCCTCATTAAATAGATATATCCATATCTACTAAAGTCATCGGTAAAAGTTACAAATTACTGAAACCCACCCCTAGCAGTCGAGCTCATTGGTCCACATACATCTGTATGTACTAGGGCCAATAACTCACTCGTTCTCTCACTAAAACCTGTGAAAGGGGCTTTTGTCATCTTGCCAAGTAAACAAGATTCACATGTTTCAAATGATTCAAAATCAAATGAGGTTAGAAGTCCATCACCATGGAGCTTCTTCATGCGCTTCTCATTTATATGACCTAAGCGACAATGCCATAAAAAGGTAGGGTTCAAATCATTAGGCCGATGCCTTTTTACATTAATGTTATAGACAGGTTTCTCTTCGAGTTCAAGGACGTACAACCCATCCACCATGGGGCAACGACCATAATACATATCATCCAAAAATATTGAACAAACAAAGTTCTTTATTATGAAATCATAACCTTCATGTTCCAAACAAGAAGATGAAATAATGTTTCTACTCAAAGATGGAACAAAATAACAATTATTGAGTTCTAAAACTAATCCACAAGGCAAATGCAATGGGTATGTGCCAGCAGCAAGACCAACAACTCTTGCTTTATTCCCCACGCGAAGATCCACTTCTCCTTTTGCCAAGTCTCTACTCTTTATCACCGTGATCGAATTGCAAATGTGAGCAACCGAACCGATATCATATACCCATGAGTGAGTGAAGAAGTAGCAAGATTAATTTCTATAACATTAATACGAAGTGGAAACCACATTTCCATTCTTCTTATCCGCGTACTTTTAGCAGCCCGTTTCCAATGTCCCGATTGGGTATCGGGTTGAGGGCCAACTTTAAGCTTCAAGCTTATTTTTGAGGCTTGCGATCTAATCTTGAGCCTTGCCCTTGCCCTTGCCCTTGCTCTTTCCCGTTCCCACCTTAGCCTTCCTCTTTTGAATGCGGTTGTTTTCAACCATCATCACATGATTGGGTTTTTCTTAATGCTTTCCTCGCGCCTTGAGCATCCCATGTAGCTCGGTTAGGCTCTTCTCCATGCTATTCATATGAAAATTCATAATGAATGGCTCAAAGCTCTGAGGTAGAGACTGAAGAATAACATCTGTGGCCAAACCGAGGCTAAGGGGAAACTCAAGTTTTCCAATCTCCCAATGTAACCAATCATCTTGATCACATGAGGGCTGACCGGACTGCCTTGACCAGCTTACAAGCAAATAAAAGCTTTGAGATACCATACCTCTCAGCTCTTGCTTGATTCCCAAACATGCCCTTCAAGCCCACAATCATATTGTAAGCATCCTGGTCCTCATATTGCTTTTGGAGCTCAGAGTCCATGGTGACTAGCATGAGACAGCTGATCTCTACAGAAGCATTAACATGCTTTTCATATTCAACCTTCAAATTGCGAGGAGCATTTTCGGTTGGTTCATCAGGAATTGGATTCTCTAGAACGTAGTCCTTCTTTTCATGCTTGAGAACAATTCTCAGGTTGCGATACCAATCAACAAAATTAGTTCTATTAAGTTTTTCCCTTTCCAAAACTGATCTCAAAGCAAAACTAGGTGTAGCAGGAGTAGGAGAAGGTGCCATTGAACTACAACAAAAACATGCAAAGATTCTAAGCACTATGTTTATGTAAAAATTTATTAAACATTTTAATAAAAGACACTCCTATTTTATGTCCCTTTTATAGACACATAGTGAGTATTCAAGATCCATATTCATCAAACACTAGTGAGCTTTGGCATCACTGCTAGAAATTTAATGACATAGGTAAGCAACACCTTTGCTAATTACATCTTATGTAACTCTTGTTTGTTGAGTATGAAAACAAGTAATGAATGCCTCCGTCAACTTGACTCATGGCCAGTCAACCTGCCCTAGGGCTCACATGAGGAGGAGCACTTCCGTATTCGGTGCCAATTAAGAAACCTGCCTCATGTGTGTTTTCCTAGACACCAATTGTCTTGTATAGGTTCCTTCATTACTGAAATCAAATCCCAACCACTTATATCCTCAAGCCCAAAACCGTTTTGATACTTGATTAAATCTACCATTGTTATGCGTGATGTGTCCAACACATCCCTATCATCTATTAAGATAGCCATTGATATACTACTTTGGCAGTCATATCAATAACGATCTAAATTCTTGATAGGTGCAACAATTGGATGGACATTTTGATTTAAAATTTTAACTATAGGGATGAACAAAATCTACTAAGAACATGGCATCACATGCAATGAGCATAAAGAAAATAGCAAGGATTAAACACACATCCACAGAAAAACAAAAAAGCTGTGAAATAGCATGGCCCTTAGCATTAAGATCTCCATCATCATGCTTGTTTGTTCACCTTGCCACCTTGCTTGATTTGTTCACCTAGCCACCTTGCTTGATACCATCGTCTTCATCATTATGGATGCAACACCTTACAACTTTTGATAATGAATTTTACATGAGGGTTTGAAGCATCACAAGTCGACACGCAGGTCGTTATACAATTTAAATAGCCTTATGGCTTAACATGGCACGCAGGCCATGTGGAAATTACATGCATCACATACACATAGGCCATACTATTTCACATAATTCCCTGCAAAAATGAGTTAAACAAAAGCAACACTACGACTCCAGGGTCCGAGGGGCAGCACCCTCAAAATTTCCACGGATCAACCAAATTGACCCAATCCGATCTAATCTGATTGGCTTGGTCCCATATGGATACGTTTCAGAAACCCTGATGGCGGTTACCCGACCGGTAAGGGTAACGTTGTACCATGAACGGACTCACCCAAATCAATATTGAATCGGTTTGCGCTTACCATGGATCAACTAGATTGACCCAATCCAACTCAATCTGATTGGCTTGGTCCCATATGGATACGTTTCAGAAACCCTGATGGCGGTAACCCGACAGGTAAGGGTAACGTCGTACCATGAACGGACTCACCCAAATCAAGATTGAGTCAGTTTGCACTTTCCTCAAACCCTAAACCGATCGATCTCATCGATGGCTGCCGTCACCAATTCATCACATGAACCGGCTGAACATGTAATAGATCCAATCTACTAACCTCACACATCATATGTGCAACATCCAGATCACAAAACTATACGAGATGGCTCTGATACCACCGAAGAGGAACGCGATATGCTACACTAGCACAAAAAAAATCTACCGCGTAACCAGAAAGCTACTCGCAAGAAGGGGATCATAGATAAGATTACCACTAGACGTGCAGTTGCGGAATCCTTCGCGTCGATGTAGTGGATCGTCCTCGCCGCGATTGTTGCGTCGATGGAGCGGATCGTCCTCGCCTCGCCGTGGATCGTCCTCCCACGCCGCGATCGCAGCAGCCACACCGATGATCCACACGTCCGAGGATGGAACGCCGTGCGTCGTGTGCAAGCACACGGTCGCTCGGTAGGGCAACGAGAAGAGGAGGCTAGGGTTTGAGTGAATCACTTCTAAACCGTGGAAAGCACACCTGCGCCCACCCTCCTCCCCTCCTTATATAGCCACGAGATGAAACCTAAACCAAGGCCCATCGTGCTAAACCCACGATGTCCATTAATTATGGATCCAATCCAAATTAATGTGTCCCACCCATTAAGTGTGTGACCTGCAGTTCACGTACGTTTGGACATGGATTCGAAAACTCCTTTTCAATCCAATAGTTGGTAGCGGCTCCTTGCAAAGTATGCCAACTCCCAAACATACTATGATCAAATCGGACAGAACCTATCAAAAGTACTCATGTAATAATCCCTTTGCCAAGTATATGAAGATTGAACTCAAGGCGAGAAGTATGTCATCCTTTGATGATTCAATCCATCTCTCGTATCCGTGATATATTAATAAGTTGTGATTGACTCCTCAATCACGGCATGGCCATGCACTTCCTTAATCATATCACACGAGTGGCCTTGTCATATATCTCCGTTTCATTGGAGTGGCAAATTCCATCTTGACTGCTCACTTCCCTCTGCACGTTTCATAGTAAACATGAAAGCTACCTTTATAACTATCCGGTTAGGAAGTAGTGTATGATAGCCCCAAGGAAAACTATTACACATGTAGGGAATATGACAATCTCGAGTCTAAGGATCATACATCTACTAGGTATGAGATACACGATGACACATAAGAATGAAACATTCTCGCAGTGTCCAATTGCGGGTCTATCTAACCCATGTTCTTCAACATGCGTCCACAATGTATAGATGATATCTCTATATCCCATGATCTATGAAGCATGATCATCGATCACTACATGTGCTGATCTATTCATCGTTGTCCTATACGATGATATCCGATCAGAGATATTTATCGAATTATATCAATAAGTAAAGAGCTTCATAAGCAAGTCACATACTTGTTGATCAATACAATGATATACATTCATTGGACCAATAATCATATTATTATTCATAAACATAGTCATGTTACAATCATCTAAATGATTGCCCCAAGGGCATAGCACTAACACTATTTAATGCATTGCACGCTGTGAGAGGATTATCATCTCAAGCCACGTGTTTTGCCTTAGAGAACGACGCTCAAGACGTGCCCTGACCACCGCAAGAGCTCGTCGGAGTAAGGAGTTGCACCGTCATTGTTTTTCCCTATTTTTGACGCCGTTGAAGGCCGTTTCGCCGCATCCGAGCACTTTGGTAAGTTCGTCATGGCAACACGCTCAAGATCCGTGTAAGACTGGTCCAGATCCATCTCTAGAATGCTGTGCACGAGGTCTTCATCTCCAACTCCGGTGTAGCACAGCACCGCGTTCATCACCATCGAGCCGCTCGCTCGTAGCCATCAGATTTCCGCAAGGATGGCTGCGATTTTGCCAAGTGTTGCGTAGTGCTCTACACGGCCGCATCAACCAACCGTTGGATCTTCTGAGCACGATTGGATGCACGCCATGCGTCAAGCACAGGCTAACCACGTCGCTGTCCCGCATCGAGTTTTGTCAACCATGCGATCATCTATGTACAGCCTAGATCTTGCTGTGTATCTAAGCTTGGGTCACGCCTCGTGTCTCATCGCTTCACCAGCCCTGCGCAACCATGGCCATCGGATTTTGTGCAAACGCTTGAGATTGTGCCACACGTCGCAACCACGGTTAGCCAGATCTAATCCGCATCGCTAATCTTGGCCATTCAATTCGAATTGGACGGATGGGATTTTGCCGCATCGCGCACCAGTCACGTAATGCCAAGTGTTGCGCTTGCGTCAGGCCGTGTGTGCCATTGACATCACGGCTTATGTCAGCCAATTCACAGGCACAGTGCCACCGGTCCACCATGGACTCAGTGCGGTCGTGGATTGAGTCCATGCGCTGAAGCCAAGTGTCGGGCTGTGGTTGTGCCACGTGTCGATGACATCAGCATGACGTCATAAATCAAAGTTTTTCATAGAAAAATATTAAGCCAAAAATGATTTCGGTGCTGACATCAGTATGACATCATAAATGCTATTTTTCAGTACAAAAGTAATTCTGGTAATTCGGTTTTTCTACTTTCCTGATTTTTCTTTTATTTCAAATTTTGTTTAGCTTGTTCTCCCTCATACGAACTCTGATTGAGGTGATTCCAGTTTGTACAAATTTTTAAAATTGAGCTCTATTTAATGGTGAATTTTATTTAATTTTTGGAGTTGAGTTTGTTCTCTATTTTTGGTATTTATTACTTTATCGCTTGTTTCGCGTAGACGTTGAAGTGCTTGAGGTATTCGCGAGCGAGGAGCTAAGCCAAGACCAAGGTCCAGAGTAGGATCTAGAGCTCTTTGAAGGTAGGTTGTGCTTTGGTCATGTTGAACCCATTTTTCTAAAAGTTATATTGTTTTAAACTATTGCATGGTAATTCAACATATACTTGTGTCAATTAATCTGGGATTAGCTATTCATCCAATTTGAGTTATATCAACCTTGTCATTTGTACGCCATGATTTATTTGTCACCCTATTATGGTTCTTTACTAATTGGTAGCTATTAATTGCCAATGTGGGTTAGTTAGAATGCGAATAGTTTGCTTAACCATGCTACGAGTTATCATTTTATGTGAAAAGGTTAATCTTGCTTAATGGAATATGGAACATGTCTATGAATTTGTGTGTCAGGTGTTGTCACACAATGTTATTGATGGCACATAGTGCATGGTAATCAACTGGGGTGGTAAAATGATTTAGACTAATGCAAGTAGCAAGAGTTGGTTTATGGTGAGCCAATGTGACATTTGGGCTGTCACATTGTTTTTGGTAATGGTAATTGATGGTTAATGGTAATGGTGAATTTTTTGTTAGTCTTGCCTTGGTCAATTAAGGACTTAACCTTGCAAGCATTTGAACTAAGTCATTCAATTCGTACAACTACATGTCCGGTATGGGACGAACCTAGCTGATTAATTTGTGATGTCTTAGCCTTGGTACTACTTGTGGTGGTGTGAGTTCTGACTATATGGGTAAACTCACATGCGCAAGAGGGGGGTCCTGTGTGTGGTACGTAGTCCCATCAGTGTTGAAATCTTAGCGGGTAGCACTGGGTTAAGGCAAAGCTCTGTAAAGGCTTTGTCATGATCTCTCTGCTGACACATCAAAGGAAGTGTGTTAATTGTATGGCAACAAGAGACGATTATGTCGTGTGGGTAAAGTGTATAACCTTTGCAGAGTGTCAAACCTATTCGAATAGCCGTGCTCGCGGTATTGAGCATTGCTCGGTGATTAAAGTCAAGGGTTAGATTTTATTAAAATGAATTGGGGATGGAGGCTGTATGCCTATGGAAGTTTGGAATTTGATTTAACGATTGAGTTGGTTTATTTGGAAAATAACTGAGAAATTTATTATTTTTATTATTTGTTTTATTGTCTTTACAATCTATCTATGCTATTCCTTCATAAATGCTATTTTATTGCAAATTAACCATGTTAGCCATTCCTTTGGAATAAACCATGCATATAGTATGATAGACTTGCATTCTGTGCATAACTTGTTGAGTGCTTTAAGTACTCACCCTTGCCATCAACCAAATCATCAGTTGAGGAGAAGTCTATACCTTCGAAAGAGATAGAGTTCAATGAGAAGGCGATTATCTAGGAGTTGAACCTTGTCAGATGCCTGTGGCATATTGATGGGATTCACCGACGTTCTTCGTTTCGCTGCTGTTTATTTACTTCGATTCAGAGCCATCAAGGTCTAATAAGTGTAAGGCTGACCCAAAGGTTGTTCAACTATGTATTATTTATTGTATGAAGTCTTTCGTTATGTATCCGCCGTGTATGATTGTGATATTCATCTATGTTGAGCCTGTGTGCACTAGCGTGATCCTAGACTAGTGCGATATACATAGAGGGTCCAGATTTGCATATTCGAGTCCCGATAAGAAACTCGTTTGAATTTCAGTACAGCGTATCATTCACAAATAGATGGTCAGACTGAAAGAGTTAATCAGATTTTAGAAGATATGTTGAGAGCTTGTGCTCTAGATTATGATACTTCATGAGATAAAATGTTTGTCGTATGTTAAGTTCTGTTATAACAATGATTATTACGCAAGTTTGCAAATTTCACCATTTGAAGCTTTATATGGTCGTTTCTGTTGTACTCTATTGAATTGGAATGAGACAAGAGAGCGTCTTGTCTTTGGACCTAAAATTCTTAAGGAAGCTGAAGAGCAAATTGGTATGATTAGAGAAAGGTTAAATGTAGCTCAGTCAAGGCAGAAGAGTTATGCTGATAATCACTGAAGAGAGTTAAGCTTTAACCTAGAAGATTTTGTTTATCTCAGAGTTACTCCTCTTAAAAGGTTTCACGCTAAGGGAAAGCTTGCACCAAGATATGTTGGTCCATTCAAAATCTTGAGTCATGGAGGAGAGGTTACCTATCAGTTAGTGTTGTGTCAATTATTGGCAAGTGTGCATGATGTGTTTCATGTTTCTTAGCTTAAGAATTGTCTCCGAGTGCCAACAGAGCAGATATAATTTGAGTCAATTGAGTTTCAAGAAAATTTAACTTATAAGGAGCAATTGATTAAGATTTTGGATGTTGCTGACCGTAAGACCCAAAGCAAATCAGTTTGATTTTGTAGAGTGCAATGGAGTAATCATTCAAAAAGTGAAGCAACATGGGATCGTGAAGAGGATCTAAAGTCAAAGTTCCCCAACCTATTCTTTAGCCTACTTTAAATCTCAATGTCAAGATTCTATTAAGGGGTGAGATTTGTAACATCCTAATTTTGGCTTCAAATGAGTTTTTATGGCATTTTATAATTTATGGAATTTTTTTGAATTTTTGGAATTTATTTAATATTTTTGTGTTAGGCCTATTGTGAAAAGTATTCCAATATTTGAAAATTTTGAATAAACTTTTTATCAAAAATATTTTATTTGAGTTCTAAATGTTTTGAAATATGTTTTTAGAAATTTTCTGATATTTTTGTTGTTTTAATTTTTGGAATTAAACTAAATGAGAAAGGCTTGATATATTTTATGAATAGTGTTGGGCCAAGCTCTAGCAAGCCTAGCCTATTTCTCCCGCGTCGGCTCGGTCCATTTGTGCTGTGGCCCACCCGTGAAACCCTAGTTATCGGTGGATGGTCAGGATTGACCCGAATCCTAATGCCATCTCAACCGACCATCGTGACATGTGTGTGGCCGTTGGTCATCGTCCTCACGTGACTGAGCGGGACACTGTTCTAAGTTCACACGCCGTGTCCGCCATGGTTGGGAACTCTGAGCTAGTCACGTTGTGGACTCTTGCGGCTATATAAGGTGCTCATTGTGGTCATCTCCTTACCCCAAACAAAAGCCCTAGATTGATTTGTTCGAAATTGCCGCCGTTTCGTCGGAATTTGGAAGATTTTGCAAGAGCCACCACAAAGGGGAATTCATCGATTCAACACCGTCAGTGCGTCTTGTAGCTCGCCGCTGGTCCTATCAGCTTAGTCTTGTCGCGGGCTATCTGGTGCGCACCTCGGTTCAATCGAAAGATCGTCGGAGCTCACTACCATTGATTAATCCTAACCGGCCACCGTTCAGACCGTTGCCCCCATTTTTTCAGTGCACCAATCATGAAGCTTTTTGTGTCATCAGGTAGGCGACGTCACAAGCTACCCGTAGATGCCCTCCTTGGTCGTCGGCGATGACCATAGGGTCCCGCGTCGCCGTTGCCGAGGTGGCATGTTCCGGCGGGTGATGCGTGGTACCACAGTGGTCGCTATGTCAGCACCACGTTGACCTGTTTGCTGAGGTTTCGGTTCGATCAGCATCCACATGTGCCTGCCTAGGTCCACATGTCAGTCAAACTATGCCATGGGTTTGGTCCAGTGTGGACCGATCTGGTTTCGTGGACTCGGTCCATGCATCAAGGGTCCACCTGTCAGTCTAATAGACTTTTTCATATTTAATTTATTCCTTTGCTGACGTCAACGATGACGTCATAAGTCAATTTTTTAGTAGAAAAATAATTTGGGAAAATTTGGATTTTCTATTTTTTGTCTCATACGAGCTCTGATTGAGACAATTTAAATTTTTAAAAATTTATAAAATTGAGATCTATTTAAATATAAATTTTATTTAATTTTTGGAGTTTGTTTGCTCTCTATTTTTGTATTTATTTTATATTATCTCTCGATTCGTGTAGAAGTCTAAGTGCTGGATCTTTCGAGGATGAAGCGTTGACTTTAGACCAAGCTCCAGATCAAGATGAAGACCTTTTCCAAGGCAAGTTGTGCTTTGATCATGTTGAACCTAGTATTGCAAATGCTATATTGTTTAAAATTACTTCATGTTATTTTATCATTAGAACTGTTTTTCAATCAGTTTGGGATCTAGTTATTCAACCCAATTGGATTATACCTTCCTTGTTATTTGTATGCCATGATTATTTATCACCCTAGGATGGTTCAGTATTAGTTGATTGCTAGCAGGTGTCAACATGGGTTGGTTAGAACCTAAATAGTGTGCTTAGCCATGCAACGGGTTATTGATATCATTTTGAAAGTTCAAATCAATCATAACTAATGGAATATGGAACATGTTTATGAAAAGGGTGTGTCATATATTATCACACAGTGATGTTGAGTTGTTGATGGCATATGTTGCACGATAATCAATTGGGGTGGTAAATAATTTAGACTAGGGCATGTGGCAAGGGGTGAGCCATGGTGGGCCTACGTGGTATTGGGTTGACATGTTATTATATGAGTGAATGTGAAGTGGTTTCTATGAGTGATTGGAAGTCTTGCTTTGGTTAATTAAGGATTTAACCTTGCAAGCCATTGAACTGGTCTAATAATGCAACCATATGTCTAGAATAGGATAGACCTAACTAAGTAAGTTACCGAGTCTTAACATTTGATGCCTTAGGAGGATAACCAAACTAGACGTGCGATTATGGGGAATTTGTGTGTGCAGTGGCCTCACATCTGTCCAACGGTATGTCCCTCGTATTCTTCTGATCTGTGTGACAAAATGAATAGCGAGTTTAGACTTATCGGGAAGATCATTGTTAGGTTTTTGTTATGATCTTCTTAGTCGTATGTCAATGGGTACGTGTTATGGCCGACAATATAAGATTGATCATTCCATGTGGGTAAAGTATATAACATCTATAGAGTGTCAATCTATTCGGATAGCCATATCTCTGGTTGTGGATAATGCTCAAAAATTTCAGTCAAGTGTAAAATTTTGTAAAATGAAACTTGGGAAGGGAGAATATGTGCCAATGAAAGATATGGAATTTGGTTTAGGCTGTGTGCTAGTTTATTCTTGAAAAATACTTTAAAGCTTTATTACTACTATTAAATGCTGCTTTATTCCAAAATAACCATGATAGCTAATCATTTGGAATAAGTCTTGCATATAGTTATATTAGACTTGTATTCTGTGCACAACTTGTTGAGTGCTTTATATACTCACCCTAGCCACAACAAAATTATCAGTTGAATAGTAGTTTACACCAGCTTTGGAGGAGTTTCAAGAGGAGGCGAACGTTAGGACGTGAACCTTATCAGTTGCTTGTGATAAATTGATGGTTACTTATTACATTTTTGTTTCACTGTAGTTTTATTTATTATAGTTAAAGCTCTGCCGTGGCATAGGCATATAAAGTCGACTATAAGGTCAATCAACTGTTTTATATTTAATAAATAAAGTTTATATTATATTTTCACTATGTATTATTGTGATATTCATCTATATTTACATTGTGTACACTAGCATGATTCTGAACTAGTGCAGTATACATAGAGGATCCAGATTTACATATTCGGGTCCCAACAACTAGGCTTGCACTTCTTGGATGTTACTGCTTTCTAGAGTTACATAATTTGTATATGTATTTTTTTTTTGCAAAATTTTCAAACGTATTCCTCATAAAAGGCATTACAATTCGTCACAAAAATAATTGATGCGAAATCTAGTCTAAAAACTTGAAAAATGGTCGAATTTGTGATCATCTCGGTCCAAAAAGCTGAAATCTCGATAAAATTGACTGAAATCACTATAACAATTTGAATTTTTTCAAAAAATTATCCCGCCGAAATTTAGAGTCTCAGCTCTGATCAAAATATCGGATTTCGATCGAGGTTTCCAAAATCTCATGGAGATTTTGAACCATGGGCTCGAGTAGCCTACACGCCACGTTAGTGAGCAGCTGGCTAGGATCAAACCTCACGCGCCACATCAAAAATTCTAGTAATCACATGCGTGTTACATTCAATGAGAAAATTCGTGCACGCGCTCTGTCAGGTCTAACTAGATAAATATACGCTGCGTGCCACGCCGCGGGCGCCACTCCCCACGCGAGCAAATTGAAAAAACGCGCGATCGCCGCTCCCTAAACGAGTAAATCGAGGAAACGCGCGAGAAGGACCTAAAAATGATTTTGTGTTTTCCGCAAAAGGACTTAAACGCAGTGCTAGAAAAACGTGAAAAGAACCTAAACGCAATGTATATTTTTTTTAAAAAAAAGGGCCTGAACGTATTTTTTTCTTTTCCAAAAGGACCTAATCGTAATTTCGATTTTCCTCGAAAGGACCCGAGCACAACGCTTAAAAACGCATAAAGGACCTAGACGTAATATATATTCTTTTTTCGAAAAAAAGGACCTAACCGTATTTTTTTCCCAAAAAGGACCTAATCGTAATTTTTTTCTTCGAAAAAAAGGACCTATACACAATTTTTTCTCGCAGCTCGGAGCGAGGCATCTCAAACGCTCCTTAGGGCGCAAGCTCTTCCAAGTGTAGTATAGGTATGATGTCTCTGTTAAAATCTCAGCGTATAATCCGTACATTATATTCCATAAAGTTTTGGTTTGCTCATGCCATCCACATCATTTTCGGTCGGCCATGCGCCTGCATGGACGCCTTAAGTAATTTATCCTCCTCACTCGGACGCAACGATCGTCTTTGCGTAGTGGAATGCGCGTTCTTCTTAGAGGCTAAGGTCACACATTCGACTCCATTACCTCGCTGCGCGCGTTACCTGCCGATTTGATCCGCTTTTTGACGAAAAGGCCCAAATTTTTTTTAGAAATTACATACAGATCCTATTTTGCGGAAAGGTCCTAAAAATTCTTGAATTTCAGTTTTTTTTTGCACGGGCCTCCAATTATTCCGAAATTACGTCCGAGTCACATCTAGGTTTGTTTTGTGTCCGATTTTTGTGAAATGGCCTACCAACATTTCGTATTTTCTATAGTAAGGCCTTTGCAAATTCTGAAAATTTTTCTAGAAATTTCCAAAATTACAACTATATCCCTTTTTTCATGTGAAAGCTCTTGAAAATTCAAAATAAAATTCATGCGACGGATGGAGCCAGATTTTTTTTGTGGATCGACACATGGAGCCAGATTTTTGTTTGTGGATCAACATGGGCACGTGTTGCGAAAATTACAAAATTTGTGTCGAAAATTACATCTAGGTCCTTTTCTTCGTGGGAAGGCCCCAAAGATTTCTTTTTTTCACGTAAAGTTCTCTGAAAATTCTGAAATTTATCCCAAAAATTTCCTAAATTACATCCATGTCCCCTTTTCAGCGGGAAAAGCCAAAAAAAAAACAAAATTTGTTTTTTCTCGCGCAACGCATGGAGTCGGATTTTTACCCAAACCCGCACGGGCACACATTACAGCTGACGCGACGCCGCACCCACGCATCTAGTATATAAGATACGCACACGTGTGTGCTAATGTGAGTGCAGTGTGCGTTCGTCTAGTACCATTAAAACAAGAACCCTGGAAAAAAATCACGGCTGTTAATTAGGCCCCAATCCTGAAGCCCAACAAGATTCCAAATCGACGATGGATTTTCCTGACCTTCCGATCAATCCTCTCCCAGATCACAGATCCACCACAGCTGTCAAAAAAGTCCCCATGCGCCCACATATATCCCATCGACATCCAGGCCGGCCCAAGCCCGCCTCGAACCCAGACCAAGTCGGTATCATATTGTCTCGCAAAGCCCGCCTCGAGTCCGACCCATATCTGGGCCGTCCTTCTCTGGCCCAAGTTGCCCGCTTTTTTCCTTTATTTTTTTCTCCCCGATTTCTCTCTCCGCCTCGTCACCGTCTCCTTCTGCCTCCACCGCCCACCGCCTTAACCCTAACCCTAGCCCGCCGCCGCCGGCGAGACCCCGACCACAGCGTGCCATCCCGCGTCGTCCCCCACGGCGCCGACGCCTCCGCGTCCGTACTGCCTCCGGGGATCCCTAGGTAACGTCCTGCCCGCATGTCACCCGATCGGGACCTCGCGGTAGTCCTCCCCCCGTACGGCTCGGCTAGGTTTAGGGTTTGCTTGCCTTCGTTTTTGTTCTAGCTTTCGATAAGGCGATGCCTCGTGCGCGGTATGTCTCATCGTGTAGGGTAGGGTAGTTTTAGTTCTTGATATGCCTTGTGAATTGTTGGTAAAGATTGCAGAATTGAGTTGTACGGATGCATGCTGAATTTTTGTGTTGTTTATGAATTAATTATAATAGTACAATAAAGTGTGTAGCTTCTTGCTTGGCCAATTGGTGTTGCATTGCAGTTTGTAGAGTTGTGATGTAGAATAGGCAATGTGGGGTTCAGCAGGTGCGGCCCTTCGCAATATTTAACGTAGGGTGGATCTGTCCTCAGGGTAATGTTTTTATGTGCTCCTGCGGGTTAGCGATTCTTCATTTGCCTGTTGTCAGCATTTTACCTGGTAGCAGCTGCATTGTTCTATTTATATGCGGTGGTTCTGCTTTTGTCTCTGCAGTTGCATTGTATTACTCTCGCTCCGTTATTCTGTCCATAGCTTGTTGCCCTGTGCCATGCATTGCTTCTTGGTCGGCGCACTGGTAGCAATGTTGGGCGCGGCATAGGTGATGCAATGTGGAGTTCAGTGGTGGTGTGTTTCAGTTTTAAGTGGCAAAATTGAGCTTTTATTTGTAATACAACATTTGGTATGCTGCCTTGTGTTAATGATTTGTGGTTTCTCCTTTATTACTGCTTAGCCTTGGTTGTTGTCTGGGGTGGTTGTAGCAATGTAGCTGCTGATCAAACTCTTGATGACTTAAATCTATGCATTTCAGGTGAGCTAGAAGCATGATGGCACAAGCCGTGCAAGGGATCCAGCAGCAATATGGACCAAGTGGCTTTCCTATGCAGGCACCATATACGCAGACTGCAGCCCAAATTATTCAGCTGGACAATATGGATCCAGATACCTCTCCAGTTCGCATCATGGTCCAACATAAAATGTATGTTCTGAAACCACCAATATGAACAATAGCTTTGACCTGCCGAGTGCCGATTGGTAATTGGTAGTGTAATAGCTCATTATACCTGCAAATATTACAATCCAATGCATTTTTTAGCTATTTCACTGCACCTAGTTGTTGTGTAGCTTTTTATCATTAGTGCAACAATCTGTTTTTTTTTTCCTACAAAATTTTCAAACATAGGCAGAAATTCTATACTGGCAATATGAGCTGTCGATTGCTAGCATGGTTCTGCATCCAAGTATTCAACAGTGTCATAAAATGTTGAGTGTATTGTTAGCCTTAAGCCGTATCACTGTGATCATGCTAACATATTCATTGCTTTTGCAAGGCTGAATTTATTTGCTGATATGGCTGTTTTTAGTCTTATATACTTGACTAGATGACTACCATTTAGGAGTGTCAAGTGTCATTTAGACCATAACTTTTGACTATTGGCAACAGTCTTCCCTTTGCTGTAGATACTGGCTTTTATGACCACTTCTTGTTTGTTCAATGGCTTTCACATGCTCTATCAACCACTGTGTTCATAACTTCAGAAGTATGTGTTTGTATCTAACTTGCCTATATGAGGAACGAGTGCTTATGAATCCATGCCATAGTTTCAAAGTTGTTTATTCAAAGTTGGCATTGTTTGTGTGTGAATTGTATGATTCTTCCACTAAAAGCTTGACATCAGTTCAACTTTCCATTTGAGTGAGCTACTGATATGCTGCTGAAATTCCACTATTTCACAATTTTTCTTACTAAAACATATAGCAAAATATGTACGACACAATCCTTGCTCTTGTGCTTGATTCTTTTAAAAACGTACATAGTTGATATTTCGGTAGTTTAAAATTTCCCTTAGGAATACTAGAGAATAGTAGAAAAAAGAAATAGTTGGTACTTTTTTCGTTATCTATTTCATCGTACATATCTGTTGTTTGCACAGTGTATCCTGACTTTTTTAATCCAGTGTGCAGTACCTGAAACAACAGGAGGAATTTTGTAGCTTGAACCCACTTTATCTTGTGGCAATTTCAAAAAATATCGATGAACAGCTTTTTAAGGAAGCTGAATCACAGGTTTGTGTTGATTTACTTCTTGGTGCAATATAACTATAATATAATAATGTATATGATCATGCATGGTACTTTATTTGGGGGTGATTTATGCTCTCCTATTACATCATTTTATAATTTAGCTACCGTGTTTTACTGAACAAAAAATTTATAATCAAAGTTTGAGTAATTCTTTTAGTTTGTTTTCTTGCCTTACGTGGTACTGTTACATTCAAATAATTTGATATGCTTTGAAAGTGATTTTTTCCATTCAATTATTATCTATGTCGTTAGTTCCGAATGACTTTGCTAACATCTAGTTCTTTTCTCTCAGGTCGACTACATGGATTTTGATACTGTAAAAGTTAGGTTGAGTGCTGTGCTCAGTTCTGGATCATTTGGTAACAGTAGATATACTTGGGTTTCTTCATCAGCTTCACCCACGCTAAACTCAGAACAGCTGCTTGGGATAGAGGTGCCAGATTTAAGTGTACATCATGGTAGAGCTGTTCCTGATTCTACTAATCTGCCTTTGTGTGCAAGAGACTTATCCACACATAGTGTGTTTTCTTCTCAGAGTGAGTTGAGATGATAAGTTCTTTACTTTTACCTCACAATACACCTTCAGAATTTTAACCCTTTATTGGCTTGATTTTTGCAGGATATGTATCAAATGACCACCGTAATGTTGCTGCTAACTTTACTCGTTCATCAGCTGATAAAATTAAATGGATGCCTGAAAGCTTAATAAACACCAGTGTTGCTCCATGTGTGTCAGCACTACCAAAATGCAGTCCTGGTCTTGGTGGGGGTGTCAGTGGTGGATTGCATAATGGCCATTTAAAGGACCATTTCCCAGGTAAGTTGTTTTACTTCCCTTATGTATGAAACTGATCTGAAGTTATTTTACGTCATAAACATTATGACCAAATTTTGCCAGGTGATGCTCATCAAGTTGATAGTCCACAACCATCGATGTCTGGGAGTTCCAGTTCTTCGTCAGCAATGTGTGATCAAACCACAAGTTCTAGTGCAGTGAGAACATTTTCGATTGACTCTGTCTCAACAGCAAATGGTCAAAAACATTCTACAAATAACAACATATATTCTGTCGGTCAAGAACCATCATGGCTGCAATACAGAGAATGTGAGAAAGAGTTGGAGTATATGTGGAGTCACCCACTAGAACAATCAGATCAGTCAAACATCACAACTGGCAGCCAGGACTTGTTGTATCTCTATGACCACACTAAAATGTGCCCGTACATCAAAGGAGAATGTGGACTTGATGGATGCATGCAAATGAAAGAAAAACTTTGCCACATATCGGACAGCAAAAGTTTCTGCAGGGAGAAATGCTCAAATATAAGCACACTCTTTACTCATTACCAATGCTGCTTCATGACTGACTGTGATACTTGTGGCCTTGTGAAAGAAAGAGTGGAGATTGAACAGACATCGAATAGTACTGTATCAAAGCCAACTTCACCTACCTCAGATGAATCTTCTGGCAAGCATCGTCTGGCAAAACGCTTGAAGGTTGATTCTCCCAAACTTGTCTATGTCAATGACCTAGATATTCCAAACGAACAACAGCCTATTGTCAATGAGACTCATGTATCTGCTGACACAGTACAGTCTGAAACTACAGAATTACCTACAAAGTCACCATGTTGCAGTTCCTTGGGGGACAACAATGCCATTACTAATGTTGTTCTCGGACCGACCAGTGAAAACTTACATAACATGGAGATTGTTAGATCATCAGAAACTGCTGTACAAACTCAAGAAAAATTGCGGTGTGAAAATGGTGACATTGAGATGAAGGGCTCTAAAGGTGCTTCATTGAATCAAATATCAATAGGAGCCAACTTAAGTGCAAGGAAGAAAAGAGGGGCTTCAATACTTTATGCATTAACTGCGGAGGAGCTTAGAGATCACATGAGAAGTCTGAACCAGCATCCTTGTCTGGTGAGTGGATTGGATCACTTGATCATTGGTTCATACTGGAATCTCTACAAATTATGCCACTGAGTAATTGCAAAGTTAAATAATTATTATGTACTTCCACTTGAGTTTATTCTGGCTTAAAAAGTTAGGTCTTCTTTCATTCAGACTGGATTGATTGTATTATACAGAATATTTATTTATTTTGAGCTATAGTTTATATCCCTTATCACAATTTTCTTTACTTTTTTCAGAGTAAGGTGACAACGGAAGAATTCCATTTAGTTGAAGGCTTTCCTGATCAGAATACATGCAGTTTATGTGGGATGGAAAGACTTCTTTTTGAACCCCCTCCAAGATTTTGTGCTCTCTGTTTTAAAATAATAAATTCTACGGGATCCTACTACGTTGAAGTGGAAAATGGGAATGAAAAGGCTTCAATATGTGGCAGATGTCACCATCTCAGTAGTGCAAAAGCTAAATATCAAAAGAAATTCAGTTATGCAGAAACAGATGCTGAGGCCGAATGGGTAATGTGCTTTTCTGATGTGACTATTCTTAATTATATATGAATTCTTATCTTTTGTTCACTAATGTCTTTTCAGTGGGTCCAGTGTGATAAGTGCAAAGCTTGGCAGCATCAAATCTGTGCTCTTTTTAACCCTAAAATTGTGGAGGCAGAGGCTGAATATACTTGTGCAAAATGTTTCTTGAAGGAGAAGGATAGTGGAGATATTGATTCACTGGAGACATCTACTGTTCTGGGAGCATGGGAGTTACCAAGAACTAAACTAAGTGATCATATTGAGCAAAGGCTTTCCAAGCAGCTTGAGCAAGAACGGCAGCAGAGGGCAAGCGCTTCAGGAAATGGTGCTGAAGAGGTATTTGTTTTACGTTTGTGATTTTCTTGTACAACATACAAAACAAGTCTCATGCATAATTTGCTACTGTTGACCATGCACCTTATCGTTGGCCTATTACACCTGTGTTTAAATCTTATTTCTATTTTCCAGATGTATTTTTGTGCTACTTTCTCTTTCTAATCCTTGTTGATCGGTCTCACACGCTAATCCATGTATTGTAATCTTCTACTGTTGACATCGGTAATTCAATACCGGAAGGCATCTGTACTTGAATGCATTTCTGTTCTTGTTCTATATGATAGCATTTGATTCGATTTGGTTGTTAAACCTTGTGTTGGTGCAGCATTGGCAAATTCACATTTAGTTGGCTTCAAGGTTGCATCAGACTGTATTAGATAATGATTTTGGAATATATAACAAAAATAGGGTATCTGATGTGTTTGATGAGCTTCTTTTGTTAAACTATTGCTGATTTTTTGTGTTTGGATTTTATTGGATTCCAATAAAAGATGGTCTGCATACATACATGTTCCAAGTTTTATGTGGCGATCCAGTTCATATTACAATCCATTACCCAAACTTGACAATGCATAGAATTGTGGAATTAGTGCTGACTGCTGATGCTTACTCGACATCAGACTATCTGTGTTGGTCTTAATGTTATTTGCCTGTCTCTAGGAACTGTGTAGGAGGTGTGTTTCTCTGATGCCAACTCTGCAGTAAACTTATTTTACTTTTGTCTTTTGTGCTCCAATTTTTAGGTACCAGGTGTTGAAGGTCTTACTGTTAGAGTGGTTTCATCAGCTGCCAGAGTACTGCAAGTCCAACCACGTTTTCGGGAATTTTTTAAACAAGAAAAATGTCCTGGGGAATTTCCCTACAAATCAAAGGTGATTGGATGATACTTTATTTGTCCAATTCCTTTGTTATAATATCCAAGTAAATAATTTCAGCTATTTAGTAGACAATAAGGCTTACCTTACCGCCTTTTGTTTTTTATTCAGGCCATTCTCTTGTTTCAAAAGAATGAAGGGGTGGATGTTTGTCTATTCGCCATGTATGTACAGGAGTATGGTTCAGGTTGCCCATTACCAAATCAAAGGCATGTTTATCTTGCATATATCGATTCTGTCAGGTACTTCAGACCTGAAATCAAATGTGCAAGTGGGGAAGCTCTCCGTACCTTTGTGTATCATGAAATTTTGGTATGAGAAATGCAAATAATCATCAAACACTTGTTCTTGATTTTTCATATTGAGCTCATGCTTCTAGATTCTGATTTTGCAACCAATCTGTTATTTTCCTAGATTGGTTATTTGGATTACTGCAAGAAACGAGGATTTGTAAGCTGCTCCATATGGGCTTGCCCATCTACAAAGCGTGATGATTATGTTTTATATTGTCATCCTACAACACAAAAGATGCCCAAGTCTGACAAGCTTCGGAGCTGGTTTGTCTTCATAACATAATATTTATGATTTAAACCTAATTAACTATTTGTGGGCCTTCATTTGGCTATCTTGTGAATCTTTTTAGGTACCAGAACTTGATCAAGAAGGCTGTTAAGGAGGGTGTAGTTGTGGAGCGTAATACGCTCTTTGATTTTTTCATTCAGCCCACCAATGAATGCAAGGCCAATATCTCAGCAGCATGCTTGCCATACTGCGAGAACGATTTCTGGCCTGGGGAAGCAGAGAGACTCCTTGAGAAGAAAAATGACAACACCTCACAGAAGAAAGATACACAAGTAGGAAGGCTCCTACGGGTTGCCAAACGTGACGACAGGAAAGGAAACCTTGAGGATATTTTGCTCGTGCACAGGGTTAGTTTATTTAAATCATGATTTTTGTTCCTTTTTTCAGTACTTTTTAGGCACTTGACACCTTATTTTTTATTGTTGGCAGCTTGGAGAAAGGATGCGCACCATGAAAGAAGACTTTATCATGCTTTGTCTGCAGAAGTTTTGCAAGCATTGTCATCAACCTATTGTATCTGGTAAAAGTTGGGTTTGCACCAGCTGCAAAAACTTCCATCTATGTGACCAGTAAGCATTTCTTCTTATCGCGTTTATTTTATTTTACACTGATAAGATCTCTCACATAGTTACATAAATTATTGTGACCATATAGAATGCATTTCCAATAATTTAGAACTTGGTTAAATAGCAGCAGTGGAAATATCTGCTCTTGTGAAAAATGTCTAATTGCACACATGTATTTTCATCTAGTGCCTTAGGCACTTGCAATCAACCTCCAGCTTCTTTTTGCATTGATCATTTGTCAATCAAATTGCAAAATGAGCTTACATGCTCCCTATTTTTGTTACTTACCCAGTTACTCTTCATCAAGAAGGCACCCACCATTGATGGTGATATTGTTATTGGTCCTTGTAGGTGTCATGCTGAGGAGCTAAATACCCCACAAAAGGACAGGCACCCAGCTACAACAAAACAAAAGCATGCATTTCAAAGAGTATGCATATAAACTCTGTTATTTTTTTGGTTGATTTCATCAATTGAATAAGGCAATCACAATATGTGTGCTACTATTTGATAGATGTGTTATGGAATTTATACTCAGCAGAGTAGCTAATTGTCCTACAGATAGAGGAAGAATCTCTTCCGGAGACTGATGATGGAGATCCCATAATGGAAAGCAAGTATTTTGACAGCAGAATAGATTTCTTGAAGCACTGTCAAGACAATCAATACCAGTTTGATACCCTCCGGCGGGCAAAACATTCTACAATGATGATTCTCTATCATCTACATGATTCTGCTTGTTCTGCTTGTCACCGTGCCATGGATCAATGCTTGGTATGGCGGTGCATGGTTTGCCTAGGCTGCAATTTTTGTGATTCATGCCATAAACAAAATGGTGAAAAATTGCATACTCATAAACTCAGACAGATGGACAATCACCAAACATTACAACAGTACACTCTACAGGTATTCATCTTAAATTGGTAATTGAAGCTTCTAGATCTCTTATGTTGTGTTCCCTTCCCTAGTTCAGGAAGTTTCAATTATTAGCTCAAGTCAATGTCTTTCCTTTTTCTAGGCAGAAGTTCTGGGATCTGAATTTCTTTTGGTTTGTTTGCAAGTTATTATTATTATTATTATTATTATTATTTGCATAAGTTGTTGGCCTTAGGTGGATTGCACCATTCTTTTTTGTTTGACTGAAATTTATCCATTTGATTTTTCTTGAACAAAGAGCTTTTTATTTGAAATTTGATGTTTCATATTTTTGAAATGTTGAAGGTGTTTATGTTCACCTGTTTGTCCCAGTGATTTCTTTGTTGACCTTAAGCATATGCAATATCATAGTCAGCTTGAAGATTATTCCGAGATTTTAGATTCCTACGTGGGGATTATGTACTTTCGTTCTGTTTCGATTTTTTTTTTTGTAATCTCTTGAGAAAAACAGTAGGAACTTTTCTGCTGCCTCTTACTAATGAACTGAATGTTTTCAAAACAGGACCACCTTGAAGGCTTGGTGCATGCTTCAAGATGTTTCGACCCTCGTAATTGCACTTTGAAACTTTGTGTTTTGTTGAAGAAATTGTTCTCCCATGGTGTACGATGTTATATCCGTGCCCGCAACCCAGGAGGTTGCAAGAAGTGTGTCTTCATGTGGAAACTTCTGCTTACTCATTCAAAGCATTGTGATCTCGTAGACTGTTCAGTTCCCAGATGCAGGTATAATCGTGCTTCATCTGCATTATTCAGCTCCTTCCTCCAAATGCACATTTGAATTTCAATAAATCCCTTTTCTGCAAGTTGCTTACTGATGATTTTTTAATAATATTTTAGGGATATAAAAGTATTCATGGCTGAGAGCAAGAAGCATACTGGACCTTGTGTTGTAGAAGACTAGCGGATGAGAAATTAGCTTCTTGTGAACTAGTACTGGCTTTTTCAGGCAGTAAATTTTTTTGATGAAAATGCAATAAATTGTTGTTGGCCGTCGTAGATAGACGGAATTGCAAGGTAAATAAATGATGACTTAGTGGTGGTGGAGGTGGCAGCGGGCAGAGTAATTGTTTCACAGGTTTTCCTGGCATTTGCGTGAAGAAGACAGGCTGATGGGGTGATTGGACTCAACTTTATTTATTTGGATCGCCTGGTTTTTCTTTTACACATGGAGACAGCTTGAAGAAATACCAACGGAAGCTTATATAGACAATCTGACATATGTAGTGTCCGTACATACCTGTATAGTTTCCTTGCAAGTCATAGCTGGATCAACGTAATAGAGGATTTCATTCCTTTTCTTTTCTCCCTTTTTTTCCTGATTGTATTGAACAAGGCCACATTTTGTTCAGTGTTGCTGTGCAGTGGCTAAATCCAAATTCAATGTGCATATTTACTCTCCGTTGACCGTCTTGTCACGAGTTTGTCAGATTTATCTCATTCCTCTGGAATTTGAACTGCGGTATTCACAGCGAGGGATACAAATTTCGGTAAAATATTAGATTTTGGGTCATCACAAAATCCAAATTACCAGCCGGGTAAAAAAATTAAATTGTTACGGTAATTTCGTTTCTTTGTGGGGAAATTTTGGGAAATTCAACTAGTTTTTGCTGTTTTATTGCATGATTTGACCAGAATTACATCAATAACCCATAAGAAAGTGATCTTTGATGATAATTTGTCGAAAAAAATATTTTTTGAGACATTTAAAAATTTCGGTAGAAACACTATCGAAATTTCATAAAATTGAAGAAGCTTTTTTATGCTATGAAAAATTTATGGTACTATCTTTAGAAGTCTAGGATCATACAGAAATTGTTTCAAAATATTTTAAGTTCATTTGTTATCTTTTAAAAATAAAAAACAGAATTAGCATAAACGAGGTAGTAACAGTGTCAGAATTTTATAAATTTTGTCAAGTTTGATCATGACCTACAATTTTTATGAGAGCTTAAGAATTTCCTCAGTACCATTCTATAAAATTTTCAAAAAATTTCAATGTTTTTTGTTTGCTCAATCAAATCTATGTAAGCATTGAACTTCATTTGTTATATTTCAAAAATCAAAAAGAGAAAGAACATAAATGATACAGTGCCTTGTAAGAATTTTATAAATTCACTGGAGTATGATTATGATTCAAATTTTTATGATATATTAAGAATTTCCTTATCACCCTTCTGTAAAATATTCAAAAATTATAAACCTTTTTTGATTCCTAAAGCAAATCTATGTATTAATCATTAGGCTTTTATTAGGACGTAGCACTGTCAGAATTTTTAAAACTTATTTATGTATGATAATCATCTAAAAAAATTATAGAAACATTAATGATAATACATCAGTACCATCCACAAAAATTTTCAAAATTTTCTAACGTGGTTTGAACTATTTTTCATTTTGTTCAAGTTTGCCAGTAAGGCTTTTAATTACAAATTTGTCAAGCTTGATCATCATCTGAAAATTTTACGGGAACATTAAAAATTCATCAAAACCATGCAAAAAAATTCAAAATTGTATAACGTGTTTTTTACCATTTTTCATTCGGTTCAAACCTTCCGGCCAGTGTTTGATCAGGACAGTAACAATGATAGAATTTTTAAAAATTCCTCATACTTGATAATAATCTAAAAATTTTATGGGAACATCAATGATGTGTCCAAAACCTCCATAAAAAAATTTAAAATTGTTTTTGACATCGTTTGAACTATTTTTCATTTAGTTGAAATTTGTGATGATTTCGGCAATTTCGAGCGAAATTTCGGATTTTTGGCAGAAATTTGGGCCCTAAAAATTACGGATTTGAATTTTACCTTTTGAATTTCAAACGGATTTCGTCCGAAATAATGAGATTTTGCCAAAATTTTGGATTTCGGAGGGGATCGAAATTTAAACCGAAAATGAAATTTGGAACCTTGGTTGACAGAACTGCTCTTTTATGAAATAAAAAAAATGATGACAAAACTAAGACCTGGAGAAGCTTGCAATTATGAAGTTTTGTCTTATTCGGTCCTGTTTGACATTTTTTTTACATTTTTTTTGGCTGTCCTCTAAATGTAATTACAAAATTAGTCTTCTTACTCTGACCGCGGAAGCAGCGGTGAGTGATACGTGTCATCTGTCGTGCTCCCTTACCGTGGTAGGTAGCTGGATCTACGATAGTGACACGCATTGAGACAGGTAGGGTGGGTCCACCGCAGTAGGAGATGCTACGATCCTATAGCGGGGCAAGCTCCTGTCACGGTCCCTATGCACGGTAGGATCACCATGCAATAGTAATGTAGCAAGAACTGTCACGGTTCCCTAGTGTAGTAGGTTTTGTTGCAGTCCAACATTGTGGTAGGCATGTATGGCCTGCATTTGCCGTGTTGGTTGGAGCACATGCTGCGGTCAAGGTGGTTGTCGCGGAATTTTTTTTAAATAATACATTTTTTAATTCAAATTGCAAAAATATATGACGAAATAAAAAATTTCAAAAATACACCCCGCCGCCTGCTGGTTGGGCGACGGAGAGAAATCTTGACTTCGGCGTTGAGGTGTACTGTATGAAAGAAGTAGTCGCGCAACGATTGGGCGACAGGGAGAAGTCGCCCAACCGTAAGGCGACATGCATAAATCGCCCAACCATAGGGCAACATGTGGAGAAATCGCCCAACCATAGAGCGACATGTGGAGAAATCGCCCAACCATAGGGCGACATGGGGCCTACTCGGCCAGGAAATTTAGAAATTAAAAAAACATTGGAGAGACTTCAAAAAAGATGAAAATATTTGGAGAGACAACATACATCATTTAGGATCCAAGTAAAATATTTTAAGGCTCTAGAGAAATTTGAAATAATTATCAAAATTCAAGGGGAACAAGTAGAAAATGGGAAAGGCAATTTCCTTTATGCAGAAAAATCTAGAAAAAAAAGAAAATATAGAAAATAATTTTAGAACCTGGAATATACATTTTAGGGTATTTTAGGATATTAAGGTATGGACAAATAATTTTTGTTAGTTAAATTTTTTCGGGAAATAAATCAAATTTGGTTGTTCGTCATTCTGCTTCGGTGTGCCACAAATCATGGTACTATTGAATAAATCATAGTACAAATGATAGTACTATTGAATAAAATTATACTTAGTATGACGGTGTTAGTAAAATTATAATTAGTATGACGATACTAATTGATTAGCAAAATCGCGTTATTGCATGTGAACAATTTCAATCCAAATTTGTAAAGATATTTAAAACACTTCTTTTGCAGGAAGTAGCTGGGCAACTGTCATTGAACTTAGGTACTGATAAATGTATCCAATAAAAATCCGGGCAATCAATAATTTGAAATTATTTAAAGAATTGATTTTTTTAGAAATTGCAAAACGATGGTGGGAGAGGGAGATCAGAGAGAGTGCGATTCTGAGATCAGGGAGAGTGTGATTTTTTTAGCCTTTTCGGTAGCCCATAAAATGTCATGTTTAAATATAATTTTTAGGAAGAATGGACTAGATTTGCTTGCTCTTTGATATATGCACTACCATATTCTGGAAAAATATGTAATTTACACTTCCACTAGTGCAATAACCCTAAGTATTATAGTCGACAACAACTCATGTCATGTTTTTTAGCCTTTTCGGCGGTCCATAAAATATCATGTCTAAATGGAATTTTTATGAACAATGGACTACATTTGATCTTTCATATATGCACTACCATATTCTGGAAAAATATTTAATTTACGCCTTGCTTTGCATCTAATTTCCACTAGTGCAATAACCCTAAGTATTATAGTCAAACTAGAACGGGGACATATCCTGGCGGCCTCTCCCACCGGGTGAAGTTCTCGGGCGAAGCGGGGTAGGCGTCATGGCAGTTGTTGATAAATTCGATATCACGTCATTCCGGCCCATCGATCCATTGGAAGAAGCAACACCGGTTGTTGTGCTGAGAAAAGAAAGAACGATGCATGAAATGGTATTGTTACCCTGTATTGTATGAACACTAGTAGGTTACCCGGTAGGGGTGGGCACAATAGTAGTGAGCGCGGGCGGCCGTCTCTCCGTGGGTAGATTGCATCATCTTCGCCGGAAGGTTGCAGTCGCATTTGGGTCAGGGCAACTCTGGCAGGATCAGGCGCCAACGCCATCGCATCCGGTATTCGGGCGGGATAAGTTCTGCTTGCTGAAGAGGCGATGGTAGAACGACATCGTGCCCTAATTTGTGTAGATTCAGCTCACGTTTATTGCTGGTTTGGCGGTGTTGGATGTCTACCCCTGGGCCGGTTTTATAGTGGTGGTGAGGGGTTACTCCACACAACTACAACACTTGTCCATTTTGATGGCCTAGCATCCTCTGTGAAAAGCTGCACGACGTGTCACCCATCATCAAAGCTGCACGACCTGTCACCTTTTGAGAAAAGCTGCACGACTGGTCACCCTCTGAGAAAAGCTGCACGACGTGTCAACCTCTGTCAAAAGCTGCACGACGTTTCTTTTTTGGCAGCTCATGCTGACAAATCTGATGCATGTGACTTGTCTAATCGACCTGACAAGGCTGCACACCCGTGAGTAGGCTATTCGCCCAGAAAAGCTGCTGCACGGCCGTCATTCGCAACAACTGTTTAAGTTTTTTGGAATGTGCTTGTAGTGATCGTTTAGGGTGTTTGTTTGGCAGAATTGGGATGCAAACCAAGTTTTAAATAGGATTCTTTTGCATATTACGGTAGTACAAGTGTCATAGGGTGTTTGGAGGCTATTCCTCCATAATTTCTCTTCTAAACGTGTTATTTTACGGGCTGTCAAAAAGGCTTAAGTGACCATTCGCTTTGCACGATTGCAGTCCAGTTTTGTTTGTAACTTTGTGACTGCACCATATATGATATGTCAACCATTTTTGAGGTATTATTACGGGATGTTATATCCATTTTTAACTAATTGACTCTTTATACTTGAAAGCAGGCCTACTGTAACAAAGAATAACAATTTTTCGTAACCAAAAGTAATAGGTTACTATCATAACAAAAATATATCTTATATAACTAAATACATAAGATGAGAAGTATATCACAATGGAATAACTAAATACATAAGCTAAAATAACATAAGAAACTCTGGCGCCCCCTTTACAGGCGCCTCGCTCGTGGTGGCGGGCCTCCTCTGACGGCCCCCTCGCGAGTAGGTCACCGCGTCGGTCTTGCGGTGGGTCCTCTGTGGTCTAGCTGGAGGTGTAGCGTACTCCGACTGAGAAGGCTGCATCGGTGGTGGTGCTCCCTGCAACTGCGATGATCCAGGCTCATCCGGATCAGCGAAGTATCTCAACACCCCACCATCGTCGAGGTCGAACTCCGCATGGGCTGGATCATCAAAATGACCCTCGTAGTCGTCAGGGGCAGGTGAAGCTGCAGAGGAGAACCACCGCGCCTGTGAGCCTGTAAGAAATGAAGAATTGTTGGTACCATTCAAAAAATAATTGGAAAACATACAAAGTGTGATGAAGTACTCACCTCCGATGTGAGGGGCTAGGCCAGCGTGTCCAGCAGCTCGCCTTGTCGCATATCTCGGCGTGAAGATGTATCTGGAGCACTCCTCACTCCACTAAGCGGCACACCGTGAGCCACATCGCGAGGCGCGCGGTATCCTGCCAACTCGAGGATGCGTCTCGCGCTCTCCCTGTACCTCACGGAGAAGGAGGTCACGTCCTCTCTGGTCACGTCTAACCCACGAGACAGACGAGAAAGGAAGCTCCCTGACTCCTCGTAGTACTGGCCTAGCACATCAGTCCGAAAAATACATTACGAATTAGCCTAACATATTAATCTGGAAAATACAATACGAAAATACACCGTATATTAGAAAAAACTTACCGCATCGTGCAGAGCCGAGTCTGTATGGCTGGGATACGTGTCCCTCACCCTTGAAGGGAAACACGGTATGCTACGCTAGCACAAAAAAAACTACCGCGCAACCAGAAAGCTACTCGCAAGAAGGGGATCATAGATAAGATTACCACTAGACGCGCAGTTGCGGAATCCTTCGCGCGTCGATGTAGTGGTTCGTCCTCGCCGCAGTCGTTGCGTCGATGTAGTGGATCGTCCTCGCCGCCGTGGATCGTCCTCCCACGCCGCAGCCGCAGCAACGTCACCGCAGATAGTCCACACGTCCGAGAGATGGAACGCCGTGCGTCGTGTGCAAGCACCTAGTCGCTCGGCGAGGGCGCGAGAGGAGGAGGCTAGGGTTTCAAGTGAATCAAACCTAAACCGTGGAAAGCACACCTGCGCCTCCTCCTCCTCCTTATATAGCCACGAGATGAAACCCTAAACCAGGCCCACCAAAGATGCTAAGCCCACGAGGTTCATTAATTACGGATCCAATCCAAATTAATGCGTCCCAGCCCATTAAGTGTGTGACCCTGCAGGTTCACATACGTTTGGACATGGATTCGGAAAACTCCTTTTCAATCCAATAGTTGGTAGCGGCTTCTTGCAAAGTATACCAACTCCCAAACATACTGTGATCAAATCGAACAGAACCTATCAAAAGAACTCATGTAATAATCCCTTTGCCAAGTATATGAAGATTGATCTCAAGGCGAGAAGCATGTCATCCTTTGATGATTCAATCCATCTCTCGTATCCGTGATATATTAATAAGTTGTGATTGACTCCTCAATCACGGCATGGCCATGCACTTTCTTAATCATATCACACGAGTGGCCTTGTCATATATCTCCGTTTCATTGGAGTGGCAAATTCCATCTTGACTGCTCACTTCCCTCTGCACGTTTCATAGTAAACATGAAAGCTACCTTTATAACTATCCGGTTAGGAAGTAGTGTTTGATAGCCCCAAGGAAAACTATTACACATGTAGGGAATATGACAATCTCATGTCTAAGGATCATACATCTTCTAGGTATGAGATACACTGATGACACATAAGAATGAAACATTCTCGCAGATGTCCCATAGCGGGTCTATCTAACCCATGTTCTTCAACATGGTCCACAATGTAGAGATGATATCTCCATATCCCATGATCTATGAAGCATGATCATCGATCACTACATGTGCTGATCTATTCATCGTAGTCCTATACGATGATATCCGATCAGAGATATTTATCGAATTACATCATTAAGTAAAGAGCTTCATAATCAAGTCACATACTTGTTGATCAATACAATGATATACATTCATTGGACCAATAATCATATTATTATTCATAAACATAGTCATGTTACAATCATCTAAATGATTGCCTCAAGGGCATAACACTAACAACCCTGGGGATGTGTCTAGGAGGATTGGGGTCGACACGTACCAAACACAGACGAGTACGGGAAGTGTACCACTGTCGGTACCCCTGGTACGTCTGCGGGTCGTATGGCGCATCCTCGGTATGGATATCGTCCAAGGCTCCTCCCCACTCCTCGACCCATGACGCCATACGTACGTGCCATGGGGCGCCCCCATGCTCGCCCCTCCTACTCTGCCTGTGGATAAGAAAAAATATAACATTATTACATGTCATTACACCGTAGAGATTAGAGAACATCAATGTAGGGAACTTACGTGTGGACGCCGTGTGGGACCTACTAGCCGACCTGGACCGGGAACTCCTATCGTAGACCGAACTGCCTCATCACTTGATGGACAGTGTAGCCCTCGACTAGGACGTCGAACACGAGGAACCGACGTGTACGCCAGTACGCCACGTCGCGTGTGCATAGGGTGGACAACCCACCCGTCACATGTAGCTCGACCTCTCCCGCTGTGTACGGCGTCCAGCGTATGTGGTCCTCGGTGAGGTGGTCGAACGCAGCGATGAACTGCGGGTAGCTAAGCCGCATCGTGCTGTGTGCCCACCTAGGCTGCAGTGACGACAGAAAAATAAACGCACAACATTACCATTAGTACTGACAAATGTTAAAACGTAAGTTTCACAATTGTGGTTTGCAATATCTTACCCGTCGGTGGCACCATATGGTGCCCATAGTCGGCGCGTCAACATCATCGTTGCCAGCGTGTACAACAGGACGCGTGTCGATGTTGGGCCGCCCGATTTGGAACCTCTCATATGCCCAAAGCTGCAGAAGCAGTGGACATCCGGTGAGGATCGACCCGTTTGCAATCCGCCCACAGCCGTCGTAGAGCCCACGGTACGTCGCGCACAGGACAGTTGACCCCCAGGAGTACTGTGGCACGGTGTCAAGGGGTGCGTCCGTGATCGCCCTCGCGAACTGGACGAAGTGCCTGTCCACGCTATCCCTGTGGGAGCTCGTGAACATGCACCAGCCAAACAGCCAGAGCAGGTACGCCTCAAGGTGGCGGCTCACCCTCTGCTCGTTCGCAGGCTCGACAATGTGTTCCGCCTGTAAATTTAAGTTTTCTTGTTAGTCTAGCCAATATATGCGAAGTTAAGTTTGAAAGGTTGGTTGCTTACCACGAACTGTCGAAGCCACTTGTGTGTCGGACCATGTGTGCTGGTGAAGGGTCGGTACGCAGCAGGCGGTAGCACACCATGGAACCACGCAAGTACCTCCTCGCGCCACATCACGTGGACTTCCTGGGGCACCACAGGGTCACCGGTGATCGGGAGACCGAGGAGGTACGAGATGTCCTCCAAAGTGATCGCCATCTCCCCGACAGGTAGGTGGAAGGTGTACGTCTCCGGTCTCCACCGATCCACCAGAGCGGTGAGAAGTGACCTGTCAAACGGGAACTGGTGGCTCGCATCCCACCCCTGCGCATCTTCGTGCGCCTCCACCATCCGTGCCAGTGGCAGTAATCCTGCTGCTCGTAGTCTGCGAAATAGAAATATTAAATTAATATGAGCACCACACTAATTAATTAAAACAAATTATGATACTACATCGGGCATATTTTGAAATTAAAAGATAAATAAGTTACCTGGGGATCCAACGAGGATCGAGGGTCCAAAGCTCCCGCGGTGGCCTCGGCCGTAGTACGCAGAGCTCCAGAGGATCCTGTCCCTACTCTGGAAAAGCGGTGGCGAAGTGGGCACGGTGACGACGATCAACGACTGGATCTAGCAACTCAAAGGGCCAGTCGTCATCTCCATCCTGGTGAGCCATACCTACAAATTACAAAAATGAAAGTTATATATAGAGAACTATACAAACATAAGAACAATACATAGAACGAAATGCGTACAAATAAATACACAAGCATTAGAACAATACATAGAACCAAATGCGTACAAATAAATACACAAGCATCAACAAAATATATTCAAACAGATTACAACGCACATTACATCAGCAAAATATATTCACAAAGATTACAACACACATTACATCAACAAAATATTAATTTGACATATAGCATCTAATAGTTCAAATAGCTTCTCCGATAGTACAATGACGTCGTCCACCACGCCTTGCAGATGACGATCCCTCCCCCGCTGTGGGGTTGCCATCTCCTCCTTCATCCTCTTCGTTATGTGGCTGGCAGTTATTGAACGTGTGTCCTGTTCGCTTGCACAACGAACATTTCTTCACACGCTTACCAGTTTTGGACTCATCCATGTCGTTTCTGATACGCCTTGTTTTGCGACATCCTCCTTTGTATGATCTTGCATCAAAATCAGGGACCCAGAACCTTTCATCGACACTAGGAGTTGTAGTGAAAGAACCGACAACACCATAACCATAAAGCTCCTCGCTCCAAGTTGCCATCATCTTTTCCTTTGTAAAATATTCAGATAGATATGTATCGGGTCGTATTCCAAATAATGCACATGCAGCTATCGCATGAGAACATGGCCTATGCAAAAGGAGGGGTTTGTTACACGAGCATTGACATTCAGCCTGTAAGATGCACTCTTGGGTGATAACCTTCTGGTTGTTCCCCGCCGTCCTTTATCCTTGCATATCACCTCGAAGCACAGTGTTCGTGAACCTACTTTGATAGCTCTATGCTTGCCTGCCTTCTTACTCTTCTCATCCATGTATTTACTTATCATGCTTGAGTACAAGGCATTCTCATCTCTCATTAATACTTCAGCAGCTTTATGCCTATCCACAAAATACTTGGTTGTACCCATGAAGACTCACAACAATTCCTACCAACAGGAGACACCTCATCCCTCTTATTACCCAGTTGTACACCTCCGCCAAGTTGGTCGTCATGACACTGTATCTAGCACCATGTGTGTCATGTAACAATGACCACTTCTCTTTAGGCTCGTGCTTTATCCAGTCCGAGAAACATTTGATCGGCTTTTGCCTTCGACAATGATTCGTCGCCTCATCTTCTGTTGCCAGAGGGAATAAAGGCTCTGCCTGCTTCTGTGTTACACTGCTAGTAGTCTCTTTGTGTTTTTTTGTTAGCTCATCAAGATTCTTCCAAAGAGTACGTAACTTGTTATCTTAGTTCTGCTTACATAGCCTCTTGAACATGTTCATCAGTTCCTTGTTCTTAAATTGCTTATAGAAGTTCGCGTCCAAATGCCTCATGCACCATCGGCTCTGCAAGTCAGTCCAGGGAAATGGCTCCTCTTCCCTGCTTGCAACCGTCGATGGCACTAAGCGCAACAAAGATGCTCGTCATGCAAGATGCACACATCTTGGCGAGTTTTCACCACCCCGACCTTCAAGTTCCGTAGGAACCACAACCAACTCTCATAGTTCTCGCTTTCCACAAAGGCAAAGGCAACAGGCCGAATCTGGTTATTTGCATCGACGCCCACAGCTGTCATTATTTGTCCTTTGTATTTCCCGGTCAGGAGTGTGTCGTCCACACACAACAATGGACGACAGTGATAGAACACCCTAATCCAAGTTCCGAATGCGAAGAAAACTCTCTTCAGATGCCTCTTGTTCGGCCACTTGCTTGACAGACAGTCCTGATAATCATAATAAGTACCATAATTTCTTCCCTGAATGCAACTGAGCAGTGTGGGTAGATTATGGTACGAGTCTTCAAATTTCCCAAATCTCATTTCCAAGGCCTTCTGCTTCGCCCTCCATGCCTTTCCGTAGCTAATTATGTACTGATATCTGTTCTCAATTGCACGGATAATAGCACAGGGCTCAAAATTCAGGTTCTCAACTATCTCTGGGTACATGACACTCGCGATATACCCGGACGATAGGTTCCTGTGAGCCACCAGGGTTTCCTCAGTCATACAACTATGTTGTTCAACCTTCGAACATAGCCAGTGGGTGCCCCTTTTGGGCTTGTACGCGTGCACTCTCTAGGGGCACCCTTGCATCTCGCACACCACATCGTAGCAGGTTGGGGTGGACTTCTTAACCCTGAAAGTTCTTCTTAGTGATAAGGCCAATCTTTAACACATCCTGCATTGCCTCTTTTGTGGGGTAAATGCTGTTAGGCCTCACCTCATTGTCGCTATACTGCCAAGGTGTATCATTGCCTTCATTTAAAACATGGTTATTAAATTGATGCGTGCTCCAATCTGCTGGCACAAGCAGCTCAGCACCTTCATCTTCCTCATCCGAGCTATCGTTGTCTTCCACTTCTATTTGTTGATATTCAAGGTCTTCCTCTTCCATCTGTGCTATTACTTCCTCAATTTCCTCACCTTCGTCTACTTGCCCCCGCGCATCTTGCCCGATGTTTCCATCATCCTCCCCAATCTCAACTTGCTCACCACTCTGGTAAATGATATCCTCATTGCATCCTTGAACATGCTGCTCCCGGCTAGATTCCCCAATTTCAGTGTCACCATAAGTGAACTCATTTTGAGGCCCACTACACTCACCGGCGTCTAGCTACTACTGCGGGGCAACAACCCTTTCATATGCTTGCACAAAAAGCACCCGATACCATCCACGTTGCTCCGTCCCCCTCACATATGACCTCCAAGATGCAGTTCCCTTCAGCTCAACTAACTCCCAATAAACAGGATCATCTCGCATGGTACAAAGGCAAGATAACTTGAGCTGGCACTTCTCTGGTTCCATCCGAAATGTATAATACAATCAATTCAACACAGAAGCAAATGTACGCTCTTCGACCCTACTTAAACTTCTGTCCACATACTGAAAGTTACTCAGATCCGCATCCTCCGGACCATACATGACATCCCCTTCTCCATAAAAGATTCTAAATGGAACTCGTTCTGACATATCTGCGAACCTATTCATTAACACACGAATTAATTACTCTTCATAAAAAGTACTATATATTATACGTATGTGTATCTACACTCGGAGAAATATATATCTATCTACATTCCTAAAAATATACATCTCTCAACTTCTATTTGTAAAAAACATCTACATTCCTACAAATATCATTAGTTGGAAACCAAGTGTGCCCATTTCTGATGCAAAAAACTATTACGCCCTGAAATTTTCAAGTTGTTCAATTAGCTTGTATATTGTTATGGAACAAAACTAGAATCTTAAAACTATGCAAAAAATATCTACATTACTAAAAATATTCATCTCTGTACTTGTATTTTTAAAAAATATCTGCAGCCCTAACAATATATATATGTCCACTTCTATATGTAAAAAAACATATCTATCTACATCTATCTCAAAAAAACGTAACAACATATTATTATTCATAAAAACAACTATGTACATGCATTTTCACAAACCGACTAACCCTAAACACTAAACAAAAATAAACCACGAAAATAATTAGATCTAACCCTAGCCCTAACCCTAAACACTAAACAAATTAAACCACGAAAATAACTACATCTAACCTTAACCCTAAACACTAAATAAAATTAACGGTAAAAAAATTACCTGCTTGCAGCCGCTGCTCTTCCTCCGTTTCTTTTCTTCTTTTCCTCCTTCTCTTCCTCCCCTCTCTTTTCTCTCTTCTTCCTCCCTCTTCTCTTCTCCCTCCCTTTCATCTTCTCTTGGCCGAAGAAATGCATCTCCTGTCGCCCAACCGTTGCTCGATTTTTGGGCTGTCGCCCGTTGGGAGGGCGACACAGCCAACGACTGGCTGACATGGCACATGTCGCCCAACCAGTGAGTGACATCTATTTGCGTCGTCGAACCAGAGGGCGATACCCTTCTGTCGCCCAACCAACAGGCGACAAGGGTATATTTTTGAATTTTTTTTTATTTCGTAATATATTTTTGCAATTTGAATTAAAAAATGTATTATTTAAAAAAAATCGGTTGTTGCGTTGTCGACGAGGTGCCATAGTAGGGGAGCGCAATGGGTGACATGTGTCACGTACTGTTGCTTCCACTGTCAGAAAGGGTCTAGATTTGTAATTTCATTTGCACAAGGACCAAATATGAAGAAAAAAATGTGTTAGAGGCCAAATAAGCCAAATACTATGCAATTATCGACAAGCAACAAGTAACATAATTGTGATTTGTTTTTCACTCTTATTTAAGTTTCTTTTCACCGAAAAAGGCTCTATCGCCGAGTCGCTTCAAAATCTACATTTCTTGTATTGGTTAGAAAAAAGAACTGCAACTTTAACGAGAAAAAGCAAAATTGATTTAAAAAAGTAAGGGAAACATAGGAAACAAGTGGTACGTCCATTTGAGTTCAAGGGATTCCAAGATGCAAGAATTGTGGAGAGTTTGGAACTTTACTGCAGAACACACAAAATTCACTTAAAAAAGAGTAAGGGAAACATAGGAAATGAGTGATATGTTGAGTTCGAGATGTTAGTTGAACCGGATTGCAATGTTTGGAGTGTCAAATGTCTGGTTTCATAATTCAGGGTGCCGGATGGACTTTAAGAAAAGTTTAGGTTGTGTAAATTATATTACGGGTCATCGATGTTGTTTAAAAGGTTCAAATTGTTGTAAAACGATGACGACCACAACAGATCAAACACAATGCATGGAATGGATAGCAAGAACAATAACAGAGAGCACATTCGATATAGGGAGGCAAAACTCTCTCTCTCTCTCTCTATTAGATTAATTCTCTTATACAACGAGATAGAGTCCAAACAAATTTGAATAACTAGGACATATAGTCCTATCATATCCCAACACTCTCTTGGGCGAATACCGTGTAATACACATATCTCATCAAAAACTCCTCCCCAAAACCAAGTGGAGAAAAAGGATGAAGAAAAGAGTATATTGCACTCGTGCATTGGACACATGATAAGCAGTAGCTACAACCTTAGCCCAAAACTTCTTAGGAGTACTATACTCATCTAGTATCATCCTAACCATCTCAACCAAGGTCCTGTTCTTCCTTTCCACTACGTCATTCTGTTGAGAGACGTATGGAGAAGAGAACCGATGCTCGATACTTAACTCCTCACAGAAGCTCTCAAAGTAGGAGTTCTTGAACTCCATACCATTGTCACTGCGTATAGCTCATAAGACACCTGGGAGCTCAATAGATAACTTATAGACCAAACCCCTGAAGTGGGTAAAAGACTCATCGTTCGACGCCATGAAGAATACCTAACAATACCTCAAAAAAATTTCAACAATGATAAGAATATACCACTTCCCACCCGTTGACTACATTCTAGCTGGACCAACAGTATCCATATGTAAAAGCTATTCTGGTGTATCAATCATCATAACAGTGAATGGGAGATGAGAAGCATCAACCATCTTTCCATGTCGGTAAAGAGAACAAACCAAGTATTTGACCATCTTGAGTTTGGGCAAACCACGAATGAGATCATAGCTGCTAACTCGAGTCAAATGATCAACACCAATGTGACCAAAGTCTCCTATACTAGAAGGAGAGATCACGGGACTCAGAAGTAACTAGGCAACGAAGAGAATCACCAGAAGACTTAGCAAAATCAGCACAAAAGACTCCCAAACCTAGAAATCATGCAAACCAACCCTCCGAAGAATCGAGAATTCTATAAGTATTATGCCTGAAGCTAACCTTGAAATCATCATCAGCAAGCTAGGACATACAAAGCAAATTATATTGTAGCTTACTCACTAAGGCAACATCATTAAGAAAGAAATTATCATTAATATGCACGATACCTTTAGCGATGACTTGACAAGAAAAAGCATCCCCAAAGGTGATTAGCTCATCACTAGAGGCACAGGCTAGAGAAGAGAATCAACGAGAATCTCCGGTCTTGTGGCAAGAACAACCAGAGTCTACAAGCCATGCATTTCTCTTCTCAGCCCTATGAACCTCATCTAACTCGTTGTAGAGCTCGTCATCATTTATGTCATTCTCGTTAGCCATGCACATATTGGTGAAGTTGTCGCTGCCCTTGGTGATGTAAGATTGTGTCCTGATTTTTCGATGAGAACGATAACTATCGATTTGGTGGAACTGATTTTGATGATCCGACTACAACGTATGACAACAATGCGCCTTAGCAATCGCTAAACCAACTTCGGAGGGTTATTGATCTTGCTGTGGGCACAATCAACCTAAACACGAGGTTCAATTCCTGCAAGCAACCGAAGAACAAGCAAGAACGATAGTAAAAGCAATCTGAAATTGCAAATAAGAATTGAGGTTCATGAATATATAGATCAAATAGTGGGTTTCTATGAGGAAGTCTCAACAGACGATCGTTTGACACGTCTAGAGGACAATGTAGTTTGGCCCTAGGCTAAAACTATATTAAACAAAAACCCAAGTGTCTAAGGCGGCGGCTACTGAGTATATAAGAGGGAGGGACATGAGATGGTCATCCTAGGATTGTGTGCAGTCAGGTGGCACACACAACTTGGGCTTGGGCACCACACACTTACAAGGCCCGAAACAACCCAAAACAGTATTGTAGTACATTATTTCATTGATTTTGGCTGATCCACAATGAAACTAAGGCTGGGACTAGACCGATTGGAAAGGTCTCATTGTAAGCTTTCAATCAAGTACAAGAACTCTCCAATCGGACACTGTATGCAAAAGTTCTGCTCATTTTTCTTCAAGCTAGTATTCAGAGGCCGAATTGGATTCCAAAACGTGATGGATTTGATATCTCTCTTTTCTTGGCCCATGGATGATGTGTTGCAGTTGTTCCAACCAGGTGTGATCGTATCTGTAGTAGTGATGTCCTCATCACTTGGTCTTCTTGTAACATCTCAATTTTTTGTTAATATTAATTTAATATTGCTATTTATGGTTTCTATGAATTTTGAGAATTTATTTGTAATTTATTTAATATTTTTGAATTAGGTCTATGGTGAATATTATTTGAATATTTGAAAAGTTTTAATAAAATTGTATCAATAATATATTTAATTTTAGTTCTAAATGCTTCAAAATATTTTTTTGAATTTTTCTAGAATTTTTCTGATAATTTTTCTATTTTATTTGAATTATTTTACTTTTTGAAATTATTTCAAATGAGAAAAGTTTGAATATGTCGCACCCCAAAACCGCCCAGGAATTTGGTTTCAGACAAAGATCGTATAAAACCTGCTTATAACAATAAAAGGTAGTGAAATAACATTAAATAGGTAAATATGGCCAATTAAATGAGATTAAAAGAACATTGTAGGCCACCGGCCTAAAATTTAAATTATGAATCATCAACAGGAAACAAGCCCATAGAAAGGCTTGAGTGCGGCCGTGACCCTATACGCCATCATTACCGAAAGTAAAGGTATCCAAGCGACGATCTGCTTTCTCATCCTCTGAATAAATGTCAACAAGCAAGGTTGAATACACCTATATACTCGTAATACTTTAGTGTATGAAAATAATTTACATACAAGGTTAGTCTAAGGAATCGAGCTTCTACACTAAGTTTTATTTTCAGCATAAGGCAGATTTTATTTGCAAGAGAGTAGTTTATCAAATGGTACCACAATTTTGAAATGAGCACTTGATATGAAACTAATAACAGTATGTAAAGTATATTTCCAATATTTCAAGACCCTCTATGGCCATGAACAGCAAGTAAATCACAACCAACTTTGGCTTTAGAATATACCAATTCATCACACCACATTTTCCAAGATTTTCACAAAGACAAAGCTATACTTGACATTATTCCCCTGAGCTGCTTATGACCGTGAGCACTTCTAATTAATTAGATTAAATCTCTATAGAGAGGGTACACTTTACCCACATGACACATTCTAGCAATCATGTCAACCATGCCTCGCGATACTTATGGTACCCAATTTGCTAGATTGTGATAACCATTCAACTAGCTAGAGCCAAGCCTTGCACCAGCCTGGTGATGTCAAACCCTTTCTATGGCGCCGGAATCCAGACCCGTACACATAATACTAATGATGGTTTATGCCCCATTGTGTCCTTTCCCCATAGCAAGGCATACACTGTTGTATTGGAATGCTTTAGTCCCAACGAAACCGTACCCCCGGTTCGTCCTTACAACTTTGGCTTACCACAATGCAAGGATAAACCCCGATTAATTTACTAGGCTAAGGCTATCCCATACTAGCACATGTGGTTGCACATATTTACTTAGGTGATAGTATCAAGTTCGGTCCTTAGTTTGAACCGGGCGAGGGTCTCCCCTATCTACGTGCAAGTCCATCCCTCGCACATTCGACTATTGCAATATCTCGCCCGCGTCTAAATCATGAGCTTTATTTTCATTTTTATCAAAATATCAGCAACCTTTAATCATGTCCAACATATTCCAAATTTAATAAAATAGCATACCAATCTTTTTGTCATCTCAATTTCTACGGCAAGACTAAGCAGATGCAGTAATTACTCGATTATACCCATTTAACATTTCATATAATGTTTACAACTAACCTAGGGCTGACAAGGTTCACATGTCAATGTTATTAAGGAAATCCCACAAATTTTGGAATACGTCTATTAGTACTCACAATATAGCAACGTTTATCAAATATAGCACATGCATAATACTTTGATAAAATAACATAGACACTGTAAAGTAATAGGATCAACATGATCAAAGGAGGGTGCTTGCCTTGCTTGTTGAACAATTGATCTTGCTTTGGTTGATCGGAGTACCAATTACGTCACCTAGTTTCGAACCTCTCACATAGTCCCACGATTCGCACATACACTCCAACGTCAACATACATGCAGCAGACAAATCCGAAGTTACTATTCTTCGGTACAAACAACATACATATACAAGCATTGTATAAAAGGTGATGCATATGAGAATGATGTATATGAGAAGAATGCATGAGAGATGGATGTGAGAGAAAACTCCAATTTCCTAGGGCAACCATTCAAAGAACTTACACCTTCTATACAACCTGTATTATGGCATAATAATTTACAAAGATATACTAATTTGATTTGTATGACTGACTACACCATATCCACCTAGGTGTCTCACCATGCACAATATCATGAAGTACGAGTTAAAGAATCATCTAATTAATTTATCTCCTTATTATTGACCGGACTCAAGACATTCCACTTACACAATTCAACCCATAACTGTGCAACACTCACTAAATTAATTGTATGTGATCGTGAATTATTTCGACACTCATACTTTACTATATTTTTATAAAATCTAGTTGTGACAATCCTACTTTAGTAATCCATAACCATACATATTAAAATTCCACCAATCTAAATGTATATAACCACACAACACTTGAATGAGGCTTCCAAGTTGATTACATACTCGCCACCTAATATCTCATTGATCCATAACCATACATATTAAAATTCCACCAATCTAGATGTATATAACCACACAACACTTGAATGAGGCTTCCAAGTTGATTACATACTCGCCACCTAATATCTCATTGATCACTCATACATGTGTTCACTATATTGGATCATCATGCATGTAACACATCTATTTAGTCATATCCATACCACCATAATTGACCCATAATCACACATTTATCAATCCAAAATAAAGGCATAGACCTTCTCTAAAGGTGTAAGTCTAATATCCTAGCACCTACAATTCATCCTCCAATTTATATGACGTGCTAATCCAATTAATAATTACTGAGTATTCTTATATTCATCACATAAGATTAAACATGTGGTACAATTTCCACAAATTTTGCCTTATATGAAAAGCACCTAGGCCGACCTTCCTTTATATGACTAGTAATTCTATCCTTCGAAAATCTTACATCCACCAAATTAATTTGAGAGGAAACTCTATAAATTTAACATATCTGACCTAATAACCTATTTTTGTGACCACAATAATATTAGTCTTTGACAAGTAATCTATTAATTTAGCAATTCCAATAATCATCAACCGATAATTAATATTTTGCTCCAACAGTCGAATTAATTAACCAATTTTTGTGCCACTCTAATAATATTCGACTACGACCTAATAATCTACTAAATTAAATAATCCGACATCTACCAGTTCACAAATAATATTTGACGATCAAATTATTTATATGAAACAAAAAGCAATGATTATTTATACCACCGAACAATTAAGATCTAATTGGTAGCTATACTGATCTTAAGTCATCAAACTAATTTTTTATGGCACCTCAGTGTCACTGCTGCTACCTGGGTTGCTCAACCGAGCTGCTTCCTTCTCTTCTTCTCCTGGACCGGCACCATCATGCCATGCTCCTCCCCCTCCTCTCCAGAGCTCTCAACCAAGCATGGATCTCAACCAAGCATGGATGCGAGAAAGGATTTCAAAAATGGAAAGCTATTAAGTGATGGAGAATGCACTGGCATAACATGTAGGGCTTGATTTTGTGTTCTTGAAAGTGTTTGCAAAGAGAGAAGTTAGAGGGGGGAGAGAGAGAGAGCTTGTTCTTACTGCTAGTTGCTGTTCTTGCATGGAAGGAGAAGACATGGAAGAGAGGGAAATGGCAGTCTGACCTGGGAGTTGGAGGAGAACAAGGGGGTGAGGGCTTTAAGTTTGCTGCCTGCAATGAAAAGAAGTTATGGGAGGAGGTGTTGGCAGGAAGAGAAATGGAAGATGGGCAGGAGGGATGGGGAAAAGGGGTCTAGCTAGGGAGAAAAGGAATGGAGGAGGGGAGGTGTCAGCTGTGCTGCTACAGGGCTAAAGAAATTATGATTTTTTTTATGTAGCTAAATGGAGAAGATATGTATCTATGGTCAAATTTTCTGGATTTTTATGCTGCCAGTTTGTCCTACAAGATTATGTAAGTGAGGTGCTGTCTAGAAATCTACCACGCAATTACTATCAACTTCTGTAATTTTTAACCCCTGTTCCCGATCTCAAAACATTATGCTATTTTGAGGGTTTAGTCCTGACTCATCAAGGTCCTTTCTAGAATATTTGGTGGCATTTTTTTATTTTTTTGAGTTGGCCACACAACTGAAGGACCATGTGGAGGTCCATCCATGTTTGTGATGAGTATTTGACTTTATTTGAGCAAGGTGTGCTCAAGTTTGAGTTTGATTTGGATTGATTTTCAAAATGAAGCAATTTGAGTTGTCTCTGCCAGGAGTGGCAGTACCAGTCGTATGGACGCGGTAGTGATGAGTTGGATGGTTTATTGCACATCTTTGTGGGCATTGCTATGTGAGGAGTTTCCTTGTCTTTGATGGTTGCAGGGCGACGGTGCTAGGTCATGGTGAGGCGAAGGATGACCGGGACTAGGCGAGAAGCGTCGGAGGTCCAGACGGTTGGGAGATCGCCGGAAGATGATCGGAGACGGAGTCCGGGCAAGTCAAGAAGACAAGGAAAGGAGTTGATGCTAGCTAGATGTCGCGTGGATCAATGAGGGCCGTCGGATTGAGGTCTAGTTGATAGGTTAGCTGGTCTAGGTAGTATGCTTTGAAAACCGTGCAAGAAAACCCGGTATGTGTGTGGGTTTTGGGTTAGCCCTTGCATGGCTGTGTGTGTGGGTTAATCCTAGCCCTTAGATGAGTGCTCTAGGGTTGAGGGACTCATCCAAGGGTGGTAGGTGGCCCAAGAGTAGTATAAATAGAGGTGGAGGGGTAGCCTCCTTCCCTTGAAGGTGTTGAGGTTTTTGATGCTCATTTGAGCTTTGCCCACATGAATGTGAGGCTTTGTAACCTCCCCTTCCAGAAATGAAAGTTTTATCCATCCACCTCTGAATTTATTTTGCGTATTTACATTATGTCTTTACTTTACGCAATTTAAATTCAGCATTTACTTTCCCGCAATTTACTTTCAAGTAATTTGGATTTGCCTCCCCTCCTTCTAAATGCTACTGATCTTGGATGTTTTGAGTGTGTTCATATGGTTTTACATCTCTTTTGCACTCTTGGATTGAGTAGAGAACATCTTTTCTTTCAAGTTCCAACTTTGTTCAGAACTTGTTCTTCGCGCAGCAGTCAGTGTTTGATTTTTGTAAAAATATAGAAAAATCCTTTTTGAGTGATTCTTCTTGGAAGAGGTGTGGGACTCTGTTATACACCTGCCGAAAAATTTTGGAGTTCACTTGTTGCACCGTTTGGGCGCCATGAGGTGAAAACCGAGCCCCAAACTTTCTGCTCAAAGTTCTTGAGCATACTGTGTTCTTAGATTTTTCCTGTTTTTTCTGTAATGCTTTTTGAGTAGAAATTTGGTGGAGTTCTTCACGACTCTGTTATTCATAGGGAGAACAATTCTCAGAATTTGTTGAGCTGCAGAAACCCACCAACCTCCTGTGCAAATTGAGGACAAGTTCTGGAAATTCTGCTTTTGCTTTTCTGAAAGTGACTTTTGTGATTTGAATTGATGTCCTTTCTAAAAGCAAGAGTTTGAATTGATTCCTCTTTATCTTGGACACTAGACAACCAGGATTGTGACTCAAAAATCCCCACATATTTTATGGTACTTATCCATGCAAGCTTGGGGTACACATAGTTGTCTAGTTTTTCGTGTTTTTCACAATTTCCTTTGAGCGATCTTGTCGAGGTTTTTGTTGGAGTATTTTGGGGGAATTTTTATTTGCGACCATTCACCCCCCCTCTGTTCGCCATCTCGGTCCTTCAACAACACCCTAAATTTTCTTAACCATACAACTACTCACTGCGTGTCTAGCTTTTGCAAGAAAAATGATAGGGGTGGTGTGAGGGAGCAGTTTGGCACGTATTATATCAAAGGATCAGATAGCCACTGAGAAACTAGAATTTGTTTTTGGTCTACCAGGTCTTTAGCGTGAAATTTTATATCTAAACTAAATACAAAGCGCGTCTTTAATTTACCAATGCCAATTTAAATTATCAACCGACAGTGGAAAATGGGAGTCGAAAATTAGGGTGTTACAGAATAAGGTTTGAATAGTGTATAGGCCGAAACCCTATTAGGTCCCGCCCGTGTTCTCCACCAAGGTTTCAAAAACTGGTGAGATTTCAGAAATCACGGTCGAGATTTCCTATTTTAGCTAGGGACGAGATTCAAAATCCCAGCAGGATAAAAAAATTGAAAAAAGCTTAAATTGCTACAGTATTTTTTAGAAATTTTGATGAGATTTCAGTAAATCTCACTGAAATATCAGGTTTTTTAACCAAATTTTGACTTTTTTTACCAGATTTGGCCCAACAACCCTCAAGAATGTCATCTTCCATGAAAATTTGTTAAAAATTGAATTTTTGACATGTTTTATAATTTGTTAGAAACACTATCAGATTTTTATAAAATTTTAAACTTGAACATGCTATGAAAATTTATGGTACCATATATAGAAGCCTAGGAGAATACAAAAAAATTCAAAAAAATTGAACTTAATTTGTTATCTTTAAAAAATCAAAAATAGAATGAACAAAACTGAGACACTAATCTTATCATAATTTTATAAATTTGTTTGAGTGTGATCATGATCCAAAATTTTAATGGTAGCTTAAGAATTGCTTCAAAACCCTTCTCTAAAATTTTCAAAAACTTTAATCTTTTTTTTGCTCAATCAAATCTATGGATGCATTGAACTTCATTTGTTATCTTCCAAAAATAAAAAACACAAGGAACACAAATGATACAGTACCATTGTAAGAATTTTATAAATTCACTGGAGTGTGATAATGATCCAAAATTTTTATGTGAGCTTAAGCTTGCCTCGGTACCATTATATAAAAGTTTCAAAATTCTAAAATCTTTTTGGTTGTTCAATCAAATCTATCTATTCATCATTAGGCTTTTATCAGGACAGTAACACTGTCTCAATTTTTTAAATTACCTCAGGGTTGATCATCAAATGAAAATTTTATGGGAACATTAGTCATGCCTCAGGACCATCTAATTTTTTTTTTCAAAAATTTCTACAGTGGTTTGAACCATTTTTTATTTGGTTGAAATTTGTTGGTTAGCCTTCAGTAGAACTATACTAATTTTAAAAAAATTCCTCAGGCTTGATTATCATCTAAAAATTTTATGAAAACATTATTGATGTGTCAGGACCATCCAAAAATATTTTCAAAATGTTCTAACGTGGTTTGCACCATTTTTCATTTGATTGAATTTTTATCGGTCAGCCTTTTATCATAATACTAACACAGTTAGAATTTTTAAAGCTTCCTCAGGCTTGATCATCATCTAAAATTTTTATGGAAATATTAGTGATGTGTCAAGATCATCTAAAAAAATTTCAAATTTTTCTAACATTGTTTAAACCATTTTTTGCTTCCATGAATTTTGTTGAGATTTCGACATTTCTTGATGAAATTTTGGTAATTTCTGCCAAATTTCGGTTCACAAATTCTGGATTTCAAATTTTCTTTTTGAATTTTGATTATATTTCATTCGAGTTTTTGAGATTTCATCGAAATTTTGGATTTTGCCCACCTCTGAGATGTGAACCGAAGCAAAATTTGTAACCCTGTTCTCCACATCGGCCCATATCTTACGCACAACGTGGTCCAGTTTGGCTGAATGATTGTGGCCATCGGATCATTTGAGCACGGATGATTGGGATGTTAGGGTTCAGATCAAAAACCCTAGTGCATCAGCCGTCGATTGCGCGGCATGTGGACGGTCCAGATCAATGCTCAGCGCCGCCTTCATCTCCATCACGAACACAGAATCCTTACCGTGACCGCCATGGATTCCAGCTTGGATCCAGAGAGTGTGGCCTTTATAAGCTGCTTGGACCCCGTCCTAAGGTTCCCTGTTCCACACCACACAGTTTTATCTATGCCTTGGAGTTCGAGTCGCTCGGGTTTCGCTGCAATCACTTGTTAGAGAGAAGCTTGTGCGCCCCTGCAGTTTTTGGTGGTTTCCATCATTGTTGGTTTGTCTCTGCTGTCGCTGAGGGCATCAAGGTGTTGTTTGCATCGAGATCTTTCGGATCCACAGGTCAATGTCATTGGGAAGTCGCCAAAACACCATCGGGTTGGTTGCCTTCCTCAGTTCCGGTGGACCGCTGTCGTGGGCTCGCCGATCGGAAGCCCTAGCTTGTCGAGCCGACATGGCTTTTGACGTGGTAACACATGTGCACCACGTACTGCCACATTAGCTATAGGAAGCCTGGTCAGCCGGTTGCATCAGTGCTCAGTCAGCTGTACCATCTCAGCATGGTGGAGCCATGTGTCAGTCGAATGGATTTGGTGCATCAGGTCCACCATGGAGTCGGGTTGATCTGTGAATGTGGTTCATGGACCTCGGGCCGACATGTTAGTGACTGGGTGAATTTTTAGATTTATTTTTATTTGGAAATCGGTTGCTGATGTCAGTGTTGCATCATATATCGATTTTCCAAGAGAAAAATAAATCGAGAAATTCAGGATTTTCTATTTTCTAGTTTTTCTTTTAATTTGAATCTTTCGAAAGCCCATTCTTCTTCATACAAGCTTTGATTAAGTTGATTCTAGTTTCTAAAAATTTATAAAATTGAGATCTATTTAATGTTGAATTTTATTTTATTTTTGGAATTTGTTTGCTCTTTGGTTTGGTATTTATATTGTGTTTTTTCTCGATTCGCGTAGACGTCGAAGTGCTTGGAGCATTCGAGGGAGAAGTGTTGATTCAAGAGCAAGGTCCAGAGCAGGAATAAGAGCTTTTCTATGGTAAGTTATGCTTTGATCATATTGAATCCAGTTTTGCAATTGCTATATTGCTTTAAATACTGCAAGATATTTCATGCTTATAATTGTTTTCAATTAGTTTGGGATCTAGTTATTCTAACCAATTAGACTATGCCTACCTTGTCATTTGTATGCCATGATTATTTGTCACCCTAGGATGCTTCATTATTAGTTGGTTGCTAATAGATGCTAACGTGGGTTAGTTAGATAATGCTTAGTGTGCTTAGCTATGCAACGGGTTATTGATATCATTTTGAAAGTTCAAATCAATCATGACTAATGGAATATGGAACATGTTTATAAAAAGTTGTTCCATGTGTTGTCACACAATGATGTTGAGTTCATGCTGGCATGTGTTTCACGATAATCAACTGGGGTGGTAAATGATTTAGACTTGAGTATGTGGTAAGGGGCTGTGAGCCGTGGTGGGCCTATGTGGCATTGGGATGACATGTTGTTATATGAGTGATTGTGAGGTGGTTTTCCATGAGTGAGTAGTTGGAAGTTTTGCCTTGGTAAGTTAAGGATTTAACCTTACAAACCATTGAACTGGGCTAATCATGCAACCGCATATATGGAATGGGACGGATCTAACTAAGTAAGTTACCGAGTCTTAACATTTGATGCCTTGGGAGGATAACCAAACTGAGTGTGCGGTTATGGGGAATTTGTGTGTGCAGTAGCCTCACATTTGTCCAACGGTATGTTTCTCCTATTCTTTCGATCTGAGTGAGGGAAGGAATAACAAGTTTAGACTTATCGGGAGGGTCAGTGCTATGACGGAGTCTCCGAAAGGTTTTTGTTATGATCTTTTAGCCACACATCGATGGGTACGTGACATTGCATGGTAGTATAGTTTGATCATACCATGTGGGTGAAGTGTATAACCTCTGCACAGTGTAAATCTATTCGAATAGCGGTGTCCATGGTATTGGGTAGTGCTGAGGAATTTAAGTCAAGGGTTAGATTTTATGAAATAAAACTTGGGAAAGGAGGCTATATACCATTGGAAGTTATGAAATTGGTTTAGGGCTGGCTGCTAGTTTATTCTTGAGAAATACCTAAAAGTTATTTATTATTGTTATTTGTTTTACTATCATTTCAATCTATTTGTTGTATTCATTTGTAAATAATGCTTTACTGCAAAATAATCATATTAGCCATCCATTGGAATAAGATATAGTTATATTAGACATGCATTATGTGCGCAACTTGTTGAATGTTTTATGTACTCACCCTTGTTGCAACAAAATCATCAGTTGAGGAGTCTACACCAGCTTTGGAGGAGGAGTATCAGGAGGAGGCGAACATCTAGGGTGCGAACATTGTTAGTTGCCTGTGGCAAGTTGATGGGATTTTTATTACGTTTTCTTTCCACTATAATTTAATATTTATAGTTTAAGCCCTACGTGGCATAGTCATGTAAAGTCGACCACTAGGTCAGTCAACAAGTTTATATTTAATAAATGAAGTCTTTTATTATGTTTCTATTGTATATGATTGTGATATTTATCTATGTTGATACTATGTGCACTAGAATGATCTTGGACTAGTACGATATATACAGAAGGTCTAGATTTTCTTATTTGGGTCCCGACACTTCTCTTATGGATCATCCTCTTCATTATCATTGCTCCATATCCCGATGTTGGAGAGGGATATGTTGTTGAGTACGGCGAGGACACAGTGGAAGAGCTTCTTATTCTTCTAGAACTTGCGGTACTTCTTCTCACGTATGGGATCATGAACTGGAGCCTTCTTGTTGTGGTTCTTGTCAGTATGGTTGTTCTTGTTCGCACCGTCGCAGTCGTTCTTGCCCTTCTCTAGCTTGGGGCAGTCTGCCCAAATGTGGTTGGGGCCAACACACTCAAAGCAGGTGATAGATCGACCTCTCCTCTCTCTCACCCTCTTATATGCATGGAAGAATTTTCTGGCTAGGAGGGCAAGCTCATTTTTTTGGAAATCCCTCCAGATGCTCATCGCTCATCTCACAGAGACCCGAGAGGGAAACACCAAAAGAAATCTCAGAAGTAGTGAGATTCGTGACCAAGGCCATCGACTGTGATTTCGTCTTGCAAGAGATGACATCAATCTCATGAGTATTGAGTCAGAAATAAAGCCAGTCAAGAGTCAGAGTCGACAGATCTATGGTGTCTTTGATGGAGGTCACCTTCATCTCCCAAACATGGATGTCGAGTGCCGTGAGAAAATGCCGAGCATTCTTCGAGTCAAAGTATGTGGTGCCTACAGATCGGAGATCACTCAGGATCTTGGTAAAGTGCCCAAAACACTCATCCAAGGACTCTCCAGTATGCTACTCAAACTTATTGTAGTCACACTTGAATTGATCTTGCCTCACTATCTTGATCTGGGTGGTTCCCTCATGGTAGGTATCGAGGGTCACTGATCTTGTGAGCAGATCACAGATGGGAGATCCTGTCATACTCACTGCGGCTCAAGCCCTGTATAAGGATATTCCTTGCCTTAGCATTTGCCTCAACGTCAACCATATTTGTGGCATTGACGTTCTCATATGTAGGAACCTTATACGGGAACTTCACCTTCTGCCTCGCATATGACTCCATCCTAAATTTCTAAAAAGGATACACCCTAGAGAATATTGGAGGCTTGGTGGAATACTTATCTATCGCTATGGCTCTAGAGACCGGTCAAGATTTAGAAAGAGTAAAACTGGGCTCTAATACCAATTGAAGATCGAAAATGGTGATTAAAGGGGGGTGAATGATCAACAACAAATTACCCCCTGAAGAATCAACTAAAACCTCACTCGATCAACTATGAGTAGAAATGGAAATTTTCAGAGAAATTTCGTCTGGGGCGGTACTACCGCATAATAGGGGGCGGTAGTCTGGATGAATAGTAAAATTAGCACAAGTTCAAATCCAAGAATTGATGTAACTTTTGATTGAATGATTAAAAACTTGGGAAACTTTGCATGCACCTTCCTATGGATATCAAAAACCTATTCCAACCATCAATTGCAAAGATTGACTTCAGAGTTATAACCTTTTTCAAATTTAGAGAAGGCTGCACCAAAACTGGGTCAAATCCAAAATCTTCACCCTGACCTTGTCCTGGGCATTTGATGATTGATGTGATCATAGATGATCTCTCATATATCACAACAAGCAAGAACACCAAAGAACCAGCCCTCAAAAGCTCAAGAACACGATCTATCACGAATCCTTCCTTCTCAAGTCAAAAACCAATTTCTTGAGAAATCTCTTGATGATCACGTGAGAGCTTGCCTAGATGATTGTGATATGATCTATAGAGGATTCATCTATCAATCATTCATCCTTGGCAACAAAAGATTAAGAGATAAAGAAACCAAATAGAGAACAAGAACTCAAGAAGGGAAAGGGTCAAAACAAGAGTAAAATCTTGAGCACCAAATTGATTTTCATTACAGATAAAGAGAGATGATTACAAAGCCTCTCTAAAGAGGGCAAAGCTCCCAACAAGCACTCACACACACACATCCAAAGACTCTTCTCTCTTCTCTAGGTCACTCTTCTCAAAACCCTAATGGATGCCCTCTCTCACTACATCTCAAGCCCTCATATAGAGGAGGCAACCCTAAGGCCTAAACCTGGACACACAAAGTGGATATCATCCATATCAACATGGGGTAACCCGCTGTTGGCGCTAAAAAATGTGAAGAAGGGTTTATCAGCTACAACACATGCAACAAACACCGGGTTCAAAGATTCGAGGCGTACCAACCAATTTGATCCTGCAATTGGTAAGATGAATAAAATATGCTCAAAACCGATCTAAAACTTCAATCAGCAAAAGATCTAAACACCCAAAAAGCCGATCAAATCTAAGGGTGATGATAAATCTAATCAACCGATTAAGGTTAATTAGGTGGTAAGAGGTAGATCTTCCCAAAAAAGACAATGCATAACAAGATCAGAGAAAATCAAACCTAATTGGTGTAATCGATGGAGATCAACAATCGGCAATGCGCAACTTTTCTGATCAAAATCAGATTACAAGAAAATCTAGGTTACAGGGCTACTCCTAGTTGACAGGAAAGTAAAAAAAAAAGGAATGTGAGTTTATTGGTTTGATTGTGTTGCTCTTCTCACTTGTCCTGACCCTGTCTTATAGCACATCAACCGACTATGTCCACCTCCGACACATTCACCATGACCATATCAGCCTCTACTCGGATAGATCCCATGTTTAGAATCAATATTGGTCATAACATATCTTCAAATTATCTTTTCCTTATCTGATATCAGCCAGAATATCTCCTGATCCTTGGCCTGACAATTTGGCCATACCTTACCAAATTCTAATGCAAACATATGCCCCTATTTTTGGGAGATAATATGTTATCTTCCAAAAATTTTCTCCATCGGCTTCTGTTACCATTGGCTTGATGCAACATCCCGTGGGTAACCGCTCCATTTGTGGCGCCATAAAATCTTGAGACACTTATCTTCACTATTAACTGCACGCATCCTCTCAAAATTCTTTCTATCGTTTCACCTTTTTCACCCCTTATCTGTATGAGGTCCCCACACTGTTATTTTGATGCGCACAAGCTCTCAGATTTTCTACCATCGGATTGGACTTCTCTCTCAACCAACATACCTCTAGCGCTCTTATCCCAACCAACTTTCAATCGGTTGAATGGATTCTCAACAGGTATTTATTCCCATTCCCGACAGCATTGATCAATATTATCTAGGACTGATAGGAAATCTTGACTCAGATATAGTTATAAACCAAGAAATTCCTCGTCTCCCTTTATCGGCTTCTGGGTATAATACAGAGGGATGGAGCAAAAGTTTTAGAGCATGGCTGACAATGTTAAAAGGGTGGAGGGATTGGTACAATCAGCTTGCAGCCCATAAGAGAGTAGAATGGGAAAAAATAGGGATAGCCGAGTGTCTTCCTTATCTTTAGCTGACCCAGAAGCCAATAAGCCCTTAGTGGCCATTGCTTGCTATTTTTGGTACGGACACATTTAACGCATTCATGTTTAGGACGGGTCCAGTTGGCCCAACCCTCCTAAACGTGGCCCAGCTTTGCTGCCTAAAGCCTGACGGGGATCAAATATTGGCTTTCAACGCCAAACCCCAGCACAAACTCATTCACACCAAGGGAGAATACTGGAGCAAATATATTAGTGATAATAAAGGGACCGGCCCTATATCGGACAAAGAGCACGTTGCTTTCTTGAACATGTGGCTAGATAGATTCCTCTTCTATGGTGCATCTCTTAGGCCAATATAGACATATCATGCTATAGCAGAGTGACTAGTGGAAGGTCATCGGCTAGCGTTAGGGAAGATGCTCCTTGGCGCGGTTTTCCAGATGATGCACATCATCCGCTGTCGGCTCTTTACTAGCCTGGGCGATCACACTGTCGGCAATGTGGGAGGTCCGCTATGGTTTGTGCAAACTTGGTTATACTGTATATTCAGTCGATCGTTTAACCTTCACCTAGTCGATGAAACACCTTTTCCACGAGAAGAGGTTCCAAAGGACCAAGAAATTCAATATAGACAAAGCCAATCATATGGGAAAGATTCATCATTTGTTCCGGAAATGAAGCTAAAGTCACCCCTATCAACTTCAGAAAGTACATGGCCTTCTTCCTGTAACTTGATAATGATGACTTCAATCAGCAGGATTTCTTCAGCTATAGAAAGGCTACCGATTACCTATGTCCATCCTTCTTGCATCTATCACCCGACAGTGATACAATGCCTGATGAAACTTTAAATCTTTACAAGTTTTTTATTTCTCAAAGTGTTTTATCCGTCAGCCTTCATACAAGGAATCAGACTTTCCAGTCGTGATATGAATTCTACCATCCATCGGCATATTCCAGGCAGCTGGGTTTTGGGCAAGTCCCTCCATGCTTCCAGTTACTCAATTGGCTTAAACCAAGGGAGCGTATCTGTAATGCAGCAGTGGCGGACATTGTATTGCACATAGCCGACAATCATCAAATTCAAGACTTGCCATATTTCTTCCTGAACACTCGTAGGGCAGGCTGCTTCTCTTCATGGTGGTTGGCTATCGCTGCAGCTCTATATTCAAAGAATACTATGTCGGCAATTATTACTCATTTTTTTCTGGGCCTCCCTAAGCCGACGATAGCCATTAAATCTTCGAATAACGACTCTAGCGATGATGCTAGTTCATCAGGATACACTAACACCAGTATTGTAAATATAACTGGCAGGTATCGGCTAAAGTAGATTTTCGTTACTTTAATTTCCATTTGTGAACTTTTAATAATCTGCTTTTCTTCTTCTTTGCAGACCAAAACGGCTGGCAAAAAGGCTACCACTGGTTCATCAGGCAGCGACCAACCTAGTAAGAGACCGCACCAGTCGATTGGCCACTCGGGTTATACCTCTGGTACTCTGGGAATTCAATCCCCTTCTCTATCGTACATAGAGAAACAACAACACAGTTAGTATATAATCATCGGCTAATGATTGTTACCTTTCCAAAGCCTTTAATGAATAAACATTTGTAGCCGATTTCTCATCAGAAAAGAAGCGAGTTCGAACCAACAAAAAGGTCTTGGCCAGCAGAGGCTCTAAGCCTCAAAAGCAGTCAGTAGAAAGCTCCCTGCACATCGACGGCTACTGGCGAGTTAGCTTCCTTTGTAAAAATTCTCGGAACAATTACTTTGCTACATCGACTTAACGATTCTTGAATCATTTTGTAGCCCCAGCTTTCTCCTTCAATGCAAGTGGCCAACATCTTGGCCGATTTGCGAACTACCACATCTGAGCCTCCGACACCATCTTCCCAGCCGACACCACCAGCCCCCAGAGCTTGCTCCCGAGACTTCCAACCCAGTCAATTCGCTACTAGGCTTCACTTTGTCAGACTTAGATGATGGCGAAGTGGTAGCTACGGATAACTACCCATCGGAAATCCGCAGATCCTTGATGTCTTTATGGACGCGTCAGCTGCAGTTACGTCAACTCTAGGGATGCAAGAGAAGTTGAACAAATTGTTTGATCTAGTAATTTTGCCATCGTCTAAGCTTCTTGAAGACACCCAGCCCCTCCATAGTGCTATGGCCATGGTCGAAGCTGACCTCCCTCCAGAGGCAATGGTAGCTCTGCTAGACGTCTGCCATCTAGACGATAGAAAAGCTGAAGTTGCTACGGCCAAGTACAGAATTGCTCTAAGGGAGGTTCAAGAAGCCGATCAGAAGACTCTGGACAAGACGGTGGCCGACACCAAGGCTAAGAAACTCAAGTTCAATGAATATACCAAGGCCCTCAAGGCACACAAGGAGGCAACTGAAGCTAGAGACGACCAAGAAGTTCCTTGTAGCTGAGCTAGCCAAGGTAACTTCACAACTTTCTGAAGGCCAGTAGACACTAGCAGAGTCAACATTAGCTCTCAAGGCGCAGAAGCTTGAGCTCGCCCTAGCCATGGCTAAAGTTAGGAAGTAGTCGGCTAAGGTCACCTCTGTACCTGGTAGTGCTGAAGAAGACACCAAAGTTCTCGATGCGGTGTAGGAAACAATCGCGAAGGCTGCAGCTGCACTTTCTGCACTTGGAGCCAGACTCCCTAATTCTGGACTTTAATCAGCTTATTAGAAATCGCTTGTAATGGGGGCAAACTATCATGAATGCTTGTAATATTGGTTGCTCGAAAACACTTTTTGAAATGTTTTAAATACCTTTGTAATGTCAATCGGCTGTTTAACCGATTGTATATTAATATCTCGATTCCTTCTCAATGTGTGTAATAGGCTTTATACTTCTAGTTAGCCAGAATTAACTGCAACGAGTTAATTTGGCCTCCCAACCAATAACCCTTTTCATATCCAATCAGGAACCAACCCAGACACTAGGGTAGTATTTATTCCAGTACTTTTTGTTAATCGCCTTAGAAAACACCACACCTTCCAAAGTTTCCAAAATAAAGGAATTTCCATCCACAAGCTGATTTATTTTATACAGTCCTTCCCACGTAGGAGACCATTTACCAAATCGATTATCCCTAGTGCCGATAGGTAATATGGTTTTCTAAACTAAATTGGCATCACAAAACGATTTAGGCATTACCTTTTTGTTGTATGCTTTTGCAACCCTTGCCTTGTTCTTTTTAAGACGATCCAGCATGTGCAAACGCAATTCGGCCAAATCATCTAAATTATCAACCATTAAATCCTTGTAATCCTAAGCCGATAAACCATTTTGCCTGGTTGTACGTATAGAGTCAATATTGATTTTTACATGCAGAACGACTTCCTGCCCATAAACTAATTGGTAGGGAGATAACTTCATCGAACCATGACATGCAAGCCGATAAGCCCATAACTACTTCGACAACGTTACATGTCAATTCCTTGGCTTTTCCTCAATCTTCCTTTTAATTGACTTGATCAAAGTTTCATTGGACGATTCAGCTTGAGCATAATAAGGCGATGATTTCAATAGCTTGAAACCCAAACTTTTGGTAAAATTTTGAAAGTCATCGGACATAAACACAGTAAACTGATCGGTCGTAATAGTTTGCAAAATCCCAAACCAATGGATAATATGCTCTGTAACTAATCCGATGGCTTCAACACTTGTAACCTTCTTGAGCGGGATGGTTTCAACCCATTTAGAAAAATAATCGGTCATGGCCAATATGAACTTATGGTCTTTACTGGACGTAGGAAATATTTGTTCGATTACATCTATCCCTTATCCCCTAAATGGCCAAGGCTTGATAATTCGGTGTAAAGCCGATGCTGGAGCCAGTTGCACGTTGCCAAAGTTCTAAAAAGTTTGGCATCCTTTGTAACATTTGAAGCAATCTTCCAGCATTGTCGGCCAAAAATACCCCGTACACCTTAGCAACCATTTTATTTTATGAGCCGATTGATGGGATCCACAAATAACATCATGACTTCTCCCATGGCTACCTTAGCTTCCTCAGCCTTAAGACATCTTAGCAACAAACCTTCTAAAGTTCAATAATTTAACACGTTATCAAGGACAACATACTTTAAAACTTGTCGCCTAATTCCTCGATCGGTTGGTTTAGAGGGATCAATCAAGTATTTCATTATTTTTGTCCTCCAGTCACTAGTAGCCACACACATGACCATTTTCTCGATTGGCTCACATTCCTTATGTTGGCCAAAAACTTTATAGCCCGATGCTTGTTGAACTAGTAAGTTGGCCATGTCATTCATTTCTCGAGGAAAATGACTAATAGAGAAAGAGGTGAATAAGCCGATTATAGCAAGACACTATTCTAAATACTTAACCAAAATTTCATCATAACAATTATACTCCCCCTTAACCTGCTGTACAACCAACAAAGAATCACCATAGGCCTCAACAGAATCAACTCCGATATTTTCAAGTAACTGTAGGTCTTTAAGTAATGCTTCGTACTCGGCTTGGTTGTTAGAACATTGGCAATTTAACCTGAATGCAAATTCAAAATTATACCCTTTAGGCGAAACCAGCACTATTCCAATACCATCGCCCTCTTGACATACTGATCCATCAAAAAACAGTTGCCTAGGGGCTACAAATACCAGATCGGCATTAGTCTCACGTCCTGTTATAAAATTGGCTATTATCAGTCCTTTAACTGCCTTAGCCGATTCATATGTTAGGTCCAACTTGATAAGTGCATAAGCCTTTTTGCTAAGTCGATCATGCAAAATTAGAGCTGAAAGCATATATTTTATAACATCGGTTTTACAAATAACCTTACAGCCGATGCTAAAATATAATGCCTTAACTTCGTGCAAACAAAATATAAAGATAAGTAGAGTTTTTCTATAAAGGGATACCTGGTCTCAGCATCAATTAATCGTCAGCTTAAGTAGAAAATAACACGCACTTTTCCTTCAATCTCTTGTACCAACACAACTCTGATGGTCTCCTCCTCAGCCGATATATACAACTTGAATGGTATACGTTTTTGTGGAGCAGCCAAGACCGGAGTATTGGTCAAGTACTCGTTAATATTTTCAAAAGCTCTCTGCTGATCGGTTCCCCATACAAACTCTTGATTGTCTTGAAGGGATACAAGTAGGCTACACTAGCGCACAATTAAAAATTCAACCTCGTAAACCAACAAGCTACACAAGTAAATGATCATAGATCGTTACCACTAGACGCGTAGTGAAGCAGAAGGAAGTTGATGCAGCCCGAATCAACGAAGCGCGCGTCCTGTTCCAGTGGTCGATCTTCCTCGTGCGGTGGTCGATCCTCCTCATACGGTGGTCGTGATGCAAACGGTAGCCCGATCTTCTGATAGGTAGTACTAAATCGATTGGTGGAGAACTCAACGTTGACGATCCGACTTCCAATCAGAACATATTCAAACCCTACAATCGCTACACCATGACTCCTTTGGTTATCAACCACGCACAAACACGGTTGACCTCACCAAGAAGGTTTATCCCTGCATGCAAATCGAGAAGACAAGCAAGAACGTAGAAGATGCAATCTGAAATTGCGAATATATTAAGCAAACGAGTTGGGGTTCCACAAACCGATGTATGGCAAAAAACTGACAAAGTGTCTTGTTGTAATCTAAGCAAAACCTATCTATTTTAGCGACGGCTATTGAATATATCTGAGGATGAAGGCAAGGGAGGTGGCCAAGGGGATAGCCATGCAACCGTAGGTCGTACAAGGTCTTTGAGCCCAAGTGGAGGTGTCGCAGCACCCGATAGATTATGTTCGTCATATAGTTTTGGTGATTCCCATTGATCTAGGAGTTTGAACGTGAAACTACTTCCGTTGGAAAGCTCTCGTCATGGGCTTATCCGTAGAGTCCAAGAATACCTCAAACGGACTTCATATGACCTAGATATGGTCGTTTTATGTTGGACTGCTCCTGGGGGCCGAACTGGACTCGTGAACGAATTGGACTTGATCTCGGACTAGTCTTGGAGCGTCAGAAACTGTTGGGCCCTTGTCTTGGCTTGAGGTAGAAGTATGGCTTGCTGGGCCGGCATGGTCACATCATCCTCCCCTTCTTGATTTTGATTTGTCCTTGACTTAAGCTCATTGGCCTACAAAAGGTTAGTAACAAGAGGCGGCAAAGAAACCAACATATTCTTTGGTTGTTGATAGTGTGGCACATTAAAAGAAGATTTCGAAATGGTACAAATATAAACTCAATGCACATTGTACTTTCCTTTATCATTATGTTTGCCAAAAGCATGAAAACTAACACTGAATGACCGTGACAAATTAGCAGGCATAGAAAATCTCACCTCTAAACAATTAAGATCACATATGACATCAAATTCAATGTAACCCAAAGTATTCAAGGAAGACAACAACTTAATCTCATCCTTTTTATCAGCAAGGTTAATGTTTATTTTCAGCACACGTGTTTAGATCAGAAATAAAACTAACATGTTCATTCACTAGTTGAGGCATGGATATAAATGAGACATTATCACACAACACTTCTTTATCACCAGGGACAGCAAGACAATCATATTGTGACAAAGGTCATTCAGTTTGAGTGTCCACAAATTGTTGTTCTAGCATAGCACCAGTAGTGGTCAAATTTAGCACATCAACAGGATTCTCTCCTCGTGTGAAAATAGCACCTTTGTCATTACCTTTGTTTTCTATCTTAGCCGATTTAGGCATATCATGATCTGTACATTCTTGAGGCATGCATGAGATAGTAAGTATCTCATGTTCATCCTTCTCTGGTGTGTTTTCCTTCTCGTTCTTGTTCTCAATGTCCTTTGAAAAGTTAGTAGCAAGTGGAAACTCGACACGATGCCATTCTTCCAAAGAAAATTGCTCATTTTTGCAATTATAGTCATTAATTTCAGCGAGATGTCTTTCATGTTCAATTTGAGTTTCAACCTCACAAGCAATATTAAATAAACTAGAGAGAGAATTGTATTCCCTATCAACAAGAATACTCTGAATTTTCTTTTCAAGTCCATTTAAAAATCTTATTTCCTTAGCTTCTTCAGATTTATCTAATCCACAACGCAACAACAAAGTTTCTAATTTCTCATAATATTCCTTGACAGTTTTATCACATTGTTGTAAACATTGCAATTCATAAAGTAACTTTTTAGAATGATAAGCAGGAACAAATTCATCTCTCATAAGTTGTTTCATATCTTTTCGTGTTTGTGGTACTATCTTATAAGCACAAAAATCATTCCACCAAATTGATACACAGTGAGTTAAAGCACTAGCGGCAACTTTAATTTTTTGTTTATTACAGAGGTTACATTGCGAAAGAATTTTATCTACCTCTATTTTTCAATCAATATAAGCATCAACACCAAATCCGCTATAAGAAGGAAGAACTAGAAAATTCTTACCTTTACCAGCAGAAGGAGATGAATTAAAGTTGGGTTGGTGCTTATGCTCTTTTCTGTCAAGTGCATTTTCCATATTTTGAATTTGCTTGTTCATAGTCTCATTCATCTCTCGAAGCATCTCTCAGAGCTCGTTATGAAGAACACACTGGTTACCGTCCTGGTCCTCCGATACCCCTACCATTGCTAGTAGAAAATAGAAGATAGCACAAAGTATTATCGCTATCAACTACTAGGTACTAGACAGTGGGATCACAAACACTCACGCGTCTTACCAAGCTCTTGCAAGGTTCTTATCAAAGTAGCAGGTGGCATAACCAGTAGTGGGTTTGTGATACCGTGAGGGCGTGAGTAAGGCGATTGCAAAGGAGAACCTGAACTGATAAGAAGTATGTGGAGCTCAGAAGGCAATATTTAGTAGAAGGAATAAGCAATATCGAAATCAGATTAGCAAGCGGAATAAATGTCCAACGTACTTGTCACAGTTGCTGGCCTAACCGTGTTCCTAGAACAAGTTCAACCTAGCAAGGGATATATCAAAGCACATAGGACTCAAAGGATGCAAGTAATTCTGATTATCTGCTTCTCTTTCCCTCTTTTTGCTTCTTTTGTTCTCCCTGATTTTTTTTTAGTGCGGCTCTTCTCTTTTTTTTGCACTTGCCTTTTGTTTTCCTTTCTTTTAACTCAAAGGAAAAATAAAAATCTCAAGTTTTGGAACAATAGAAAACGTTAAATAGATAACTGAAAAATCGGCAAAAACAACATAGGAAACTTCCGGGGTCCAGAACTCAGTCTTAGAGGCCGATTTTGAGGGTCAAAATTTGCACAGGTCTAACTAGGTGATTTTTCACATGCGCATCGTCATCTTCTCCGAAACAAAAAAAGTACACCCCAATCGGAGTTCGTATGCAAAAGTTATGCCAGTTTTACTGAACACTACGCAATCTAGAATTGCCTGCAACTTCACTTGTTCTTTCCGGTCAGGGCTAAAACAGCAATAGGATCGTGGGTGAAAAAGGGTGGCCAGCGGTGCAGGGCAATTAACACAAGGTGGCTCGTGACCTATCTAGGGCTTGCGAAGCGGGATATATAATGCAAAGCGACGACAAGGACAAACTGAGTAGGACTCAGTTCGGTTCTGGGGTTGGCAATAGTGAATGACTAACGGTGCAAACAAGAACTAGAGCAATGGAAAGGGACAACTAGAAACTAGGATTACGACCTCAAACCAGCAACAAGACGACGATGATGGACACAAATTCAACAAAGTGAAACTGAAACCAAAATTTTTCTAGACTCTGGGACAACGGAACCGATGATGAACTTTTTGTGGGGTAATTTTTTTGGACTCTAGGACGATGGCAAAACAAAAGTGGGGATACAAGAATTACCTATCAGACAACCGAGGCTCTGATCCCACTTGATGCGAACGGTGGCCTGACCTTCTGATAGTTAGTACTAAATCGATTAGTGGAGAACTCAACATTGACGATCCAGCTTTCAATCAGAACAAATTCGAACCCTATAATCGCTAGACCATGACTCCTTTGGTTACCAACCACACACAAACACGGTTGACTTTGCCAAGAAGGCTTATCCCTACATGCGAATTGAAAACACAAGCAAGAACGTAGAAGATGCAGTCTAAAATTGCGAATAATATTAAGCACAAGAGTTGGGGTTCCATAAACTATGTACGACAAAAAACTGACAAAGTGTCTAGTTAAAATCTAAGCAAAACCCATCTATTCTAGCGACGACTAATGAATATATATGAGGATGAAGGCAAGGGAGGCGGCTAAGGGGATGTCAGTGCAACCCTAGGTCATACAAGGCCTTTGGGCCCAAGTGGAGGTGTCGCAGCACCCGACAGATTCTGTTAGTCATATAGTTTTGATGATTCCCGTCAATCCAGAAGGAGTTTGAAAGTGAAACCACTTCCGTTGGAAAGCTCTCATCGTGGGCTTGTTCGTAGAGTCCAGGACGCCTCAAACATACTTCGTATGACCTAGATATGGTTGTTTTATGTTGGACTACTCCTAGGGGCTGAACTGGGCTCGTGAACGAATTGGACTTGATTTCGGACAGGTCTAGGAGCGTCAGAAGTTGTTGGGCCCTTGTCTTGGCTTGAGGTAGAAATATGGCTTACTGGGCCGACATGGTCACATCAGGTCGATCGTCCCGATCAGTGTCACAGTAGCAGCAACACCTCTACTGGCGTCCATACGTTCGGGGAAAAGAACGGTGTGCGTCGGTGTGCCAGCACCAGCGCACACGTGAAGGCTCAAGTGGTGATGGCTAAGGTTTCGGTGGCTGTGCCCTCTGATCTGATCTATTGCGACCGTGAACTCTCTTTAAATATTCACCCCTCCCTTGCGGTGGAACCCTACATTAGGCCCAACTAAAGGACAAAACCCACTTGGCCCATTAGTGACGGATCCAATCCGAACCATTATATTCGAACTCCTTAAGTGTGTGACCCTGTAGGTTCATGTATATTTAGACACAATTCGGAAACACCTTTCTGATCGATAATCAATAGTGGTCCCTAGCAGTACATATCGATTCCCAAATATTCATAATGCATCGGACGAACCTATTATAGTTTGATAATGTCATGTTCCCTTTGCTTCAAGATATTAGATCGAGCTCGTGTATTGACTCTCAATCACATTCGGCATAGCCATGCACTTCCTTAATCCATCTACCTCGAGGGGCCAAGAGACATCTCTCTGTTATATAGGAGGAGCAAATTCCATCTTAATCATTCATGTACCTCAGTATGTTTCATAGTAAACCCGAAAGCTTCCTTTATAACTACCTGATTAAAGGGTAGCGTTTGGCAGCTCCTAAGTAAACCATTACACATATAGAAAACCAATGACGATCTCAGGTCTAAGGATCATATATACACTATGCATGAGGCCAACTGATGACACATAAGAATATATAACAATTCTCGCAGTGTCTCATATGGGTCTATCAACGCATGTTCTCTAACATGTGTCCACATTATTGATTAGATATCTCCATATCTCTATGACCCGTGAAACATGGTCATCAATCAATACATGTGTTGATCTATGTAACATAATCATCCTATATTATGATAATCGATCAGGGATAACTTGAATTACATCGATATATGGAAAAAGTTGCACGAACAAGTCACTTACTTGTTGATTAATCTAATCGATATATTCAAAGGATAAACAATTATACTGTTCCATAAATATAAGGCGTGATACAATTATCTCTATGATTGCCTTAAGGGCATATCACCAACATGTCTTTCAATTTAACCAGTGGGGTAAATGCACTAATACGACCAGACAGATCTGAAATAAATTGCCGTAAGTAATTAATCTTGCTGATCAACTTCTGCAAATCATTTTTACATGTCGGCGGTTTGGTTTTGGCTATGGCTTTTACTCTTTCCTGATTGACCTCAATTCCTCTTTCATGAACATGAAGCCCAAAAACTGACCAGTCGACACGGCAAAAGCACACTTGTATGGATTCATTTTTAAGCCGTGTGCTCTTGTATTCTTGAATATTGTTTCCAAATCGGCTAAATGCTACAAGTCTTCGTTGGACTTTACAACTTCATCAATGTAGATCTCTATAATATGGCCGATTAGGTCGTGAAAAATCAAATTTATAGCACGCTCTATGTTGCACCAGCATTTTTCAAGCTGAACATCATTACTAACTACTCAAATAATCCTAAAGCACATGGGCACCTGAAGGCAATCTTAGGTATATCGGCTTCTACCATAAATATTTGATTATACCCTGCATTACCATCAATGAAACTAATGATCTTATTTCCAGATGCAGCGTCAATAAGAATATTAGCTATTGGCATCAGGTACTCATCTTTTGTCCTAGCTTTGTTTAAATCCCTGAAATCAATGCACAATAATCCTTGAAATCAACGCACAATCTTAACTTATCATTTTTCTTCACGACAGGAACGATATTGGAAACCCATTCAACGTATCGACAAGACCTAATAAACTTGGCCTCCAGTAATCATTCGATTTCTTCTTTTATAATATTATACAAAGCCGGATTGAATTGTCTAGGAGACTGTTTAAATGGTCGATAATATGGCTTTATAAGTAGCCTATGTTCAACAAGTTGTCGGCTTAAACCAGATATCTCATGATATTCCCAAGCAAAACAATCTTTATAATTTCTTAGAATCTTAACCAACTTTTTCTTATAATCTGCAGCTAACTTTGAACTAATAAAAGTTGGTCTTTTATCACCATCACCTATATCGACTTCTTCTAACAAATTCGTCAATGTAAAACCCTGGCCTAATTTCTCAATTTCTTGAAAATCTTCAATAGCCTCATAGTTATCTGTCATTTGTCGATAGCTTTGTATTTTGTTTTGTAAAGCCTTTATTACCGATTTGGACTACATCAGCACAAGATTTCATTAGTCCGATCAAGTGTATTTGGCCTCACATTGATCGGAATGAGCCCTATCTTGTTGATACAAATGAAATCGCAATCATCTAGAGCTTTGCCCGATATACATTCAGCTTCCTCATGTTGCCAATTCGCATCTAAACTGGCCATAGCGATATGAGCCAATGTGTCGGCTTAAATAACTTCAACTTTGACTCTATTCCACTGGACAAGCATCTGGTGCATAGTCAACAGTATGTAGCAATTGGCACGAATCCAGTCTCGCCCAAGCAGGACACTGTAGTTACCTTTGGCGTTGATTACAAAGAACGCATTCAGCAATGTTTTACCGCCGATTGTTAATTCTATCACCATGACCCCCTCGCCTCAGTGGGATCGCCTGTGAAATCATTTAAAACCATATTAGTCTTAATGAGATCTTCATCGGACTTACCCAACTTCTTGCAGGTGGTGTATGGCATTAAGTTGACGGTTGCTCTGCCATTAACGAGCATTCTTGATATCGGCTTGCCATTAATATGCCCTTTTAGGTATAATGGCTTTAGATGTCGATGAGCATCTTGAGATTTCTCGAAGACTGCATCTTGAGCCCCTAGGAACAACTAAGCAAACGTCTCTTTAGCCGATTCAGTCTTTATTTTGAACTCAGCTGGTACTGTGAATACCATGTTGATGTCCATTGGAGCGTCATCCCGAATCATAGGCGAATCTAAATCATCGGCTGAATCCAATTCTTCTTCAACTGGCTCCTTTTTCCTCCACTCCTTTTTAATAGTTTTAATTGGTCGAAGCTCATTGAAAGCTTGATCTCTTTATACTTCTTGATCGGCCTCCCTCATCTCTAGGGTCCTTAGCCACGAAGTCTTCTACACTGTGATCGACTAAGACCTGGAGGACAGCACCTTGGCTTAGGTTCAATTGGCTTTCTTATTTTTCTCGCCAGATCAACCTGAGTCGCAGAGCTTGATTCCTCTTCCATTTTACTTGGACATGATCTGATCTAGAAATCCTTTCATAGATCGGCCTTCTCTGACTTTTATGTGAATAGTCTTGGACTGGCTTAGATATTCTATGTTTAGCCAATCGCCTTGGCCAATCATCTTGAGGATACGCTCCATCGGACACATGTATGGCGACGGCAAAGCAGATGCCCTGCCCAACAAAATTGCCAGAAGGGGCATCGCTAGTGAGCTCTCTCCAAATAATCAGGCCAGTATAAGTTATCTAGCCGACGTGTAGGATAATGTGGCCTATTATTCCATCTTTCATATTTTTCAAGTAACTAGGAGAAGGTTGGTTTAGGCCTGTGTGGTGACGATAATCTCTCCACCTTGTACCACTTGTCGATTTGCAAATCTCTTCTAGGCTTTATTGTTCTCGAGCTTTTTCCCTCTTGGTCAATCTCTATTTGTAAACTTTAGGGTCTCCTTGCCGCTGGAACTCGATTGTATGTCAACATGTCGAGCAACTTTTGACCCGGTATCCTACATCGGCTCTTTCCCTTTTCGAGAGCATCGAACCATGTTTATTGGAAAAGGATTAGCGTCGACCTGCATCGTTAGCTCTTCAGCGAACTTCAGTCACCATCCTTTATAGTCAATTGTATTTGTTGTCGAAAAATATTGCTGTCATTCGTATTATGAGAAAAAGAATGATATCACTTGCAATACCTTCGTTTTTTATCTCATTAGCCATGGCATAACATGTCCCTCAGGCAACCGTATAATCTTTTCTTGTAATAGTAGGTCAAAAATACGATCACACTTAGAGACATCAAATGCATATTTTATTTCTGACTTATTCTTAGTTGGCTTAAGCCAAGAACAAACTAAGGACTTCTTAGATCCCTTAACCCATTCGGCTATATTTATTTCAGTCTCATCGTGTTCAAAAGACTCGCTTGAACAATAGTCGACAAGGTTAACTTTAGCTTTTTCCTTATCTCATCTCTATTGTTGTTATTAGCCTTGAATTTATCCCTAAATGTCCCATTATCAGTAAAACGGCCTTCTTTAGCCGATATCCTATGCAACAGATGACTTAAATTGGTGAACTTTTGTCCACTGAATTTTTCCCTCAACTGGAGAATTAGCCCCTGGAAGGCCAAATCGGCTAATTGATTATCGGGTAAAGTGACACTAAAACACCGATTTCTAACCTTTCTGAACCTTTTGATATAATTTGTCATCAATTCTCCAAATTTCTGGTGAACATAGGTCAAGTCTGGAATCCTGAGTTCCAGACTGCTAGAGAAAAAGTACTCATGGAATCAACTTTCAAATCGGTTAAAAAATGAACCAAATTTGGGGGTAGGCTGATAAACTAGGTAAAAGCGGCTCCTGATAAAGATAGCAGGAACAACCTAATTTTTAGCCCATCGTATTGAGCAGCCTCACCACATTGCGCAATAAAACATCCAACATGCTCCAATATGGTCACAGAGTCATCCCCAGAAAACTTAGCGAAATCAGGAACCTTGAAAATGTTAGGGTAAGGCAAGGTCGATGTAATCAGGATATGGTTTCCTATAGCTAATAACCTTCCCCTTGGGCTGTATGCTGAATTGATCTCTCAATACAGCAGATATCTGATCATCCCAATTAATAGTATTAGCCGACGTGGTGTTAGGAGTCTGCCAATTATGATCGTAATTGGCATTCTGCCCCCGAGCGTAAGCTCGAGTTGACGAGTTGGTTGAGCCGATGCATATTGAGGAATTTTTTCATATCCATTATTCCTCCTAGCAGTCAGCTCTAGCACCAAAACAAAGGGTTCCGAGTATGTTATGACTTTGTATGGGGCCAAAATCCTTTGTGAAATCGGCTCAGTGTATTGCAGATAGTTATTAGGTTCAAACGGCCGTGGAACCGATTAGAGAAAAGTGTAGAATGGAGATGATGGCATCAAGTTAACCGACACATCCAACTTAGCAGCATCAGTATAGGCTTGATAGTGCGCAACCCCACTTGCAAGAGGATCTCGTGGAAGTACAACAGTAGATTGGGTTGGCATCATAGTAAGAGGTGAAGTCATAGCCGATGGCTTAGGGTCGCCTGTTGTGCCTTGAGTGTTTTGGGCTACCGAATAAACAAGATAATTTAGCAGAGTTTGCATTGGGTCGAGCAGGCTTCTGGCTGACGCCAACTCTTGAGCTATCATTTTAACTCTATTAGCTATCATCGGCTTAAGAGTTGTAACTAAAGCCGATGATTGATTAATCAATGCATGGTGCACAGATTGATTAATCATAGTCGATAATTCGGCTTGTGCGGGCATGTATTGACTCACCGGGCTGTTGGTAACTCCTGCGTCACTGAGGGCATTTACCGTTGGCAATGCCGCCTTCTGAGTGACACCACACCGAGTCTTTTGATAGCAACTTGTAACACCCCAATTTTTGCTTTAAGTGTTATTTTATTGTCATTTATGCAATTTGAGATTTATTGTGATATTTCTGGATTTATTGGAATTTATTTTGAGAATTAAGTAATTAGCCTCTTTGAGAAAACCAATTAAATATCTGCATAGTCAAAATAAAGTTTTGCCAAAAATATTTTATTTGAACTCAAAATGTCTCAAAGTATTTATGAGAATTTTCTTGGATTTTTCCTGATATTTTAATTGTCTTAAGTGAATTAATCTAATTTCGAGAATTATTTTAAATCAAAAAGCTTTTGAAAAAAATTGGTGAACAGAGATTGGGCAAGCTCAAGATCGCAGCGCTGCTGCTGTGACAAATATTGTCGCGACTGTCGGCCGTTCGCCGCCATTGCGCGTGTGTGGACCGTTGGATCCAGATCGGATGGTCGTTTCTTTCGCGAAACCCTAATGCGATCGGCCACTGGATCGAGATCGTGCGGCGTTGTTTTGGAAAGAATTAATCGCATCCGTTGATTTTGGAAAGTGCGGATTGGATCGAATCGGTCGAGATCTAATCGTGACCGCTCGTTGCAGATCGGACGACTCACGGTCGTCGTCTCTGATTCGGTTTCCAAACCCGCCGCGGAGTGCTAGGGTTGCCATTTGTGCGCGCATGCAGAGGCTATAAAAGCCGCAGCCCGCACTCCGATGTTCCTCGTCCCCTTGCGCAGCCAGTAGCACTAGCCACTTCGCCTGTTTCGCTGTCGTCGTCGCCCAGGAGCTCGCCGTAGTTCTTTGTAGCGCCACCGTGAGTTTTTGCGCCGTTCCGCCGTCGTCGAGCCTCCTTCCGCCGAATCGGTTCCAGATCTGGGGTCGCCGTTCCAAGACGCGTCGAGGCCGCCACTTCTTCTCACCGGAGTCACGCCGAAACGCCGTTCGGGGGGTCGTCTTCCTCGCTCTGGTGCCAATCTGCCGCCGTGCTTCGGAGCTTCGCGCAGCCGTTGGATCTTCGCCGGACCGTCCAGATCGAGCCACGTCTCCGCAGTCAACAGTGATTCGCTCGGGTAAGCCTTGGCCGTTAGATGTGCGATGAGCGTTCGAGATTGAGCCACGTAAGTGCAGATCGGTAGCCATTGGATTCCCTCGCGGATGTGCACCGCGTGTCGAGCATCGGCACGGGCGACGTCGTAGCTAATCGTGAGCGCCAGCGTGTGCGCGCGCGGCGCGAGGCGCCAGGGCGCGTCCCACGGTGGACCGTAGGCGCATGCGTGAACCAAGTCCATGGACCAGCCGACGTCGATGCCGATTGGCTCGGGTCAGGGATGACGTCAGCGTTGCGCAATAAAAACCTTTTTCAATAGAAAAATAATTCGAAAAATCGGAAATTCTATTTTCTGTATTTTCAGTATTTATTCAAACTTTAAAAGGCTATATCTTTTGCATTTTAACTCGGATTTGAGTGATTAAAATTTCTAAAAAAAACTAAAATCAAGATCTATTTATTGGTGAATTTTTATTTTATTTTTAGAGTTTGGTTGCTCTCTATTTTGGTATTTATTTGCTATTTTGGCATCGTTTCGTGTAGACGTTGAACTGCTCGGCGATCCGGAGGAAGATTCGTCGCTTCAAGACCCAAGCTCAGAGCAAGACCAGCACCTACTCCAAGGCAAGTTGTGCTTTGACCATGTTGCACCTGATTTCACAAAATTGCTATTTGTCTCTTAAACGTTATGCATGATATTTTATGTGTATAAATGATTTCATTTAATCTGGGAATTAGATAATATGCCTATTTGAATTAAATCATACCTTGTCATTATATGCCATGATCTATTTATCACCTTAGGATGTGGAACTATAGTTGGTTAATATTAATAATCAACATGGGACTAGTTAGACCGTATTAGTTTGCTTAGCCATGCCACGTCATCACATGTGTCCGAATGTTGATACTTGATCTTGACTAATGGAATATGGAACAATATTTAAGAATTGGTGTGTCACGTGTTGTCACACAGTGATATCAAGTTGTCGTGGCGAGAAGGTCACACAACTAGATTGAAATATTGATGGCAAGTGGTGCTTGGTAATCAATTGGGGTGGTAATGATTTAGATTGGGGCAAGTGGTAAGGGGCAGTGTGCCAAGGTGGGCCAGGATTGGCAGGGGTATGTGGAAGTCTTGCCTTAATCACTTTAAGGACTTAACCTTGCAAGCCTTTGACCTGAGTCTTTCTTGCAACCACATGTCTGAAATGGGATAGCCTAGCTGAATAATTTGTGAAGCCTAGATTTTGGTACTATCAGGGTGAATAGTGAGTCCCGGGTTTACGGTTAAACTCACATGGCGCAAGAGGGGGGCCCTGTTGTGGTGGTTTAACCCTTCAGTGTTGAAACCTTAGCGAGCAGTACTGGGTCTAGGTGTAGCATTGTAAAAGCTTTGTTATGATCACTCGCCTTGGTGGTGTTTGGTTGTATCGTGTGGGTAAAGTGCATAACCTCTGCAAAGTGTAAAATCTATTCGAATAGCCGTGCTCACGGTATTGGGCAATGCTCAGGAATTACAGTTAAGGGTTAGACTTTTGTTAAACAAAAACCTGTTGGGATGGCAAGGTGCCATGGAAAGTGGAAATTGATTTAGGATTGAAAACCTGGTTTACTTCAGAAATGCTGAATCTATCAATTAATGTATTTGTTTTACTGCTTTTCAATCTATTTATTGTATTCTTGTTAAAATGCCGCTTTATTGCAAAATAGCCATATTAGCCATTCCTTTGGATTAAGCCAAGCATATAGAATATTAGACTTGCATTACTGTGCACAACTTGTTGAGTGCTTTATGTACTCACCTCAACAACAACTTCAGAAGAAGGAGAATCTACGCCTATCGTGGAGGAGGATTATATGGATGCGAATGCTTAGGGTCCGAACCTTGTTAGTTGCCTACGGTGAACTGGGGAGCTGCTACGCTTATTTAATTTCCGCTGCTTCTTATTTGCTATTTCTTTTATAAGCCCGGTATGGCAATAATCATGTAACACAACAGTTATTGTTAATTATTAAAGTTATACTATATTCCACTGTGTTTGACTGTGATAGCATCTATGTTGAGCCTGTGTGCACTAGCGTGATCCTGGACTAGTGCGACATACACAGAGGGTCTGGATTTGCAAATTCGGGTCCCGACACAACTCAGCATCATCTCTTCCAGTGCAGCTTTTCGATCTTCAATTTTCTTGCGTTGTCCTGGTGTTAAATTGTCCAAAGTAGGGATGATTATGGCTTCAGTGTTGAGATTGAACGGCAGAATCGACTTCCCTGATGAAGACATCTTGTCCCATTGGGTGTGCCAAGAGTGTGTTGGCGCCAAAAAACGTGAAGAAGGGTTTATCGGCTACAACACACACGATGAATGTCGGGTTCAAGGATGCGAGGCGTGCCAACCGATTAAAATATGCTCAAAACCGATTTAAAACTTTGATTGGCAAAAGACCTAAACAGCCAAAAAGCCAATCAAATCTAAGGGTGATGATAAATCTAATCAGCCGATTAGGGCTAATTAGGTGGTAAGAGGTAGATCTTCCCAAAAAAATGATGCGCATTAAGATCAAAGAAAATCAAATCTGATTGACGTAATCGATGGAGATCAACAATCGGCGATGCACAAATTTATTGATCAAAATCGGATTACAAGAAAATCTAAGTTACAGACCTACTCCTAGTTGATAGGAAAGTAAACAAAAGTAATGCGAGTTGATTGGTTTGATTGTGTTGTTCTTCTCGCTTGCCCCTAACACTCTCTTATAACATATCAACCGACCGCATCCACCTCCAACACATTCACCATGACCGTATCAGCCTGTACTCGGATAGATCCCATGTTTAGAATCAATATCGGTCATAATACATCTTCAAATTATCTTTTCCTTATCCGATATCGGCTAGAATATCTCCTGATCCTTGGCCTGACAATTTGGCTATACCTTACCAAATTATGGTGCAAACACCTACTAATCCAACACATAATGGGTTTTATACACTCACACGCACGCTTCTCAAAGTGGCATTCCCCGTAACACTTCAATTCGCTCCACGAGCCCAAATCGCGTGCATCTCCACTTTAACTTGACCTAAACTACTTAGGCCACCGCCGCAGTTTTCCAAACCGCCTCCATCTTTAATAATGAACAAATTACCAATTTGCCCTACTACCGGCCTTTCCTTCGTCTCAAAGCATCGCCCATACTTCGTCACCTTCTATGTGGCCCCAATGTCTTCCTGCCAAGCCTCTCACGTGTCCGGACTTCCCCGAACTGTCCTCGCATGCAAACGGGCCTAAGTCACTTGGTGCACCACATATTTTTGTTCGCTTGACCATGACGCTTCCGGCTTCCTTGACCGTTCTAGACCTCGACTCCTCCCTGTGCGTAGTCCCGGTCCATACCGTTGCCCGCTATGTCCATTACCAGTAGCTCACGCTTTGGCTCCTTGTCTTCCCAGCTTGTAACAACTCCCCAGTCTCAGTCATCTTCGGCGTCACTTTGACCGTTTGGACCTCTAATCTCTTAGCCTAGTCCCAGTCTCCTCCACCTTACCATGACCTAGCTTCGAAGTCCTGGAACCAATACAGACAAGCAAACACATCACTTAGCATTGCTCAACAAAATATATAATAATCATTATATAATCACAACACAAATCAAAACTCGTAGGAAATTGGTACTACCACCCCCAAGGGCTAGTAGTACCGCCCCGGTACTAACGCTAACTTGGGACCGGTAGTACCGCCCGGGCTGAACCCAAAATGATTGCCCTGGAAAATAACTACAACCAACTATTGACAGGTAATACCCGCACCCTAGTACTACCGCCGCCATGGCCGGTATGCCGCCCTTGCATAGCCCAGAGAATCACCTCACTGAAAAATAACTATCACCAACTAAGGGTCGGTAATACCACCCCAGGGCGGCTAGTATCGCCCATCACTGACAGCATCTCAAATTATTTCAAATCCAAAATGAACTCAAATTAAACTCAAACCTAAGCACCACAATATCAAACACAGTCAAATACTTATCACAAATATAGATAAACCATCACATAGTCTCTCGAACCCACAGCGAGTTGGCAGCATCTGGCTGGATGAGCAGAAGAAGGTATAGGCGAGACGATGAGGTTGTGCCGCAATAGGCGTTGTCTTCCTCCCTTTCACCATTCCTCGACCAAGTATGCATGGTCAACACCACATGGACGCGTCTCAATTGTACGCCAGTCCAGCAGCCATGTTTCGCAGGGGTTCATCCATTCAGGTAGTAGCCCTTCCTTTTTCCTATCGATTCCTCTATGTTTTGCCGGCTCGTCACATAATAATACTCTTACTAAACCTGAAAGATTTCCTGCGATGTGAGCCGGCTCGGCTCAAGCCGCGAGCCGAGCCGGCCGAAAAAATTTACATTCGGATCCTTTTTCGAAAAAAAATTACATATAGGTCTTTTTCTCGGAAAAAAATAACGGTTAGATCCTTTTTTCGAAAAAAGAATACATATTACGTCCATGCCTTTTAGCGTTTTTAAGAGTAGCGCTCGGGTCCTTTTTGGGAAACTCGAAATTACGTTTAGGTCCTTTTTTTAAAAAAAACCTTCCGGTCTTTTTTTTTTGGAAAAAAATGCATTGCATTTAGGCCCCTTTTGCATTTTTTTAGCATTACGTTTAGACCCTTTTGCGGAAAACACAAAATTCTTTTTAGATCCTTTTCGCGCGTTTTCTAGATTTACTCGTGTGTGGCGTTTTCTAGATTTACTCGTGTGTGGAGCGTTAATCGTACGTTTTCTCGATTTTCTCGCATGAAGAGCGACACCCGTGGCGTGGCACGCCGCGTGCAGGTTTCTAGTATACCCTATTTCGAAGTGTCGGCTGCACCTCTGCTTGCCGTGGTGGTTGCCATCCACAAGTCCACAACATCTATGTCAGGATCAAAAAGCAATAAAGCACACAATTCACTGTGGAAGACTCACACGATTCACTGGGAGAAGATGAACACGAAAGAAAGAACAAGCTCGGAAACATGGTGGCGTAGCAATAGCATTGCACCGAGTTTTCTTCTTTCTGTTATTCACTCTCGCTCTCAACTAAGCCAACGTCCATAAAAATAAATACTCATAGTAGGCGACAACCTGCCTCCATAACTCACGCCATGATCCATCCACCAATAAACCCTGTCCACTAACTAACGACTCAACCTATATCCATGCAACTAACTAATACCAACAACTCAACCTGGCTACCATGCATATCCATGCAACTACTAATCAACTATCTAACTAAACAAACATTATGCTGCCAGGCGGGGCTACAAACGCGCATCATGCAGCTCAAACATGAAGGCCACACTTACTACATGCACGGACATTATTACTTAATTTATCAAGTTTATATCTAATATTGTCCTTCCTAATCTCGACTTTCCAACACGACCTCACTCACAGGAGCGTCGATTCGTCGTCATCATTCACCTCAACAAAATGCGTGAATGTCTTCTCCTCTTTCTTCAGTTTGCGGAATTCTAAAGCGAGGTGCCCATAATTATTACCATTATAGAACCTCACTTTTGCCTAGTCAAATTTTCGGTTCCTATGGTCTCAACCACCATTGCCGTTAAAGCTATCACTACTACAGAACACTATATCACTGCCGGTTCCAAACTGGCATCACTGCCAGATTTTGGAACCGGCAGTGATTGGTCGGCAGTGATAGTCAGACTATCACTACCGGTTCTAGAACCGATATACGAACCGGCAGTTTGTATCACTGTCGCAAGTCACAAGTCACGCGATTTTCGCGCGAAATACGCACGCGTGCGGTTGCTAGGACTCGAACTCGCGACCTGTTGCCTCACACGAGCCCACCTTACCATCTCACCTATCACTCATTCTCAACCAATATAGGATATATTTTCCTTTTGTTCCTTTATCTCCGAAACTTTTGGTGATTATTTGGATATCTAGATGAATTCAAATGGAACGATTGTCAACTACAAAGTTGTAGATCTCGTCGAGAGATACAATTTTCATATAAATTTTATCTCCACCCGACTCCGTATGAAAAAAGTTATGATTTTTCGAAAAATAGTTGGTAGCATTATTACTGTTGATTGGGAATACGAATCGCCAACCGGCAGTGATATCATTATTTGGATATTTAAACTACTTCAAATGAAAAAGTTGTCAACTACAAAGTTGTAGATCTCGTCGAGAGCTACAATTTTCATATAAATTTTATCACCATCCGACTCAGTATGAAAAAATTATGATTTTTTGAAAAATATCAGCACTGTATGTTAGCGATAGTATTACTGCCGGTTCGGACACGAACCGGCAGTGATACCATTATTTAGATATTTAAACTACTTCAAATGAAAAAGTTGTCAACTACAAAGTTGTAGATCTCGTCGAGAGATACAATTTTCATATAAATTTTATCTCCATCCGATTCCGTATGAAAAAGTTATTATTTTTGAAAATATCAAGATCAGATGATAGCGATAGTATTATCACTTGGTTCGCACGAACCGGCAATGATACCATTATTTGGATATTTAAACTACTTCAAATGAAAAAGTTGTCAACTACAAAGTTATAGATCTCCTCGCGAGATACAATTTTCATATAAATTTTATCTCCATCCGATTCCGTATGAAAAAGTTATGATTTTTGAAAAATATCAAGACTTTGTCGGTTAGCGATAGATTACTACCGTTCTGACACGAACCGGCAGTGATACCATTATTTGATATTTAAACTACTTCAAATGAAAAAGTTGTCAACTACAAAGTTGTAGATCTCGTCGAGATATACAGTTTTCATATAAATTTTATCTCCATCCGACTCAGTATGAAAAAGTTATGATTTTTCGAAAAATGGTGGTAGCACCCTAGCATTATTACTGCCGGTTGGGAATACGAATCGCCAACCGGCAGTGATACTATTATTTGGATATTTAAACTACTTCAAATGAAAAAATTATCAACTACAAAGTTGTAGATCTCGTCGAGAGCTACAATTTTCATATAAATTTTATGTCCATCCGACTCCGTATGAAAAAGTTATGATTTTTCGAAAAATATCAGCACTGTCGGTTTTTCTAAAAACCGGCAGTGATAGTATTACTGCCGGTTCGGACACGAACCGGCAGTGATAAGCCGGTTCATCAGAGAAAAGCTATTACTGCCAGTTTTCCATTCGAACCGGCAGTGATAATATTATTACTGTCGGTTTTTGATGAACCGGCAGTGATATGGCGGCAAGGATAACTGATTCTGTAGTAGTGTATCAGAGAAGTCCTCACCATTTTGCCTTGATAATCGGGCCTCCCACTCGACATGAGTTAATAGCACATGCTCATTCTCACTGCTTCTAGATCCCCTAATCCATTTCTCGTGTGCCTTCAAGCGGCCTATCACCTTCTCAATCATCATCACCTTGAGGTCGCTAGATTACTCAATGGTGGAGACGATTTGTAAGAACCTTCCAGGGGATGCACGGAGAAATTTTCTCACCACATAGCTCTCCTCCATCTTATCACCAAGCTCTTAGATTTTGCTGACAATTGTCATCAACCAGATGGCAAAATCCTCGAGATGCCTCCATTAATGGCCGCAAAAACATCTAATCCTTGCACACATCAATGTTGCCATCCTTGGCAGCATCCCACACTCCTTGAGCCCTCGTATATACCTTCATCTTGATTGGACATGCTGCATAATTACTCTTCATGAGAATCAGATAATGCAACGAGACGGTGGAACTTTCCTTCGTTTTCGCACCCAACATTACCTCATCACCGGTGACACCACTTCTTGGAGAGCACGGTATGATCTTGGGCATACACGGATCAAGAACCTAGCTCTGATACCAAATATAAGGATCAAAAAGCACTACAACACACAATTCACCGTAGATACACTCACGATTCATTGGAAGAAGATGAACATGGAAAGAAATAACAAACAAGGAAACATGGCGGTGCAGCAACTGTCGACGTGGGGTGCACCGTCGGCTCGAGTTCGATTATCCCATCGACCGCGACTCGACCCCAAAGAATGACGATCACACGCCGCTTCCGACCTCTGCCTGCCGGCGACTCGTCGGCCTCGTCGAATCGCCAGCGGCCGGCTCAATACCGCTGCGATGGAGCGGTTCGACGGGACCAACAACTCCGACGAATTTCTCTCAATCTACTCCAGCGCGATTCTGGCGGCCAGCGGGAGTGAGGTCGTGATGGCCAACTATCTCCCTACTGTCCTAGACGGCGTCGCCCGCACCTGGCTCTTCAACTAGGTGCCTGGCGTTTTCCGATCATGGCGTCAGGTGCGAAGTGCCCTCCATTCGAACTTCCAAAGCTGCTACAAGCGCCCTGGACGAGAAAGGGACCTGGACCGCATCATCCAGGGCAAGGGCAAACCCCTCCGCGACTTCGTCCACCGGCTCACCCGCGCGAGGAATTCGATCCCGAACGTCTCCGGTGAGGCCATCGTCAAAGCCTTCAAGTTCAGCTTCCGGGACAGGCGCCTTACTGAGGACCTGGAGATCACCGCAAACCTCAGTGTCAACAAGCTGTTCCGGATGGCGGAACGTTACGCAGACGCGGACGACGCCATCCGCTAGAAGCGTGATTATGACCAGGGCAAGCTCGGCCGCGTCCCTGGCGAGGCCGGACCGTCTGGTGCCAAGAGTGCTGGCCCAGACCCTCGCCATCGACACCTTCACAAAATGGGTCGAGGCCGAGCCAGTCTCGGCTATCACGGCTCAAGCAGCGGTAAGGTTTTTCCGCTCATTTGTTGTTACGAGGTATGGGATCCCTTGCAGGATCATCACCGACAACGGGACACAGTTCACCAGCGAATTGTTCCAAGAATACTACGAAGATCGGGGAACCAAGGTCTGCTATGCCTCGGTAAGCCATCCCCAGAGCAACGGAGCGGTCGAGCGCGCCAACGGATAAATCGTCCAAGGCGTTAAGAGGCGAGTCTTCGACGAGCTCAAGCGACGGGGTCGGACCTGGGTGGATGAGCTTCCCACTGTCCTCTGGTCCATCCGCACCACACCGAGCCGAGCAACGGGGGCAACCCCCTTTCAGCTCGTTTTCGGTGCTGAGGCCGTCCTGCCCCCTGATGAATTATAGCGGTTGTGTCAGGTACCTTTACCCGTGTTAGGTGTCAGGTACCTTTACAAGTGTCAGGTACCTTTACCAGTGTCAGGTGTTAGGTACCTTTACCAGTGTCAGGTGTCAGGTACCTTTACGCACGACACTCATCTGTCAATGTCAGGTACCTTTACCAGTCCAAGAATTATAGCGGCTGGATGAGTTATTATGAACATTGGAAATCTGTCTGGCTACCGCGGGACATGACCTGGGAAGAATACAAGCAACAACACGAGAGGAGGTATCACGAGGTAATTGTCGATAACGCGGAGGTGGAGTTTGCACCACAGGCGTTCTACTACTCGTAGGTACGTGATGCAAATATACATTTATTTAATTGTCATATGCAAATATGTGAAGAATTGTTATATGTATCGATTTTATTTCATGCTTATTAATTGTCATGTCAATATACATTAATTGTTTCGAATTGTGACTCTCAATCTTTGAATTTTAGTCAAAATGCTGCCAAAATTTCTAACTTCACGCATTGATAATCATCTAAATAATTTATGGCAAGGTTAATGATGCATCACGACCATCCAATAAAAATTTCGGAATTTTCTAACGTACTTTCAACCATTTCTCGTCTAAACATCACTGATACCCGAATTTTTAAAAATTCCTCGAGCTTCAGCAACAACTGAAAATTTTATGGAAATATTACTCACATATCAGAATCATGGTAACAAAATTTGAAATATTTCTAACATGCTTTGTCCCATTTTTCATTCAGTTCAAAATTGTCTGTCAGCGTTTTATTAGGACAGTAGCAATGTTTGAATTTTTAAATATTCCACAGGCTTTATAAAATTCTGAAATTTTTATGACAACATTAAAAATATGTCAAAACTCTCCACAAAAAATTTCAAAAGTTTTCGCCATAATTTCGACCACTTTTTGGCCTGTTCAAAACGGCCAAAATCTCGCCATTGCCGGCCGAGATTTCACTATTTTTTGCTGAATTTCGGTACTTCCCGGTAGCAAACAAGCCGGATTCAAATTTTGAATTTCAAATTCCGAACGAGATTAGTCCGAAATTACTGAATTTCATCGAAATCTCGGTATCCGGTCCCGGACAATATTTTATCCGAAAACGAAGTTTGAATCCTTGGTGCCAGAACGACGAGGTAGCCGAGGAATAACTCCTGCAACTGTGACGATGAGTAGCACCGTCTTACCTGCATAAAATAACCGACCGGATCCGAGCTTCCAATGCTAAAACCTTATCCTGATCTACAACTTCTCTATCCTCTTGCATCAATTAGAAGGGGTAGAGAAAGGGAGAGGGACCGGAATGGAAACGTGGGGGAGGATTGCAAGTGTTAAAAAGGAAACCGAAGGGACAAAACTCTCGTTGCAGGTAGGGGTGAAAATGGGACGGATAGTTCCCGCCCGATCCGGAACCGGATCCGGGAAGTAAATCGGATATCGGGTCGGATTTGGATAGTTGAAAACGGATATCGGATCGGATTCGGAATGGATACTATCCGAAAAATGTGGGTCGGGAACCGGATATCGAATATTGTGTAATTCGGATATCCAATTTAGCAGGCGCTGCGCAGTGCTGTGCAAGTGCAACCGTGCGATGCAAGGCGCAAGGACATGACCAATCCATTCGGACATTCCCCAAGCGCGAGCACACTCCCAAGTCCCGACACGGCGACGCCCTAGATCTGGATCTCCTCCCGTCTGGGCCGTCCGGTCGTCCCCCAGCCTCGGCGGCACTCCCCCTCCCGGCCGTCCCCCGACCCTGGCGGCGCTCCCCCTCCCCCTCCCGGTGGCGCTTCCCCTGGCCGACGCTCTCCCTCGTCCTCCACCGGGCCCCGACGGCATCTCCCTCCCCTAACATCTTCACGTGGATACTTCCGCCAGCTCGCCCCGCTGCTCCACCTCTGGGCCGTGAGCTCCTGCCTCCTCGCCTCCTCGGGACCCCTACCCTCCTCGCCGACCCCGGCCTCGCCACCGTCTGTAGCGACATCACATCACCGGTTGGTTCACCTCCTCCCTCCACCCATTTGTTGATATTTGTTTTTATGTAAAATATGTCTTAGTATGTTTTGCTAGTCTGTATATTGTCTATCTAGTCAGAACTTCAAAACAATTTGTCTTTTTCAAACCAACCGGGAAAAACAGCTTTGATGATCATCAGAAGAAAAAAATATAAACAAAAAATATTTTGTGCACAAAAAATTGCAAAAGCTGAATAAGTGTGCCATTTATATTTCTCATCAACTTCAAAACTTTTGAGGGTGAAGCATATTTTTCCCATTTGGGGGCTAATCTGATGAAAAAACCATTAACAGAAAAAAAAGAGGCCATGAGAGACTTAAAAACTTTGTCTTTGCTACATCAATTTCACAATCCATACATCACTAGCATATGAGCGATATATATAGTGGATCTAAAAATATATTTGACATTTGAGAACATGATTAAAAAAATTCCAAATTTAGGGTATGCTTCTCGGGAGTCAGAAAAGAAATTGCTTCTGACAAGAGTATTCTGAAGGTGATGAGAAGGCAAATATTTTATGAAAGAGCAAAGGATCACTACCTTTCTATCTTTTATCTTTTCTCCAATATAATGCTCTTCAGTCTTTTTCGAACAGAATGGAAGCACATACGAACCTAATACTTCTACTGATCGAAGTTTGAGTGGTTTCTTACATCTCACAGGCGTAAGACACTTCCCACAAGGGAAACAGAAGCATTGTTTTGCAAATATGCAATTCCCAAGATTTTGTAATGTTTCATTTGAAATTATCGGTAAAAGATGTCGGTAAATTTAGGTTGATTCATCCACTGAATGATGCAGCGCAAATGGATGAGCTTATTATTTTCACAACAAAATTATGGTATGCAAAGTTTGAGATGGCCGTCTAATGTGAGCAGTTTTGATTACAGGTTGATGCTTAAATAACTGGAATTTTAACAAAGAAATAACTGGAATTTTAACAAAGTAACGTCCTTGCTTAAATAACTAGAATTTTAACAAAGAAAAACTCATGCTAATGCTATTTATGTAACTATGCAATTACCTTGTAAGCTTTTACTTGATTCTAAGCAAACATGCAGCTCACTCCTACAGGTTTTTTGATTGGTCCTTTTCAACTGGATATGAAATGAGAGCAAGAAAGGGAGAAACACCAGTTAATCATTACAGAATGTTCTCTTATAAAATTTTACAGAAGTTTGTTTGTTGTCCCCAGAAAGTTACCAGTCGTTTCAACTGCTCAATTTCAGATTCAAGTTGCTTGATAGTAGTTTCTGCCATTGATTCTCTATAATAAAATAATGCCTAAATTGTACATTTTTTATGCTAACAGTAGACGGCCGAATTATCACTATGGTTTATTTCAATGATTTTTTTCTATATTAGGAAGAACATGGCATCTACATCAAGTGCTACTGCAAGTATAAGTGTAAGTGTATCATCGACAGCACCAAGTCAAGCTGTTCCAAGCACGGGTAGTGGGCCTAGTGGCACAGGAGATACAAACCCTGCTGCTATTGTGGAAGTGGAAGGGACAGATGATGAGCCTCAAGTAAAGAGACAGAAGAAGAGTACATCATGTGTCTAGGATCACTACACCAAGTATTCTGTAACAACTACGTAAGAAGGTAAAAATGTTGTCCAAGAGTGGGCCAAATGCAACCATTGTGTTTACAAGGCTAGACGCGAGAGTGCCAATGGTACAAAGGTCTTCTGGAACCATTTAAAGAACAAACATAACTTGAAATCAGGCCAGCAGCAGTTGAAACTAGAAAAAAATCATGAGGATGGTTCAAGTGTGGTTGAGCCTTACAGGTATGACCAAGAAATCAGCTTGAGAAAATTTTATTTGGCCATAATCATGCATGAGTATCCTTTCAATATTGTTGAGCATGAATATTTTGTTGAGTTAATCAAATCTCTCCGTCCCAACTTTCCAATCAAGAGTCGTGTCACTGTTAGGAAGGAACTAATGGATATCTTTGTAGAAGAAAAGAATAAATTGCTTGAATATTTTAAATCTATTCAGTGCCGCTTTAGCACAACTATGGACATGTGGACATCAAATCAGAACAAAGCATATATGTGTGTAACTGTTCATTGGATTGATGACAACTGGTGCATTCAGAAAAGAATTATCAATTTCATGCATGTAGGAGGTCGGCACACAGGTGCTAAGCTGTCTGAAGTATTTACTACTAGCATTATGAGATGGTACATTGAGAAGAAACTATTTTCTCTAACTTTGGACAATGCATCATCAAATGAAGTGTGTGTTAAAGATGTAATTGCTGAACTGAAAACACAAAGTCCCCTAATATGTGATGGGATGTTCTTCCATGCAAGATGTGGTAATCACATATTAAATCTTGTTGCTAGAGATGGTTTGCAAGAAATTGCATCTGCAGTTCATCATATTCGATCATTCGTAGTAGTCAGTAAAGGGCTCTCCATTGCAGTGAGAGGAGTTTCAGAAATGTGCATCTCAATGTCAGTTGGATACAAAGAGGGTGTCTCATTAGATGTTGCAACGAGGTGGAATTCCACTTATCTTATGTTGTGGGATGCTCTATATTATAGGAAAGCTTTTGGCGGCTTGTGTGCATGGAGCAGAGGTATGAGAATATAGCTCCATCAATTGATGAATGAGAAAAGGCATTGACACTTTGTAAGTGCTTAAAGAAATTTCATGATGTCACTGAGCTATTCTCTGGTACTTTATATCCAACGGCAAATATGTTTTATCCATGTTTTTGTGACATTAAGCTTTTGATTTCTGAGTGGTGTGCTAGCACTGATACCATTATTAGTAAGATGGAATTTTCTATGCACGCTAAGTTTGAAAAGTACTGGAAGAAGTCGAACATTGTTCTTGCTGTGGCTTGCTTTCTTGACCCTAGGAGAAAGAGGAAGTGCATAGAATTTTACATGAAAAAGTTTTACGGTCAAGTGTTGTATGAACTTGAACTTGAAGAATTTACTAAAGTTGTCAAGCAGTTGTATGATGCATATGTTTCTTCTTACTCAAAGAGTACTAGTGCACCTAATATGACTTCTGAACCAAAAGAAGACTCTATGGAAGAACAAAATGATGAACTTGAGAGCTTCTTATATGATACATGACGAATACTCATACCAGGGGTACCCCAACGGCCCAGGGTGACGAGCAGGCTGCCTCAAGCATAGCTCAAGCCTAACAGTCGCCTCGGCCCGCTTCACGACCAAAGTACCTGCGGGGCCACACAGGACGCCCATTCCCGACCGATCGGGGTAGGCATCCCCGACCAAGCGGGGCTCCCGACCTCCGCAGCGGGTCGGGATCCCCCAACTCCGACCAAGTAGGGCTCCCGACCTCCGCAGCGGGTCGGGATCCCCGACTCCGACCAAACCAAGGCAACCTCCGCCGAGGGCCGCGTGTCGAAGCCTTCGCCAGCTGGCAGCCACGTGCCCCACGGACGGGGTCAATCGAAGTGATTCTATGGGAGTAGGTGGCTCTTTCCCAAGATGGCATAAATGGCTGCTGAAGTCAAGCTTCCAGTCCCATCAACCAGTCACGTACGATACGAAGGCACGCTCCCTCTCGAGGCGCATCGACGCATACGACCGCAACGTCAACCATCGTCGAGTTCACGAAGAAGCAGTGCGCCAGTTCGGCAAGAAGACTACACGCCTGCCTTCACCAGGCTACCGACCCAGCGTGGGCAAACCAGGCGACGACCCATCACCAAAGCGATTGCCCTCTCCCAACTTCCCATGTAACCTGCCCCCTCCAGTTGTATAAAGGGAGGCAGGAGCCTCTGGGAGAGGGGCAACCTGAAAGATCTCCTCTTCTCGCTAGGCCTTTGCGAACACTCTTGTGCTCAAACTCTTTTCCCTCATTTGTAAAACGTTGTGCAGCCGTCTGCACCTAAGGCAATACAACACCACCAAACGAGCTGGAGTAGGGACATTCGGCCCGAACCAGTATACACCTTAGGCTCTCGAGTCTAACCATTCAGGGAGTGGGAACGCGCGGCCCCTTAGACTTACAAATTTACTTTCCGGTGCTCGAAACGCCGACAGTTGGCGCGCCAGGTAGGGGCCTTCGCGCGTCTTCATCGACATCTCCGGATTCCCTTTTCATCTCCCTGATGGCTTTCTTCACCGGCGACGGCGTGTCTACGTCGGGGGGACGAATCCGCTTTGGCTCCCTCGACTTTATCGCCACTCCAACGGGTGGGCTCACGCTCAGTCCCATCACCGTCAGAAACCAGAAGCCCGCTGGAAGCCAGGGCTCCATCTCCGGCGACCTCGCCAAACCCCGGCTTGGGGCACCCCAACAGGCCCCGAAGCCGGAACCCGAGGAGCACCTCGCCACTTCTGGCAATAGCTCTCGTGGGTCAGGGCAGGTGACCATGTCACCCCCCGCAGGCTCACAATTCGTGGCTATGGCTGGCTATATGCCGGCCTCTGTCCACGAGTTGCTGGAAGATTCTTCCAGTCACGACTCCAGCTCCGACACGGAGCACCTTACCCGCAGGCGGCACTCTTGCGAGTGCAACATGACGGGCACGGTCGACTTGACCGCAACCCCCACGGCTACGGGGGCCCCCATCCGGCGCACTAAGGCGCAGGAGGAGGAATACCAACGCGAGCACGCTGAACGCGCTCAAGCTCGCCGCGCTGAGCTTCAGCGGCAGCCGCAAGAGCCGAGGAGCGGCGGCCGAGCTCGACCAGCTCCACGCCAACCTGGAGCAGGAGGAGCCCGAGCCCCCGCAGATGCTTGGCGGCGGCGCGACACGCCGTACACCACAAGGCTGGTGGAAGAGTCGACGACCTCGGTTCTTCCCCACGCGAGTCGAACGTGGCTGGGCCGCAATCGCCGCTCGAGGCTGCCCGAGCCGGTGACCGAGGCCAAAGCCACGTGCAGAACCTCCGGGATCGATGGAGCGTCGCGCCATGCAAGACATGCAGCCTCGCTCCTACCACTCGGGTGCCACCTCGGCGCCGGGCGTGCACGCTCCGGCCGGTGGGCCCGACAAGGGTAGCAGCGCACCACGAACAACCCCAGGCCTCGCGCACCCCGGTGCCACCCTCGAGGTACGGAGAAAAGCAGCGGATGAGGCCGCCCACTCGCGTGTTGTGGACAACGAACGCCATCACCACCGAAGCCCAAGCCCCGATGGTCCGGGACCACGGGCCTTCTGCCAGGGGATTCGCCGTGCGGATTTTCCTGCCAGATTCAGGGTACCGACCAACATTGCCAAATACACCGGGGCCACAAACCCCGGCGTATGGCTTGAGGACTACCTGCTCGTGTGCCGGGCAGGGGGAGCAACGGATGACCTCTTTATCATCCAATACCTCCCTATCTACCTTGCGGACTCGGCTCGAGCTTGGCTCGAGTACTTGCCCGCAAAGACCATCAGGAACTGGGCTGACTTGAAGACCCTCTTCGTCGGTAACTTCCAGGGCACCTATAAGCACCCTGGGAACTCCTGGGACCTGAAGAGCTGCAAACAGCAGCCGGGAGAAACTCTCCGGGATTACATCCGGCGCTTCTCCCGCCAATGCAACGAGCTCCTCGACATCTCCGACGCCGATGTCGTGGGGGCATTCATCTACGGCACCTCTTGCAAGGTCTTGGTGCACAAACTGGGCTGTGTCAAGCCCAGGACCACCAAGGAGCTTCTGGATATCGCCACCAACCACGCCTCCAGCGAGGAGGCTGTTGGGGCCATCTTCGAAGGAGGAAAGGCCCAGCAAGAGCCCGGCGCCCGAGCCGGGTCCCCTTCCGACCACTCCGACAAGCGGAAGCAGCATGGAAAGCAGGTCCGCGAGGCCCAAGTGGTCGCAATGTGTCGACCGACCGCCAAGCGAGGTCGACCGACCGTCGCGCCCACCACTTCGAAAAGTTGATGGACAGCCGTGCCCAAACCACGGGTTCCCGTCAAACACAAGTCACGGATGCGAGGTCTGGCGTTTCTTCTCCGGCGCCCCCACGATGCCGCGGGGCAAAGGAAAGAAGCCAGCCCCGGCCCCAAGGGTCGCGGAGAAGATGGCGGACGACGAGTTCCCAGAACCCGACGGCTGCCTCATGATTTTTGGCGGACCGGCATGCTCCGCTGACAAGCGTCGGCTCAAGCTCGCCTACCGCGAGGTCCACACCGTCACGCTAGCCGTCCCTCGATATCTTCGGTGGTTGGAGTCCCCGATCACCTTCGATCGGACTGACCACCCCGACCACGTCCCACAGTCTAGGAGATACCCGCTTGTGGTCGATCCCATTGTGGGGAAGAAGCGCCTCACAAAGGTGTTAATGGACGGTGGCAGTGGTCTCAACATCCTTTATGTTGAGACGCTCGACGCTATAGGGGTCCCCCGCTCGGGTCTCTGACCGAGCAAGGCGCCTTTCCACAGCGTCATCCCTGGCCAGCAGGCCCAACCGCTCGGGCAGATCGACCTGCCCGTCACCTTTGGAGGACCGGAAAATTTCCGCACCGAGACCCTCACCTTCGAGGTCGTGGATTTTCCTGGATCCAACCACGCCATCTTGGGGAGGCCGTGCTACTCCAAGTTCATGGCGGTCCCTAGCTACACCTATCTGGCGAAGATGCCCTGACCACGGAGTCATCACTGCAGTAACCGTCCTTCCACTAAACTTACAATCTGCGGCGGCGATTGCGAGCTAGCGTCGGGCGGTCATTCGTCCACGAGCTCGTCAACCTCCGGAGGAGGCCTCGAGTCCGCCCCGAGTCTAGCAAGTCGGGCGGGATCCTTCAAGTCCGCTGAGGACACGAAGAAGGTTGCGATCGATCCCGGGGATCAGACCAAGACCGTGCGGGTCGGAGCCATGCTCCCCGCTAAATAGGAAAGCGCCCTCGTCGACTTCCTCCGCGCCAACAACGATGTCTTTGCATGGAAGTCCTCCGACATGCCGGAATTCCCAGGGAAGTCGTCGAGCACTCCTTGAGCATTCGACTAGGCTCAAAGCCGGTCGCCCAATGCCTACGCCGCTTCGACGAGGAGAAGCGCAGGATCATAGGGGAGGAGATCGCCAAGCTTTTGGCTGCAGGGTTTGTAAAAGAGGTGCGCCACCCCGAGTGGCTCGCCAACCCTGTACTTGTAAAGAAGAAGAGTGGGCAATAGAGAATGTGCATTGACTATACGAGTCTCAACAAGGCGTGTCCCAAGGACCCATTCCCCTTGCCCCGCATCGACCAAGTCAAAGACTCCACCGCAGGGTGCGAGTCCCTCTCCTTTCTGGATGCCTACTCGGGCTACCACCAGATAGCGCTGAAGGAGTCCGATCAGCTCGCGACCTCCTTCATCACTCCGTTTGGCTCATTCTGCTACATAACGATGCCATTCGGACTAAAAAACGCAGGCGCTACATACCAGCGATGTATGCAAACGCGTTTCAACGGCCAGATCGGCCGCAACATTGAGGCGTACGTCGACGACATCATCGTGAAGACCAGGAAGGCCGACGACCTCATCACTAACCTAGGGGAGACCTTCGCGAACCTCCGGCGGTTCCGCATAAAGCTCAACCCCGAGAAGTGCGTCTTCGGGGTCCCAAGGGGAAGCTCCTCGGCTTCATCGTCTCCGAGCGTGGCATCGAGGCCAATCAGGAGAAGATCTCGGCGATCGTAAGGATGGGCCCGGTTGGCAACCTCAAAGGGATCCAGAGGCTAACTGGATGCCTTGCAGCCTTAAGCCGTTTCGTGTCTCGCCTTGGCGAGCGCGGAATGCCGCTCTACAGGCTGCTTAAGAAATCCGACCGCTTCAGCTGGACCCAGGAGGCTCAGGAGGCCCTCACCCGCTTGAAGGCCTTCTTGTCCTCACCTCCGGTCTGATCGCCTCGCACTGTGAACCACTCCTCTACATCGCCGCCCCGCCCAAGTCGTCGGTCACGGCCCTTGTGGTGGAACGAAGCGAAGAGGGCCGAGAATTCAAGGTACAACGGCTAGTCTACTTCATCAGCGAGGTGCTTTCCGAGTCCAAGGCTCGGTACCCGCAGGTGCAGAAGCTACTCTACGCAGTGCTCATCGCCAAAAGAAAGCTCGTCCATTACTTCGACCAGCACGCCATCACCGTGGTGACCACGTCGCCGCTCGGCGAGATCGTCCACAACCGCGACGCCTCAGGAAGGATAGCCAAGTGGGCGCTCGAACTTAGTGGTCACGGCATAACATACGTTCCTCGAACGGCGATCAAGTCACAGGCCTTGGCCGACTTCGTCGCCGAGTTGTCATGGCCCCGAATTCGAGTTCGACTCATGCGGCTAGCAAATTAACTCTAACCAATCTTTAGCCACATTTGAAATCGATTAATAACTCCCGAGCATATCCTAAGCTGCCGCTTAGCAATATCCAAGCTTAACCAAAGATTTTGAGCTAGAAACTTCACCGTGAAAAATGTGGTTTCCATCAAAGTTTGGAGCCTCGTAATTGGAGATCCATAATGAATTAGGATGTGCATGTTAGTTGGTTACAAACTAGGAACTTTCCTCTACAGTATGGTTGAGTTTTGGGACCGATCCAAAAGCAAACAAAAATTTTAAATGTGGTTCAAAGATTGAATCCTGCGCTGAAAATTTGGGACTTAGCAAATGTGCCAACACAGCACCATATTGCAGCACATAAAGAACTCCCTCAGCCCCAAATCATTTGTTCCCAGCTCCCTGGCCGAACTCTCCCCTGGCCATTGCAGCACCTTGGATCTTCCTCCAGCCCTTTCCCTGTTGGCGCCACTCCCCTGCAGCTCTTCCCTGGTGGCGCCTCCCTCTCCAAGCAGCAGCAGCACATTTCCCTCCTCCTCTAGTTTTTCCCCATGAGATTTTGAGGTAATGCTTCCTTGATTTAGGGTTTGTTGTTTTCTGGTTTTGGGGGCAGCATTGGAGAATTTGGGGGCTTAGGAGAGCAGAGATTTGGGATTTGGGTGGGGAAATAACACTCTAGGGTTTGGAGCAACATCCTGAATTTCGAGCAAATTTCGTAGCTACTGTTTCGGGTTGATTTGAGCAAGTTAAGGGCATCTCCTGCTAGGCCGGCTGAAGCAGTAATTGTAGGTAATGCAGTTATCTTTCATTTCCAACCGGAATCACTTGATTCCGTTAATCTAACTGAAAGTTATTACGATTTTGGTGTGTGCTGCTCTGAAATGCTGAAAGTGTGGAGTTGAAACTTGAGCTGTGGGTTAAAAATAGTTAGAGGCCGAATTAGAATTAAATTTTTCCAGAGAAGCTGTAGAAAATTTCGTGTAGATTGTAAAACGGTTCTCATTTACTCAATTCCATTAAGTATAGCATTTTGTGATGAAATTGGTGCATACTGTTGGAAACCCTGAATTTTCTGAACACTGAAATTGCTCCTGTTCGTGGGCAAACTGGGAGTTCCTCGTGCAGTTAATGAGAAATCGGCCAAAACTAAGTTGTAGATATGTCTCTTAAGTTTCATTAGAACTTGGAATCACTCAATTTGGTTAAGTGGTTAGGAAGTTGTGAGCAAATTAATGTAGTTCTGTCCTGGAATGTTGCAAATGTTTAGAGTACTGTTTTTGTGTGTTTTTGGGCAAGTTAATGCTTTGGGAAATCAGTGAGGGGTAGAGGTATGTGTAGGTATTGTTCTTATTCTTAATTAGAAGCTGGAATCACTCCATTTGGTTCGATAGATAAAAGATATATTATTTTGAATTCATGCAAGTTCTGAATTTTTAGAGTGAAGTTCAGTCTGAAACTGAAAAGTCCAGATTTAGGATTTCAAACCAAAAGGGGTAGTGTTTATGCTATTTTCAGATTTTGTAATGTGTTACAAAGGTTAGGATTTGGGGGTATTGGTGGAGAGCAGTTTAGAAGGATTGCTTGTCTATAAATGTGGAGTGTATTTTTATTGTGGTTGATGAATGCTTGCTTTTTTCTTCTCTTTGAACTATCATGAGTCTTCGTTTTTATTCCATCATCATGTGCATAGCATGCATCTCATTTGCATTCATTATAATCGTGTAGAGAGCGATCCCGCGGAGATTGACGTGGCCGTGGGGATTGAGGAGCAAGTGGTAACCGAAAATTCGACAGAAGCACAAGGCAAGCACCTAAGCATATTCAACCTTATTCCTAATTGTATTTTAGTGAATAAATTGGCTTATTGGATGGTTAAGTTATGCATTAGGAATTGAAATGTGGGAAGGGTATTAGAACCTAATTGTTGCACATACACTCATTGTTAATTGTCGAACATCTTCCTTGGAGCTAGTATATGGGTAATTATACTGTGTCCATGCTTAGTTTGCTTAGATGTCGGGTATGGGCCAAGTGTTGGATGGTTCCTTCACTTGAGATTAATTACTTCACACTATTGGGTTGCAATGAATATGGTTATGTTTTGGAATGTAAACTTGAGACCGGGCGAGAGGGTTGGATCATTTGGGTGTGGAGACTCAAATGTTGTAGTCTCGCCTGTGTCGGTTAAGGACCGCTCGTTGTTTGCCATGTTGATCGAGCACACCTTGTTGATCGCATGCCCGATAATGGTAAGGTAAGCCACCCTTTCATGGCATCTTGTTCGATGGGTCATGCCCTCATGCGGTTGGGCGTGGTTGAGGCGAGGCTTAGGCCCCTCGAGGGGGTTGCTAGGTGCTCGGGCCGCATGAGGATGGTCCAACGAGTAGATATGGATGAGAGGAGGGTTGACATGAGGTTCCTTGTGGCGCATGTCGTGCGATTGATGATCCCCTGCAGGGTGAATAAGCGATTCAATTGCCGCGCTCTCGGATATGAGCACGCTTGTATCATCAGACATTTCAACGTAGTAATAACTTAAATTGAAACTAGTTGGTATACTCGATGTGGTTTCTTGTTCATGATTCTATTTGCTCTCTTAAATGTTTAAAATTCAGCTCTCACTTTAGCAATAGGTGCTGTTTATAAATGCTATAAAATTTGTAAATTGAGTAGTTGCATGTGAATCTGAATCAAAGTTAAGCTTTTATGCACTCATTACCTTAAGCTTTTTCCTTGCTACATCCAAATGCATATGCCTTCAAGTCGGTCATATATGGACCACGGGTAAGTCTTGCAGTACCTACGTACTCATGTACGCTTTGTGGTTTTCGGTGAGGATCAAGTTGGATGCGAGTTCTGTCCTTATTGCCTCTCGGTGGTCGGGCGGGGCACCGAATAGAGGCTATGTTTAACGATGCAAACGCCCGGAAGTGTTCAGGGGCAGGACACTCCCGGAGATATCATACTTTTGGTTTATTTTGGTGGTTGTGCTTTCATTTTGTTGTATAGTTATCCTTAAGCTATGTCATGACTAGGTTTCAAAACTTGGCTACTTCTAATGTTGAACCTTGTTGTAGTATGGTGCTCATCCCATGCCTTGTATGTTGCTTCCTTTTGGTTATATTGTGGTTGTGTCATGATGGTTATGTTATGTTCATGCTTTTGTCATTTATTGTTATTTGTTTCTCTGTCTCACTGAGTGGATGTCCTCTCTTTTAGAGGCATCATGCCGAAATTTGTAGATTTCTGAGTCTAGGTAGTATCTCTTGTTTTGTCGGGTTTTGTCTTTGTGCCTTGGTTTTTTTAGTCGTTTTGTTGTGCTTCCACTTGCGTGTGCGGATGTGGGGTTTGAGTTCGTTGCCCCTTTGTGCAAATTGAATTGATGTGGCATTGGAAACCAAGTCACGGGGATCTGGGCGAGTTTTGGTCGCATCTTGGGGAATACCGGGATTGTTGTCGATTATTTGAGTGGCCTCACTGTTGTCTCACTTGAGCTTGGGTGCTAGCATTGCGAGAGCCATCGGCGATCCGTTGCTAGCCTCCAAATCCGATGAGGGCGACAGAGCATTCAAATAATCGAGGGCGGTCTGGGCGGCTCCTCTCACGAGTGGACCGAAGCCCAGGCGCCACCGGCGCTCGAAGACCACGAGTACTGGACGATGTATTCGATGGGTCCTACACCAAGAATGGCGTGAGCGCGGGAGTTGTTATGTTTCCCGCTCGGGAGCAGGACTGTCGCCATCGGAGTTGCTCTTGATCGACCAACAATGTCGCCGAAGTCACGAGGCTCGTCAGCGGTCTCGGATCATTGCCGACCTCGGCGCTCGTCGACTCGTCCACGGGACTCCAAGCTTGTCGTCGACCGAGTCATGAAAGCAGGCGAGCCAGAGGCGCCGGATGGCAGCGTCTTGTCGAGAAGTGCGTAAGCTCGAGGCGGTTCAAGGGTTCGAGCTCCACCATAGCTACTGAGCCTACAGCAGTGAGGCGATTACCTAGCCAATCTTACCTCGGTGAGAGCGAGTCCACAGGATCTTCGTCTGCGACCTTACGCTTCCTTCCGTCGATTGAACCCGGTGGTCGGCGGCCACCCGACTGCGGCGTGGTTGCTCCGGCCGCCCGGCGGTCGGCGTAAATCCGGTCGGGTCGGACGCGATGTACTCACGGCGAGTCCGATGGAGGAAGCACTTCATCGATCGTTTGAGACGGATCGCTTCCCATCGACCGCCAGGGCTCGGCGCCTCGCTCAGCGGGCGAAATCTTTCGTCTGGTCAAGCGGACCTTTACAAAGGAGCCTCCGGAGTCCTCGAGTGTATCTGGCCGACCAAGGAAAACAAGCTGGCTGGTCGATATCCATGGCGGTCTGCGGTCACCATACCGCACCCGGTCCACTGGTAGGAAAGGCCTTTCGACAAGGTTTCTCTTGGCCGACCGCCGTGGCGGCCGCCGAGCAGTTATGCGCGCTGCGAAGGATGCCAATTCTTCGCCCGCAGACGATTCGCCCGGCTCGGGCGTGCGGGCGATCCCCATCACATGGCGTTTGCGGTATGGGGACTCGATCTAGTCGGGCCCTTCAAGAAAGCGCCGGGGCTTTACTCATCTCCTCGTCGCGGTGGACAAGTTCACCAAGTGGATAGAGGCCAAGCGGTCGTGGCGTCACGTCGGTGCAGCGGCCACCTTCTTCCGCGACATCGTCTTTCGGTTTGGAGTCGAACTCTATCATCATCGACAACGGGGCGCGATTCACGGGAAGGAGTTCCTCGAGTTCTGCGGCGACTTCAACATCCGCGTCGATTAGGCGATCGTTGCCCATCCGCGGACTAACGGTCGGTCGAGCACGCGCCAAGCGGCATGATCCTTCAAGGACTCAAGCCACGGATCTTGATCGGCCAAGCATTTCGCGAGGCGATGGGTGGCGAGCTACCCTCCATCCTCTGGAGCCTACGGACCACACCGACTCGAACAGCGGGTTTACACCGCTTCATGGTATTCGATCTGAAGGTGTCTTGCCAACCGACACGGAATATGGCGCCCCAAGATTACAAGCCGGCGAGGCTCGGGGCTCGCCTGCAAACAAGACGCCATCGACCCGCCTTGGCGGCGCGTGATGTAGCCATTCTACGATCGGCCAAGTATCAACAAGCTCTGTGGCGTTACCACGGCCGCTAGGTTGAGGGCGATCCTTGGTATTGGGCGACACGGTCTGCGTCGGGTCGGACCGGCAAAGACAAGCACAAGCTCGCCGCCACAGGAAGGCCCTTTACGTCGTAGAGGTTCTTGACTGGCACCTTTCGACTCGGGGACACGGATGGCCGCGTCCTCCCAACGCATGGAACATAGAGAAGTTAAGGCGTTTCTATCCTAAGTCTGTTCTTATTCCTTGCGTCGTCTTTACTTCTCCTTCCGAGAACACGGTCGCGTGCGGCGACGCCGAGGCTGCCGTTGGCACCCCATTGTTCATACGCTCGTGGCGCTTATCGGGTCATAACCGGCGGTTCTGAGGTCTTTCCCAGCGGTAACCCTCTCGACCGAGTGCTATGGCCTCGCCCAGTGGCTATGGTTCTTGAGTAGCACTTTGCGGAAGAAGGAAGTACCGCGGAGTGACCTTTGGTCGGTCGGGAACACTCCTCTCCGTGCAAACACGGCTAACTCACGCTTATGCGAAGTCGGTGACCCGACCGGTCACGAGTCCTTCCCAGCGGTAACCCTCTCGACCCAAGTGCTCACGGCCTCGCCCGTGCCTCTGCCATGCAGTAGCACTTAGCAAAGAAGGAAGTGCCCGAGCGGAACGATCTTTGGCCGGTTGGGAATATTTCTATCCCTCACAAGTGCGTGTAACTGCTGCGTAGCCAAAAGTTCCTATTCTCTTTGCCCCTCCCGAAGCGACCCAACCTATGCATAAGTGACCTCGGTGGTACTTAAAGCTATGGCCGGTCGAGCGCCCACCATAACATAAAAAAGGGCAAGAGGCGTATGGAACTTGCTAAGTTTTAAGTTTATTCACATATGATAAGTCTTTTACATCAAAGTAAGACATGTTCTGACTTCTTCCTATTTCCTGTGGAGGACGTTCTGGGGGAAGATCCGGTCAGCAATCTCCCGGGCGTACGGCTCGACTTGGAGTTCGAACCGATCGACCTCCTCCTCGGTTCGGTTCCGCGATCCGCTCCCAGCAAGCCAAGGTCGATTCCATCATAATAAGAAATGGCATTGACAAGGGCCGGCGATGCTCCAAGCACGGTCCCTCGCTCATCGGCCGAGGACGCGTCTGTGAGCACTCTGCCGAGGGCGGCGATGAGCGAGCTTGGGCGGCCGACCCGAGCGCCGTCGCATACCTCTTGGCGGCCTTTCGGAGGGCCACCGACTCGGCGATAGCTCGAACCGCTCCTCCGCCAACCTGCGGCGCGAGCTACGTCCCGGGCGCGATCGCCACATCGCGGCGTCCACCGCCGCTTCTTCGCGCCTCAATAGCGGCGCTCGGATGCTTCTGCGACTCTGCGGATTACAACATCTCGGATGAGCACGCCTTATGAGTCGCTACCGCGAATCGATTGAGAGTTGAGACACTTACGGGCCGCAGAGCTCGCCAAGTTCTTTGGTTTCTTCCCGACTACCTCGTATGAGGTCCTCAAGCCGGCTCCTTAAGCGGTCTCCGTTCGTAACGTACTCGGTCGGCGTCTTTCCGGACCTGGTCCCTCTCGTCTCGTAGACGGGTCGCCTGCGCTAGCGCGGCCCCCTCTGCAGATGTGGCGACATCCTTGGTCTTTGGCGGCCTCGCCAGGGGACTTGAGTTCCGCCACCCTCGCCCTCAAGGACTTGGCCCCCAGGCGCTCTTCGAAGAGGGCCTTCGTGGCCTGATCCAGCTCTTGGCGGGTCTCTGCCGCTTCCGCTCGCCTGACGGTCAGAGCCTCTTGAGTCATGCGTAGCTCAAGGCGCAGCCGATTGCATTCCTCTGCTGACCACTGCTGGTATGCAACGCATTGTAGGAGCTCGGCCTTGCCCTCGAGGCGGACCGCAGATCTTTGCAAAATCACGGACCTCCGTCGGCCTCGCCGCGAATTCATCAGAAGTTGCGAGAAGTAGGGCTTTTGATCAACTTAGCATGCTAACCGGCCGAACTCCCCCGACCATCGCGTCCAACGCCCTGCCGGAGGATTCGAGAGCGAGAGCCAAACCCTTTCGGATCTGGTCTATCTCAGCTTCGGCGTCCTGAGCGCCTTGCTGGAGAGCGGCCTACTCACTCTCCTCCGCTTCGTCTATGGTCCCCGACCTATGGGCCACACCCGGCAACAGGTCCTCGGTCGCCCGTTCGGATGGGACGCCGCCCGACCAGGCCACCACGGGCAAGGGTGGTGGAATTGGCCCCTCGGGAATCCCCTCGGCGACCTGCGCTTGCGGGGCCTCGACCGATACCTCCCCTTGAGGCATGGGGTCGGACGTCTCCAGCACCGGCGCCATCTCTACCAGCGAGCTCGCGGGTAGCGTCGTCGATTCCCCTCTGCGTAACGACGATCGCGCCACCGTGGCGTCCCGGCGGAGGCGGCGGAGCCCTCACCGACCTCGGCCTCGAGTGAGGCCCGTCCCTCCGATGGAAAGCGCCCTCGGCGTGCCACGCTCGATCGCTGCGCCACGACCATCGCCAACCCGGTTGGCGTCTCGGCCTAATCTGCGGCGCCCGCGCCGTCGACTCCTCGTGGCGAGGCACGGCACCGTCCCTTGCGGAGCCACCATAGGGCGTGCCGCAGCCGCGGCCACGATCACACCCGTATAGGCGCCGCCATCGCAAGCACTTAGGAGCCGAGGCGGCTTTGTGGCAACAATGTTCAAGCGAGGGAAAGGGTACTGCGAGCCGAAGCGGGTGCGCGGCAGCGCGTCCTCTTTGCCGGTCCCCCTCCAAGGGGCAGATCCGCCGGCCGCTTCCCCGAAACCGCCTCCACTGGAGGCACGACGATGACGTCAACCGCATGGTCGCCCTCGCTGGGGGCCCGACGCGGTGCTCCGCTGATCGCCCTCGACGGGCCCGCTCGGCCACCACCGGTCGGCGAGTCGAGAAGAATCCACGGTTTTGGTGACCGGGGTTGCCCCCGCTGCTGTCGGTGGAGATCGCCCCCGCAGCGGTGGTCTCAGACTCATCCTCACCACGCGCGGCCCTCACCGCAAGCTCCTCCTTCTTCTTCTTCCTCTTCTCCTCCTTCCGCTTCTTGCGGGAGAGTCGAGTATCTTGACCTCCGCGCGGGCAGCGCCCTCGACGCCTTCTCCCAGAACAACGCACAGGAGACCATTCCCAAGAGTCCCTAGAAGATGGCTCTTGGTCGGGCCGGGCGCCAAAGGCAAAGGGAAGAGAGAGAGGCGAGAAGAAGTCCGCTCAACCTACCAGATTTGGGGGGTGGGCCGTCGAGAATGGCTCCGGGTGGTCGCCCGCAGCTTCAGTAGCGCTTCCGCCCGTAACAGCGGCCACCCGAGCTTCGACCTCGGTCGCAGCAAACTCGGGCTCCGCCATCCTCATTTTGTCGGACGCCCCCTCATACCGGAACAGGGGGCGCGGCCTGTCCATAAGGGGTTGCACGCGCATTCCCATGAAGGCGCGCACGACGATGTCCCCGGTGAGCCTCTGCTCCTTAAGAGCCCTGGCCTGCTCCATGATCAGGGCCACCTTCTTCTTCTCCCTCTTGTCAGCACCCTAGGTCCATTCTTTCCCCACCACAAGAAGCTCGCCGTGAAAGGCGGGGCGCTGTCTCCGACGTTCCGAATGTAAAACCATTCAGAACGCCATCCCCTGTTGGACGACGATAGCTTGACGTCGAGATACTCCGAGCTCCGGCCGGATCGAAGCTGGAGGGCCAGGCCACCGATGGGCGCCGTGGCGTCCGCTGGCTTGTCTTTCCAGAGCCTTGCGTGGAAAAAGTACCTCCACAGCGCCCAGTGCGGCTCAATCCCCAAGAAGGCCTCACAAAGCGTGACAAAAATGGCGATGTGGAGGACCCCGTTGGTGTTGAGATGATGTACCTCTTCCTTGTAGTGGAAGAGCAGCCCTCGGACGACGGGTGCAGCGGCAGGCCGAAGCCGCGCTCGAAGAACGAGGTGGGCACTACGACCTCGTCGTCCCTCGGTGAAGGGGCGGCGGCCCCCGTCGGCACCCTCCAGTGAGAGAGATCCTGCGCGAGAAAGCCTTTCTTCACCAAGCCGAAGCGCCTGCCGGCTCTGGCGAGTACTCGGCCACGACATCCTCGCGAAAAGGCGGCGGAAAGGTGAGGAAGAGAGAAGGCTCTTTGTTGCTTTTTCTTGTCTTAGGCAAAGGGTTGGAAGATGAGGAAGGCAAGAGCGCGGATCGCCTCAGCGTCAATGACGTATTTATAGAAGACGAGCGGGCGCCAACCGAGCAGACACCCCTCGGCGAGCGTCGTGCCACCCTCGTCTCCGCCGCGCTCTGGTAACTCGGTTTCCAATTTCTCCTGCGTTTTAATCGACAAGGCTGCGGAAGCCATAAAGACACCGCCTCGGCGGTCGTCTGTGACCTTCGGTCTCGCCTTTAGGCGGGGCGGTTGCCGAGGCGCATCACGAGGCCGGCTGGGCGGCTGCACCCGAGCGGCGAGCTCGGCGGCTCGCGCCCGAGGCCCACCAGAGTCAGTGGGTTCTAAGGCCTATTCCACCAAATGGACATAAGGCCGCCCAAAGAAAAAGCGAGCAAAGGGCGGGTATGGGCGAGCCCCGGTGGTCCCCACGTTGGGTGGTGGACGACCCAATCGCCTCTACTCGTGTCAGAGACCATACTTCACACTCTCCCGGGAGCTCATCGATGGGCGACAGCCAGCTGTGCCCCCGGTCGGCGGACGACCCAGGGTCCGATACGGGATCGAGTAAAGAAAGGTTTCTTATGGGTCGCCCCACGGCAGGGCCAGGACACCCTACTCTGGGACCGTCCGCTCGGAAGGGTCCCCTTGGGAGACCTCCAGGGACCCACTCGAACTACATTATTAGCTCCACGAGCACGGCGTTGAACCAGCGCGTAGCGCGCGTGTCGCTCACCCTCGAGTCCCACACCGCGGACGGGTACACGTGTGGGATAGGCGGCGGCCACTCCTCTCGCGGCTACCCTCGCGGGACGAGGACTCGGGATGGATGCCCCGTCCCCAGCCTACGACGTAAAGCGAGCCACGAGCCGACGCCCGAGCCACGTCCAACGAGCATAAACACGAGCCTCGAAGAGGCATCCGGTCGTCCCCTACCGGCCAAGGCGCGGTCTAGCTAACATTAGCGAGCACTCGAACACCGAACCTCACGAAGAGGCATCCGGTCGTCCCTACCGACCAAGGCGACGGTCTAGCTCACGACATTAAACGAGCACTTTCGACGTTAAGCGAGCAACACACGAACCTCACGAAGGCATCCGGGCCCTCCGGCAAGGCGCGGTCCTAGCTACGACGTTAAGCGAGCACTCGGACACGAACCTCACGAAGAGGCATCCGGTCGTCCTGCGGACCAAAGCGGTCTAGCTACGACGTTAAAATGAGCACTCGGACACCACGAACCTCACGAAGAGGCATCCGGTCGAGCACCCGAACACCGAACCCGAAGTCGCCAAGGCACGTCCCGAGCACTCGCCGAACCTCAAGGCATCCGTCGTCCTGCCACCAAGGCACGGTCTAGCTACGACGTTAAACGAGCACTCGGACACCCGAACCTCACGAAGAGGCATCCGGTCGTCCCTGCCGACCAAGGCGCGGTCTAGCTACGACATTAAACGAGCACTCGGACACCCGAACCTCACGAAGAGGCATCCGGTCGTCCCTGCCGACCAAGGCACGGTCTAGCTACGACGTTAAACGAGCACTCGGACACCCGAACCTCACGAAGAGGCATCCGGTCGTCCCTGCAGACCAAGGCAGGTCTAGCTACGACGTTAAAATGAGCACTCGGACACCCGTACCTCACGAAGAGGCATCCGGTCGTCCCTGCCGACCAAGGCACGGTCCAGCTACGACGCTAAACGAGCACTCGAACACCCGAACCTCACGAAGAGGCATCCGGTCGTCCCTTCCGACCAAGGCACGGTCTAGCTACGACGTTAAACGAGCACTCGGACACCCGTACCTCACGAAAAGGCATCCGGTCGTCCCTGCCGACCAAGGCACGGTCTAGCTACAACGTTAAACGAGCACTCGGACACCCGAACCTCACGAAGAGGCATCCGGTCGTCCCTGCCGACCAAGGTACGGTCTAGCTACGACGTTAAACGAGCACTCGGACACCCGAACCTCACGAAGAGGCATCCGGTCGTCCCTGCCGACCAAGGCACGGTCTAGCTACGACGTTAAAACGAGCACTCGGACACCCATACCTCACGAAGAGGCTTCCGATCGTCCCTGCCGACCAAGGCACGGTCCAGCTACGACGCTAAACGAGCACTCGGACACCCAAACCTCACGAAGAGGCATCCGGTCGTCCCTGCCGACCAAGGCACGGTCTAGCTACGACGTGAAAACGAGCACTTGGACACCCGAACCTCACGAAGAGGCATTCGGTCGTCCCTGCCGACCAAGGCACGGTCTAGCTATGACGTTAAAACGAGCACTTGGACACCCGCACCTCACGAAGAGGCATCCGATCGTCCCTGCCGACCAAGGCACAGTCCGGCTACGACGCTAAATGAGCACTCGGACACCCGAACCTCACGAAGAGTTCGCACGTCCGACTGCTCACACCCAGAAAGAAGCGATCACCTGCCGATTACCGATTCTCGAGGGCCAAGTTGGGAAATAATCGAAACAAGCTCATTGCAAAGACATTCATAAAGAAAAAGGAGATTTCATTATAGGCTAACAGCCTCGAGCTTTACAATACTACATAAGGTGCCCGGCAGGCTCAAAAAACTACGCAAAGCTACAAGATATGGCGGAGCTATTTTTAGCACCAAGTATCGTATCTTGAGCATCAATGCGACGTCGGTGCCCTCACTACCGGCGATGCACCTCCTGGAGCCCAGCGGTTCCGCCACCACTACGCCGAGCGACAACGGTAGCGTCGGCCTGCGCCGTCGGCTGCCTTGGCGGCTACCGGCCTTCGCATCGCCCCAAGAGGCCCCTCTACCACCTTGAGCCTCGGGCGGCCTCGGCGTGGCGTCGGCCGACGGCGATATCGCGGCTGCGATTTCTTCCTCCTCCACGAGTTCAACCATCGCTGGTCGTACTTTTCGGCCCGAGCTCGGCGGAGGATCTTCTTCTTCCACCACGACATCATCGCCAAAGCTGAAGATTAGCGGGTGCCTCGAAGCCATTTCAAGGATTGAAAAAAGAGGACTCTGGCTTAGATGCCGATCACCAAATGGCGAGCGCCCTTATATACCAGACGGAGGAGAGATCAAGCGTCTCGGAATAAATGCAAGCGTAGGAAAAGGAAACGCCTTCACGTAACCCGGCGATCAAGAAGGCGAGGCGGGCAAGCGCGCAAGCCATGCGCGGCCGCGATTAAAGCCCGGCTGTTCGAATGCCCTCGACCAAGTTCGAGGCGGCCGTCGAATCGTTAGGGTACACTGGCGAAACCAGTAGACCTAGTCGTTCGGATGACCAATCGGGCCCGATCGCCATTCACTTTCAAGCTCAAACCCCAACCGAATCTGCCGAACTTCGCTCGGGGTTCGGGGCTCTTGGCGAATACTCATACGGGGTACCCCAGCGGCCCAAGGTGGCGAGCGGTGCCTCAAACATAGCTCAAGCCTAACGAGCCGCTCTGAGCCCTGCCATCGACAAAGTACTGCGGGGCCACAGACGCCCATTCCGACCGATTGGGGTAGGCATCCCGACCAAGCGGGGCTCCCGACCTCCGCGCGTGGTCGGGATCCCCGACTCCGACCAGCGGGGCTCCCAACCTCCGCGGTGGTCGGGATCCCCCGACTCCGACCAAACCAAGGCAACCTCCGCCAGGGCAGCGTGTGAAGCCTTCGCCAGCTGGCAGCCACATGCCCCACGGACGGGGTCAATCGAAGTGATTGTATGGGAGTAAGTGGCTCTTTCCCAAGATGGCGTAAATGGTGCAAAGTCAAGCTTCGATCCCATCAACCGATCACGTCGATCACGAAGGCACGCTCCCTCGAGGCGATGCGGCGTTACGCCTTTGCAACGTCAACCATCGTCGAGTTCACGAAAGGCAAGTCGCGCCGATTCGGTCGGCGGCTACTCGCCTTACGCCCACGGGGCTACCGACCCAGCGTGGGCAAACCAGGCAACGACCCATCACCGAAGCGATTGCCCTCTCCCAACTTCCCATGTAACCTGCCCCCTCCAGTTGTATAAAGGGAGGCAGGAGCTTCTGGGAGAGGAGCAACCTGAAAGATCTCCTCTTCTCGCTAGGCCTTTGCGAACACTCTTGTGCTCAAACTCTTTTCCCTCATTTATAAAACGTTGTGCAGCCGTCTGCACCTAAGGCAATACACCACCACCAAACGAACTGGAGTAGGGACATTCGGCCCGAACCAGTATACACCTTGGGCTCTCGAGTCTAACCATTCAGGGAGTGGGAACGCGCGGCCCCTTAGACTTACAAATTTACTTGCCGGTGCTCGAAACGCCGACAATACACATGGGACAGATCGAGGTGATGCAAATGACTTGGATAAATACATGGCAGAACCACCACTAAGGCTTTGCTAAATCCAATCACAAATTTGATATTTTGTCATGGTGGAAAAATCAGCAAGATGTATATCCTATTCTATCACAAGTTGCTCGTGTTGTGTTGGCCATGCAAGTGTCAACGGTTGCTTTTTGAATCTGCGTTCAGTGCTGTTGGCCGTGTCATTGATCCATTTCGCAGCCGTCTAGACCCTGAGATTGTAGAGGCACTGATCTGTATCAAGGATTGGGTAAAAACATCTAAAAAAGGTGATAGATTATATTGTTTCTCTGTCTATAATATAATTGTGTAATTCTATTACTTACTGATGTATATTTCTTTAAAATTTTCAGATTCTGGTAACAAGGTTGCATCTATAATCAATGATCTTGAGGTTGTGGAAACCCTTATTGCGAATACGGTGATTGTGGTATGGCACTCTTAATTTCTTTAGTTAGCATTTGCTTCTAACTTCTATGTTTATTTATAGTTTGGCATAACAAAATTGTAGGATGAAGAAGAAATAGCTAATGATGAGGATTGAGGAGTCCAGGTAAATGGTCCTAGATTACCATACTCTGAATTGGTAAGTTAGAAATTAGAAATTGTTTCCATTTCTTTACCTTGTTACTTTTTGGTGTTTACTGGAAGCCTGAAACTGCAATACGAAAAATCATTTTCTTAGCATTAGTTAGCACTAGCTAGAACATATATGGTGAAAACAAGAACATCTCATGCCTAGCACCGCAAAGTTAAGTGCATCCAAGAAACACTTCATTCAGATGGGAATTTCCCATGTACACATACATACACACATTTCATTCAATATAGCAATATAGCTTCATTCTTATGATGAATTATTTTCAATCAAGGATTACTTCTTGCTTGTCAGATCATCTGCAATCGACTCATAATATAAACTGATGATCTTTTGGTCAGTGAGGCAACGAAGCTTGACGCTCTGGGGTGCTATACATGGACGGTCTGCCTGTGCATTGACGGAGGACAGAGCACACAACACAACATCTACTTCTGCTTAAGGAATCTTCAAGTTTTGTTCACTGTCAACTTCAAGTGAACTTTGATCCTTATGTAATGACTGCATTGTAATGACTGTATTTTGTTTCTTGAATTGGTGCTTGATCTGTGGACTGTGGTACACTGTGGCTTTTATTACTTCATCAAGATTTACTTTGGGCTACCAATATGAAGTGTCGACTGGCGATTGCTTTTGTTGATATATAACTTGTTATAATTGGCATTTATTTATGTAATTTGATTCACCATATATTACTCAATGTATGCGCGTGTTATCTGTATATTCCTATCCGTTCTCGATCCGAATCCATCACATATCCGACCCGTATCCGTATCCCGAATTATCCGGATTCGTATCCGGATCCGGCTAGCCCGTATCCGGTTCCGAATCGGGGACAAAAATATGGGTTAGGATATGGGAAGAGCAATATCCGCCCGTATCCGACCCGTTTTCACCCCTAGTTGCAGGCTTGCAGCCAGTGGGATACGACCTAGCGTCTGGCGAGTACGAAGAGGGAGATACGGAACATGGGGAAGTTAGCGTGTATTTGGTTGATAGGATGAGGTAGAACTGCATCATTTAATTCTATTGTTTTGAGTGAATGAAATTATTTAGTATTTATAAAGAACATTCTTTAAATTTGCATCATACCATTCAGGATGGGATGATTACATTTAAACAACTGTTGCGTCAAAAAATGTGACGAAGATTAATCGGTCCAAACACACGAAAATGCTAGGTTCAATGAGGTTTGAGGTGTGCCAGCCAATTTGATCCTGCAATCGGTAAAACAGATTGAAAAATATACACTCAAAGCCGATCTAATGCGATAATCGGCAAAGATATAAACAACTACCGAAAACCGATTAAATCGAAGGTAACGATAAGTCTAAATATCCGATTAGGGCTATTTAGATGGTAAAATGGTAGATTTTTTTGAAGAAGGTGATGCTAAACAAGATCGGATAAAATCAAATCTAACGTAATCGAGGATGACTAACAATCGGCTATGCGTAATTTTATTGATCAAAATCGGATTACAAGGGAGATTTTAAATTACAAAAACTACTCCTAGTTGACAAGAAAGTAAATAAAAAGTAGATACGAGTTGTTTGATTTATTATGTTGTTTCTTTTGCTCGTCCTTGACCACCTTTTATAGGTCCTGTTTGTTTTGGTTTAGACTTTTTGGCTTTTGATTTAAAGCTAACTTTTTGCTTTAACGAGCTTTTAAGCCATCTACTTTTAAGTTAAGATATGATGTTTGGCATCCTGGTTTTTTGATGGGTTCGATGGTGTAGCTTTTTGATCTGGCTGCCTCCCACCGTTCCACCTTTAGGTTCGGCCGCCTCCACCCATGCCACGCCTGATTTGACCGCCTCTCGTGGCGCTACGGTCGGATTCGTTCAGCTCCACCTGTGCCACGCCCAGACCCTGTAGCCTTTCGCCACTCCAAGCTCGGGTTTGACAACCTCAACCCGCGCTGCGCCGGATTCGGGTTGGTGGAGGAGGAAGGAGGCTGGGGATGGCGGAGGAGGGTGTAGGTCGGGGACGGCAGAGATCGGAGAGGTGGAGGGAGAAGACATGTTGCACAAGGGAAAGAGAGAGAAGAGGAGGATAAATGAGGAGATGGGAGAAGGATTCTTTAGTTTATGTACGATGGCATTTGGTGGGTAATTTTGGAGACTTCCAGTGGCAAATGGTTATTTCATCCCAGAAAAACCAGAAAAAATGGCTCTCACCTAGCTTTTAGCTTATAGTTATACAGAGACTTTAGGTTTTTTTAAGCCCAGCTTAAAAGCCAGTCGGTTTGTTTTGGCTTTACTTTTTTGCTTTTAAGCCATTGAAAAAGTCGAAACAAACATGGTCATAGTTCATTTGGTCGATCGTATCCTTCTCGCCCTTTATACGGACAAAATTTCTATCTTTGAATCAATATCGATCATAATTCTACTTTAATTTAACTTTTCCTTCTTTTAACCGATATCGACCAAAAATATCATTTCTATCTTTAGCTTGATAAATTAGCTATACCTTACTAGATTCTGGTATAAACAACAACCAAACATATATATTTTTTTTCTCGAACTATCTTATAAATGTACCACTAGTTACAAGCAACTAAGCACCTTATTGCAACTTGCAAGCACCGAATGATTCTGAAGGCCCACTCGTCGGCGCTTGTTTTCTATAGATGAGCCGCGTGTCCTATTGCACGGATAAACTTCTTATTTTATTAGTTAGATATTATCTATTCATACGACCAACACTACCTGGACTGTCTTTAACCGTAGTCGACAATCTCTCTCTTCTCTCGCTGCCACATGGGCCCCGAAATGTAGTCATCCATGGGTCCCACCTGTAATGGAGGCTAAAGACGTGGAAGCATCAGTCCCCATGATGTAGGACAGTAGGAGGGAGACGAGGAGGAGCGATTAGCGAAGGCTTTAAAAACACAGGGGGAAAATAGCGAACGGAAAAAAATAGCTAAGTCGAAGCGGAGATCGAAACCCTAGGTGAGGTCGGCGGCGATGGCGGCGGCGCCGGAGTCGTACGTCGGGAGCCTGATAAGCCTAACGTCGAAGAGCGAGATCCGGTACGAGGGCGTCCTCTACACCATCAACACCGAGGAATCCAGCATCGGGCTCAGGAACGGTGGGCTGGCTCCATCCCTCTCCCTTCCCCCCTCTTCTCTCCCTAGTTGGTTGGTGATTTGTGGGGGAGAGGTATGCGACGACGTGGTAGAATTACGGATTTAGCTCCTTCTTGTTGTTTAGCTTCGCGTTGCCGATGGTACAAATTTTGATTCCTTCTTTGAAGTATTCATGTTAGATTTTGTTTGAAGTCTGTTTTTTTTTACAATTTTGTAATTCTTAAACAGCAGTGAGCTCTAAATTAGTTTTTTGGTGAATTATTAGTGGGTGTTCGGCGATGTGAGGTGGAATCTACAAAGTTGGTGCTAAGTTAAAGATCTGTTACTAGAGCAGTTCCCGTCTTGTTTTCTTGTTCTTAGTTAAAGTTCGTTTTCTTCCCTATAGTAACACAATGAGGCGAGGTCTACAGCAAGGAGGGCGTAGAGGTGGGTGGCGATTGTTTGTATCCTAACTACTTGACGAGCAAGTGACGCACATTGATTGTGGAAAGTCCTTTTGTTTCTGCCCATCCAGAGTAATCAAACCACAACTAGTATTAGTTACATTAACGTCAACTGCTTTTCGCCAAATTGTCGGGGAGCTTTTATTGGGGATGTCGTTGTACAGCTTAAAGGGTCTTGGAATCTTTGCCATGTTTGGAGCGTGTTTTTACACTCAAAGGGAGAATGATGCATGTTCAAGGGCCCCATTGTGTTTGTTGCTTCGCCAAACTGTCAATTGGCACACATCTGTTAAGTATCGACAAACAAGGAATGGCTTTAATTTTAGGCAAACAGTTTTATCTTCCATTTTTTTTCCTTATTGCGAATGGTGCTGCCAACTTAAGCTGTCTACGACTTGACAAACTGTAACTGCCATACATCTGTTAAGTAGCGCCGAACAAGCAAAAGCTTCTCTTTCAGGCTTTGGTTCTACCTTCCAGCTTTTGCCCCCATACTGAGGGTAGGGGTGTAATAGAAGCTAATAATATCTGATCAGCCAATAAGTGGAATCCGATAGGATATTCACTAAGAAATTTTGATGTCTGAGCAATATTTTTGTTCCATTCGAATAATATTTGAATCCAAACGTAATATTCTTATCAGAGTTAAAATATGACAAACAATATTTTTTAATTTATGGCCAGTCTAAATATGGCCAAATTCATGAATAAGTAAACAATACAAAATTGCATTTACCTTATCAGAATCGTGCCACCTTCTGATTTTGAATGTAGAGTTTTTGTTTTTTTACTGTGCAAATAGCAAATGTATAAATTTGTCATAGTATTTAATTTTGATACTTCAATTCAATTTCTATCTTTATCCGGCAAGTTCTATCTGATCTGAGTCTGAATTCGAGTGATATTCTGGTTATATGCTTAAAAAATTTTTATATGAAACTTATGAACACAATTATTTGATCCGTATTCTGCTGATTACACTTTTAGTTCCCTGATTTGTTCTCTTTCTTGTACACCGATCTACGGTAGAACCTTGTTGTATGAGGCCATTTCCTGTTGTGTTTTTTTAATGCATCTGTAAAGGGGAGATTAAAAGGCTTTGATGTTAATTTAAAATCATCTGTACTTTGCTTTGGACTTTGAATTTTCCTGTACAAAGTTAACTAGGTCATCTACTCAAAATGGGGCTTCATAAGTGCTTAGGTTGTAAGGAGCAAGCACAATCACACTCATGTGTTTGTGTTCTCAAAGGCTCCATGAGTTTATCTCCAAGTGAGGCATCCATGGTCTTCCCAAGTCCTAAAATTTATCTGAAGCTTAACTTAGAGTTGCATAGTTTTTGAGCACAGAAAGTTGAGCTTTGTATTTCTTTTTTCATTCTTCTGATTGGACTGCATGTGGATTGTTAGTTTTGTATGGCTTCAAGAAGTAATGTTCCTCAGTTCCTCCCATGTTGCACATTCACTTATTCTTACTGGGTTACACTTTGGTGTATTGTCTTGCAGTTCGTTCATTTGGAACTGAAGGTCGTAAGGATGGCCAACAGATTCCTGCCAGCGACAAGATATATGAATACATACTCTTTCGAGGAAGTGATATAAAGGTAATGATTGTAAATCAGAAAGAATACTACAAATCCTTGACATATCTGTTGTGATTATTGAATTGTTGATCAATTTATGTCGGGCATTAATGTAGTTTTGGAGCTATTTGTCTATGTTGTTCTTATATGGCATATCTAATTCTTTCTGCTGTTTGGCATGGTAAATTTTGGAAATGTCTATTTTTACCATCAAGCTAATTAACTCATACATACTCTCCTCAAATCACTTTTAAAAAGTGTATGTGAAATGCTAGAAAAAAAGTTAACTATTTCACGCTCCCAGGTTAGCCACAACCCAAGTGTGAAGTGGATTAGGGAGGGGTTTTGGAATTTGGTGATGTGGTAGTTTATTTGATTTTGACCATTGATGGGAAATTTGGGCTGATAGAGATGTGGTCATAAGCAAGATTGTTAGGATTGGAATCCTAGGCAGTTTCATTTTTATGTTGGTAGGATTGGGATTGTAGGATTGTGGTAGGATAGTACCTTAAAAATCATCATTTCTAAAGATTATCATATCCAGACCTCTATTTTATATGTTTTTTTTTATTGAATGTAGACCCTACATAGTATCAAGAGCAGAATGGTTCCACAGGATCGTAAGATCGAAAAATTCTATGATACTGAATTGAGATCCTGACAATCTTGTTCATAAGCTTTAGGGAAACCAAATTGGTGGATTTTTATGGAAATGACAGATACCTGTAATACCATCCTTATTTTTACTGATTTGTTCTTTCCATCATTAGTCTACTCTATATTGTCTATTTGTCCTGTTCTGATGTTATCCTTAGCTATGCCTTAGCTTTAGTTGCTTCACTGCAGGATTTGCAAGTGAAATCCTCTCCACTAGCTCAGCCTGCTTCCTTACACAATGATCCAGCGATTATTCAGGTAAATGTTGTTATCCTGGGAAGTCTTTGTAAAATGTTAGGTACCTTTGATAGTTCTTTCTTTTGGAAGACTTGTTAGATTACTTAGATATCGCACTCACTGTTATTATTCTGCTTGTGTAGTCACATTATCCTCGTCCTGCCTCAACGTCTACAAGCTTGCCTTCTGCTGCAAGCACAACAGCAGCTGACCCTACCTCACACAATGCTCAGTCCGGAATTCAGATGCCACCGCCATTTCAAGGGAATTTGCCCCCATATCAACCTGAGGCCAGCTTACCTTCATGGAACTCATCACCTATGCCATCATCTGTAAATGGCACTGGCCTTACAATGCCACCGATGTACTGGCCAGGATATTACACACCACCAAGCGGGTTTCCTCATTTGCAACCACCACCCTTTCTTCGTCCACCACATGGTTTGACAGTTCCACAGGCCCTGCAGCAGCCTATACAATACCCTGGATTTAATGCATCTTTGCCAGCTGGGTTTCCAAGCATGCCAGAGTTTCCTTCTTTACTGCAACCTAGTAATAATTTAAGTCAAACTTCAGCTTCAGGTATATCTGCATCAATGTCAGTCTCTGCCTCATCAAGTGTATTAGCAACTGAATCATCAGTGAGCCAGCTGCCAAATAAGCTGTCATCCATTTCTGCTTCTGTGTTCTCTGTGGGTTTAACTCCCCCATCTGTCAGTCCTTCAACTTCCATAATTGAACCCAACGTGTCCCTGTCCCAAGGCATGCCTCCACTAGTGAACAATAAGCCAGTCGTTCTACTTGACTCTAGCATGGCTTCTGTCAGCAGTGATAAGCCTGTGAATGCACCTGCTTCTATGCCAACTTATCAACCTCCCTCTCAGTCACCATCTGCTAATTTTGCACCTAGTGCAGTCACTGTTGCGGAACCAATTAAATTGGTCACTCCTGGACAACTTCTGCCAACTACTTCCTCAACAGTCCTTTCATCGCAGGCCATGCAAGCTGCTTCTGCTTTGGCTCCAATCTCTAAGCATCCCACTATGTTTTCATCCTCAAAGGCTGCTTCCTCTATAGTTTCACTCTCACAGGCTGCTTCCTCTACTGTTCTATCATCGCAACAGTTGGAGCTGAATAATGAAGATAATGAAGTCAAGCAGCCTGAACTGAAGTCTAAACATCCTGTTGTCGCTCCATCTGAAAATAAGGAGCCTCTATTGCCAGCACCAAAACCCATTCTTCAGAAGGTAGTAAACAAGTGAATAATACTTTCTATACTTCTCCCCATTCCTGTCTCTCTGTGCTTCAATTGATGTATCCAAATATTGTATACATTGTGACAGTTGTTTTTTGTTTAATCCTTTGGTTTCAGCCTGCTGGAGCTTCCTCATATGTTCAGTACAACAATAGAGGCCGAGGCCGAGGCCAAGGAAGAGGTCGAGGAAGAGGAAATGCGGTATGTTGATCTAAAACATGCACTTGTTATCTTACAGCTGTTCAAATCTGGTGATGATTGGTTCTTTATATAAAGTTATTGTATTTATTTGGTGTTAGTAGTAGTAGTACTGACAATATTTGGAACATTTAGCTGTTTGTATCATGGTGTTGCAACCTTTGCTTTTCATGAAACATGTAACAATTAAGGACTCAGCTTTAATATTTCTGAGATAGTATTTGTGCAATATTTTATTTGTCCTCTTTGTTATGTTATTGGTATTCACTTATTAGACCATTGCTAATTTCATTAACATGCTCAAGAAAGCAATATTAACCACTGAGGCACTCATAACTTGGTGAAATGTAGCCACAAGCAGTTAAAAATTGCTAGAATCTATGGGTATTTTCAGCCTTCATTTGTATCATAAGTTGTTTGTGAAAGCCTGCTAATATTGCTATTATTGTCATAACAGCCGAATTGCTCGTGCTGCCTTTTCAAAAAAAAAAAAAAGGACAGCAGAATTGGATCCCTACTCTATTCTCTCCAGTGGAGACATGACCTTTGGTGGGTTGGAGCATACTGTTAAATGATTTTGCAGTGTAATTAACCCAGTGTCTTTGCCATAATATATGTTAGCAAATAAAAAGTAGATTGTACTTTTCCAATCAACCATAACGTTAGTCAAATCAATACTCGACTGCCAAGTGTGAACTGCACATGCATCTGCTAGCATCAGGGTTATTGCATTATTAGATGCTATGATTTGAACTCTTCTTTTAACTAGTGATAGATTTGTAGTCTTACTGTTTTTCCCTCTCCAGGAATCACGTCCGATAACCAAGTTTACAGAGGACTTTGATTTCATGGCAATGAACGAGAAATTCAACAAAGATGAAGTATGGGGCCATCTTGGTAAAAGTAAAGGACAGTTCAGCGATGATCCAAATGAATATGAAGGTGATGTTGTAGAAGACGGTGTGATATCTCCTGGAAAGCCGGAAGTTAAGGTAAACAGTTTGCTGGATTGCTTCTTGTGATTTATTAGTACCTTTGCTGATGCTGATTAGCCTCTTTTCTTCTGCCTCTTATCATCTTTGTGAAGGCTGTATATGTCAAAGATGACTTCTTTGATTCACTCTCATGCAATACAATTGATAATGGAGGGAGGAATGGAAGAATTAAATTCTCCGAGCAGAGAAAAGTAGACACAGAGGTATGGCATTGCATCTTACACCTTATCGCATTGCTTGACACTAAGCGCTTCTGATAACAAATTTTGCCCCTAGACCTTTGGTGATTCTGCAAGGCATCGACCAATGGGAATGCGGGGTGGAGGGAGGGGTCCCCGTGGTGGTGGTCCTCGTGGTCGTGGCTACTATGGAAGAGGGTATGGATATAGTATAGGCAGGGGACGTGGTTACTCTTACCCGAACCACCAATCTTGATAAGGTGGATTTACTTTCCGCACATGTAAACAGATGTGATGATGGTGGAAGAAAGGGACTGTGTGCTGTAATCCCTATTCGGCTGTTGGAGGACAGCAAACATGGAGAGTTTATCTTCCAGTATGGCTGAAAAGAAAACAATATTCTAGCAGCCAATTTGATAAATTAAGAGTCAATGTAACATCGAGCCGACTGCAGGTTGGAGCATTCATAATTACAAAATCTGTATATGCTTCACTGATGGTGTTGATGCCCATTTCTCTCCATACGGAGGTATGAACTAAATTATTTTAAGATGGAGTGGGCGATTTATGTGCAATCTTATATTGTGACCCTGGATTAGTCCTATCCGCGCTGTGTTCTAAGGAGCATGTTTGCAAGTGTCAAACTTAGAAACAGGGTGGTCTCTACCATGATAATGTATGCTAGTCAACTTGCCCTCAACATGGAGTTTGTGATGCTATTTGAAGAAATTTGAACCGATCACCGTTTGGACATGAACTAGTAGTACACCCTGATATTGTATGTTCTGAAGTTAAAACTGAGGATGTCATCGAGGCTTCAGATTTCTTGTGCTTCTAGTTCTTTTCATGATGCTTGCACTAAATGAACTATTGTTAACTTGCGTGGATGAGTCGTCATTTTTGTGCAAACATTTCGTAGAAGATATCCCGTTGGGATTCAATCCAACGGGATAGAAGGTCTCAAGTTTCAGGACGCAACATTTCATGACCTGTTTGCTTCGCGGGATTCCAGGAGCTTCGTAGGTTTCCAGGTTTCCTTTGATATTTTCTTTCGGAACGTAGGAATGAACTTCTCAAATTCTTTTTTGGATTGTGTTCCTATGCCCTTCCAAAACTCGGATGTTTATAGGGCTTTTTGATTATAGCTTAAGACGGTGTATAAGTAGTTTGCTTTTATACATGGCGCGGATAGGTAATTTTACCCTAATTTTAATGTTATTGGTATAAAATCAACCCTAAATCAAAAAAATACCTCTATGATACTTTTGACTTGGTTATATGAAAATTTATAGTTTTTAAAAAACCGAGTTAAAAGTCACTCTTTTATTTAGGGTTTGGCACTTCAGCCCAAGAAAAAACATAAACAAACATGGCATAAGTAACATCTAATCTAAAAGTTTTTGAGGCCTTCAAAGTTCAAACACATCTTTCTAGTAACTTATGTGGTTCTGTTTACGATGGGATTCAACAACTCATTGCATTTAATGATGTTTTTTTACTATTCCTGTGTTTTTTTGATTGCATGTGAGGGATCCTTAAATCTGTTATAACGTGGAGAATTGAGAGAGACAAAGAATTGAGAGAGATTGCTAATGATTCATCATTCTCATTGGTGTTTGATCACACATATACACACACAAGATTGGAGTGTCTATTCGGGAGAAGACACCTCTTCGAATAGGTACTTTTTGGCAATTAACAACTTCTAATTGCATTGATCACATGGTTAATTTCGTAACACACCCCTTGATCAATTTCTTCACTTGTATATATCTTGTAAGTTCCCCTAAAAATCATGTGAAAAATATGAGGAATAATCGCATGATAATAATATGTCATTGAAAAACTCCTGTAAAACCCAAAGGGAAAAATATCAGGAGAAAAATAATATGACATATATATGTATACTCGTATTTATATTGCCTCATTAAAAACCTTATATGAGAAAACCATATTGGAAAAACTCATAAAGGAAAAGAGTGCAATATAATTTGATGATTATTAACAGGTTATAGATTAGGAGTTTACTCCCCAACCTTGCAAATCTTGAGTCTTCTCATACTAATTCCATGAATATAATTTTGGAATGTAGAAGTTGGTAATAATTTCTTGAATAAATTTGCAAGATTTTCACAAGACTTTGTTTGCAAAATGTCAATCTCCCTATTTTTTTGTAATTCATGAATAATTTAGGAGCAATATGCTTTTTGATGGTGCTCTTAATATAACATGTTTGTATTTGTGCAATACAAGCAGCATTATCTTCATAGATAATGTTAGGTGATTCTGATGAATCTATACCACATGATTGTTGAATGTGGTTAATCATTCTGCGAAGCCATACACATTCACATGAAGCTTCATATAATACAATTATCTCAGAATGATTAATGGTGGTGGCCACAAGAGTCTGTTTTAATGACTTTCATGAGAAAGTTGTACCACCATATAGGAATACATAACCAGTTTGTGATCTGGTATTATGGGGCAGATAGATAGCCAGCATCGGTATATCCCACCATGGTCATATCTTGATTTCTCTGATAGAACAAACCAAGATCTTTTGTACCTTGGAGATACTGAAGATCATCTGTATGCTAGCCCAATGTCTTTTTGTTGAAGCTGCGCTGTATCATTGTATCTTGCCAATAGATTTACTACAAAAGTAATATCCGACCGGGTACTATTTGCGAGATACATGAGTGCACCGATGGCACTAAGATGTGGAACTTCAGGTCCCAATATCTCGTCATCTTCATCTCTAGGTTTGAATGGATCTTTTTCCCTATCAAGGGATCGAACGACCATTGGTGTTTTGATGGATATGATTTATCCATATTGAACTTTTTCAGTATTTTCTGGATATATGCATACTAGTGTACAAGTATTCCTGAGGGAAGATGCTCAAGTTGTAAACCTAAGCAAAACTTGGTTTTGCTCAAGTCTTTCATATCAAATTCCGTCTTAAGATGATTGTTTGCTTCCTTTCTATCTTGTGTGGTTACGATGATATTGAGATCATCGACATATATTGAGATGATGCAAAATCCAGTTGTGGATTTCTTTGTGAACACACTGACAATCATCACTATTTAAGTAACCCTTTTGTAGAAGGAACTCAGTCAGTCGGTTGTACCATATTCTACCTGACTGTTTCAATCCATAGAGTGACTTTTTTAGTTTTACACAATACATGTTGCGATTTGCTTTTGGATTTGGAATTTTAAACCCTTCAGGGACTTTCATATAAATGTTTGAATCGAGTGACCCATATAAGTATGCAGTAACTACATCTATCAACTGCATGGATAAATTCATTTGAACAGCCAATGATATTAGATATCGAAACGTGATTCCACTCATAACAGGAGTGTCGGTGTTTCGTGCACCGGCAAGTAAATTTATAAGTCAAAAGGGGCCGCGTGCTCCCTTTCCTTGAATGGTTAGACTCAAGAGTCCAAAGTGTATACTGGTTCGGGCCGAATGTCCCTACTCCAGTTCGTGTGGTGGTGCTGTATTCTCTTAGGTGCACACGGCTGCACAACGTTTACAAGCAAGAGCTGAGAGCTCGAACACGAGAGCGTACGCTGTCTATTCGTAAAGGCCAAAAGAAGGGAGCCTGAGAGACCGTCCAAGATAGAGTCCCGTTCTAGAAGACCCTGCCTCCCTTTATATAGTCGGAGGGGGCAGGCTACATGGAAAGTCAAGAGAGGGAAGGGTGAAGATCTCTACGCTAGCTCTGACCCTTGGTCTCGGTTGTTGGTCGACCCCCTCTTCTGCCCATATCGGGTTGGTGGGCTCATCGAGTAGATCAGTTCGCTGCTTAATTGGGAAACAACGCACTTGCCTTCTGTGAGCCTGACGGGCGCTAACGCCATATTGTGGCTTCGGTGCTGCCTCGGGAGGGAGCGTATCTCCATACTGTGCGTGTCCGGACGATGAGACTGGAGTCTTGACTTTAGCAGCCTTCGTGCTGTCTTGGGAAGGAGCCACTTGCCCTCGCACGGTCACTTCGAGCGGTTGTGTCCGCAGACCACGTGGCCGATGGCCGGCGGAGGCCTGACACCTGGACCTTGGCGGTGATCGCCTCAGCTTTGTCGGAGCCGGTGGGGAGTCCGACCTATGGCGGGGGTCGGACACCCCGTTAAGTCGGGGACGAGTTTGGATCAGCTCGCCGGGTCAGGGTCGAGTGCCCTTGGCAGATCCGTGTGGCCTTTGGTCGGAGCTAGGCTTGGGACGGCCCGTTCGTTATTCTGGGCCGCTGGGGTACCCATTGTGTGAATACTCGTCAGTAGCCCCCGAACCCCAAGCGAGTTCGTTAGATACGGTCAGGGGTTGAGCTTGGTCGGCTTATAATAAAATTTCCTTTTCTTTTGCGATCGATGCATCTGTGTGACAACTTCACTTTAGGCGCTTTTTCAGACCACTCGTGCCCCCGAGGGTCGGCAGTCGGTGCGTGGCCGTTTTTCTTTAGTTCGGATACTCAAATGCCTTGGTCGGCGTGGGCGACACTCGGCCTTGGTCAGCGTGGACGACCAGATGCCTCTCGGGAGGTTCCGGTGTCTGAGCGCTCGTTTAACGTCGTAGCTAGACTCGGCCTTGGTCGGCGCAGACGACCAGATGCCTCTCGGGAGGTTCTGGTGTCTGAGTGCTCGTTTAACGTCGTAGCTAGACTAGGCCTTGGTCGGTGCGGATGACCAGATGCCTCTCGGGAGGTTCCGGTGTCTGAGTGCTCGTTTAACGTCGTAGTAAGACTCGGCCTTGGTCGGCGCGGACGACCAGGTGCCTCTCGGGAGGTTCCGGTGTCCGAGTGCTCGTTTAATGTCGTAGCTAGACTCGGCCTTGGTCGGCGCGGACGATCAGGTGCCTCTCGGGAGGTTCCGGTGTCCGAGTGCTCGTTTAACGTCGTAGCTAGACTCGGCCTTGGTCGGCGCGGACGATTAGGTGCCTCTCGGGAGGTTCCGGTGTCTGAGTGCTTGTTTTACGTCGTAGCTGGACGGTGGCTCGTTTTATGTCGTAGCTGGATGGTGCCTTAGGTCGGCTGGGATGACCAGATGCCTCTCGGGAGGTTCTGGTGTCCGAGTGCTCGTTTAACGTCATAGCTGGACGGTGCCTTAGGTCAGCTGGGACGACCAGATGCCTCTCGGGAGGTTCTGGTGTCCGAGTGCTCGTTTAACGTCATAGCTGGATGGTGGGCATCCATCCTGAGTCCTCGTCTGGCGAGGGTTGCTGAGAGGAGTGGCCTTTATGCATCCCACGTAGGCGCCTCGTCGCGGTGTGGGACACGGAGGGTGAGCGAACGCGCATTTACCCGCGTTGGTTTGAACGCCGTGCTCGTGGAGCTAATAACGGGATCCGAGTGAGTCCTTGGAGGTCCCTCCCAAGGGGGACCCTTCGCAGCGCAGGGTGTCCGGCCCACTGGGGGCGGCCCATGAGAAACCTTTCTTTACTCGATCCCGTATCGGACTCTGGGTCGTCCGCCTGCCCAGAGCGCAGCTGGCTGCCACCCATCGATGGTCTCCGCGGGAGAGTGTGAAGTATGGTCTCGGACACGGGTCAAGGCGATTGGGTCGTTAGCCAACCCAACTGGAGGCCCACTGGGAGCTCGCCTCGACTCACCCCTTGCTCAAGTTTTTCGCTGGGGTGGCTCTGTGCCCACTTGGTGGGTCTGGCCTTCAGAACCCGCAGCTCTAGGCTGTGCCTCGGGCGCGAGCGTTTGGGCTCTTTCGTGGCTTTGAGGCCGCAGCGGCCCGGAGGGGCCTTTTAGACTCATAACGGTGCAGCCGATCCGGCCCGGAGGCGGAAATCGAGAGGTTCATGGGCGCCTTTGCCCGTCGGACGTCTATTCGCCTCCTGCCATCTGCCGGACTTAAATCGTAGAGGAATTGAAATCGCGGGGTTACTGCTTTCGCTCGGCGTGGCGGCCGGAGGGGCGGACGCGACGGTCGCTTCGGCGGTGTCTGTTCGGTGGTGCCGGTTCGGGCCGCTGCTGCTCGACTTTATAAATCCGGCGCGGGGACGCTAAGGTGATTGCTTGCTTTTGCCTTTCCTCGTTTCCTGCCTTTGCCTGAGACAGAAAAAGTAGAGAGCAGAAGCCAGAGAGGAGAAGAACTCCACCTTCCTCCTTCCTCATCTTTTTGCTGCTCTTGTTCAAAAATGTCGTGGCCGGAGTGCTCTATCCAGCCGAGCCGCGCGCTCGGCCTGGTGAAGAAAGACTTCCTTCCTCCGCAAAGCGTCTCAAGCTGGAGGGTGCCGACGGGGGCCGCCCTTCCCTCGCCAGGGGACGATGAGATCGTCGTGCCCGCTTCATTTTACGAGCACGGGTTTGGTCTTCCTCTGCACCCATTCGTCCGGGGGCTACTCTCCCACTACAAGGCGGAGGTGCAGCACCTTAACCCCAACGACGTCCTCCACATCGTGATTTTCATGATGTTGTGCGAGGCGTTCTTGGGTATCGAGCCGCACTGGGCGTTGTGGCGGCATGTCTTCCACGCCCGGGCGAGGAAGGATAAGCCATCGGACGCCCCGGCGCCCGTAGGCAGCTTGGCGCTTCAAATGCGTGTCGGTCGGGGGGCGGACTATATCGATGTGAAGCTGCCGTCGTCGAACCGGGGCTGGCACTCCGAGTGGTTCTATGTTCAGAACACCGGGGGCAACGCCCCGGCCTTCAACCTACCAGTGGACCTGGGGCGCCGCCAAGAAGGAGAGGGCCAAGGTGGCCGAGATCGTCGATCGGATCAGGGTCCAGAAAGAGCGGGGCCTGACCGGCGATGCTGTCGTGCGCACTTTTATGAAGATGCGCGTTCAGCCCCTCATGGATAGGCTTCTCCCCATGTTCTAATACGAGGGGACGTCTGACCCCATGAGGATGGCAGGGCCAGAGTTCCCCGCCTCGGAGATTGGGGCCCGGGTGTCCGCCGTCACGGGCAGAAGCGCCACTGAAGCGGCGGGTGGCTACCCCAAGCCATTCTCGTGACTCATCCCGGACACAGTAATCCAGCGAACTTCTTCTTGTTTCCTCCCCCTTCTCTTTTCCTAGCATTTGGTCTTGGTTATCGTTTACAGTATTTCCCGGGGCTTAGGGATGGTCTCGGGTGTTGTTCTTAGGGAGAAAGCGCTGAGGGCGGCGGCCCGCGCGAGCTCTGCTCAGCACGAATCTGCGTGTAAGCAGCGCAGGGAGGAGAAGAGGAGGAAGAAGAAGGAGCGCGCGGCGAGGGCCGCGCGCGGTGAGGAAGTGTCGAAACAACGCCGTCAGGCAGGCGGTGTGGGATCGACTTCGATGGCGGGCGAGGCGTGGCGCCCGACCGTCTTGTTGGTCCGATGTCGGGCCGTCGAGCGGCGGAGTTCCGGTGGAGGGCGACCGCGCGGGCGTCATTGTCGTCGCGCCCCAAGTGGAGTGTCCCGGTGGAAGTCCCCGGGAAGCGGAGCCCGACTTCGCCTCCGCGAGGGCGGCTAAGAGAGCGCGCCGCACGCGCACCGATCGGCGATAAGTGCCTCCTTCCAACTTTATCGTGAAAAGGTCGTCCGAGCAACCCCTGATCGTTTGTTGTGCGCAGCTCCTACACAGGGGTGGCCTTATCGGCGGCGGCATGCGGCCGGCAGACCACGCGGGCGGCACCGTCCCTGCGGCCGGCGAAGTCGAGGAGCCATCGGTGAGTCGGGCGGCCGAAAGGCGGTGGCGCGACCAGCCCTGGCAGGGTCGTGGCGGTGGCGGTGCCGGGTCGACAAGGACCGAGGCTCCGCAGGTGGTGTTGGAGCCGCCGGCGGGTCGGGAGTCGGTCGCAGCGGCAGAGGCCGAGCCGGGGCATGAGGCAGATCCGCCAACCCTTGATGAACAGGGCTCCCTTTTGCGGTCGAGGGGGAGGATCTCCGCCACCATCGTTGGGAGCCCACCGCACACGCGTCCGGCTTCTGGGCGGCGCTCATCTGCCGCCGCCTGCGTGAGCCGTCGGCGGAAGCGGCCCAGCGTCGGGTCGATCCTCTTGAGCCGCGAGGAGGCGCCGAGTGGCCTCCGCGGACGCAGTCTTGGCGCCGACCCAGCCAGTGCTCGGTTGCCTCGCGCGCGTTGATCTGGTCGGGAGACGACCAATCCGACGGACCGTCCCTCCTGCTGGACGACCCCGCGGAGCGCAGCGAGTGGGAGGCTTTTCGGGACGGCGTTAGGCGCGCCGTGACCGAGATGAAACAGATCCAGTAGGGTCTGGCTCTCGCACTCGATTACTCCAGCGGAGCGCTGGAGGTGGTCACTAAGGGGATTCTCCCGATTGGTGCGGTAAGTCGGCAAAACTTGGCTTTTGTATCTCTTGACGGATTTGTCATATGCTAACAGTCTTGTGCTGCTGCTTGCGCCGCTCGGAAAAGTCGGTCCGGCGGAAGTTCGGGGAAGAAGTCCGCATCCGGTTGCTCGAGGCCTTGGCTCGCGAAAGTCCGCGAAGAGCCGTCGAGGTTGTGTCCGATGATGGCGCCAGGCGAACCCGATCCTTAGCGGCGCGGTGTCGGAGCTTGAGTCCCTTTTGGCGGTGGCCGGCAGCGCTAAGGACGCCGCCATCGCCGCCGAGGGGACCGCGCGGTCGGAGGCGGCCCGCCTTCAAGGCGAGTGGATCGACCAGAGAGGCGCCGAGCAGGCGCAATCCGAGCGTGACGCCGCTTGGGAGGAGCTGGCCAAGTCCAAGGAGGAGCTTCGCGACCTGACGAGCTCCGCGGCCGGTAAGTGGCCGTACTCCTTAATCGATTTTGCAATTGCGGCTTGTTGGGCGCACCTTCTGACGCCATCCCGATCTGCAGAGCTGCAGAAGAACCTTGGTGTCGCCGTGGAGGCGCGGAGAGAGGCGGTGGAGGCCCGCGACGTGGCAATCACGGCGCGGGACACGGCCTTGGCGGAGCTGCTCGTGGCCGAGGGAGAACGGTCCGACCTGGCCGCAGAGTTGGGGACCCTTCGCAAGGTCGGCCAGGACATCAAGTCGAGCCGCACGCCCGGCTGATCACCGAAAGGATTCCGCTGGGGAGCATCCTCCACGAAAAATAGGAAGGAATCAGATGTTTTTTCCTTTATCTAATTGTAAAAAGACCTTAGCATGAAGTAAACTGAGGGTTACCATAGCCGCTGGGCCGTGGGCCGTAGCACTTGGGTCGAGAGGGTTACCATAGCCGCTGGGGCGTGGGCCGTACCACTTGGGTCGAGAGGGTTACCATCTTGGAGGAGCCCTGTGGTTGGTCGGGTCACCGACCCGCGTGAGCGTGCCGAGCGGAAGTGACCCGTACGAGGGCCTCAACAAGCAGCCCTCGAGCGCCTCGCGGCGTCCGGGCGCTTGAAAGGAGGGTAAAAAAGGCGCAAGGGGTAAGAAAGAGTTTTAAGGGTAGAAACGCCTTAACTTTTCTATGTTCCATGCGTTGGAGATGACGTTGCCATTCGTGTCCTTGAGTCGGAAGGTGCCAGGTCGGAGGACCTCCACGACGGTGAAGAGGCCTTCCTAGGGTGGTGAGAGCTTGTGCTTGTCTTTGCTGGACTGAACCCGGCGCAGGACCAGGTCGCCAACGTTCAAGGACCGGCTTCGGACCTGACAACTGTGGTAGCGTCGCAACGCCTGCTGGTACTTGGCCGATCGCGAGAATCGGCCGCCACGCCGCCTCGTCGAAATGGTCGATGGCGTCTTGTTGCGAGCGAGCCCGAGCCTCGTCAAAGGCTTGTAGTCTTGGGGCACCGTATTCCAGGTCAGTTGGCAAGACGACTTCAGCACCAAACACCATGAAGAATGGTGTAAACCCGTCGCCGGTCGGTGCGGTTCGCGAGCTCGGAGGGCGGAAGGTAGCTCGGCCACCCATCGTCCGCGAATCTCTTGACCGGCGAATATTTGTGGCAGAGCCCTTGGAGAATCACGCCGTTGCTCGCTCGGCCTGGCCGTTGGTTCGCGGATGGGCCACGGCCGCCCAATCGACGCAGATGTTGAAGTCGTCGCAGAACTCAAGGAATTCCCTCCCCGTGAACTACATGTCGTTGTCGGTGATGATGGAGTTCGGGACTCCAAAGCGGAAGACGATGTCGAGGATGAAGTTGGCCGCTGCACGATGTGATCTTTGGCGGCCGGCAGCTTCTATCCACTTGATGAACTTATCCACCGCGACAAAGAGGTGGGTAAAGCCCGGCGCCTTTACGAAGGCCACGACGGATCGAGTCCCGGACGCGAATGGCCATGTGACGGGGATCGTCTATAAGGCCTGTGCCGGAAGATGTGTCTGCCGGGTGAAGAACTGGCATCCCTCGCAGGTGCGAACGACTTGCTCGGCGTCGGCCAAGGCGGTCGGCCAATAGAAACCTTGCCGGAAAGCCTTACCTACTAGGGACCGTGGTGCAGCGTGGTGGCCACAGATGCCACCATGGATATCGAGTAGCAGCCGTGCCCCTTGGTCGGCCAGGACGCACTTTTGGAGGACTCCAGAGGGACTCCTTTTATAGAGATCTTCTCCGACCAGGACGAAAGATTTCGCCCGACGGGCAAGGCGCGTGCCTCGGTCGGGTCGGTTGGGAGCGATCCGTCGGTCAGGTGGTCGATGAAGGGCTTTCTCCAGTCGGAGTCGGCCGTTAGCACGTCGCAGCCCGATCCGGGTGACCCTTCACCTGACCGGTCGGCGGTCTGAGTGGTCGCATCGGAAAGGGCGGACGGTCGCTCGGTCGCTGAGTCCAGCAGGATGGAAGGTTTTCGAAGATCACAGACAAAGATCCCAAGTGGGACTGGTCCTCTACTAGAGGCGAGATTGGCTAGGTAATCGGCCTCACCGTTGTAGCGTCTGTAGCTATGGTGAAGCTCGAAACCTTTGAAATTTTCTTCGAGCTTGCGCACTTCCCGACAATACGCGGCCATGCGGGCGTCTCGGGGCTCTGCGGCCTTCATGACATGGTCGACGACGAGCTTGGAGTCTCCGTGGACGTAGAGTCGGTGAGCGCCGAGGTCGGCAACGATCCGGAGACCGTTGGCGAGAGCCTCATACTCGGCGACGTTGTTGATCGCATCGAAGAGCAGCCGAATGGTGTACTGGAGCTTGTTGCCGAGCGGGGAGACGATGACGACTCCCGCACCCGCTCAGTTCTTGGTGTAGGACCCGTCGAAGTACATTGTCCAGTACTCGGGGTATTCGAGCGCCGGCGGCTCCTGGGCTTCGGTCCACTCGGCGACGAAGTCGGCTAGGGCCTGCGACTTAATCGCCGTTCGAGGAACGTACGATATGTCGTGGCCGTTGAGCTCAGTGCCCACTTGGCTATCCTTCTGAGCGTCGCGGTTGTGGGCGATTTCGCCGAGTGGCGAGAGGTCCTGCGGAGATGGGGTGCCGGTCGAGTAGTGGACGACTTCCTCTTTGTGATGAGCCTTGCATAGAGCAGTTTTGCACTTATGGTACCGAGCTTTTGACTCGGAGAGCACCTCATTGACAAGTAGACCGGCCACGAACCTTGTGCACGTGGCCTTCTTCCGCTTGTTCTACAACGAGCAGCGACAACTGGAGTCGTGGCGGCGATGTAGACGACGAGTTCACGGTGCCGGCGACCAGGGACGGGTGGTCGGAGATACCTTCGGTCGGGTGAGGGCTTCACGAGCCTCTGGGTCGGTGAAGTGATTGGACTTCTTGGCGGCATGTAAGCGGCGTTCTGCTTCGCCAAGGCGAGACATGAAATGACAAGGGCGCAAGGCATCTGTCGACTTTTGGACTCCTTTAGATTCTTGTCGGACCCATCCTCATGTCGTTGAGATCTTTTCTTGGTTGGCTTCGATGTCGCTCGAGAGCGATGAAGCGGCGACTTTCCTTAGGGACCCCGAAAACATATTTCTCGGGGTTGAGCCTTATACGAAACCGTCGGAGGTTTGCAAAGGTTTCTTCCAGGTCGGAGACGAGGTCATCGGCCTTCCTGGTCTTGACTACGATGTCATCGACGTATGCTTCGACGTTACGGCCTATTTGGTCGTTAAAGCACGTCTGCATACATCGCTGGTATGTAGCGCCCGTGTTTTTCAGACCAAACGGCATCGTTGCGTAGCAATAGGGCGAAAGGGTGATGAAAGAAGTTGCGGGCTGGTCGGACTCCTTCATCGCTATCGGTGATAGCTGGTAGGCATCCGAGAAAGGGCGAGGTTTCGCACCTGCGGTGGAGTCAACGACTTGAGTCGATCGCGGGCGGAGGAGCGGATCCTTGGGACACGCCTTGTTCAGGCTCGTGTAGTCAATGCACATTCTCCATTGCCCGGTTTTCTTTTTTACAAGGACAGGGTTGGCTAGCCACTCGGGGTGGCGCACCTCTTTTACAAACCCTGCGGCCAAAAGTTTGGCGATCTCCTCCCCTATGATCCTGCGCTTTTCATCGTCGAAGCGGCGCAGGCGTTGGGCGACTGACCTCGAGCCAGGTCGGATGTTCCTTTGGGATTCCTGGCATGTCGGAGGGCCTCCATGCGAAGACGTCCTTGTTGGCGCGGAGGAAGTCGACGAGCGCGCTTTCCTATTTGGCGGGGAGCGTGGCTCCAACCCGCACGGTTTTGGTCGGATCCTCGGGATCGATCGCGACCTCCTTCGTATCCTCGGCGGATTTGAAGGATCCCGGCCCCGACTTGCTGGAGTCGGGGGCGGTCTCGGAGGTTTCCCTCTGGAGGTTCGCGAGCTCGGCGGAGGCAATGACTGCCGACGCCAGCTCGCAACTGCTTCGTTCGCAGTTGTAGGCAAGCTGAAAGGAGGAGGCCACGGTGATCACTCCTTGTGGCCCAGGCATCTTCAGCTTGAGGTAGGTGTAGCTGGGGACCACCATGAACTTGGCGTAGCATGGTCTCCCCAGGATGGCGTGGTAGGAGCCGGGAAAATCCGGAACCTCGAACGTGAGGGTTTCGGTGCGGAAGTTTTCCGGTCCTTCGAAGGTAACGGCAGGTCGACCTGCCCGAGCGAGTGAGCCTGTTGGCCCGGGATGACGCCGTGGAAGGGCGCCTTGCTCGGTCGGAAACTCGAGCGGGAACCCCCATGGCGTCGAGCGTCTCAACATAAAGGGTGTTGAGACCGCTGCCGCCGTCCATGAGCACCTTCGTGAGGCGCTTCTTCCCCACGATGGGGTCGACCACCAGCGGGTACTTCCCCGGCTGCGGGATGTAGTCAGGGTGGTCGGTCCGGTCGAAGGTGATCGGGGACTCCGACCACCGGAGGTAGTGGGGGACGGCTGGAGTGGTGGTGTGGACTTCGCGGAAGGCGAGCTTGAGCCGGCGTTTGTCGGCGTAGCATGCCGGCCCGCCGAAGATCATGAGGCAACCGTCGGGTTCGGGGAACTCGTCGTGCGCCCTTTTCTTGGCTGCAGTGCGGGTCACGCTTCTTTCCCTTCCTTTGACGGCGTGGGGTGAGGAGAGGAAGTGCCGGAGACTTAGCGATCTCGGTACTTGTGCACGACGGGAATCCGTGGTTCGAACCGGACTCTCCATCGATTTCTCAAAATGGTGGGCGCAACGCGTGGTCGCTTTGTTGCTTGGCGGTGGTCGGCGATCGCGACGAGTGGCCCTCTCGGACTGTTTCCCTGCGCTTAAACTTGCCGGGCGGTCGGAGGAGGCGACCTGAGCGCTGGGCTCTTGTTTGGCCTTCCCCTTCTCGAAGATGGCCCCCATAGCCTCCTCGCCGGAGGCGTGGTTGGTGACGATGTCAAGGAGCTCCTTGGTGGTTCTGGGTTTGACGCAACCCAGCTTGTGCACTAGGACCTTGCAAGAGGTGCCGTAGATGAACGCCCCAACGACGTCGGCGTCGGAGATGTCGGGGAGTTCATTGCATTGACGGGAAGCGGCCGGATGTAATCCGGAGGTCTCCTCATTCTGTTTGGAGCTTTTCAGGTCCCAGGAGTTCCGAGGGCGCTTGTAGGTGCCCTGGAAGTTACCGACAAAGAGATTTTTCAGGTCCCCCCAGTTCCTGATGGTTCTCTCGGGCAAGTACTCGAGCCAGGCTTGAGCCGAGTCCGCAAGGTAGATGGGGAGGTATTGGATGATGAAGAGGTCATCCGTAGCTCCTCTGCCGACATGCGAGACACCGTAGTCTTCGGCCGGACACGGGGTTCGTGGCGGTGTATTTGGCTATGTTGATCGGTGCCCTGAACCTGGCAGGGAAATCCGCGCGGCGGATCCCCTGACAGAAGGCCCGTGGTCTTGGACCATCGGGGCTTGGGCTGTGGTCGTTGCGGCGTCCGCTATCTACGACCCGTGAACGGGCCGCTTCGTCGCCGCCTTTCTCCGCGCCTCGAGGTGGCGCGGACGTCATAGTCGTTGCGGCGCTGGCGCCGCGCACCGGCGCGCGAGCTGGGGTTGTTAAATGCGATCCGCCGCCTTTGTCGGACCGGTAGGCTTCAAGCGGCGGTGCGGCTCCGTGCGGTGGAGGAGGCATCCAGTGGTGGGGCCGGAGCCACGCATATCTTTGCCTGACGGCGCGTTCCACCAGCCCCCGAAGGTTCTGGTACGCTGCCTTGGCCTCCGGGTCGTCCGGCTCGGGAAGGCCGCGGAGCAGCATTGCGGCTGCGGCCACGTTTTGACTTGCGTGAGGAAAAAACTGAGGGCCCTTGGATTCCTCCACCGGTGGTGGTGTATGCACGCCGCCGTCGTGTATGCGGCGTCATGCACAGCGAGGCCGGGCGGCTCTGCTCGAGGTTGGCTGGAGTCTGTCGACTCAACCTCGGGCCTCGGCTCCTCGTATTCTTCTTGGAGCTCGGCGGCGCTTGGGCGCGTTCGGTAGCTTCGTCTTGAGCTCCTTCTTCCTGCGCTCTGGTGCGCTGGATGAGAGCTCCCGTGGTCGTGGGGGTCGCGGTCAGGTCGACCATACCCGCCATGTTGCACTCACGAGAGTGCAGTCCGTCGGCGATGCGCTCCGCGTCGGAGCTGGAGTCGTGACTGGAGGAGTCCTCCAGCAAGTCGTGGACGGATGCCGGTGCGTAGCCAATCATCACCATGAATTGTGAGCCCGTGGGAGGTGACGCGGTCACCTGCGTGTGCTCACGGGTGCTACTGCTGGAGGCGGCGCAGCACTCGGTTTGCCTCGGCCTCGGGGTCCGTACGGGGCCCTCGAGCCGGAGTTTGGCGTGGTCGTGGGAGATGGAGTGCAGGCTTCCAGCGGACGACTGGTCTCCAGAGGAGGCGGGGATGAGCGCGAGCTCTCCCGCCAAAGTGGCGATGAAGTCGAGGGAGCCGAAACGGATTCGGCTCCTCGACGTGGACACGCCGTCGTGGGTGAAGAATGCCATCAAGGAAGCAAATGGGAATCGGAGATGTCGATGAAGGCCGGAGGCCCCTACTGGCGCCAGCTAGCCGGCGTTTAGTGCCTTTGGCAAGTAAATTTATAAGTCAAAAGGGGCGCGCTCCCTCTCCTTGAATGGTTAGACTCAGCGGTCCAAGGTGTATCTTGGTTCGGGCGAATGTCCCTACTCCGATTCGTGTGGTGGTCTTTGTATTCTCTTAGGTGCGAGCAATTGCCACAGCGTTCAAGCGAGGCGAGGCTCGAGCGCGAGCGTCTGTTGTCTATTCGTAAAGGGCAAAAGAAGGGAGCTGAGAGACCGTCCAAGAGAGTCCGTTCTAGAAGACCACGCTCCCATTATATAGTCGGAGGCGGGCTACATGGAAAGTCGAGAGAGGGAAGGGTGAAGATCTCTCGCTAGCTCGACCCTTGGTCTCGGTTGTTGGTCGATCCTCTTACGCCCATACCGGGTTGGTGGGCTCATCGAGTAGATCGATTCGCTGTAATTGGGAAACAGCGCACCTGCAGCCAGCTCCGACGGCGCCGACGCCATATTGTGGCCGGTCTTTGCCTTGGGAGGCGTATCTCCATCTTGTGCGTGGCCGGACGATGGCGGAGTCTTGACTTTAGCGACCGCCGTGCTATCTTGGGAAGGAGCCACTTGCCCTCGCCGCGGTCACTTGACGATTGTGTCCGCAGACCACGTGGCGATGGTCGGCGGAGCGACACTGGACCTTGGCGGTGATCGCCTCGGCTTTGTCGGGCGGTGGGAGTCCGACCTATGGTGAAGTCGGACGCCCCGTTAGGTCGGGGACGAGTTTGGAGCAGCTCGCTGGGTCGGGGTCGAGTGCCCTTGGCGGATCCGTGTGGCCTTTGGTCGGATCTGGGCTTGGGACGGCCCGTTCGTTATTCTGGGCCACTGGGGTACCCATTGTGTGAATACTCGTCAAGGAGAATATGTTTCATCGTAATCGATGTCGGGTCTCTGCGTGAACCCTTATGCTACAAGCCTCGTCTTGTATCTCACCACGTCATTGTTCACATAGGGAAGACATTATGAGGAGTAAGTATTAATGAGGTAAATACCTCTCTTTTGTTAAGCGAGCGCAATTTTGCCTTGATTGCTTCCTTCCATTTGACCCAATCTGAGTGCTTGGGGCACTCTGCCATGGACTTTGGTTCCGGATCCGGGTGAAGGTTTTCAGCAATCTATGAAGCAAAGTTTGTGTAACATTCCAAAAATTTGAGTTTTAGAATGTTTGAATTTGAAAATGAATTTTGCATTTTCTTTGAATTAATCAAAGCTTAAATTGAATTTTATATTTATAAAAAATTTAATTTGGCTAATCTATTCATCAAACAAAAGATTTTCAGTTTTAGTTGGGTTCATTATGCCTCAAGGAACTTTTCTATATTTTTGGAGATTTTTTCTGAATTTATTTGAATTTCTTTGCTTTTATTTGAATTTTTGGAATTATATTAATTTGAAAAAGGTTTTTATTTCGAAATTCCCTCCGCGGGCCGAATCCGTCTACAACCCAATTCCTTTTTCACCGCCCGGCCCGCTCCGCTCGGCCCTGTCCCCCGTGCCCGGCCCAGCCAGCCCGCTCTGCATTCGCCGTCGGATCTGCGCCACGTGTGCAGCTGCGATGCAGCCGCGTCGCTCGCGCCCGCCGCCCCCGTCGAAAACCCTAACCCTAACCGCTTTGTCGCCGCGCCAATTTCGGTGTCCGTGCCACGCGCCTCCCGAGGCTATTTAAAGCCCTGAGGACCCCCGCAGGATGTTCCCCGCTCTGCGCCACCCCGTTTGACCTAGCCCTTCTTGCCGCGAGCGCCGTCTTCTCCATGAGCTCGCGAAGTTGCGCGCCGTCGGCGCTTCTCGCCATTTTCTTCCTCGCCGGTGAGTCTCCGCAGCTGTCGCGTGCACCTCCGGTCTCCTCGCGTCTCCCTCTCTCCTTTGCCCTACGCCCCGAGCCCCGATCTATCTCCGTTTTGCCGTCGGCTGCGCCTTCTTCTTCGCATCCGGTGAGTTGTGCCGTCGCCTCGCCGTCGTTCTCCGTAAGTAAATCGTGGCCATTTGCTCCTCCGTGTGCGCACCAGATCGCGCCGCGTCGCCGCCGTCTCGGCCTCGCCCTCCTGCCGTTTGATGAGCGACGCTTGGCCGTCCACATCAGGGCCTGCGTCAAAGCCCGCGTGTGCGCCGCGTCATCGCCGCGTGGCTGCCACGTTCTCCCTAGCCCGTCGCATGGCCACCACGTCAACGTGGTCCGCCACGTCGGCATCTCCTTCCTCGGTGCTCCCGGTCCACCGTGAGCCGTGTCTCTGACGTGTGGGTCCCACGTGTCAGTCGGTTTTTCTTTTCTTTTCCTGATTTTCCAGAAATTCCGAAAAGTCCAACCAATCAGATCTTGCCACGTGTCAGCCTTTCTGATTTTCTGATCCGAGGAACTTCCATGAGCCCATTCTCCTTCGTTCGAGCTCCGATTCCAATGATTCAAATTTCTAAATTCATCTAAATTAATGATCTATCTTCTAGTACCATTCTTTTCAATGTTTGAATTTTGTTTGAATTTGTTTTATTTATTTGCCTCGTTTCACGTGTAGACGACGCAGCCGAAGGTCAAGCGAATCGGCAGTCAGAGGTAGAACCAGAAAGAGGCAACGAAGGCAAGTCTTCCTTGAATATATTGATCCCAAATTTTATGAAAAGCTTATATTGTTTTTAAATTATACATGCTTACTTTTATGCAATGTACTTTAAATATAGTTTGAGTTTAGTTAAATGCCAGCTTTGTTATACCCTCATTGACATTAATCGTGACAAACCTTTGACACCCTAGGTGATACTAGATATTTTATTTGGTGATAACCAGTAAGTTAGCATGGGACGGTAGAATTGCTTAGTCTAGCTTAAACGTTTCGGTATTATGCCATGATGGGAATCATTTCAAACATTGTTGAATCTTATTTGTGAAGTCGCGGCAATTGGTGTTGCTGCTGTTATTTAAATAAAATAAAGTGGAAAACATGGTTTAGACTAGGGCAGATGGATGTTTGGCAGGTGCATAAAGCACGAGACCTGGGAATGTGAATGTTTCGCCCTAGCCAATTAAGGACCGAAGCATGTGTTATCATGGACCAAGCACTACCGTACTACTACAAGTCTATATGGGTACGACCTGGCTAAATAATTTTTGCGTCTCATTATTAGCTTTGCGGTTGGTGAGTGCGGATGTTGGCGAGTGCAAGAGGGGCTTACATCTGGGCGGCTAGAACCCTAACGGTGTGAAACCTTATTAGGCGATGTTAATAGTGGGGTTGTACATTGTAAAGGCCTTGTCATGATCTCTTTGCCGACAGACCAAAGGAAGTGTGTTAATTGCATGGCAACAAGAGTCGATCATGTCTTGTGGGCAAAGTGTACACACTCTGCAGAGTTAAAACTACTTAAGTAGCCGTACCACACTGGTCAAGGGCGAGTGCGCTTGCACATTGTAGATTTCATGGTTTTATTTTAAATGAAAATGATGGTTTGGGAATCCGTGAGCAGATGGAACTCTCGGGTTATGGTTTGGAGATTGGAGCCAGTCAGGTAGATGGAACCTGTTTAGTTGACATATCAAATTCAATTACTATGCTATTTACATTTTGATCAAATGATGCTTTATGAAATTACTATTGGTATTTACAGTTAAACTTTGCTTTTTGCTAAACGAGCCATATTATGACTTCAATTGTTTAGCTTTGCATATAGTTATCATGCATTATGTTTCCAAGACTTGCGGAGTACATTTTGTGCTCACCCTTGCAACATCCCCAACTTTCCACAGAGGAGTTTACAGAAGCTGAAGATGACTACAATTTCTATGCTTGTGGTTATGACGAAGACGATCCGGAATGCTAGGACGCGAACCCCAGTCGATTGCCTATTGGGCAAATGGATGGGCTTACTTTGCTGCTGTTATTTCGTTTCCGCTGTTTCTTATTGAACTCAAGCTATGATGCTGCTTATTTGTAATAATTGGCCATAAGGCTAATACTCTTTTGCTTAATTAATATTATATGCTTCGTGATATGGATGTGTTGTCATCACTGTTTCCACTGTGTGTGCTAACTTTTCCTGGACTAGCACAGGTTATACACAGAGGGTTCGGATTTGGAAATCCGGTCCCGACAGAGGTGGTATCAAAGCCATTCGACTGTAGGTCGCATCCCTAGTTAGTCTGGTCTTCTTAGCAAGAACTTCAAAATTATTTTCTAAATCAAACCAACGAATTGCTGTGAAATAGATTATCTCATCTCATCTGATTCTTAGGTTCTTACTCCTTTCCTTTGCTGAAATATCATTTTAATTTTTTTTAATTTGATCTTATCTCATCTCATCTGATTCTTAGGTTCTTACTCCTTTCCTTTGCTGAAATATCATTTTAATTTTTTTTTAATTTGATCTTTTCTCTTGAAATTTCTCAAAGCCTCAAGTCTTCTGCAAGAATCTAGATCAAGGGAGAAGATGATCAAGCCGTCAAAGAGTATATCCGAGAAGACTAACATATAAGATAGGTTTATAGTGCTCAGCAGTGTTGGAGCATGTCACCCCTTTTTTGTTTAGCAACGTATAGTCCGATTGTATTAGGATTTTTTGTTGCTTCTCTGTTGGGTGTGTTGTACACTTGCCCTAGCATTGTGTTGCAGCCACCTTTCATTTGGAGTTTTATTGCTTGTTTGGTCTTGGAATGGCTACCTCCCTAGTCTTCTCATCTTTTGCTCTTTTCCTCTCATCTATTGCTAACCTATCCCTGGCCGTTGCTTCAGGTGGAAGGTCAAGGAAGAGGTCGTGGAGTTGCTCGCAGAGGAGGTCGTGTTGGAGGTTTTGGTCGTGGTCGTGGCCAGGCAGAGCCACAAGAGCAGCAGGATATTCAAGATCAGCAAGTGCCACCACCGCCGCCGCGATCCAACCCCGATCGCGGATATCAAGCGGATGATGGTAATGCGGCTTGATTGTTGCGAGCCCTTGCTCGTAATTTGGTAAACAATCCTCGGCCCATTGACGCCGCAAAGACCGTGATGCCGCCTATCCTAAGCTTGAGAGTTTATGAGAACGAGACCGCCTACCTTCACGGGAGCAGGTGAACCCTTGAAGCGAATGGTAGTTGAGGGATGTAGAGAAAAAGCTCCAGTTAGCTCAGTGTGATGACCATGAGAAGGTTCTCTATGCGAGTCATCAGTTAAAAGGAGTAGGGTGGGATAATTTTTGTGCTGCCCATCAGAATGCTCAAGCTATAACTTGGGAGGAATTCTCTGAAGCCTTCCGTACTGCTCATGTGCCTGCCGGTATTATTGAAATGAAGAAAAGAGAATTTCGCAAGCTGCATCAGGGAAACCAGAGTGTTTCTGAGTATCTGAATAGGTTCACCCAATTGTCGAGGTATGCACCAGAAGATGTGGCAACTGAAAGTGCCAAGATCTGGAGGTTCATGGAGGGACTTGACCCTGACATCAAGGTGCAGCTAGTTGCTTTGGATTTTCCAAACTTTCAACATATGGTGAACGAGGCACTAGTGCAAGAGGATACCCAACGCCAACAGCGGGAGTCCCGCAAGAGAAGGATGGCATTCTAGGCTCAACATGGAGCAAGTGGTTCTCGTCAGCGCTTTCAACCTCAGCAGGCTAACAGAACACCTGTTCAAGGAGCACCCCGTACTCCTAATTCTGGACCTCACCCAGTTTCTCAAGGACCCCAGCATAATGCTAGTGCTCAATCGCAGAAAGGGAATTCAAATGCTGCAGGAATTCAGTGTTTCCATTGTCACCAGATGGGACATTATGCGAGTAATTGTCCTCAAAAGCGTCAGCAAGTGACCCCAGTGCCATTTAACTTGCGATCCAATTCCGCCAGAGCTCCTACGCAAGGACAAGGTCGTGGAACACCTCAGACGCCAAGAGCTCCGCAATCTTTTGGAAGAGGATGTGTCAACCATGTGACCACCGAAGAAGCTCAGGAGGCACCAGATGTGGTTTTGGGTAAGTTCCTTGTTAACTCAATACCTGCCTCAGCATTATTTGATTCTGGAGCATCGCATTCTTTTATATCGAAGAATTTTGTTGAACAATTTGGTTGGGAAACTTTTAACCTTAAGAGCCCTATGATAGTTCAATCACCGGGAAAAGAATTGAAAACTAGTTCAATATGCCCTAGTTCAACCATAAAAATCAATGGGGTAGAATTCCTAGCGAATCTTATCATCTTGGATTTTAAAGGAATAGATGTCATCCTAGGGGTGGATTGGTTAACCAAGTATAAAGGTCAAATAGATTGTGCGGTGAGCCATCACCCTTACCAATTCGAGAAGGCATTGGTGGAGTATATGCACTGATGAGTGCAAAAGAAGTGCACACTTTAAGTTTGAAGGAAACAACTTTGGAAAGTATGCCTATGGTGCAAGAATATCGGATGTATTTCTGAAGAATTGCGGGTATGCTTTGTCGGCGTTCGAGCACCGACAAGTAAATTTGTAAGTCTAAGGGGTGTGCGTTCCACTCACTGAATGGTTAGACTCGAAAGTCCAAGATGTATCTTGGTTCGGGCGAAGATCCCTACTCGATTCAGGTGGTGGCGTTGTATTCTCTTGAATGCAGATGATCGCACAAAGTTTACAAGTTTAGAGTGCCAATGACTTAGCGAGATGGGTTTGATGGCGCTCTCTCCTCGCTTTCTCACGGTAGTTCCCGCCTCCTTTTATCACGAAAGGAAGGGGCAGTTACATCGAGAATTGAGGGGCGAGACGACCTACACTAGGAGCTTCGGTCTCCGTTCTGGCGGACCGATCATCGCCGCCTTGCCCATCTTTGAGCCTGTGAGCTTAGTCGGTCGAGGCGGTTAGGTATTTCCCGAAACGACGCATCGCCTCTGCGAACCTTACGGTGTTGACGTTGTCGCTACCGACGTGGGTGTTGCCTCGAGAGAGGCGTGTCTTAAATCTTTGTATCGGCCGGTGATGGGATCGGGAGCATGACTTCGGTCGACCATTAAACCCTCCGGGAAGGAGCCACTTGCCCTTGTATAGTCACTTTGATTGACCCGTTAAGTAGGGTACGTGGCGGTTGTCCGGTAGAGGCTTCGACACGCGGCCCTTAGCGAGGGGTTGTCTTGGCACGACGGAGTCGAGGGATCCCGACTGCTGCGAGGGCCTGGAGCCCTGCTTGGTCGAGTCGAAGGAATGTTTCGTGGCGGGGTCGGGGCCCGGCTTGTGAGACATTCCCTCGGCCGGTAGGGAAGGGAATTCGTGTGGCCTTGCAGGTGCTTCGATCAGAGTAGGTCGGAAGCGCCCTTGGGCTTGAGTGTGCTTGAGCCGCCATTGGTCACCTTGGGCCGTTAGGGTACCTCGTTATAAGTATTCGCCAAGAGCCCCAACCCCGAGTGATTTCTGGATTCGGTCGGGGTTGATCTTGGATGAGAATGGTGACCGGGCCGAGTGGTTGGCCCGTCCGATTAGGTCAAACGACGGTGCTGCGGTGTGCTAACGCATCCGACGGCTGCCCCGAATTACTCGCACAGGGCATTCAATCACGGGGCTTTGAATTACTCAGTGCATGCCGCGACTGGCTGCTGGCGCCTCGCCCGCTTCGTCTTGGGATCGCCGGGTTACGGTGGAGGGCGCTTTTTCCGATGCTTGCATTCATTCTCGAGACGCTCAACCTCCTCCGTCCGGGTATATAAGGACGCTATGGCTTATTTGAGGGATAAACCTTTAGACGAAATCCTTTTGTTTTTTTTTGATATGGCTTCGGGCACCCTTTAGTCTTCGGTTTTGGTGTTGATGTCGGGGTAGAAGAAGACCCTTTGGTCGAAGCTTTGGTGAGTTCGACCAGCGATGGCCGAACCGGAGGAAGAAGTGCGCACCGTGATCTTTCGCCGTCAATCGCGCCGCTGAGGTCGTCCGAGACTCGAGGTAGCAAGGGGGCCCTCCTAGAGGCGATGGCGCGAGGACGCCGGCGTAGTTGAGTGCGCCTGCGCCGATGTCGTTGAACGGCGGGAGGCGACGGCGGCACTGCTTCAGCCGCGCGCGGCCCCGCCGACCAGTAAGGGCCTACCAACCGCGCGTCGGTGCCGCCGATGTTGTCACGGATGTTAAAAGGCTTTGGCGCGAGGAGGTCCTGCCGTAGTGTAGCGTAACTATTCTTGTATCCGCGAGTACTATATTGCAAAGTTGTGTGAAGTTTGAGCTTGTTGGCCTATAATGAAATCTCTTTTCCTTTATGGATGTCTTTGTAATGAGTTTGCCTTGTGCCTTGGTGGCAGGGGGCGACCGCGATGCCTCTGCATCGCAGGTTCGGTGTCCGGAGTGCTCGCTTAACGTCGTAGCTAGACCGCGCCTTGGTGGCGGACGCGGCCGCGATGCCTCTGCGCGAGTTCGAGGCGTCCGAGTGCTCGCTTAACGCCGTAGCTAGACCGTGCAGGTCGGCGGGGACGACCGCGATGCCTCTCTGGCGCGGTTCGTGTCCGAGTGCTCATTTAACGTCGTAGCTAGACCGCGCTGCTGGTCGGCAGTGGACGCACCGCGATGCCTCTGCGCGAGTTCGGTGTCCGGTGCTCGCTTAACGTCAGTAGCTAGACCATGCCTTGGTCGGCGGGACGACCGCGATGCCTCTGCGCGAGGTTCGGCGTCAGAGTGCTCGCTTAACGTCAGAGCTAGACCGCGCCTTGGTCGGCGAGGACGACCGCGATGCCTCTCGCGCTGAGGTTCGGGCGTCCGAGTGCTCGCTTAACGTCGTAGCTAGACCATGCCTTGGTCGGCGAGGACGACCGCGATGCTCCTCTGCGAGGTTCGGGCGTCCAGTGCTCGCTTAACGTCGTAGCTAGACCGTGCCTTCGGGCGCCCGAGTGCTCGCTTAACGTCAGAGCTAGACCGTGCCTTGGTCGGCGAGGGGCGACCGCGATGCCTCTGCGCGAGGTTCGTGTCCGAGTGCTCGCTTAACGTCGTAGCTAGACCGCGCCTTAGTCGGCGCAGGACGATCGCGATGCCTGCGCGCGAGGTTCGGGCGCCCGAGTGCTCGTTTAACGTCGTAGCTAGACCGTGAGGCTCGTTTTACGCCGTAGCCGGACGTAGGCTCGTTTTTACGTCGTGGCCGGGCGTAGGCTCGCTTTACGTCGTGGCCGGACGTAGGGCATCCATCCCGAGTCCTCGCTTGGTGAGTGGAGCCGCGAGAGGAGTGGCCACCGCCTATCCCACACGATACCCCATCCGCAGTGTGGGACCCGGAGGGGTGGCGACGCGCGTTTACCCGCGTTGGTTTGAACAGTGCTCGTGGAGCTTATAATAGGTAGTCCGAGTGGGTCCCCGGGAGGTCCCGCCCAAGAGGGACCCTTCCGAGCCGACGGTCCCGCAGTAAGGTGTCCCGCCTCGCCGTGGGCGACCCATAAAAACCTTTCTCTACTCAATCCGTGGGCCCTGGGTCGCTCACCGACCCGAGGCATACCAGGCCGCCGCTCATCGATGAGCTCCTCGAGAGTGTGAAGTATGGTCTCGGATCACGAGTAGAGGTGATTGGGTCGTCGGCCGACCTAGCAGAGGGCCCACCGTGGGGCTCACCTCATACTTGCCCTCGCTCAAGTTTATTTAGGGCGGCCTTACGCCCGTCCGTGGGTAGACCTTTTGAACCCGCAGCTTTTAGCTGGGCCCCGCGCAAACCACGGAGCTTCTTCTTAGTTTGGGGCGCGCGGCCCGGTGGGCCTCTCGCGTGCCGAACGCAACGTCTGGCCTCAAAGCGGGAGCCAGAGAGGTTAG